>OY744521.1:14789120-14816620 GCA_963556195.1 Sepiola atlantica | reverse complement strand
TTCACGTAAAACAGATTAAATTTGATAATGAGAGGTCTCGCTCTCGAAAATTAAAGTTTACCTTTTCCGGAACTTTTTAATTGCTTGACAGTAAACTTTTTTTTTTTTATATTTACTGTTCTGGTATTTAATTTGTTTTACGTGAAATATCAATAAATTGATTTGAGATTCCATTCTTATTTTCTCTTCACATTTATTTTTGTTCATCTGTTCCACCTTCCGGTGCATATATCACATTGCTCCTGCCTCGGATTACAAACTTACATTTATATTCACCAGCAATGCTTCAAGCAAACTACAATTTATTTTATATATATATATATATATATATATATATATATATATATATATATACTGATGTTTCACTGGGAATAATGTATATTCAGTAAATACCGGAACAAGGCCAATAAAACCAAGCTCAATTAGCCCCGATTACAGGGTACAGATTCCCCCATACTTTTTCTCCTTTTTTCTTCTTTTCCCCCTTTTCCCCCCTTTTCTCTCTTTCTTGGAATGCATAGGACTTAATTCTTGTAGAGGGCGCATCACAGCAACCACATATTACCAAGTTGTTTTAGCTATATTTTGAACGTAGTTTTCTTTTCTTTCTTCTTAAGTAGTTTCAATTTGTTCAATCCCCTGTGGGGTATTGTCAGTTGTTGAGGTCAATATCTTAGGTTTTGCATCGCCCTTAATTAGCTGCCTAGTAAGTAACTTGCTTATGTAGCGAAACACGCTTAGGGAACAATAACTTTACAACATACACAAATAATAAAATAACATATATTTTTCTTTATAATGAAGCTTTTCTTGATAGAAATGTCTTGGTAAACTCCCCAAATATATATATATATATATATATATATATATATATTGTGGAAATCGATCTAAATAAGATATAAAGCCACTTGATGTAAGAAACTACAAAAATACTACTTCAAGATAAAAACAAACTAGCCAACGATAAGTATTAGATGTATAGATTCCGACCCAGAAAACAGCTATACTTCACCCTTTATTAGAAACATCGCTCATAGTATGTGATTAGTAAAGTGCAGAATTAAATAAGCGGGAGTTACAAGGCGGCTGAAACAAAACCCAAAGGTTCACTTTCTACTCCTCTTAACAATTAGTGTAGAGCATGTATTGCAAACTTTTGCTTTCTGAAATATATCATTTGTGTATCTAAACCATTAAAGTCAAATTTGTCTCAATGTTGTTGTCGGTATTAGAAATACAACGTGTAGGTTACCAACATCTATACATGAAAGTGATGCTATAGAATCGACTGGATTTGATCTTGGTAAACCCCGATCGACAGTCCGCGTGATTATCTACTTTCACTGCCGCCTGAACTAATGTGAATTTATCATAAGAGTTGGTTAATACTGACAGATTAATACAATAATATATATTTATATTTTTTTTTCAATGTAGACAGTTTTATATGTAATACATTTGTATAGGTGTACGTTGTTGAGGTATGATCGAATATTGTGTATATCGATGTTTTCAAACAGATCTTTCAACTTGGTTTTTTAATAGTGTTGTCTGGTGAAATCAAGATGAATACAATTGATCAGAGTTTGTTTTATAGGAAAAAAGTATCTGGCATGCTATACACTCTAGTTTTGTTTCGATAACTCTAAAGTGGCCTATTGACAATCGGGATATGATAACAGCTTCGTATAGGGATTTCCTGAATCTCAGTTTTCACACGCCCTAAACGGGTATTTAGTAAACGATTTTTTTAAATTATTCATCTAAGCCAGTGAACATATTCTTTAGACAAATCACGTTGTGGTGTTAAGTCAGTATTCTAATACAATGAATGCTTTGTGAACTTAATTTCCGATTTGTCGTACACCTAAATGTCAGATATAATTGTGCCGCCGTAGTTAGACAAAGAACATAGCAACATTCGTAACATTATGTTATATGTTAAATATGTTGATTAAAATAAAATCTGCTAATAACAAACTACCGATATGACTGTAAGAAACCATTCTTAAGATTAAACGTGGTTAAAAAGATTTAGTTAAATGTATCTCTTTTTAAGGTATTTTATACCTCAAAACAATCACAAATCAGTAAATTTCATGCATCAAATAATACGCCTCCCCTCTTTAGATGTCTACAACATATTGCATAGAAAGAAATTCTCTTTGAAGTCTTTGATGATATAAATAATATTGATAATCTTTATACTTCAGAGTATCCACACATTTTTTTCAGTTGTTAGAAAATATCTAAAGAATTTATTGGATAATTTGTTTAATGTTAAATTGTACTTAAAATGTAATATCGCTCCTCTAATGAATGTTAGTTTAAACAAGATATTATGAGAATTTACTAAAATGAACACCGGCTTTTAATTTTAGATTGTCTATTCATAAACATTTCAGATATTTACGAAATTGTACTTTCGTCCTAAAAACCCTATCTGAAAATGACATTTAGAAGTTTAATTAAAACGACAAGACAAATTTAATTCATGTGTGCATTATGTTGTTCAGAATCCTCTGACAGATAGTGGGAGGTGACGGTGGTTAAGTGGATAACGACACGGACTGAAGACCTGGGTGTTCCAAGTTCGAATCCAGTCGATTCCACAGTACCACTGTCACTTAGGGGTTTTGTCAACCTTTTCCAGAAAGATTTCTAACTAGAAAAACATCGGGGAAACTAATGCCAACACCAGAATCATCTGATTCACACGAAAGAAAGAAGAAGAAGAAAGATAGTACCTGCAGAGAACGGCAGTGCCATCTTACACCGAACGGCCAAGATTATAAAAAAATTATTAGGAAGAGGCTATGAAGGAAATGAAAAACAGACAAGTGTCATGGTAACAAGATAAAAAAAACAAAATAAGAATGGATCATATATATATATATATATATATATATATATATATATATATATATATATATATAATAAATATTATGTTTTTGGAAATGTGAAATAATAAAATCAAAAACAATGAAGTAAAAACATGGTTATGGAATATAAAATGTATCTGACTTATGTATGCTCTGTTGTTACAGATTGGCAATCATCGATCTGAAACTTTTAAAGAGACTGCAAAATAAAAAGGCACTGATAGTATATGCTAATACATATATTGTCATCAATAATTATATATATATATATATCTATATATATATATATGTATATGTATATATATATATATATATATATATATATATATATATATATATATATATATATATGGGAAGAGAAGGATGAAGGTAATCCGACGTGATGGGAAAATGAAAAAGGAAAACAAAAACATGGATGTTTTTTATGTGTACATCAACGTTTCGTCTTTATTTATAAGACTTCATCAGGATGATAATATAGAGGAAAATGTCATGCAAGTACAAATACATGAAGGGTTGACATCTTGGGAGGAAAAAAATAATAAAATAAAAAACATATATATATATATATATATATATATATATATATATATATATATATATATATATATATATATATATATATATATTGGGACATTTGTAATTTTAAAATCCAGAAACAACGCAGAAATATTTTTTGAATAAATATTAATTAATATAAAAATAGTTAATTATCGGTTGCAGGCCATCCATCATCAGACATAGAAGCAATTTAAGTTGTGTTTTCTTCTTTAGTGGCGATCTCGTCATCATGGTGATCTTAGGTCCGTGTAATGTTTATGGTGGTAATTTCAAAATGTTAAATCAGGGGAAGTGTAACGCGAGGCGTGCGTAGAAAAGTTCGAGAGTTCCGTAACAGAAGGGAAACAACTCAATTGTTACTATGTCTGATGATGGCTGGTCTGCAGTCAACAACGTCATTCTGAACGGAATTATTCGTTACTTTGACAACAATGGTTAAATTAAATACACTCTTTTATTTTATCCTTCTTTTAAAGCTATTCGCATTTTTAATGAAAATTATACATAATTAGTATATTTAATTAAATTGTCTCTATAACAAATATATTTACGCATAATTACATAATAAATAGAACGAGAGGAATACTTATTCTAGCATTCTGTCACCATCAGTCAATGACTTAAATGTATAGTTTTGATAATCTAAGATTTTAATAAAGTTTTCTTCCTTCATATTCAGTTGTATTTGTTAACGGAATAGTGAATTGGGCTTTTGGCCTAGATCAAAGTGTAGTATCTGTTCCGATGGATGCTCACTCTGTAGACCGGTATTGTCTCGGCCTTCGGGCCTTGATTCCGCCGGTCTGAGGTACTGTCCTGTGCAGTTCTAGGAGGTCCACCCTCCCAGGCTTTGCCTCCCCTCTTTGGGGAATAGTAAGTTTATTGCTTACTGCTTGAGGCTTGGGTCTGCCCAGGCAATTTTTAATTGCCAAAGTGCTCACCTTCTCGGGCGCTGGCTTTTCAAACCCCACTTTCCCGACCCGAGCTTGGGTCACATCTTACCTTGTGGGAGTAAGATGAACCTGGCCTTGTGCCTAACCTCCTGGGGAGGTAAATAAATAGTGAATTGGCCTTTTGGCCAATACTAAAGTGTAGTATATGTTACGATTGATACTGCACCACATACTGGTATTGTCTTGGCCTTCGGGTCTTGATTTACGCCGGTCAATGGGTATGTCCTATGTAGTTCTGGGAGGTCCACTCTCCTTGGCTTTGCCTCCCCTCTTTGGGGAGGAGTAAGTTTATTGCTTACTGTCTGAGGCGCTCTGTCCAGGCATTTTTTAAAAAAGCCCTAGTACTCCTTCTCTGGAGTGCAAATTCCCACTTTCCGACCTTGTGTCACATTCTACTTTGTGGGAAGTAGATAAATAGAATGAATGCTTATTCTTTTTGAATCAGATAAATGTTATAGTTAAGCTTGACGTTTACTTCTAGCAATGGTTCTTTGTTTTACTTCACTACACGCGTTTAAATAGCGGGTATTAATTGTTTGATCAAATAGAAAATAAACGGCTTTTAAAAGCAATTAAATAAATAAGCTGATTAGTTGTTTTTTTTATATATTTTAATAATAGTAAATACTAAAAATCTTTCTTGCGTAGTTTTATTAAAAACTAAGACTGATAATATTAACTTTTGCACGAAACATGATATATGTAAATAATTTCTCTTACGAAACATAGAAGACTGTGCAGCGGCGACGTCAGATGGCTAAAACTATTACTACTGTTGTATATTAGACCACTGGACGTCGACAAAGAGTATTACTATTGCTTTTAAAACAGTGTCTAACGAGCAACGTACACGTGTTATTGCGAACTCAATGTATCAGATTTACATAATCAGATTTACATAATAGCAATAACATCTTTTAATGAATTGTATTAATAATTCTAACAATATTACTATCTAGAAAACTATTATAAATATATATAAACAATAACAAATATATGATACAATACCTATTATGAATGTATATTACAGAATATTTATCATATTCTAATATAATGAAACTTAATTTCCGGTTTGTCGTACACCGAAATGGCAAATATAATTGTGGCGCCGTAGTTAGACAAAGAAAATAGCAACCTTCGTAACGTTATGTAATATGTTAAATATACAAATGTGCAAAAGCGGGTTTTGATTGAGTTTAGAGAATACTATATATAATGTGTCATTATATTTAAGTGCAATGGTGTTGACGTTAATATACTTAGAAAACATTCGCATTTATTCATATTTCGATTATATTATATTGTCATGTTAGATTAGCTACAAGAAGTATTCTACATTATTTAGCAATGTATTTATTACGTTTACAAATTGTGACTGACGGACAGACATACAGACAGACGGACGGATAACATTCTTATTTATATAAGAAAATTATTTAAGATTATATTTCAGAATTTATTTAGATGAGGAATGATAATTTGTATTATTTGTCTTAATTGGACAACTCTTGTTATCTTGAATCTTATTCAGAAAACTTCCGACCTTTTTCAGGTGCATCTTGTCGAACTCGGGAATTTTTATGTCGAACTGTGAAATCTTTAGGGACTTTCGAACTGATCCATTTATTTTATTCACGGGGATAGCATGCGCTCGTTCCGTCAGTCCTGACCGGGTAGAAATCTTACGTAATTCGTATTTGTATTCTTTAGCATCGCCTGAACTGATTATCGAACCTTCAATCCCCAAGAAGAACTCATTTATAGCTGATTATTACTTAACATTTAATTAACTGGTCTCTTTGTTTTCTTTGTAGATGTTTCTTTCTGATTAATAAACGTTCTTAATCTTAAACATCGGCGTTCGAATGAGTGTATCTACAGACGATCAAGAGTCTGATTTTTTTTACAACGGGTGTATAATGGTCGACACACGGCCTGGTAAGTTAAAACGTAACACATGTACAGATGCTATAAAATATAGTTAACCTTTGTTGAAGAGAAAGTAATTATAGTCAATTGAGCATGCCCACTTGCATGCACAGACGCCAACACTACGTCGCTCTAATACGCCGCCTAGCATGTACTACCTGGGGTGCCTCGACCATGACACTGTGCATATGCACCAAGGCATTGGTATTCTCTGCCGCCAAATACTGCTCCCAAGCCTGTTGCAGGAGCTCCCACACCAAGCAGCTAGACATAACAGTCAACACTGCCTTACGCACAGTGAAACAGCTGTCCTAGCACGGTCCCGAAAGGCCACCATCAATGAGGACCCCCTCCTCCACAAGCTCTTCACAGATCCCGCCCCACAAGTCCGTCTGAATTCACGACGCCTATTCGCCGAATATGCCCACCAGCTCTTGCTCTAAAACCCCGGTGACATCATACAACGTATTCGGTTTAAACGTCGCTGAGTGGAGGAATGTCAGACAGCAGATAAATCAAAGCTGCACATATTCGTGAAGGAAGCGGGCGAAATACCGGGCATGGACATCTCTCGGTGGAAGTGGACAATGCTCAACCGCCTCAGGACCGCGACCATGAAAGGATGGGGACTCAGGAATTCGGCTCTCTGCGACTGTGTTTACCCTGACAGACAGTCGACCACATCATCGAGTCATATCTAAAACACCGACCACCCAATGGTGAAAGCAGCATAGATGTTCTAGACGACGAAACGCTAGCATGGCTTTCCTCAACCGAGCTGGTGACCTGAAACCTATGTTTTACGACTTTGCTCTTGATTTATATGTTTCCCGTGATTATCTCTAATGTTGATTTCAAGAAAACGATGGAAAATTACATCATCCTGTTAAATAAATTTGACCGATTCCTTCGTAGCGTGGTCTTCCATTTTGACGGCTGGTTACATGCACTTATAATTCGCCATCGAGTTGACATCAAATATAGGACGTAAAGAAAAGCTTTCCCGCACAGAAGCGCATGCCCATCTTAAATGTTATTAAAGTTTTATTAACTGTTATAGCTACTTATTCGGTACTTTGCTTATTTTTGTTTGTTTACTTTTGTTTTATTCTAAATAGTTTTCTCTCCCCATCCGAGAAACAGATGCGTGACTGTATACATTTACACCATCCTTTTTTTTCTCTTGTAAATTGGTGCAATATGTTATCTCTCTTTCTTTTCCTAACACAAAGATACACGCACACGCATACAGATACACCCTTACATTATTAGTGTATACATCCTCCGGTTAACTATCTGTTTTTCAAGTGTATTAACATCTATCTCCCAGCTTAGTCGATTCGTCTAGCTCTCTTTCTGCCCTGACTCAAATTCCCTCTGTCTACCTATTTGTATATATAGTAAACATGAAATTATCTTACTATGTATTATTATCACTGTACACACACACACACACAAACACATATATATATATATAGTCTCGGAAGTTTCTCAACCATTAAAACTATATAAAAAAATATATATATATTAAAAAAAAAAACAACAACTTATAGTCTCAAGTCTTCCAGTGGAAAATCACTCATGTAAGTCAATTTATTTTTTACAGTTATTATATTAGTTAGTTTCTAACACTATTTTAAGGGATATATATATATATATATATATATATATATATATATATATGTATACATTATTGTTCATATCTAAATACATATACATTTTAATAGTTTCAGGAATCGTCAGTGTAGAGAAGATACCGGTCGTCTTAACCCATACGGCCGTAATCAACAACCCTGTAAATCAGTAAGAGAGTAATCCTATTTAAAGGCAGCCGTATATATATATATATATATATATATATATATATATATAGAGAGAGAGAGAGAGAGAGAGAGAGAGAGAGAGAGAGAGAGAGCGAGAGAGAGAGAGGGAGAGAGAGATAGAAGAAAAAAGAGTGATAAATATGCGACGATTGTCCAAATTTATTTCAAATTTCAATTGTTCAATGCAAGGTGTATTCAGTAATAAACTAGTGTTTATTATTCTTACCTTAAGCCAAGGCTTTTCAAAGATCGAAATCTTATCATCAGAGGAGAAATAAAGATGGATAAGTTGGCTTTCGAAAAAAACAAAGTTCAAATATTTGAAAAATTCCTTTCATAATAATTTTCATATTTTTCAAATATTTGAACTTTGGTTTTTTCGAAAGCCAACTTATCCATCTGTAATGCAGCTTTTGGGGTGATGGCTTCTAAAATGGAGATATTTTTGGGTGTCTGTGGGTTTGTGGTAGATGTCTGTGATTATGTGAGTGTTTTTAATTTTAATCAATACATCTAAGAAGGGTAGTTCTGTTTGACTGTGTTCAATGGTGAATTTAATCTTGGGGTGTAGGTTCTGTAGTATGCTGTGTAATTTATTGATCTCCCCCCATGTGGGTTCCCAGAGGATAAAACAATCATCCAGGTATCTTTTCCAAGATTTTATGAAGAGAGTTTGAATATTCTGTCCATATATTTCTTCTATCTTTTCATATAAGATCTTCTCTAGGTAGGCTAGTGTTAGGGTGGCATATGTTGGTGCCATTTTGGTTCCCATTGCTGTACCTAGAATCTGGATGTGGTTTTTGTTATTATATATATATATATATATATATATATATATATATATATATATATATATATATATATATATAAGGAAGTGATGTGAGTTTATATTTGCTGACCGTCATGTACTTTGTGCTCAGCGGGCTGTATTTAAGTTTTAATGAGGGCTGTGACATCACATTCATTAATACTTATGTAAAACGCTAGGATTTTTTAAATCCTATTCAATTCTGAATTAGATAGTGGATCATACTTCTTGTCTAAATAATGGAATACTTCGAAATAAGACCAGTTCTCCTCCGCGTAACCGTGATTGTTTTTAGTCTTTTTGACTGTCTCTTCGCCAACTCTTTTACGAGAGTGATGCGGTTGGTTATTAAGGAATCCTTGTTTCTTGCACTAGCCATCTTTTTGTGCATCACTTTTTCTTGCAAGAATGTTATTAAATATGAGTTTAAGTTTTTTTTCTGTAATTTAGACGTATCTTTCCCCATCATATTTCTTATATATTACGTACATGTGTGTATCTTCTGGTCTATTTGCTTTATGTATAGGTTGTTTAGTTGCTTTTTCTCTTCCTCTATCTCTCTTTAGCTCTATCTCTCTATCTCTCTCACTATTTACGTCTACTCCCGGGGGGTCTATCCCATCGGCTATGCAGAAAGTTAAGTGGGTAAGCAGATGCGTAGTTTATTTTTCCAAACGTCCGTGACTTAAACCTAATTCTATGATAATATTATAACAATTCCTTAACTTTATACACAGTCTTGTGTGCGATATATTTGCACAATTACATAAAGCCAGAGTTATTAAATTTGAACCTTTGCAGTATATTCCCTCTTGAGTATGCTCGGAGAACCATAGGGAATTATATTAATTCCTATGTAAATGTGCATATTAATTACGATATCAATGAGTATATGTGGAAGATAATATAGTTAAGTAAGCTACACTTATATGTCAGATACATCTCGCGTTTTTATTTCGAAGATGATCAGTGGCAAAATTGTATAAGAATAAGAGCGACTAAATATTGTTTGCAAACATGGAAGAAATCGAAATGGCGACCATGCATATCTGTATGAATCATATTCCGTTATTCTTAGGGTATGAGGTCTTACTTGCGAAAGTCACTTATAAATCATTATATCATACATTTATATCGGTTGGGCAGGCTCTCCGCCAAGTCCGGACACCACTAAATAGAAATCAGTGACCATTTAGTTGCTTCTAACTGCAGCAAGTTGTGCCACACGGTTGGAAGGTGGTGGCATTTTGGTTGGGTACAAAAATAGTCGAGAGCGGACACATCGGCCTCTCCCGTAGATTAGTAATAAACAAACCACCCCTCCTGAAGTGGAAGGTAATACCTCGAAGGGTAATTTTCAGGATCAAGCCTATCCATAACTCATTCCGCCAATGAAACGTGTGATGGTTCAAGTTAGTCCCTAGGTAGCAAACATGATACCAAGGTGGTGGATATCAAGTTATCTCATGTGTTTATAATTTACGTATACGATTTACTAGACACTAAACACTAGCCCACTCTTTTTATACTAGCCCACTCTATTAATAGAAAGCAAGCAGTGATCATTCTAGTCTGTTTCATTAGTTTTTCTTTACAATATTTCTGTTCGTATTTCTGTCGAGTGTTTTATATTTTTGCCACTCGCTATTTTCATTGCGCGACTCATCTATACAGTTCTCCTTCTCTCTCTCCTTCTCTCTCTCTCTCTCTCTCTCTCTCTCTCTCTATATATATATATATATATATATATATATATATATATATATATATATATATATATTGTAAAGCAATTATTGACCATTATCTTTGTGTCACTAATTTGAATCTATTCAATCTATACTCACCCATACTCTTATTGTATATCTGGTTGAGTATGACACTATATAAAAAACTAAGGCACTCAAAATTAGTTATGGGATAAAACAGCGCTAATAAAATACTCGGAGTAAAACAATCTCTCAAAAAACGATCAGATAGTATATATTACTGTAGACATTCATGTTAAACAACACTCCTAAAATGTTAAAATAAATCAATAACACCTTAAAAGTTCTAAACAATATTGCTGTGCAACAACCCAGCTAACAAAACCACGAAAACCGTTAGCAAAATTATTTACCCGGTTCAAACTATATTAATTGGAAAAAATGTAAAGATTAAAAAGAAAAAATTGATTTTTTTTGTTTTTTGTTATTTAACTGGTGCCGACCTAGGCTGACACCAGACAACATATTTATAGAGGGTCGAAGAGGACGAGAAGACCGAGGAGTGACAGCACAAACCAGACCTCCACTGGAAAAGTGCAGAGAGTGTTGGGACCTTGGGGAGGCTTGTTGGCACCCAAATCCCAGAGAAGACGAATTGTCCTTACCAGCGAGAATTCAATGGTAAGAGACTGTTGCGATACCGCATCGTTATCGAAAAGAGGTGAAGAACACTGGAAGTCTGGTGAGAACTTCTAGTATGTTGCCTATCAACGAATCGAGTATCATCGATATTGAGGACTGTTCGTTTGTAAATATCCAATTCAATATATTCATATATCCCTTATATTGTGTTACGCGTTGTTACTCTATTTCAGTATTTATACAAATAAATAGCAATTCTTACGCATGTAACACTAAGGGAGGTAATTCAGTATATATTATAGCGTATTTAAGCGGCAGCAGCATTATACATATTGGGAGTTGGGACCACAAATTCGTAGTGAATATATATTAGATTAGATTTATAATGTTGACAACACATGAGTTTCTGTAAGTAGCATACATTGTATGTGCACAACGTATTTTGTTTATGCTTAAATGTATATCTATCTGCTCTTCAACTAAAATCCTATAACATATCTATAACAGCTTACTAACGAATAGGTTGTAAAGATGGCGACACATACTTTTTCAAACAACTTACATTATACCACTCGTAGATAAATTGAAATACTATGCCCTAATTTATTACAACACAGCCACGATATTATACACATACATACATACACCTCCCCCCCCCCCACATATATATATATATATATATATATATATATATATATATATATATATGAGAAAGGAAGGATGAGAGTAATCCGACGTAATGGGAAATAAAAAAGAAAATCCAAGAGATATTTTTTTTCATATATTTATCAACGTTTCGTCTTTACTTGTAAGACTTCCCCAGGATGATAATTTAAAGAAAAATCTCATGCAAGTACATCGAAATATTGGATTGACATGATGCGTTGATGAGGAAAAGAAGTAGCCCTGGCTGATGAGAGCGCTGGATTACGATCCGGGCTAAGAGAATCAGTGGCAGAGAGTGAAATGAATGTGGGTGACTGTGAGTGAAAAAGGGGAGGGGTGGGAGTGTTAGTGAATTTGTCATAGGGTGGGAGAGAGGGGAGAGGGTTCTGAGGTTTTTGTCGTGGTGAGGTGTAGCATGGATTTTGAGGGGCTGGGGAAAGAGGAAGGAAGAAGGGAAACTCTGTGTCTTTGGTATGTAGCTAGTATCATAATTTTAGAAAAATATTTGAAGAAATTAAGATAATTTGAAATTAGTCGGAGTGGAGGGTAAGAGGGTAAAATAAGTAGTAGAAAGGGTGAGATGGGTGAGGAAGGAGAGGGGAGATTTTGTTGTGGTTATGTGTGAAATCTTTGGACGGTAGTAGTATTAACCAGCTGGCTATGTCAAGAATGTGTGAATATAAGTTAGTAAGAAGGAAAGTGTTGAAATGTGGTGTGAATATGACAATGATGGAATAGAAAAATAAAGAGAAGGAAGAAAAGTGATATTAATTTTGGCGAGAAAAAGGGGAAATGTAGTTTTATGCAGGCAGGATAGATGGCTCGAAGTTAAATTGAGGGCAAAAGGGGTTTAAATATCTAAATATTTGTGAGGATGTGTAGATTGTGTTCATTGGTAAGTATGTTCTTTCGGTTAAGTTGTTTAGATTCGTGGTGAATAAAAATGTATGTGAGGAGGAGTGTGTGCTTGAGTGTTTATGCAGGAACTTGTATATAAGTACACTTGAGAACAAAGAGAAGAAAGGTTAGCAATGATCTAGGTTTAGTTTTTGTTCGGTCAGGATAATTTTGCTTAAGGCGAATAGATTGTAGAAGCCATTTCGTTGTCTGATGGTGTTGGAGGCTGTGATTAGTGCAGTTTCCAGTAGTCTTCGCCGAGCTTTGTTATGAATGTATTTGGTGATGTTGGCTTGTTCAAATTTGAAAGCATGATCGTGCTCTAATACATGGGGGAAAAGTGCACTGAGAGAGTTATTGTTTTTTATGTCCCTTTTCTGTTCGTTCAATCTTTTTTTCAATTCACTTTTTCTACTAAACCCATCATGTCAACCCAATATTTCGATGTACTTGCATGACATTTTTCTTAAAATAATCATCCTGAGGAAAACTTACAAATAAAGACGAAACGTTGATGCATATATAAAAAAATATCTCTTGGTTTTTCCTTTTTCATTTCCCATATATATATAATATAATATATATATATATATATATATATATCATTGAAAGTGATCTTATTTGTCGGTTCTTGTCGTTAACCAGTTTTAAGCGAAGTGAAGTAATACAGAGTTACGTCCCTTTTTCCAACATATGATTTCCGTAAAGTTATTATCTTGAAGATATTTAATCGAATTACATTTATTTTATATACTTGACAACATTCTGCAACGCTTCATTGAAATTACACTGACGAAAGAGAATCGAATATTGACTTCATATAAGTAAAAGTATACATGAGTAAAATTATCAAAGTACCAGAAGGAACGACGAAAGCATCAACTTAGATTAGATTACTGACAAGTGAAAAGTGCATGCGATATTCTTCACTCAACTAGTCGAATTTTTAATTCCACCCGAAATCGCCGGTATCAATATTTATTCGAAATTTTACTATATATATATATATATATATATATATATATATATATAGTGTGTATGTAGGGGAAAATAATTAATATTTATTAAAATGTTGTTATCGCCACTTAAACACAAGGATCGGCCTCTAAGGTTATTTATAATTGATTAATTTTGGCCTGGCGTTAAGAGCTCAGCCTGCCGAGTCGAAAATGACTCTGTGCATAGGCTCGAATCCTACACTGTAGATTGCTAATAGAATGAAACACTAGAATCTGTAGGTCAAAATATTTGTATCACTCTGACTGCTTGCGACATGTGCCCGTTGATGTTATATACTATAGTTTAATTTCCCTTGTTTCCGTGTTGATTAATGGTGGCCTCGGGTTAAGAACGCAGAGTCGAAAGTGAATTTTTGAATGGGTTCGAAGACCCAGACCAGTAGTAATTAACATCTCTGATACTGATGATTGCATATAGCATGAGCCACTAGCGTGTGTACGTTTAAATAATGAATACTTATAAAAAATAGCATATATATATATATATATATATATATATATATATATATATATATATACAGGGTGGGCAAAAATAAGGGTCCTATTTTTAAAAATTCATAACTTTTTTGTTTATTGATTTAAAAAAATTTTTTTTTTAGAATAAGTAAAGGACCCCTTCCGAAGCAAGCATGAGCCGTATTAGCCCTAAGGAACGTACCCTCATTTAGAAAACATTATTTTTGCTTAAAAAACTCAAAACAGTGTAAAAAACAATACTTTAGTTTTGTAAGAAGTGTTTTTCGGCTAAAATTTGTTTTGTTTATTTCAAAAGATCTTGGAAGGGTCAGTCTACACACACATAAAGTTTGGTGAGTTTAACTTTTATTTTGTGGAAGTTATTCAAATTCAAGTTATTCAAATTTAAAGATAGGACCCTTATTTTGGCCCACCCTGTATATATATATATTATTGCATGTATTAACAATAAAACTTATATTATATTATTTACATCGATGTACAGTATTTACTTTAACAATGCTCAATACGTGAGTAGAGCTAGGTAGAATGTTATGAGAATATTTTAATGGCAATGGGGATAGAAACGTGGAGCCTCTGTATAGCTTAAGTGCCATGAATATACTTTCATAACTCAGAATATATATATATATATATATATATATATATATATATATATATATGTTTATATTATACTGATGTAACTTCTTGTTAAATAAGTGTGTAAGTTAAAGTGCGTATCAGCAAAGAGTTGCATGTGTTTTCCCTTCGTGTCTTTATTTTTTATTCGTGTCATTTATTTTATTTATTTTCAGTCTCTGTGATTTTCCATGTGAAACGAGACGAAAGCCTCGCAGTGCCCGTCGTGGCTGCAATCATCCACTTGTCCAATCGTCAAAACTGGAGACGAGTGAAGATGACAGGTGAATCCTTCGCCAGGTAGCACACGTGTTCCTTAGACACCACGCCCATCCACACCGGCCTATTGGCAGCATCTGTCGATTTACCAAAGTAGAACCCGAAAACCTCCTAGCAATACTCACCTCACTCAATTTGCTACCATTTTTTTGTTTTTCTGGTTTTGTTTCAATCTGTTCGTCCCATTCAAAACAATGTTGAATCTGTTCGTCCCAACACATACATACATACACACACATCTATCTATCTATCTATATATCTATCTATCTATCTATCTATCTATCTATCTATCTATCTATCTATCTATCTATCTATCTATCTATATATATATATATATATATATATATATATATATATTTATTAGACGTGAAAGATGAAAATAAAGAATTGAAAAGATACACTATTTATTAAAACATCAAAAGTTCAGAGCAAGGAGCCTCATATCCTTAATCCATGGATTTTCAAAGATAAACTCTTCTCGTCAGAGGATAGGGAAGCCGATAATGTAGTTGTAAATATTATCGGGTACATTTAACTATGAACATTTTATATAACGTAAAACAAAATAGAAATAAAGAACAAAAATAAGGGCCGAAGGTGGGGAGTCTTATCTTGAGGTGAGAGCGTCACATCAGGGTGGATGTTATCTAAAAACACGTCAGCACATCGTTACTAAATTCAACATTTAAATATTACATATATATATATATATATATATATATATATATATATATATTATATATAGAGAAATATAGATGCATACGTATATATATATGTACATACATACAAAAATATATATATGTATAAATATAAATATATATATGTATAAATATATATATGCATATATATATATATATACATATATACGCATATATATGTACATACATACATACATAATTATATATATATATATATATCCATATATATATACACACCCACATATATATGTATATATATATATATATCTATATATATCCACACACACACACACACACACATATATATATATATTAATAGCTTTATATATATATATATATATATATATATATATATATATATATATATATATATATAGGCAGCAATTATTGATAATATAAGAGACAACTTATGTCTAGATATCCATTCCCCCGAAGATGGACCCAGATAGCTCCGAAAGTACATGAGAGACAAATGCAAATTATGGCAAATTCATCAGCCAATTCCCCCTCCGAAACTAAGATCCGTATTCGGACTATTGACAGGATCTAGCAAAGGATATCTAGACATGAGTTGTCTCTTATATTCAATATATATATATATATATATATATATATATATATATATATATTATACTACCCCCCCCACACACACACACATATATATATATATATATATATATATATGTATATATATATATATATATATATATATATGCATATACTTTAATCACGCAAAATGCATTTTAAAATATTTCATGGTGTAGGAATTGAGTTATGTTGTAAACGTCGATTTACATTGTTTTAACTACTCGTAATTTTCAAATTACTCACTTGAGCAATAGTTTTCTGACTAAGTGTATGTATATTTCTCTCACCCTCACATTCTATGCTGTTGAAACATTTCACGCTCTTCTAAAATAAAGTTACTATTAGTCTTGCTTCCATCCCCCCTCCTCTCTCTCTCTTCTTCTCTCTCTTACTCTCTCTCTCTTTCTCTCGCTCTATCTATATATCTACTTTCCTCTATATAACTGGATGTGTGTGTGTTTATTAACGGTCAAATGTAATAAAACTAACTATAAACAGATTGGAACAGTCCATTATAAAAACAAAAATGAATGTCACCACTCTTATCAAAGGTGTTTTACTCAACGGGTCACTTGTTGTCTACTATGTTCTAAAATATACACGATGCCCACTTACACTTCCTTTTATTTCATTTTAATACTTCATTTATTTCTACCTTCATACACATGATAAAAATGCAAAATGTTTAACAGAAAACTGCGAATTCTGTTTTTATTAAGATTACTAGCAAATATATGCTCCCTCCGGCCGCATATTTTTGCTAGGCTTCCGCGTCAGAAATGAACGCTCACCCGTAAACCGATGGAGCCCCAGTCATATTTCTTGGGCGGTTATACATTGATTTTCTTTGTTTATGACCAAGAATATTTTTAGTTGACAATAAAGAAAAAAAAATTTCGACCCCACTCCGATTTTTGTTTAATCCTTATTTAAGAAAAGAAAAAAAAAACAATTTTTGAGCGCCCCTCCGATTTTTTTATCCACCCCCATACATATAAATATTTTAAATTAAAAAGAAAAAAAAAGAAGTAAAACAGTGAAAAATTCAAATACAACGAACACGATAAGTTATTTAAATGCTCTCGAGAAGTAGTTTACCTGAATTAAATTCATTAGAATGTGTGTGTTTCTTTTAATAGTAACTGTTAAATCAATTATTTTAATTAAACAAGTTGATTCAATAAAATTGTTAAAATCAACAATTTAAAAAACTAAATGCAGCGAACAGTAATTTTGAAATCGGAAAAAGGTGTACCTAAAATAAAACAATAAAAAAATATGTACTCTTTTACTGTAGGGCCCGCGCTAACTTTGACTATGACCCTAACCCTAACTCTAAACTCTAACCCTAAACCCCACTTTGACCCTGACCCTGACCCTAACCCTAACAACAGGGTCAAAGTTAGCGCGGGTCCTACAGTTAAAAAGCACAAAAAATCAAATACAGTGAACACGATTAGTTATGTAAATCCTCTAAGAAAGAAAGTTTACCTAAATTAAATTCATTAGAATGTGTGTGTGTGTGTGTGTTGGTTTGTTTAATGACTTTTTTTAATTAAACAATTTGATTCTAAAATCAGTTATATAGTTTTCCAGTACAATGTGTTAGTTTTTTTGGGAGCATATATTTGCTAGTATATATATATATATATATATATATATATATATATATATATATATATATATATATATATAGGTGTGTATGTAAGTTTGTGTGTGTGCCTGATTAGACACGATCAGCCTATCCTCTCAGTGTCTAACTATTCATTATGTGTGTTACTGAGGCTTACAAATAATAATAATAATAATAATAATAATAATAATAATAATAATAATAATAACAATAATAAAGTGACAATAATAATGATGATGATATTAATAAAAGAAGAATCCTTAATGCCTACTTAGAAACGAGCCACTGACTCTTTCGACAGCTGCAGTCGGATGATAGATGGTCCTCATTTTCAAGACACACGTTGTCGAAAGTAACGAAAAGAGTGAAAGAAGAAAAGAAAGAAAACGAAAAAGAAAGGAAAATAAAGAATGTAACAAGATTGAAAGAATCCCGTGCTGAGTAAATGAAAATGAATAGGCGAAAAGAAAGGAAAAGGCCAATTTTACTGTGGAGTAAAATTGAAAGAAATTAAAATGAATAGGCGAAAAGAAAGAAAAAGCCCAATTTTACTGGGGAGAAAAGTAAAAGAAATAAAAATGAATAAGCGAAAAGAAAGAAAAAGGCCATTTTTACTGGGGGGGGGGTGAAAGAAATGAAAATGAATAGGCGAAAAGAAAGAAAAAGGCCAATTTTTACTGGGGAGTAAAAGTTAAATAAATGAAAATGAATAGGCGAAAAGAAAGAAAAAGGCCAATTTTACTGGGGAGTAAAAGTGAGAAAAATTAAAATGAATAGGCGAAAAGAAAGAAAAAGGCCAATTTTATTGGGGAGAAAAAGTGAAAGAAATGAAAAATAATAATTTTACTGGGGGGAAAAGTTAAAGAAATTAAAATGAATGAGTGAAGAGAAAGAAATAGGACCATTTTACTGGGGGAGAAAAAACTGAACGAAGGTAGATAAAATAGAAGTCAGGTAAAATGTTTGATGAAGGAGTTTTCTAAAAAAAGAACGAAATGCTAAAAATAGGAATAAAAAAAGAACAACGGATGCGATGTAGTAAAAATGGCTGCGAAAATTGTCGATACACACACACACACATGTATATATATATATATATATATATATATATATATATATATATATATAATTAAAGTTGAGCACTCTCGTGGATGTTTAAAATAGACTGTCAAAAAGCTCTAATGTAAAGTTCCGAATACGTTCGTCGAACACTCTCGACTAGTCTTCTATATGTGCCTGCTTCAAGGTACATATAGATCTTAATTTCCTTTTAATCACGTGACAGTTTCCTGTGTCCTAGCGACTGCTTGCAGATTCTAGGCTGACTCTGTGAACCGGGTTCGCGCTTTCCGACCGTCTGAAATTGTTACTCTCTTGCACTTATGAGAGCAATAAGCTTGAAACGCTAGCGTCTGTAGGTATAAAGTATTTAATATCCATTTATAAATATTATAATAAGCCCCTTTAAGAAATTAAAGTTGAGCACTCTATATATATTGCAGTTGTTATTATCTTAAAGATGAGTTGATCAATGTTAGTTTTCTTGAGGATTTATTCTCACATATTTTAATCAGACGAAATACATGTAAAAATATTCATTAATTTTGGTGTTAAATATGTTTTAAAATTGTCCATATTAATTCTTATAATTAGCCGTAACATGGAATCATCTCACCTAGTGACTCATCTCATACTAATTGTCTGTCGATATGACTCCCCTCTTCCTTCAGTCTATCTTATTTGACTTACTGTTCTTATATTATATCTATAACTCTCGTTTCTATTACATTTTGTTTTATCCCTATCAATCTGTTTATTAACAGTGAAATACAATGAAGAAATGACAGAATTAAAGGATTGCATTTGTCCAATCTAAACTAAAGGCAATATCTCCATGAGCAATAATAATATTAAACCTGTATTAATTTACTCCTCTCCAGGAGTCAGGCACAAGGCCAGTTTTTATCTTACTCCCACAAGTAAGATGTGACCCAAGGTCGGGTCGGGAAAGTGGGGTTTAAAAATTGCCTGGGCAGCCCCGTCGGCATTCCCCGGTAGGGGCGCCTCAGGCAGTAAGCAATAAACTTACTCCTCCCCAAAGAGGGGAGGCAAATCCTGGGAAGGCGGACCTCCCAGAACTGCACAGGACAGACCCATTGACCGGCGTAAATCAAGACCCAAAGGCCAAGACAACACCAGTATGGGGTGCAGTATCCATCGGAACAGATACTACACTTTGATCTTAGCCAAAAGGCCAAGAAAGGTCATAATATTAAACCTGTAGCAGGGGAGAAAAAAAAAGAAAGATTGAGCGAGAGCGAAGAAAGGAACAGTGCAAGAAATAAGCTATTTTTTCTATTTATATTTCTTATATTTAACTGGCTTTAGAAACTAACTTTTCCTGATACAATCAATTTAACCTGAGCTCAATGGGTGACTAAACATATCACCAGTTTTCAAGTATGCATAGACATATTCTTTTTAAATACTATACATTACTATGTCTACAACGGTGTCTCAGTTTCATCTATCTGGGCATACGAGAGTTAAGAGAATATCCGGCTTGTTTATATTTATTTGTTCCGTTAGGAGCCTAGTCAACCATTGGAAGTAAACTGGCAACATGTAATCTTCTGAATATGGACCAATAGACCTTTCTTGAATATAAACAAGCCGGATTTTCTCCCAAATTTATGATGGCCAAGTAGATGAAAAACCGGGTATCTTCAGTTGATACAGTAATTCATATTATTTAAATGAAAATATTATTATTCTCATGAAACCTTCAGTAGAGAATTTGCTGTTTTTTATAAATGTGTAAACATGCTATATATAGATTTATATAGTTAATGATCATGACAATAACACATATGATATTACGTAATTATTTGTATTACATTTATATATATATATATATATATATATATATATATATATATATATATATATATATTGTTGTCGCACACATAGCTTTTGTCGCCTCTGTTCTTCATCTGTGTGCTTAGTTCTGTCGATATTCGAAACCCAAGTGACTGAATCTGGTGTTCTACCAGCTTTGCTATGAAACTGCTTGTTATGGCGGTATGAAGTCTATAATATTTAATTTGTACAATTTATTTATATATATATATATATATATATATATATATATATATATATATATATATATACTGTGTATTGTATGTCTATTGATTTATACTAAGTAATTCCTAAATTCACTATCTGACCAGCTGCTATTGGTGTATATCTCTTATTTGTACTTACTTGTCATAAGGGAACATATCTTCCACTTTCTGTTCTCTCTAGAGTGCCCAGTGAACTTATTATCTCTCTCTCTCTTTCTCTCTCTCACACTCTCTCTTTCTCGCTCTCTCTCTCTCTCTCTCTCTCTATATATATATATATATATATATATATATATATATAGTATTTACTTTTTTGGCTAAGATCAAAGTGTAGTATCTGTTCCGATGGATACTGCACCCCCATAGGCTGGTATTGTCTCGGGCTTCGGGGCTTGATTTACGCCGGTCTATGGGTCTGTCCTGTGCAGTTCTAGGAGGTCCATCCACCCAGGCTTCGGCTCCCCTCTTTGGGGAGGAGTAAGTTTATTGCTTACTGTCTGAGGCACCCCTACCGCGGAATGCCGACCGGGCTGCCCAGGCAATTTTTAAACCCCACTTTCCCGACCCGACCTTGGGTCACATCTTACTTGTGGGAGTAAGATAAAAACTGGCTTTGTGCCTAACCCATGGAGAGGAGTAAATCAATACTTATTTCTAGCGAAAATAATTAATGGAAATCAGTATTTCTTTCACTAGAGCACGTCACTATTAATAGAACAATTCAATATATATATATATATATATATATATATATATATATATATATATATATATATATATATATATATATGTATATATGTATATATATATATATATATATTTATATATTTATATATATATTTATATATATATATATATATATATATATATATATATATATATATATATATATATATATATATATATATATATATAAGTGTAGGTTTGTAATCCGACGCTGTAGCAATGTGATATAGGTACCGGAATGTGAAGAAGGTTAACAAAAACAAACGAGAAGAGAAAACAAGAATGGAATCTCAAATCAATGTATTAATATTTCACGTAAAACAGATTAAATACCGGAACAGTAAATAAAAAAGAGGTTACTGTCAGGGAATAAAAGTTCAAAAATTAGGTAATCTTACATTTTCGAAAGAAAAACTTTCATTATCAAAATACCAAAAATTAACGACCGAGAGGTCGAAAAAACGAACGAACGAGATGCACTGATCAGTGCATCTCGTTCGTGCGTTTTTTCGAATCATGTTTTAGCATATAAAATATCATACATAGGCGTTTGTAAACTGCATGAATAATTCACGAATATCAGGGATTTAAAGAAAGAAGAGGGAACGTAACCCTGCTTGGGTATACTGTATATATACATATATATATATATATATATATATATATATATATATATATATATATATATATATATATATATAGATATATATATATTGCATGAGTAGAAATAAATATATTTACAACATTTTTATTACAGTTCAAAAAATTCAAGATCAACAACGGTTTGCATATATATATATATATATATATATATATATATATATATATATATATATATATATATATATACATGTATATATATATAAATATATAGTAAGTAATGAAAATATATTTATGGCAATTAAGAGGCTATCGCGTTTCATCCCCGGGGGAATCTTTAGGCTAAGGATTCCCCCGGGGATTAAA
Organism: Sepiola atlantica; assembly: GCA_963556195.1. Classification (NCBI taxonomy): domain Eukaryota; kingdom Metazoa; phylum Mollusca; class Cephalopoda; order Sepiida; family Sepiolidae; genus Sepiola; species Sepiola atlantica. The sequence goes on along the minus strand of OY744521.1, from coordinate 14,793,621 downwards.
CGCGGGAGCGTCTGTGTAGTTTAATTGCCATAAATATATTTTCATAGCTTACTATCTAGCTCTACTTACGTATCGAGCACTGTTGAAGTAAATAGTGAAAATTGATACATGAAAAATTATATCTCCTTATCAAATTTTGTGTGGATACATGAAATAGTAATTATATATATATATATATATATATATATATATATATATATATATATATATATATGTATACTTTATTGTTGCATTCTAATGATCATACAAAAATCAATCTAAAACCATGATTTGTATTTGCTTTTTTTGATGTCCTTTTTTTCCGGATTTCGGTGAATATCTATTATTTCATTTTACAGACACTGTGTTTTCCTAATGTTATATTTATTTTACTTACATTTGTTTTATGTCAAGTTAAGAAATTAGATAATGTTAGTCTTACTATGCCAATCATCAGCACATATAATAGACTTGTGAAAAAAACTTTTGAAAGAACGAATTAAAATTATGGTGTTGATTGATTTTAATATAGTTATTAGAATTCAATAATAAAGTCTATATGCTCTGAATATTGTAGCACAGCTTCATTGATCTTGCAATGTGAAATATTTCCGATACAATAAGGAGTGTACGCTTCAAATAAATAACAACATTGTTTAGTTTTATTTTAAGTCCTAATGCAAAACATTCGTTTTTTTTTCTTTGATTTTGATTCAAATCTTCTAGAGACTGATTGAGAAGTAACTACGTTTTATCAAGTGCTCATATTTTATTACTTATACCATGCTTGGAATGTGTAGCCTAACGGAGAAAATATAGGGTATATTCGTAACTCTCGATTCATATTAACGTGTTTGAGGGAGCTAGAGTTGATATTCTAGTCCTGAGGGAAATGTCGCAAATCAGCTTGACTGATCCATCTCTTTCTCTCTCTTAGCTTTGAACTGCGATCATCACAGACGTTTATCACATACGTGTAGCCAATGGGTATTATGTAATAATGATATATACTCTATACTGGAAAAAACAATCAAACCTCAAACAAATTATTTGATCCAACTTTGTGCTGCGGTTATTATATACTGACGGCTAACACATATTATGCAGACTTGTGCACACATCGTAGAGAGAGTAAGAATCAACACACATCACGGCCATGACTACAGCTAATACTACGTGTCAGCAACACATCTCAGCTTCTATGAGACGACGGTAAGTAGGCGAAGTATTCTTTTCCGAAGTGTTACACAGTCAAATATATCCTAGTAAATTAATGATGTTTTCATTGTAATCTCTGGTGAAAGAATGACGAGAAAAATATTAACAGATGCAAAATATCTAAAAGAGAATGACACGCTGAAGAATGACGGTGTAAGCGATTTCCGTTTTAAATTAACAACTACACCAAAAAGAACTTGAAGAAGGTCGAGGATTACAACGGCACAACCCAGCGACTAGACATGGAAATTGGAATGCAATATTGAAACTGGAAGGCGTACAAAGAAGGGGGGCAAAACTAATAAGTAAAGTAAAGGAGTGCAGTTACAAGGAGAGATTGGACAAATTGGGATTGACTACTTTGCTGGAGAGAAAAATGAGAGGTGATATCATTGAGACTTTCAAGATAATAAATGACATTTCTAACTATGGTGGCCATTTTTTTTAGTATGTCTCCTAGATCTGGAAGGTTATTGTCAAGGCAGTTTTCAAAAACTATTTCTGTAAAGAAGTTAAGTTTTTTTACTCACAGAGTAATATTTTTTTAGAATAAGTTGCCAGATCAGATTAAGAGCAGAAATGACGTGGATAATTTTAAGATGAGGTTGGATGAATTCAGAGAAAATGGTAGGAGCGAGAAATTGAGGGGGCACTTTTGGGAGTTATTAAATGAAATATTTAACAGAATTGTATCTGGATGTCGATACTGTACTAAGAGTTTGATTTTTTTTAACAGTTGAATTGAGAAGATAGATAAAGGGGAGATGCCCAAGGAGGCATAACAAACAAACAAATAAATAAATAAATAAATAAATAAATAAATAAACAGTTTTGAATCGAGCAAATCATAAAAATGATATTACGCTTTTTTTTAGTGAGCATTGCTGCAATATGTCCATTTTAAGGAGACGCTTAAAAGAAGCCGCCGTAAAAATAAATAAATGTATTTTCGTTTAAGGTTAAAATTAAACAAAATAGAATAAATAATTGAAAAGCTTGAAAAAAAAATGCCAAAGAATTGGATACTTTTGCGCGCTTTCTCGGGCACCTGTCGAAATCCTATTGCTTGTTTGGTTTAGTTAATATGAAACGAAATTTAAAAGTCGCCCCTCAAAAGTGTAAAGGGCAAAGTAATTGTAAAATGGGAATTAATCCGAACAATATGGTGAAAAGGGAATCACCAGAAAATAAAGTCACAGTTGATATATATATATATATATATATATATATATATATATATATATATATATATAACTGTGCTTACTCTTTACTTAAAGTATGTTCGAAAACGTGTATCTATTAATGTATATATATATATATATATATATATATATATATATATATATATATGTATATATATATAACCCAGGCAAGGTAAACATCCACAGGATAGTAATCCAAATAATTTCAATCGAGGTTATAAAAAGTGCTCAATATCAAATATAGCGTTGATGTATAGTTATTCTTTTACACAGACATGTACAAAATTTGCGACACTGGCATGTCAATGGTATCGATCAACATCTGTTATAAACTGAGATCTGATCAGGTAGAATTGAAATCCGATCTTAACGTTAGATCATATTTGGAAAGAACGGTTCTTTCTAAATATAGTCGAAGGTTGAGATCGGATTTTAATTCTGCTCGACGATATCTCCGTTTATAACAGCTGTTGATCGATAACATCGACATGCCAGTGTCGCAGAGTTTGTACATGTCTGTGTAAATAAAAAATAATCATATATATATATATATATATATATATATATATATATATATATATATCAGATTCATTTGGTATTTATTTATATATCTAGGTAACTTTAGCTGTCAGTGCCAATATATCGAGATCAATATAATATTACCATTCTGACACTCTTTAAGAAGCTAAAACGAAGTATTAGGAAACTCTAACATCAGTCGATGCCGTCGCCAGGACTGATAAAATGGGGGTGAACACTAACATCCATATTGAAAGCTGCATATACTTTCTCATCATATCCATTTCTTATAACCATTTTATTTAAGTATGCATTTTTCTAATTAGTCAGCAATTGTGAAGGCCAACCCCTACTTGAGGATAAGGGTTTATAATAAGCTGGGTGGATTGTTATTTGTGATGACGATATTATGTGCGGCCCGAAAACGATGAACGGATGAACAACATGTTGGTACTTATGCAGATTAGGACTCAAGCTAACGCTAACCATAATTGACGCCATGTCGATTTTTGATTGGGTCCTAATCTGCATAAGTAGCAAAATGTGATTACTTATAGGGACAATTTATGACATGTAAGTGTTGATATTGAATGTTAAGATGATAATGTTGTAGTCTTTAGGGAATCAGTTTCGTTGTAATGTGTTCCAAAATCAAAGCGTTTTGGGGGAAAAATATGTGTTCATGGAAATCCCGCAAGACCGTAGCCACACGCGAAAAGAAAAAAGTGATGAATAGCGAGCATTTTAACATAAGGAGTTGCTTTCCACACACCCTCCATATAAGAATGAAACTCTGACAGTCATGTGGGTTTGTACACTGAATATTTTAGATAAGATGAATAAGATCAGAAGCGGTGGGATTATCATTATCTGAAGGCTGTGAGTTCGATTCCTGTATAAGGCAGTACATTTTTTTTATATATAGTATTTAATTTTATTTATAACAAATCCCTATGGCATTTTATACTGCATGTTTTGCTTTCATTTTCCCATGAACAGTTCTACTTCCGTTGCTGGGAAATGCCAAGTGACTATTTTAATGGATACCTTAACCTGCTCTTGTGTGTCTTCATTTCCTTACTAGACACTTTGCGTTGAAACCTAGTATAGTACTCCAATGGCAAATTAACTGATAGGAAATGTCATAAACATATTCAACTCAGACTAAAAAAAGTTTACCTCACTAAATTAAATAAAAGGTTTGGTGTGAAACTTCCCGATGGTTAGCGAATACAATAAAAAGGTTCGGTGTGAAACTTCCCGATGGTTAGCGAATACAATAAAAGGTTCGGTGTGAAACTTCCCGATGGTTAGCGAATACAATAAAAAGGTTCGGTGTGAAACTTCCCGATGGTTAGCGAATACAATAAAAGGTTCGGTGTGAAACTTCCCGATGGTTAGCGAATACAATAAAAAGTTCGGTGTGAAACTTCCCGATGGTTAGCGAATACAATAAAAGGTTCGGTGTGAAACTTCCCGATGGTTAGCGAATACAATAAAAAGTTCGGTGTGAAACTTCCCGATGGTTAGCGAATACAATAAAAAGGTTCGGTGTGAAACTTCACGATGGTTAACGAATTCAA
>OY744521.1:14744120-14784120 GCA_963556195.1 Sepiola atlantica | reverse complement strand
TCACAAAAATAAAAGATGGCTACTTCTATCGTTGCGAGACACGTAGAATTAAGCACCCACCAAATAAATACCTACCACATTATTTCTGATGATAGGTTGCTTAAAATATTCTTTTCATGCGAATTTATTGAATTACAGCTTTGAGGAAAGTATACTTTTTTCGAAGACACATATAATATGTATAAAAACATGATTTCGTGTAATTTACACGGGTCTCGGTAGTATATTATATATATATATATATATATATATATATATAATATATAATATATATATATATATATATATAATATATATATATATATATATATATATATATATATATTATATATATTATATATATATTATATATATATACTTATATATGTGTGTGATTTTAAAAATTCATGAAGTAACCTGATTATAATTGCCATGTAATCGACACAATGAAAAAAATGTCCTATCATACGTGTAGCAATCTGACTGGTTGTTTTAATCATGTGACATTGAACGTATTTTAAATGAGATGTCAGTTCAGTGTAATGCCTAGTATTACTTGAGCATTGCTCAATTGAAGCATTAGACGCATCATACGATTCTTAAAATTGCCAGAATCAACTGTAAGCAATGGGGAAATTTATATACATTTTTATGTTAAATAAAAATATAGTTGAAGTAAATTTTTATCGTAGTCTATCTTTATCCGAGACAAAATATATGTGTAGAACGGTGTTACCCATGGTTAACGAGAGGCGAACAGGATGCATACCACCTGTCAAGAATTATATGCCATTGTAAGAAATGGATGGTTTGAATAATTGACCTTTTGCCTTACCATTTATCAAATGTCAAAGATGATGAAGTCGAGTTATATTTAACATGTTGATGCCTTGGTTTCATGCGAACAATTTGAAAGTAAAAATTTAGATGCTAAGCTTGTCTATCTGTGCATATACATACAAACGCATATATATATATATATATATATATATATATATATATATATATATATATATATATATATATATGTGTGTGTGGGGGGTGTCTGTGTGTCTGTGTGATATATATATATATATATATATATAAAGATATATATATATATATATATATATATATATATATATATATATATATATATATATATATATAAGTAGATATAGATAGAGAGAGAGTTATATAAGTGTGGGTGATTCAGTAGGTGTGATGGGGATATCGCATTTCTAATCACAATCCTCCGTCATAGAACTGGCTATCTGGAACAAGTTTTGGAATTCTGCCGCCATTCATTGTGATGACATAACAAACTTATTTACATCTACAGCATTCGTTCTCTCATGCGCTCTCACAATTTTCAAAAATCGTGACAGATTCAACACAAACCCTCTTTAATCAAAGCATAGGTTCAGGTAGTCTTACAATTCCCCCTATTCCTACATGTTCACTCATATTTCTCTATTACGCTCGCTCTATTTCTGTCTCTGTCTCTGTATCTCTCTCTCTCTCTCTCTCTCTCTCTCTCTATATATATATATATATATATATATATATATATATATATATATATATATATATGATAATTTTATTTACACAGACATGTACAAAATCTGCGACACTGGCATGTCGATGTTATCGATTAACAGTTATTATAAACTGAGATCTCATCAGACAGAGTTAGAATCCGATCTTAACCTCAGATCATATTTGGAGGTTGTCAAATGAATGAATGATCGTTTATAACACCATATTGACATTTAAAACACTGTACGATTCAGAATGATGTACTATATCTATCTAATAATTGAGGAATTGGTAAAATAAATCAGTTCAGACAGTATCCTGTTCATACATATACTGGATCTTCCTAGTAGTACGAAATATATATCTGGTTATTTGTACTATACATCTATAATAATTTAATAAAATAATAATAATACATAATATAACTACACAAGAGTGACACACATCTATAATAGTCTAATAACATAATAATAATAATAATAATAATAATAATAATAATAATAATAATAATAATAATAATAATACATACATACATACATACATACATACATACTATATATATCTGGTTACATGTGCTATAAATCTATAATAGTTAAATAACATAATAATAATACTACATAATATATATATATATATATCTGGCCATATGTACTACACATCTATAATAGTCTAATAACATAATAATAATACTACATAATATATATATATATATATATATATATATATATATATATATATATATCTGGTTATATGTACTATGCATCTATAATAGTCTAATAAAATAATAATACATAATATAACTACACAAGAGTGACAAACAAACTCTATACACATGAGAAACGACGAAAATAACTTATAAGGAATGTATTGCTTTGAATACAAGGTTAAACTGAATTAATGTCCATCTTTTCTTTTTTAAGAAAAGTCAATTTACCATGATTAAATGAGAAACAACAGAATTATATCAGATATTCGTTAAAAAAATATTTAAATAAAATAGACAAAATAAAAATATGGGATAAAAACCCTAGAAAATGTACTTAAACAATATCATTGATTTGAAATTATCTTAAACTCTTTAGCGTACATCTGAAAAAATGTATATAATAGAGACGGGTGATGTGTTTTAATATATTCAGTTTCTTTATTTAAAAGTTTCGAAATTTAAGAACACCAACTGATGAAACCGATTCAATTCATACTTGATTTTTTGTATTTATTAACAATGAAAAAGTATGATTTCATATATACAAAGTGTCAATCAGAAGTAACCGGGAATTAAATAAATGTTGGTTCAAATAATAGTATTTACCTTATTAGCATACGTTTTAATATGTACTTGTATATGAAACACATTTATTGATGAAAGATTAAATGTACATGATACAAATTATTGACCATCACAATTAGAATACGTCCACGCAAGTTACATTTACGTACTTTAATTAATTTTGAACTTCTTTGAAGAACAAAATGGCGCAATAGTTGAAAATATTCTGAATTGAATTCTTAACAAGTATTCATAATCCTTGGAGTGAGCGGCTGAATATTTCTCTGCTTTTCACCAGATTCTAATGACTAATGTCTAGATGTGTAAAATATGGTGAGCGAGGATGATAATCTAAAGGACTATCTATTTGTGTTGGATGTGCTTTGAAGCCAATCATGTAGAAAAGAGCTGTAGTACGTAGCTGCACCATCTTGCTTTAACCAAATCTCTCAAATACGTGGCCAATCCGCACGGTAAGTTCTGACTAGTCTTGTGTTTAATATAACGCAAACCATCGTTTGAAAAATACCGAAAAGCAGATCTTGTGCCAAAAAAACAAACGTAAAGTAACAGAAAAAAAGTAACCGGTTACACTTTTAGAGATTTGCGTGCCATACTTCTGACTAATGTAACCTATTGAAGCCAGTTTGAGAAACACTGGCATATTCGTGGTCCAAAATGATAAATAGGCTTTAATTCTGCCAATGTGCTTGATGCAGTCGTCATGATAACCGTTACTATTTCCTTTTTCTTATCCAATTTCGTATGAAGTATGTTGGGAGAACAAATCAAGGGGGTCGGTGCAGTAAAGTATAAGTTAAACCTAACTCTCTAGATTTTGTGCAAAAGAGCACGAATTAAAGCCTGACCCTTAAATGTGGGTGTGCAATACACGCTAGTAATAAACCCTCTAAATAAAGACATCCACAAATTGGAGGCAATTATCCTTCTCAATTTCCATATAAAACTAAAATCATCATAAAGTAAATTCAGCTTTTCATAGAAATTCAAAGCTTAACTATGACAGAAGAAAGTAACAACGTGTCCTCAACATACTTGACATAGACACTAGACTTATGAACCGAGTTTAAAATTATTCCGTCATGATAGCCAACAAAATGTCTGATAATGCCTGGGCTAAAGGACTCCCCCGTAGACATCGTATCAATCAGGCTATACATTATGTTGATTTCGCTACATTGAATATACCTCGTGCACAACAAAATAAATTCAACAAAGATAATCTAAGGGAAGCAAGTAGGCAACATAGAGCAAACATATAATGTGTTTGCACAGATACTACTAGTATCCTCCAATCGAACATTTGTGAAAAGTCTGACAACGTCAAAAGAGCACGGCATTGTATTTTACTTTACGTAAACAATCAATAACCCGTTTTAATCGATTTATTGAATCTATTTTAAACGCTTATATCCCCATCTCATCGATATTGAATTTCCCCATTCATGTAAATATCGTATAATTTTTACAATTGTTACGAGCAGTTCTGTTAGCTCAGTCAGTAGAGCACCGGGCAACACGACTTGATCCTGGTTTTCAATCTCTCTATAGCAAGCTAAGTTGATGATTCGTATAGACCACGCAATATGTGTACGTGGATAACTATATATATATATATATATATATATATATATATATATATATATATATATATATATATAGGGTGTGTGTGTGGATGTGCGTGTGTAGGAGAGATGCAGTGTATGTGTATCCTTGACCTTGTCCGTGTGTGAGAAACACGACACTACTAAAAACAACACACATGTGTACGTGGTGAAACAACTCTGACATGTGCAGAAGAAATCTTGACGGCTCACACATTGCACATGCGCAGAAGTGTTGAGAAACGCTTTCTTTTAACAAGTTCGCATTAATGACGTCCAAACTCTTTCGTTTGACACTTCCGATCGCTGAACAGATTTCCGTTATTTGCAATAGACCCGTGTTTTTCCTTTGTCAAGGGTAAATTAAAAACTTTTTCTTCACTTTTTCAAAACCCCTAAACCTTATCATACCCGCTAGCAGGTGCACCTTATTTATAACTGTTATCATTAGCGAGGCGTGTAGAAAGTTTACGTATAATTAAATAAATAAGTGTTTTTTACTGTGTCTAATTTTCTCTATTTATATAAAGTTTGTATGTGCATATATTTTTATAATTGTATTTATTGCATTTCCTTCTAAACTAATTAATCTAGTGTTATGAATTCTGGGATACAGTTTCTAGGCGTATGGGTCGGTAATGTGGCCTATATTAAGTTTAATTTTGTTTTATTAAAATGGTGTATGTGGTGGTGGAAGTCATTACGTTAAAATTCAGATACCTCTAATGTTTGTGAATTTTTTATAATAAGACATTAATTAATTAATATGTTCCTAAATTTGAGTTTTTCAGGTGTATTTTGAAGAATATTAGGGCATGCTATTATATGCAGAAGCTCACATTTTAAAATTACAATATTTCAGATACGCATTAAAATGTTATCAATAATAAATTAGAGGCCAAGTAAATTATTCCGAAGACCCCTTAAGTGTAATCCTTTAAGTATATATATTTTCTACAATAATAAAGATAATGTTTGACGACATTTTAGTGGCTGGAATGACAGTGCCTGCGATGATGCACTTGAAGTCGTTCTCCATTTTCATCTCTTTAGCACCTTGAATCTTTATTCGGTTGGTTTTACTCGCATCTTTGTTCGCTCGTTTCTCCCATCACTTTGTTAATAATTTATGTTAGCATGACCAACGCCCGACGGACTGGGAGATTCAGTTAACTACGATGATGATGATGATGATGATGATCATCATCATCATCATCATCATCATCAGCAGCAGCAGCAGCAGCAGCAGCAGCAGCAGCATCATCATCATCAGCATCATCATCATCAGACAAGAACTAGATCTAGTATAAAGCATAGATTGATCGTAAATCTAACTTGTCTCTCAATAGATAGTATTCCATTAAAAAACTCCATTTTGATTAGAATTTATAAAAAATAATGAAGACCAAACACTAAGAGATTACGGATGTTCGACTGCATGGATACGAACAGGGCTAAGGCAATCGCATTATACTGAGGTTCAGGATTATTGTGGTAATTTACTCCCTAATAGAGTTGGAAAATGTACCGACACACTTCGTCACCCAGCTATCAGAGGAATACAGATTTTTACAATAATATTATCTGCTCCGCGTTCGTGATAGACATCCATAAAAAGGATTGAATATTTATTTTATTTTAGTTTTAATTAAAAATTGTAAAAATTAAAAATAACACTAAACATAGTGAACGAGGAAGCTGCTCTACAGTGTCTGGTCCTACTTTGTTACTTGAACATGAACAAGTCTCAAAAAACCAGGTGTTAATGGACTGAAAGTCTAGAAACTCACGGACACATAAATTTGCTCCCACTTCGAAGAAGCCTTTGTTTCGCACGTTCATGCCTCAGAAACTGAGGCTGATACAACTACCGATCGAATGTGGCTTAACCCAAAGGCAGGAGGCTAATTGGAGACAACAGAGAAGGTGTGTGGCATCGCACGACGCCATAGATGGCGTAGATAGACTTAGTGATGGACAGATCAGGTCAAACAGATTCTCAAAGCTAATCGCTTAGCTTTTAAGACCTGAACATTTTGAAAGGGCTCGAGAGCAGAGTATGGCATAGTCAAGAGTGCATCGAGACGGGCGGTCCATCATATCCGCCAAGAGGCAGACAAGCAGTTCTAAAAAATTGTAGATCCCAACTCTTCTGAAGTATACTGCCTTGCTAACAAGATACGAAGATGTTGTGGGTGACAGCCAGTAATAAATGATGCAGGAAAGTTGTTAGCAACCCATGAAGCCTTCGAGAAGGCTTGGCTGGAGCATTATGAACGACTCCTTAATGTGGAATTTGATTGGGGTCCTGATCACCTAAAACTAATATGGCAAAGGCTACTGGTCCCAATCACTATTGATCTGGAGAAGTAGACCAAGTCATCAGGTATAGTAGTAGAGCTGGTCTGAGCTGCCGGTGACACGAGTGCATCCATGATCTATGATAGGTCATCCTCAATGATCCGTAACTGCAGGATTCCTACCGAATAGGAAAAGAGTTGCATTGGATGTCTTTACAAGGGTAAGGGAGATGCTCTGGACAGGGGAAATTACAGAGGTTATGAAAGTCATTTAAAGGATCGTTGACTGTCTTAGTATGCAGTCCGTTCCTGACAAGGATAGAACTGACGCAACGCCGGGCAGTGTCAGGAGAAATTCCTTGCAGTAAACAAACGTCTCAATCTGTCGTGTGTGGACCTCGAGGAGCCATTTGATCGTGTTCCCCGGAGAGTTATCTGGTGGGCACTATAGAAACCTCGTGCTATGGAGTTAGTTGCGGGTGAAGTGGATATATGCTTATACTTACATTCGGGTCCCTGTCGGTAACAGGCACAGTGATGACTTTGATGTGGAAGTTTATTTCCACAAAGATCCGTACTCATACACTTCCTCTTCATTATCGTGCTGTAAGCTTTGTCACACAAGTTTCGCACTGGTGTTCCTTGGGAGGATCTTTTTGCCGACGACCTGATTATAATTGCTGACTCGCAGAATGGATGCGTCAGAAGGCTTCTGAAATTAAAACAGGTAACGCTTGAGAGTGAATGCTGACAAAACAAGATCATTAACTTCGGTACTGGCATTGGCCAGCTTCAGGATTAAGGTAACTCCTCGTTTGCTGTATGTCGCACAGGTGTGGGTAGAAACAATATTCCCTGCAGTGGCTACAAGTACTGGGTTCGCAGGAGGTGTAGTAAGCCTAGGCGTTTGACCGGGGACTCTAACTTTCGGATCTCTAGATGCCGGAGAAACTGCTCGCTTACTTGATGATCAACAACTAAGAAAGGTTCAGATTATTCAGGACAAGTTGAAGGTTGTGTATTATTTATGTTTTCTGAGAGATATTTTTTCATCAAGTGTTGGCTGCAACCTTGCAACCACGACGCACGTAAAGACTGATTGAAAGAGATTCAAGAATCTGCTACAAGTTCTCATATAACGCCATCTGTCATAAAGGACCCGTGGTCAATTGTATAGCAGTTGTGTGAGGAGGACTATTCTCCATGCGAGAGACACCTTGGCACTGACAGACCACACTTCCAACGTCTGCAGCGCAATGAAAGCGTAATGTTTAGACGTACGTGTAACAAGCCAAAATATACTTCCATCGTGCAGACAGGTGAACCGCTTGTGAAACTTGGTCTTGCAGACCTCGATCCAATCTTGAGTGAGAGATCCAACAGTGCAAGCAACTGGTAGGCGCGGAGTTGGTCGGCCAAAGTTGTATTGAAGGGGGCTAACAGAGGAAACCGCTGCCCCTCATGACCGACAAAGTTGGAAATCTGCGGTGAGGCCTGCCATGTGCTAAGCTAGCCAGCTGTCTGGGGGGAGGTCAACTGGTGTGGGCATTGCATCCAATCCTACACAATGAAAAATAAGAAGAAATGTACATACACACACTCACACACATATATATATATATGTATATATATAAATATATATATATATATATACATATACATATATATATATGTATATATACATATATATATACATATATATATATGTATATATACAGATATATACATATATATATGTATATATACACATATATATGCATATATATATGTATATATACATATATATATACATATATATATGTATATATACATATATATATACATATATATACATTATATATATATACATATACATACATATATATATATATATATATATATATATATATATATATATATATATAATAGGAAAGAAAAATAAACATGTTTTTATCGAGTACACTTTGCAGTGAACAATCGAAGATGAAATAGATTTGTCATTCGTACATCTTTATCTCTCTTTTTTCATGTATCTTTATATATATATATATGTGTGGGTGTGGGTGTGTGTGTGTGGGTGGGTGTTTGTGTGTTTGTTAATTTAGGTGATAAAATAGGTATTTTTTTAAACAAGAATACAAGCTATTAACATCACAATAGATTACCATAGGGTTCATGATTCGATACAATATTTCGCCTTTTTTTGTTTTATTGCAACTCATTCGCTAGTACACACGCTGTGAGACGCTCGTTTTGTGGCACTGCCATGATTTTTTGTTTCAATACTCCTTTTCAGTTCAAGAATAGTCCTGTAGTTATTTCGATAGAGTTTATCTTTGAGATAATTTCAAAGATTACAATTAGAAAAGCATATTAAAGATCGTATGTACTACTGTTGAGACAATAACCAAAAGGAACGGAATAAAACAAAATCTATTGAACGTTCCTAACTGGAATGTTGTGGAGAAGTCAGTTCTAAACACATTTTTATTAGTACAAAATATGTAGGATTGCCAAAACAAAAATGCATTCGTAGCATTTTGGTGGTGTCACCGTCTTCCACTCTATGATATAGACCAATATGAATGTATTTATATATAAATATTTAAATAAATTTATATCCGTTTCGTCACACAACAATTGGCGTGTAAATAATCTTTAAAGCGAAACAATTTTACGTGTTTAGGAAAAACTGAAAGGAAATAGCATTCCACGTTTTAAATGAATTCGGAAAAAATATTTATTCGATTAGTACGATTTAACTTCCTTAATTTTGTATTTTTCCACGTTGAGACATATTTGTTTTTTTTCCAATAGCTTATTTTCAAACTTCAACGATTAAAGCGTTACTTTATATGAATATAGATATTAAAGCGAACGCTGGAGAAGACAACTTTTTGTGTACTGAGGGGTTCACTCGTATACATGAAAGAATGTTTATCCAATTTATTTATTTATATACACGTATATTTATGTAAAAATGATTCGTAATGTCGGATTTTTCGTGGGTGTTAACGAAAACCGCTCTAAACAAAGGTCATGTTATCTAGGACAATTATCACAAAAAAAATTATAACAAGACAGAAGGAATGGAAGAATACAAGATGTTCATAAAGGTTAAAACAAAGTTTTATTTACAAAAAGAGGTAGCTTGGGCTGCTTTTTTTCCAAAGCTGGAATAAATAAATTATTCCTAGATAACGTACAAAAAATAAAAAATAAATAAAAAATACAACATCAGGATTTCTGAACATTAAAGTTAGATACAACAAAAATTGACACGATCTAAGAAAAGGAATAAATCCTTTTAAAACATGAACTTACTATAAAGTCAGTATTCTTACAAAATCAATCAAATAGTCTCTTTTTTTCTTTACACCAAGTTACAATCAAAAGTAATAAAATTGATTATTAGATGCTTAACTGAGATTTCTTTAATGAGAGATATATCAATCTGTACGATTCGTTCTCGTTTAATTTATAAGCAAACACATTTTTCGTCAAGAAATCTTTTTCATTATACTCAGTTTCTTCCATTTACTCAATAATCTCTAAGACCTACCGACCAATCCTCTCACTAAAATGCGAGGACTCATCTAAAAACTGAGATCTATTTGAAACGACGGCTATGCAACCACATAAGTCCTTAACATTTCCAGTGCTTGATTTTGTAATATCCTCGAAATCTTTTTTAAAAGAATATAAATAAATAAACGAGTTTCAGTTAGTCTTTCAGCTTACACACTACGGCGACACAACGCTTTTTTATTTAATGAGAAAAAACAAATTGGAGCAAAGAATCACACAAATTTCAGAGGAGATTGACACCAGAGTATGTCGCCTGGGCTCCACTCTCCTAAAAAACTATACCGAATTTCGCAGAAGTACCCAACCTTAAACGAAACCCCGGCGGACGCTCACTTTTTCTCGCATTTTATTCGTAAAAACACATGTTATTTTTATTTTTTATTTT
Organism: Sepiola atlantica; assembly: GCA_963556195.1. NCBI lineage: Eukaryota > Metazoa > Mollusca > Cephalopoda > Sepiida > Sepiolidae > Sepiola > Sepiola atlantica. Next base: position 14,773,476 of record OY744521.1, on the reverse strand, counting down.
TTATTTGTTAAGGCTTTTTTGTTTGTTTGTTTGCTTTTATGTTCAGCGGCGTCCTATGATCAGAACTTGTAACCGTGTCCTTTTTGAAAATTGGGTGAATATTACGGACACTTGAAAGTTCAAGAAAAAAGTGAATGAAAATATCGGGAAAAAAAGAAAAAAAACATCCTTGAATGTAACCAACATCAAGAGTGTACTTAATTCCCTGGGAAAATATTTTACTCATAACCTAAATTGATGATCGTTCAAATATACATAGATCAAAATTGTAAATCAAATTACGTTGAAATATGTACGTAACCCGCTAGCTTTCATCGATACATAAATTAGAAATATCTACTCGTGTAATGTACGCACCCCCTACAAGTGTATCATTACATTTGCGACATTATATGCACACGGTACATGTGTTTTACAGTAATCCGAACATAAAAACAAACAACTCTATAAATGTATATTAAGAAATTATAAAACATTGGAATCGGAATCAGTATTTGTATTGGAATCAGGAATTTATAACAGGATCAGTAATTGCACCGGGATTGGGAAATACATTAGACCGTCCCATCACTAATATATATATATATATATATATATATATATATATATATATATATATATCGTTTTATGCATTTGCCCATATGAAACATTGTAAGGTGAGATCATATTTTGTGCATAGATGTTCACTATGTACGTCCACAGTTCTCAATACGTGAATAGAGCTTAGTATTAGTTTCATGAAAATATATTTATGGTAATTCAGGCAATTAATATATATATATATATATATATATATATATATATATATTTATTAGTATTTCATGTATCCACACAACATTTTATAAGGAGGTATAATTTTTTTATGTATCAATTTTCAGTATTTACTTCAACAGTGCTCGTTACGTAAGTAAAGCAAGGAAGTGCGTTATGAAAATATATTTATGACAATTAAGTTACACAGAGGCTCCCGCGTTTCATCACCGGGGGAATCTTCATTTTAGCCTGAAGATTCTACCGGGGATTAAACGCGGGAGCCTCTCTCTCTCTCGCGCTCTCTCTCTCTATCTCTATCTCTATCTCTCTCTCTCTCTCTCTATATATATATATATATATATATTTATATATAATCAAAAAACAGCTCAAAATCGCCAGTGAACTGAATCAAGACAGCAGATATTGAATATATAAAGGTGCATATATGCTCTTGTGTAGGATTATATGAAACATAAGTGATAAAACAGTACAGTTTTTGTAGTTACACTGTATCATCGATCATGTAAAGTTTATCTACTTATGAGCAATCAATATGCAAGTGACGGTTGTTTAATGGATAACGACACGGGCTGGCGACCGGGTTGTGTCATGTTCATATATAGTCAGTTCCATAGAATCACTTTAACTTAAGAATGTTGATCCATACGAATTTACTTTACTTTTTATCAATCGAAAAAAAAAAGATCGATTGATGCTAGCCGGAGACACTTCTGGTTATAAATTATGGAAAATATATTCAATTGAAAATAAATGTTATACTTACTTCAAAATCATTCTTATTTCCAACATTTTTAATTGTTTTGCATTATTAACAATAAAACTGCATTATTTTACTGTTTTTTTTGCTGTCGATTCCATCCTTATAATACTAAACTTTATGTGTGTGTGTGTGATAGAATATAAAAAAATATATACTGCCAGTACAGCGATTGAACTCAGGATCTTCAAATAATGAACCTATTTGTGTGAACATCTAATCTTCCTCTCTTGTTATTTGTTCGCATTCATGTCATCTTTTTGGCTTTTTGGCTAAGATCAAAGTGTAGTATCTGTTCCAATGGATGCTCACTCTGTAGACCGGTACGGTCTTGGCCTTCGGGCCTTGATTCCGCCGGTCTGAGGTACTGTCCTGTGCAGTTCTAGGAGGTCCACCCTCCCAGGCTTTGCCTTCCCTCTTTGGGAAGGAGTAAGTTTATTGCTTACTGCCTGAGGGGGCCCCTACCGGGGAATGCCGACGGGGCTGCCCAGGCAATTTGTAATGGCCAGAGTGCTCACCTTCTCGGGCGCTGGCTTATCAAGTCCCACTTTCCTGACCCGAGCTTGGGTCACATCTTCTCTTGTAGGAGTAAGATACACCTGGCCTTGTGCCTAACCTCCTGGGGAGGTAAATAAAAAGTGTAGTATCTGTTCCGATGGATACTACACCCCATAGACTGATATTGTCTTGGCCTTCTGGGCTTGATTTACGCCGGTCTATGGGTAGGTCCTGTGCAGTTCTAGGAGGTCCACCCTCCCAGGCTTTGCCACCCCTCTTTGGGGAGGAGTAAGTTTATTGCTTACTGCCTGAGGCGCCCCTACCGGGGAATGCCGACGGGGCTACCCAGATAATTTTTAATGGCCAGAGTGCTCACCTTCTCGGACGCTGGCTTTTCTAATCCCACTTTCCCGACCCGACCTTGTGTCACATCTTACCTTGTGGGGGTAGATACATCTCTTCACTGTGCAAAGTATAACACAAGGAAGTTTCCGTATCATATACAGTGAACCTCTCTATAGTATAATTCCTCTACAGTTAAAACTCTTATATAGTAGACTTTTTTTTATTTTAACGTTCACCCCCCCAAAAAAAATAATAATAAAAAGAACAAAAACATTCCTTTCTATAGTACTTCACATGTAGAATAAAGAATAAGTTTAAGGCAACCAACATTAATACTAGTTGTCTGCAATGACCCGTTACGGATGGATTATTAAGTAAAAATTCAGTTCTACGTGACACTTTTTTACATTGCGAATTACTTAGGACTTCTGCCCGGTCATTACTGACGCAACGAGAGTATCTTACCCCTGAGGATTAAATAAATAGTTCCGTTTGAAGTCCGTGCGTTTTCCCGGGTTCCATGGAGGGATTACAGATTTTTTCAGTAGTCGGAATAATAAAAATGATACAATTTATCAATCCTCATTTAAAAAATACAGAAACATAATTGAATATTGGACTGTATTTTTATAACATATGTATACTATGTTTAAATAGTTATTCAATGTTTTCAATAAGTAAACAAATTACCTTATGATACCTTACCATATATAGTTGGCTCCATAAAAAAAGTTTTCTCGAAATAAACTAATAAAGAAAACATTCTAGGAGTAAATTGCTTAAATTCTAACCTTATCTAAAGTAAACTGTTACCGTTTATGATGATCAAAATATTGGTCACTATAGAGAAGTTCTACTGCAGATACATACAACACGGTGCAATTATGTCAATGCTGCTTTAATAGTATAAGCATGAGTGTGTTTAAGGAGATATGGAGAAAATTACTACGTGTTGGTGCATCCATAACTAAACATCATTGATTTACATCAATAAATGCTCATACGCATAAACGTAGATACAGGTTTTTTTTTTGGTAAATCTTAAACCAATTAATGGTAAACATGTCCAGATGTCAACTACGTCTCTGGCCATAATTTATTAGAAAAACATTTGCTTGTTTGAAAGTATTTTAATTAGTAAAAATCACGCGATTGTGAGTCAGTCTGTTTCTCGTAAGTGTGCTCATGCCCCTTCTCGTTGCATGACAACATTCCGATATTTTAGTGTATTTGTTTTGTTTTATTTAAAAATCTGTTGACGATTACAAAACTGAAAAATGATTTGGGATTCAAAGAATTAATTCTTGTTATATATATATATGTATATATATATATATCGTCGCCCACATACAGATAGTTTTGCTGTATCAGAGCCTTGTAGTGCGGCTAGACCAGTTAGTGCTTCAAGCCGGAACTGAAATTAAAACGTCGAGCTTACAGTCGGCGCCTCTACCCCTATGCTATCATACGGCACTGACTGAATGCAAGTGATATCTCAATGTAAACATTGTCAAGTGCCGGGAGCTCGAACTAGTTATACCCAATGAGCTATGCATCAAAGCTAATGGCAGTTGTCGATATCCTTACACATAACTTCTACCCAAGAAAGGGATCTATATGGTAATCCACACAGAGACTGTGTCGATGTATCACAGTTCTTCAGTGTCGCTAGACATGTATATATATTATATATATATATATATATATATATATATATATATATATATATATATACACATACGAGGTATGTCTAAACAGTAACCGACCTTTATTTTTGCCGTGCTTAATAGAGACGATGGGGCAACACCACTCTACACAGTGAAGGAATACACCTACGTGCGCATGTGTGAATTTTATAACTACCTTCCTGCGCGTTAGTCGCTGCCTGTCGGTCACTGGGTGAGATGCTACACAACATGTTTGTCGGATTACCGATACTCTTAAGATCACTGCCCGTGTTAAGCAAAGGTACTGCATCACATTTTCACAAAAGCTTTGTTATTCTCAAAGCAAAACAATTCAACCAGGGGTATGTTTACCCCGCCTAATAAACCAGTATCGTCCTGGCCTTTGGTTCTGGATTTACGCTGGTCTAGTAGGGGTTGTCTGGTCCTGTGCAGTTCTAGGAGGTGCACCCTCCCAGGCTTTGCCTCCCCTCTTTGGGGAGGAGTAAGTTTATTGCTTACTGTCTGAGGCGCCCTACCGGGAATGCCGACGGGACTGCCCAGGCAATTTTTAAATGGCCAGAATACTCAATTCGAGCGCTGGCTTATCTAATCCCACTTTCCCGACCTTGTGTCACATCTTGCCTTGTGGGAAGTAGATAAATAAATCAACCAATTTAAATATATATATATATATATATATATATATATATATATATATATATTGCGTTCTATTTTTTGCAAGTACTCTAACAAAATGGAACAAAAACACTAATTACCGGCAATTAGACTAAACTGCGCGAAGGATAATCCGAAAAATGAAAAAGATAATAAAAAACCCTAGTTAAATAAAACACATACCGTGTTATATATATATATATATATATATATATATATATATATATATATATATATATATATATATATATATATATATATATATATATATATATATATATATATATGTATATGTATATATATATATAGTAATCCAGGTAGAGTAAAAATTCACAGGGTAGAAATCCAAAGGAAGACCATGGACTTCACCGACCGGGTCGAATCAAGGAAAAACTTTATGCCTGATGAGACCTCAGCTCTTGATAGCTGTTGATCGATAAAATCGACATGCCAGTGTAGCAGACCTTGTGCATGTTCGAATAAAAGCATTCACTATATATATATATATATATATATATATATATATATATATATATATATATATATATATATATATGATTATTTTGATTCATACAGAGATGTAAATAATCTGTGACATTGACATGTCGATGTTATCGATCAACAACAGTTAGTAACTGAGATCTAATCAGGCGGAAGGAAAATCTGATGCTGCACTTAGGTAACATTTGGAAAATAGGACATTGGAATAAAGAAAAGAAGCGAACACGAAATCCAAAATTTACGATTGGTAGATCACGTTGTCGGATTTGAAGACATCGAACATTAAATATAATATAAACTTATGTTTTCGATGTGAGGGAGAAACGAGGTAAAATATCCGTGGCACATTTTAACCGCAAATAAATGCCTGAATATGAATTAAGGGTTGCTTTAGCGTATCAAATATTATGCGTGATGTTTAAGTGTGTATGTGGGGGGGGGGTGCAGTTTTCAGGGTAGCCTTGATTCTGGGTTGAGCGTGTGGGTTGATGTCGGGTTATTGAGTCACTTAGATCTAATCGTGTTAGTTTTTTCTTCTTGTCTTTTTTTGTTTTAGTTTATAGATTTTTATATTTTTTTATAATTTATGATCTTATTTTTAATTTTATATTCTATTATTAATTTGACGGCAATAAAGTAATGTCGATGACAACATAAGGAAAATAAAGTAAAATTAACCAACATTGGCTAAGCATTTTAAAGATAAGTGATTTAATGGTAAGATGGTCATAGCGACAATAAAGAAATAATAATAATAATAGTTATAATAATTATTATATTAATCGTAATGGTTATCATAGTATTATTTATAATCACAATCATAAGGCAATGAGGATAAGATTATAGTTGTGATAGTAAATAAATAAATAATACAAATGGGAATATAGCACAATTAATAATAGTAGGAACACCCAGTGGCGGCAATGGTAATGATGATGATGATAATAATAATAATAATAATAATAATAATAATAATAATAATAATAATAATAATAATAATAATAATAATAATAATGGTAATAATAATAGTAATATTAATAATAATAGTAATAATAATCATAATATTAATAATAACAATAATAATAATAATGATGATTATAATAATAATAATAATAATATTAATCATAATGGTAATATTAATTATAATAATAATATTAATAATAATAATGGTAAAAATAGTAGTATTTATGATCATAATAATGGAATGAGTTATGGTGGAATAAAGGTGCAAATGGTACGATTGCCCAGTTAATAATAATACACAACTTAGTTAAAACACAATAAACAGCAACTACTCTAATGAAGCAGTTTTTAACGCACATAAGGCTTTTTTTATAATAAAAGAGACCGGATACAAAAAAAAAAATTAAATATATTAAACCTACAACGTCGAACAACGAAACTAAAAAAGAAGTAGGAAGATTATTTAGTTTACTCCCTCATTTAAGCACATGGTTAAAACTAAACTTGGTAAAATATTTCTAGATTTAATTATCCTACACTTACTTCCTAATAGTATACTAAACAACATCTTTGATAAACCACCCTTACATTGAGGTACAATTGTGGTCAAAACTTATGAAAAAATAATTAAAAACATGACAATAAAATATTAAAACAGGAATAAAAAATACTTAATTAAATGACAAAAAACAACAAAAATGTAGACTAGCAAATGCATACACAAAAGAGAATGTCCTCTTCAGCAACAAAAGATATCCCGGCTATGAATGCTCATTCAACAATTCTTATGATTATAAAAAGACTTCGCTCTCTATATACCACTGGTAATTAACCAATAATTACAATAACAATATCAGGGAACAACCAACACAAGTATATATTATATTGGCATGGCTGGTAATACTTTCAAAAAAAGATATCGCGGCCATGAATGCTCATTCAACAATTTTGATGATCATAAAAAGACTTTAGCTCCATATATACCACTGGGAATTAACCAATAAATACAATAACAATATCGGGGAACAAAGGCATCTGTTGTACATTTTGGAGAGGACAGGGTCCATTTCAGCAGATGATTTCTTTATTAATATTACTGGTATAAGATCAGCCCCATTTTCTTTGGGGATTTTATGGGTTTTTTTTATGATGTCCCGGATATCAGATGGGGTATTTGCTACGTCATCAAGTGTTGCCTCAGTCCGCAATTGCAATTTGGGGGGGGATGGTTTTCAGAGTCCAAAGTAAAGTTTCCGACGAAATGCTGGGCAAGTAATTTAGATGTATTAGTTGCCGTTCAAACGACATCATTGTGATTGGATAGCGGGGGATTGTTTGTTGTTATTGTTCATCAAACGATTGAACTATTTTCTAGAACTCACGAGTACTTAGTTTCTGTAACTTAATGCGTTTTCTCGTCATATCTGTACTTCAGGAAATTAATACATTTCTTTTTCTATTACATTATATTGTGTAATAAGTTTTGTAAGTTTGTCCCTTATAGATAAGCGCATAGAAATTTAATATTTAATTTTTTTTTTGCCAGTTTGTTTTTAGGATCATTGGGCCATGTACATAACATTATTATATATTGTGTTTACCTCTGTTCTTTTGTTTTATAATGACATTTTTACTTGATGAAAGCTGCAATGGAGAACTTTGTTAACTGTTTTATGCCGTTTGGTTTGCTCTCATTCAGCATTTTCATGCAATCATAAACTTTAATCGTCTCGCCTAGATATGTGTTTTGCAAATTATCCGACAAGAAAATGAAACCAAAAACGAAGTAACAGGAAGAAAAATGTTTAAGAAAATTCCGAAAGTGTTATTGATTAATGCTCAATTGGTAAGTTATGCTTAACACCCATTGGCTCTGAGGAATACAATAGGATAAACGTTGACAGGGTTAGTATAAATTTTATAAGCTTATTGCAAATAAGAAAGAAAGCTTCACGTTCGAATTTTCTGTTTTAAATTTCATAAGCGGAAAGAGAGAAAAAAGACTGATTAAATTAAGAAAAAGGAAAACAAATCGTCGTAAACTTTTAAGTTTTCTATTATTTATAGTTATTACTATTTATTATGCCATATTTCTCTTGAGCAACATATTCTATTATGCTTAAAAAACAGAACGAAATAAGAAGCATAATGTGTCACATTGTTTTCGATTAAAACAGTGATAGTATATCGAGAAAGTTGATCCGAAGATTCTTTTTCAACCAAACAGCAGACACGTGCATAACTCTGTTATGCCCCATTCTTGTGTACGTGATTGAAGCAATGCACCCTTATCAACAGGACTTCCGAAGCTTACCAACAAAGAGCGGCTCCAAAGACTAAACATACTCTCACTTGAGCAGCGGAAGATATGAGGAGACTTGATTCTGACGTACATCATCATCATGTTTTACCTAAGTCGTGGTTTCTGCGAACACCAACAAAACTTATACCACATTAGCTTTCGGCTAATTAGAAGACAGGCAACGTTCTTTGTCCGTGTTTCTGCTCCGCAGAACAACTCATCAGAGATCTTCGTGACGATGCCTACTATATATTGTTTAAAGGAAACCTTGGGCAACCATTTATACTGCACGTGCATATAACTTATACCTGTATATGGTTTGTTGGGCATTGTTATTTTTTCTAAAATATATTTGATTTGATTTGATTGTATTTTATCGATTGAAATACAAAGAGAATAAGATTAAGTTTAGTGTTAAGGTTAGGGTGAGAGTTTAGGGTAAGGGTTAGGGGTTAGGGTTAGGGTTAGGGTAAGGGTTAGGGGTAGGGTTAATTAATTTAAACTAAAAGTCTTGCTTAAGATAGTCCCCGCATCGCTATAAGCTTATATGTTGCTCCCTTATCTGCGAATCTTCAGTTCAGAAAAAGCATTTTCTCCGTCAATCATCCAGATTGAATGTACTCATCATTGTTGCTTTTTTTCTTCGTCGATGAAATGCCTGCCCTATTTCGGACAGGACCTTTAAAAAAAAGTCGTTTCTCCTTGCGATAATTAAACGTGTCAGACAAGTTACCCAGTTCATCTGTGACCATTGTCTGTCTCCGTTGACGCATACACAAACGGACAAGACAATGCACGCTCGTAGACGTGCGCCTATTGGTGGTTTCCGATTGGTTGACATTACCGACGATGCTAACTACCTCGTACGTTTTTGGAGAGAGGCATAACTTCTTGAGTGTAAAGCTGATGTGCAGGGAGGGCAAAGTTATGAGGTCAGCAATGTTTGTTTAGTAAGTGTAGACTATGACATGACACATGACCGAATTAAATAGCCTCTTATGTAAGAAGAGTAGGCAGCCCAAATGTAAGGATGATATAAGCAAAACGAAATAAAAATTAAAAAGAAATTTACGGTACATATTCTTTTAGTATATCTTTTTTATTTATTTATCGTTTTCATCAATAATGAGTATATTAAAACCACCTGCCTCTGAGTAAGGCAGTTTCACGAACCATTGTTGGTTGAAAGAATCATGTCATTTGATGCCGAACACTTTTTTGTTTTGAATATAAGTTCATAGTTTAGGATAGAAACACTCTCTTCAACAGAACACGTTTCCCGCGGAGTCGCTTCGCTAGTGGCTACAACGTAATTATTTTCAAATTCAATATAAAAAAAAATAGTTATTTAATTGTCTCAATTAATCAAATTTTATTAATTCATTTCATTATTTTCTATTCGCTAATAGTATTTTTTATCATTCAACTGTTGACCTATCAATCTTATAAACTCTTATCCTCGAGCCGTTTTAGCGTTGATTAGTAAATAATAAATAAATTAAAAATGCATTGTTGCTGAACATTTGGTTTGTAGAATATAAGTTCAAAAGCAAGGGTGAATAACTCTCTCGAACAGAACACGTTACCTGTGAGCTAGAACATTGTCTTATTACAAATCAAATGTCAGCAGATATTTCCTAAACCGGTTCAAGCAATCAGATTGTATTCATTTTACTTATTATTTTAAATACTCTCATAATATTCATTCTCATACAACTTCAACTAAATACCTTTCATCAACTGCTATGATCGATAAGCTTTGAGCCTTGACAACAGAGGATCAATTAAAAATAAATAAACATAATAAAACGTTTGTAGTGTATTGCCTCTTTGAGTCTATCTTTTCTAGAATGTCTGTTCGATAAAAAGGCGTAACGAGAATAGCATTGATTTAAATAGAGACGCATTCTAATTCATGTTTTCCCAATTAATCATTCATTAGTGAACACGTGCTCTATAAATGTGTGTGTTCGATAAAAAAGGCGTAACCAGAATAGAATGGATTTAAATGGAGACGCATTCTAATTCATGTTTAGCAACTTGACCCTTTTTCAGTGAACACGTGCTCTATAAATGTCTGTGTTCGATAAAAAAGCGTAATCAGATTAGCTTGGATTTAAATAGAGCCACATTCAATTTCTTGTTTGCCCAATTGATATTTCATTAGTAAACACGATCTCTATAAATGTATGTGTTCGATAAAAAGGCGTAAGCAGAATAAAAATGGATTTAAATAGAGACACATTCTAATTCCTGTTTTCCCACTTGACCTTCTTCAGTGAACACGTGCTCTATAAATGTATGTGTTCGATAAAAGGGGTAACCAGTATAGACTGAATTTAAATAGAGACGCATTCTAATTCCTGCTTGCCCAATTGATCCTTCTTCAGTGAATACGTGCTCTATGAATACGTTCATTATTTCTCTCGTGCACTCTGTGATTTCTATGAGCTCATCCCTTTTTAAAAGTCAACCACATTCTGCTTCATATTTTGTTTTCATTTGAACCAAGCTCACAAAAGACCGTCAGTTTTAGAGTACCCCATTATGTGAATACATTACATTAAATGCACTTATGTTATTATTTCAACCGATCGCTGTGGAGACGAGTGGAGTGATTGGTTCTGCCACACGCGACTTCCTCGGCAGCTTTGGTCTATTAATGACGCGCAACACCGGAAACAATCGCGAATTAGCTTGGCTTTACGAGCGCCTCTTTATCGCCATTATTCGTGGAAACGCATTGAGTCTGCTCTCGCCTGCCAAGCTAGCCGGGAACTCGAAGAAAACTATGGACTGTGATACAATTATATATAAGGAATCGGGATTTCTCGATATTCAACTAAACAATGTCCAAGTGACGAATAAAATAATTTATTAATTATTTATTGAGTAATTAATCTTATAGTTTATTTAGTTTTTTTCCACCATATGCTTTATTTTATAACTCGTAAAAAGAACAATAACGCATATATAAATCGTATTACTTTGCATATGTTATGTCTGGCAACACTGAAACAACGAAACGTGTTTTCATCCTTTTCTCCTGAATTAGTGTCACGCTAAGCAGTGAATAAAGGAATGGTAGAAATGTACAAGGTGACGTTTAGAAAAAAATATAATAACGAATATTGTCGTTTTTTTATTTTTTTAAATGTACTTTATAAAAGTAAATAATTGTGTGTTTTTTTTACACTTCGTTTGGGATACGATGGTAGACAGAAAAACGTGGAAATCAAGCAGGTACATAGAAGAGTAGATATCGACGCCGGTGCGCTTGATAGGTAAGACTTGAAAGTAAATAAAGAGAGTAGGGAACGCTATATTGAGGATAGCATAGCCTATAAAAGAATATAAAGGATAAAAAATTGGCGATTAAAATGTTTACGGCCAATTAAAGAGGATAAAAAGCAAGAGAGTTTGACATAAAAACGGACTATTGAAGCGAGTCGGGCACAAATTAGAAAAGTGAGCGAAATATTGAATATAACCTAGACAATTACAGAGAGGGACGATTAAAAGGGATTATAGGGAGGGGTAATGGTTGTATCATGCACTTACAAAAGGAGATAACAGATATACACCGACGGGACAGAATTGATAATTAAGTATCCCCCACTGTTTTCACTAATATTTGTATACATATTAAATAACGTCTCAATAAGTAAAGTAAGAAGAGAAATAATTATGCTCCACCATTGTTTTCACTAATATTTGTATACATATTGTATACATATTTAAAAATTGGGGCGGGTGTGGGGGGTGTCGGCATGACAATGGGGGCTAGCCGGAGAAGGGGAAATAGCGATAAAAGATATTAATGAGTATGCAAATTAAATAAATATTTCTGAATTTTTTAGAGTAGGATTGATATTTTGTATAATATATATAGTGATAAGTAGTAAGATGGCCTATTTAAACAAGAATAGGTGTAAAACTCCCAGAATTCATACTAGTATTGATATATTACTAAGTAACATCAAGGTCTAAGTGATAGTCATCTGAAGGTTGAAGGTTCAATCCTCGGTTCGGGCAATACGAAGGATTGCGAATTACTGAAGAATTCGCCCAGTTTATGGCTGACGGAATAAGAGCATGCTACCCCTGTGGATTAAATACAGGGTTCCGTTAGAAATTACGTCCAAATCATAGAGTTCGACAGAAATATTCCCTAGTTTGTACAGAAACATTCGCGAGTTCGAAAAGATACACCTGGAGGTTACAGCGACCGAAACGTTGTGAGAATAACAGTCAAGATAAGAACTTTAAGGTACTTGTTTAGATATTGACCCTAATTTCCGTGACTGCCCGGCAGCAGCAAGCCGACAACTAACGGAAGCGTCCGAGACCTGCCGAAATCGAAAACGAGGCTGGCAGACGATACCGATTTGAAGGAGAGACGCTTGGCACTTGTAGAAAATGAATTTTGAAGTGTTGTGTCGTACAATTGCCTCTCCGGAGCAGTGCATTAACTTTTGCCAGCAGAAAGCTTTGCCGGCTAGTACCGCGAAAGACTGTGACGGAGAAATATGCCTGGAGATGCCCCACCCAGGAATGCCGGGCTTGGATTTCGTTGCGATCGGGGAGGTTTTTTTCGCGGTCAAAACTCGCAATTTCAACAATTTTGAAGATGATATACCTGTGGTCCCAGGATATGGCGACCGGGAAAAACTTATTAAAGGAATGCGGCGTACTCCTTCCACATCCTCGGCGACGACCCCATCCTCCTCTTCTGCCTGTATTTCGCTAAGCCCCCCCCCCCCTCCAAAAACGAAAAACAAGCCCTTACCCCTCCAGGAAAAGAATGTAATGAAGGAAACAAATGCCTAATGCAAAAAAAAAACCCTCCAAAAAAGCTAAAATAATGAAAAAAAACAATGCGTAATTGCAAAAAAAAAACATGGTTTACAAAAGTTACAAAACAAAAACAGTTTCTATTATTTTCGCGTTTTAAAGTTTAAAAAAAACACTTTATTTCAGTTAAAAAAAAAAATGGTTTAAAAAGTTAGCGTTTCTAAAAAAAGTTCTTACAAAAATGGTTAAAAAATAATAATAAAAAAAAGTTTATTTATTTCAGCTATGGGTTTGTTCATTTATTTCATTTTTTGTATAAAAAATATATGCATTTCTTTTTCGTATATTCAGCGTCTTACATTGTTGTCGTCTGCCGACTCGGCAGGTCTCGGACGCTTCCGTTAGCTGTCGGCTTGCTGCTGCCGGGCAGTCACGGAAATTAGGGTCAATATCTAAACAAGTACCAACTTTAAATAAATGTGTTTGCATCTTTACGAAATGTATTCAAACACGTATTTTTAAAAGTCTTAACGCTGAGTCAAAATTGGTACATTGCAAATTAGCTCATATATTTAGAGCCGCTGTCTGATTGTTGTGGTACATTATATATTTTAATTTTAATCGGACATCTATAACATAATCAATATACAAAACACCAACATTTTCAATCAAATACTGCATTGTGATGTGATAATTGACCCCGATATCTCGTTTTCCTTTTTATATTGTGTCCCCTATCACCTATTATCTCTTACCTATTTCTCCATTTCTCTCTCTCTCTCTCTCTCTCTCTCTCTCTCTCTCTCTCTCTCTCTATCTATCTATCTATCTATCTATCTACTATAAATCTGTGTTGTTTAATTTTTAACCTCATTCAATTTCTAGTTACCGCCATCTAAAACAGTGTGTACGGTGACAAGACAAGATAATAACAAGTCAATAAACCCCATTCTTAAGGTGTTAGTAGTATATAGATTACAAGCAGTCGTACTCGTCTGAGGACAAGGTTACAAAAATAGACAACCTTTAACCGTATCAGAGATGCCACATATAAAAAAGAATAATCAAAAACATACAACTATGGTGAAGACTGTTAAAGCAGACCTCATTATCAGAGAATGTAAATTATACACTATCAACATTCTAAATTGTGTTGAAGGTAACGCTGCCATTAAGACAGAATATTTAAATGAAATGTACTAAAAAAGTTTTATCTACACAGTTTTACATGAAGTCTCTGTAATTTCAAATCACATTGACCTGATATCAAATCGAAAGTACCCGATTTGTAAATAATTGTATGAATATTCAAAGACGAGAAAAATGTGCAAGCATATAAAATTTAAAAACTAAATGTATCACATGCAACCTCCCTTCACTCGCTCACTATTTGTCGTCAAGGTGAATCCACTTGTTATAGTGCATCGACCAGTGGACTTGTTTCTTCGAGGTCGTGAGTTCAATCCTCATTAAAAAACTATGAAGTCAAAACTTATTTCCTTTTTCATCTGCAAGCAAGTTTTAAAAAAAATGTATTTACTAGTTAATCGTGTAGTATATACGGTATATATATATATATATATATATATATATATATATATATATATAAATATTATCATACCGTATATACGACACGATTAACTATTAAATACATTTTTTTAAACTAGGAAAATGCTTGCTGATAAATACAAACACATGCTTCTGAACAAACGTACATGCCCCTTTGAGTTGAAAAATACTTGTAGTCCGGGGTTTCGAATCGCATGACCGGTAGTGAATAGCCATATCTCTATGCTGATGAGTCCCGATTTAAAAAGGACGAAACGTATACGTACATAGATAATAAACAATAACAAATATTTATTATTTGTCGCTCCTCGAAAAAGTAGAGCACTGTAATGGTAGTATTAACACAGCATGACGTCACTTGCTTTATAATTCATCGTTTCTTCCCTTAAAAGAAGTAGAATGCTTAGACGTTAAGCCGCCGATAAAGTGTTAAAATTATCATCGTTTATTCGAAAATTGGCCGAGTGGTTAAATACGTCAGATTTGAGTTGAAAAAATACGTGTAGTCCAGGGGTTCGAATCGCATGACCGGTAGTGAATAGTCATATCTCTATGCTGACGAGTCCCGATACGATACGTATACGTACATAGATAATTAACAATAACTAATATGTATTATATATATATATATATATATATTCTCTGTGAGAATAGGGATATATATTATGTGCGTGTGTTTTAGCATATATATATATATATATATATATATATATATATATATATACATATATATATATATATATATACATATATATATATATATATATATATGCTAAAACACACGCACATAATATATATCCCTATTCTTACAGAGAATATATAAATATAAATTTAAAATAACCAACGACTAGTAATCCGATGGACCTCTAGACTTATAACGGTGAAGATACCAAATTAAATAACATTATTTAAGGTAACCCCCCCCACCACCAACATAATAGTTATAATAATATCTGCTATAGACACAGAATTGCCGACTTTGTTATATATAGTATTTGTGTGTATGCGTATATAATGGTATTTTGAAATATTTATTTATTCAGATTATTTACTTAAAATAAGATAGTGGATTAAAAACAAAAACAAAACAAAAAAATTTCTGCAGGTAATACACTAGTTATTGAATTAATATAAGTATAAATGCCAAATATTACCACTAGACATTATTAGACTTGAATTAGTAATCCGATGGACCTCTAGACTTATAACGGTGAAGATACCAAATTGAATAACATTATTTACGGTAACCCCCCCCCCCCATAATATTTATAATAATATCTGTGATAGACACAGATTTACTGACTTGGTGATATATAGTATTTGTGTGTACGCGGATATTTATTATTTACTTAAAATAAGATAGTGGTATGAAAATTTTTTCTGCAGGTAATACACTAGTTTTTGAATTAATATAAGTATAAATGTCAAATATTACCACTAGACATTATTAGACTTGAATTAGTAATCCGATGGGCCTCTAGAATTACAACGGTGAAGATACCAAATTGAATAACATTAGGTACGGTACCCCCCCCCCCATAATATTCATAATAATATCTGTTATAGACACAGAATTACCGACTTGGTGATATATAGTATTTGTGTGTATACGTATATAATGGTATTTTGAAATATTTACTTATTCAGATTATTTACTTAAAATAAGATAGTGGTATGAAAATTTTTCTGCAGGTAATACACTAGTTATTGAATTAATATAAGTATAAATGTCAAATATTACCACTAGACATTATTAGACTTGAATTAATAATACGATGGTCCTCTAGACTGATAACGGTGAAGATAACAAATTGAATAAAATTATTTACGGTAACCCCCCCCCCCGCATGATATTTATAATAATAGATTATCAAATTAATCTAAAATATAAATAAGGTAAGACTAATTTTTACAACTCATATTACATCAGTAAGAATATAGAGTGTTATGTAAATATTGTGTGTAGGTGTGTGGATATATATGTATGTGTGCGTATGTATATGTGTGTATATGTGCGTATATGTATATATGTGTGTGTGTATGTATGTGTATGTATGTGTTTACATGTGTGAGCAACTACATGCGTATGCATTTGGTCAATATTTCAAATAGATTCAGAGATATATATATGTGTATTCATGTGTGTATATATATATATATATATATATATATATATATATGTGTGTATGTATATGTGTATAGATATGTATATGTGTGGGTGTGTATGTGTATATATGTGTGTGTATGTGCGTATGGATTTGTATGTATACATATATGTATGTGCGTGTAATTTTATTTCAATTAGATTCTCTTTCTTGGAACCCAGACGGATAGGGAATTTATGACACGCGGTCTGTCTATTTCTTCTCTGTGCCTGTTAATTGTTTCTTTCTTTCTTTTCTCCAACCGAATTTGAGAACACGAGTTTCGCCGGACGCATTCTGGCTAGAGATGAATATAAGTTGCGTATGTGATTATGTTTAGTTATGATAATGTGCGAGTGAGATTATGTATGTGAGTGCGCATAGGATGTGTGCGTATTTAGTTTTGTGTATGCGCGTGAGTAAAATTGCCTATATGTATGATACTGCCAAGTCGTATGTGTCATAATTTTGACACGGCAGTTTTTAGTTGATTAACTTAAAGATCCCTCCCCTTCGCCCGCCATAGTTAAATATAAGTTTTAAATTTCCCCCTCTCTATAAAAGATGTATCAGATTGGTTGCTACCACCACCATCTCTGATTATATTGGAACTGTGGTAGGGAAATTCAATTTTCTATCAGTCTCAAAAATGTAATTGTCTGAGTGATGCTTGAAAAAACCGAACGGTTGAAATAAATTATTGCATCGACAATTATGTGATTTCGTGTTATTATATTTTATGTTATATATATATATATATATATATATATATATATATATATATATATATATATATTGTGTCTGTGTGCTCGCTCTGTTGCTTGTGTGTTTATATATTTTGCACACATTGAGAATAGCAATAGTATTTTGATGTGTAACGGCTTCAGGTCCGACGTTTTGATAGAAGTAATAAAAAATAAAAGAAGAAGAGGTAAGTTAAATTGGAACGTTGAATGTCTGTTTGTTTTTTTTAAACATAGTTCAGGCCTAACAAGGCAGGTTGCCACTGTAGACGTAAGGGGCTACTGAGAAAAAAGGGTGAAGGGTTTTAGGGGGGTCAACTTAAATTAAAAGCTACGCAGCGAGATATCTGTTTACATTAGTTTTAAATGTCTGCATGTCATTAACGTAAGGAAAGCAGGGAACAGGGGACATCCGCAGTGTATGGATGGGATTTGTCAGATTGGCGGGTTGGTCTAGTGAATTTACGTCGTGAGGGTACCTAAGCAGCAAGCTCATCAGAGCACAATCCATTGAAGTACTTGTAAAACAGACACAAGGAAGCAACATTGCGGCGATTGGACAGGGACTGGAGCTTGGTGGATAGCGAAGGACCTATCAAGTTGGCGACTCTTTTTTGGAACTTGTCTAAGAGGGAGAGACTAGTGGATGACGCACCAGCCCAGCTGTGAAAACAATACTCAACGCATGGGTTGATGGTGGCTTTGTAGAGATATAGGATAATGTCAGGTGTGATCAGTTTACTGACACGGTAGAGGGAGCCCACCTTCTTTACAGCAGCCCTGGCAATGTGTTCAATGTATTTATTCCAATCATGTTATCTGTGAATGTTAGGCCGAGTAGTTTGATGAACTCTTAGACAGAGTGCTATTTGCCATGACAATCGGTGGTTGAAGAGGTTTCTTGTAGTTATTGAAGGAAGATAGCTTTGTCGTTGCGGCATTAAAAGTTACCATCCATTTTTTTATCCAATTCCACTACAGACTGGATGTCACTTTCTAAGGATTCAACCAGTGCTTCAAATATGTGCGCGTCGGTTGTGCCCACATGACGAGAGTAGAGCGTGGTGTTGTCAGCAAATATTCCTATCTCAGTTGCAATGACATTAGGGAGGGCATTTATGAAAATCAGGAGCAGTAGAGGTCCACGAATAGATCCCTGTGGTACACCAGCATTTATGGCATGTTGCTTAGATGAATGGACATCGAGAACAATCTGGATCTTTCGATTTGTTAGGAAGGATTTAATTATATTAAATGTGTGTTCAGTAATACCATCTTAGTGCAGTTTTAAGAGAATCCCTTCATGCCAGCCCTTGTCAAAAGCCTTTGATATGTCGAGCGCTACTGCCCTAGCCTCACCTGCATTATCCAGTGTATGGTATATGCGTTCAGAGATGACCGTTAGGATATCTGCAGTTGATCGTGCTTATCTAAATCCATATTAATGATCAGAAAGAAGTGTAGCATTAACTAAGTGCCTGACTATCGCTAGATTCATTAATGATTCAAAGATTTTAGCAAAGATCGAAACTAGACTGATTGGGCAGTAGTTTAGAGGATCAGTTCTATCTCCAGAATTCTTGATGACTGGTACCACAGAGGCAATTTTCCAACTATCAGGGAAACAAGATTCAGTAAGGCATTTGTTGTATAATTTAGAGAGGACAGGGTCTAGCTCAGCAGAGCATTTCTTTATTACTATTACTGATATAAGATCAGTCCCACTGGCGTTGATAAACCCTTCGGCAATCTCTTCTTCTGGTGATACTGTTTTTTGATATTTCATCGGTTGTCGAGAGAGTATGTCTGCTGGATTATTCCAACCGTTGATATGTTTGATAGTATAGTCATATTGTTGTAAGCGTAGGATCCAGCGCAATATTCGTGCGGAGGGGTTGCCTTTGGGATTAAAAATAGTTGTCAAGGCTTGATGATCAGTCATTAGCAGGAAATTTTTTCCATACAGATAAAAATGGAATTTTTCGCAAGCCCACACAATAGCTAGGGCTTCTTTTTCCAGTTGGCAGTAGCGACGTTCACCGTCGGTCAGAGTTCTCGATGCATAGCTGATGGGGGTAAGTACTCCTAGTTTGTTCTGGCACAGTATTGCTCCCAGTCCCACGGGACTGGCGTCTACCAAGACTGATGTCTCCAGCTTTGGATCGAAGTGCATAAGCGGCTTGCTTTGAATTATCATATTTTTCAGTTTAAGGAAGCAAGATTCCTCTTCCTTGGTCCATCGCCATTCCGTGTTTGCACGAGTCAACCTTTTTAAGGGCTCACTGAGTGTTGCCAGACGAGGGATAAATTTCCCGAGGTAATTTATCAGCCCCAAGAAACTACGTACGTCCTGGATATTTTCGGGGTTTTTGAATTCTTTTATTGCTTTTATTTTGGAGTCGGTGGGTCTGATCCCTGTGCTGGACACAATAAACCCATAGAACTCGAGTTCTTCACTGTGGAATATGCTCTTTTTCTGTGCGATTGTGAGGTTGTTTCCTCTCAACGTCCGCAATACCGCATCTAGGGTCTTGTTGTGTTCTTTTGTGTCCTTTCCCCAGATTAGAATGTCGTCAGCCCCGTTGCAGCAGTTTGGGATTTTCTGGAGGATTTGTTGTAGTAATCGCTGCCCTTCCTCGGCTGCAGATGTAATTCCCATCACTAGTACTTTGTATCTGTAGATCCCAGACTTGCAAGAGAAAGTGGTGATGTCCCTTGACTCTGGATCTAGTTCTATTTGGTGATAATAGGAGTTTAGGTCGATTTTCGAGAAAGTGTTTGCGTTGCCAATTTCACTCAATAGTTGTTCAACTGTTGGTATTTGATAGCGAGTGCGTTTTACTGCTTTATTCGCTACGCGTAGGTCGGCACATATTCTTATCTCCCCGTTTGGCTTTGGTACCGCTACTAATGGTGAGACCCACGGAGTTGGTCCTTCCACTCGTTCAATGATATCATTTTCTAACATTTCCTCGATTTTTTTCTCCACCGCTTCTTGGATGTGAAATGGTGTTCGTCGTGGTGGTTGGGCTACTGGCGTAATGTTATTGTCAATTTTGATTTTGAGTCGAAAATTTCTCATTCTTCCTAACCCTTCTAATGAGGGTAGATGTTGTTTGAGAATGTCCTTTGTTGATTGTGGGATACTGTTTGTATGGAGTGATTTCACTTGTGGGGTGGTAATGAACCCTAGTTCAATGCTGGCCCGTTTGCTCAATATGTTACCCCCTTGATATGCCTTAGTAACAAATATCTTGTGGGCTATTCTCCTGGGCCCCTTTGTTAGCGTAGCAAAAAATTCCCCTTTTAGAGGTATCGGTGTGTTCCCATAGGCTTTTGGTCTACAATTGGTTTGTTTTAATGTCAAATTCGGTCGTAAATTAAGGATTCCCGAAAAAGTTTTGCCGTCAATGAGATTGATATCTGCTCCAGAGTCTATTAATATTGTGACGGGTACGTCGTCAATGTGGACGACTTCGCTTCCTGCCGCACTAATGTGATCTATTTGGAAGACCCATGTCTGGTTGTCTGATTCCAGTTTCGTTGATACTGGTTGGACACGTTTGTTTTCGCCTGATAGGTTTGATTCTTTTTTTCTATCGCTCTTTTTCCTCAAGCACGTTTTCTCGAAGTGGTTCTTTAATCCACAGTAGTTACATTTTTTCCCAAATGCTGGGCATTTTGTTTGACCATGTATATGGTCTGAACTGTTACAGCCGTAGCATCTTGTGACAGGTCTTAAAGGGCTGTTTTTGTCTGTGGAGGGGAGATGTCTATGATCACTGTTAAGTTGTTGCCGTTTGTAGCTGGTTTTAACTTGGTGGATATCCGAATGCCCTTTCCCGTTCCCTTCAATATGCTCGGCCTGTGTTTCAGTGGATTCGAATATGAATGCTCTCCGAAGTGCTTCCTCTACGGTCAAATCCGTTTCTTTTAAATACGCTCGACGTAATTTGTTGGAGGTGCATTTCTCTATTAGTTGGTCTACTATAGCCTTGTCTAGACTGTATTCGTTAAAATTACATTTTGCCCCTTGTATCCGCAAACGGGTGACGTAGTCGTGTGTAGACTCCCCGTTATCTTGCATAAGCATTCGGAATTTATGACGTTCGAAAACCTTATTGGTTTTCTGGATGAAGTATTCGTCCAAAGCTATCTTCATTGTTTTGTACGTTGGCTCTAATCGGTCTTGTGGTACCTCCGGGGTTAAAGTCCTGATGATTTCTTTTAGTTTCCGTCCCCCATAAAATCGTAAAAGTGAACGCTGTCGATTGTCATCCCTTATTTCGAACGCCGTAAATGCGTCCTCAAGGTGTTCACTCCATTCCCTCCATGCTTGCTCCTGGTTAGAGTCCTCCCAGTCTAGGGGTTCTATTGTTGGCATTGAAAGAGACATATTTATTTATTTTCTCATCGGAGGGGGTTTTGTTCAGTTTTCTTCGAGAAATTATATTTCAGTTGTTGTTGTTCAGTTTCGGGTTTTTTTTTTTTTTTTTTTCAGTTGTTTAGTTTCGGTTGCTCGTCGCTGTTTGCTTCGAGAAATTAAATTTCAGTTGTTGTTTCGATTACTCGTCGCTGTTTGCTTCGAGAAATTATATTTCAGTTGTTGTTCAGTTTCAGTTACTCGTCGCTGTTTTGCTTAGAGAAGTTAAATTTCAGTTGTTGTTTTAGTTTCGGTTACTCGTTGCTGTTTTCTTCGAGAAATTAAATATCAGTTGTTGTTGTTCAGTTTCGGGTTTTTTTTTTTCCAGTTTAGTTTCGATTACTCGTCGCTGTTTGCTTCGAGAAATTAAATTTCAGTTGTTTAGTTTCGGTTACTCGTCGCTGTTTGCTTCGCGAAATTAAATTTCAGTTGTTGTTTCGATTATTCGTCGCTGTTTGCTTCGAGAAATTAAATTTCAGTTGTTGTTCAGTTTCAGTTACTCGTCGCTGTTTTGCTTAGAGAAGTTAAATTTCAGTTGTTGTTCAGTTTCGGTTACTTGTTGCTGTTTTCTTCGAGAAATTAAATATTAGTTGTTGTTGTTGTTCAGTTTCGGTTTTTTTTTGTTTTGTTTTTTTCAGTTGTTTAGTTTCGGTTACTCGTCGCTGTTTGCTTCGAGAAATTAAATTTCAGTTGTTGTTTCGATTACTCGTCGCTGTTTGCTTCGAGAAATTAAATTTCAGTTGTTGTTTCGATTACTCGTCGCTGTTTGCTTCGAGAAATTAAATTTCAGTTGTTGTTTCGATTACTCGTCGCTGTTTGTTTCGAGAAATTAAATTTCAGTTGTTGTTTCGATTACTCGTCGCTGTTTGCTTCGAGAAATTAAATTTCAGTTGTTGTTCCGTTTCGAGTTTTTTTTTTTTTTTTTTTTTTTTTTTTTACCTCGTCGCCAGGTTTACTGTCTACGAAATGAATCCTTGAACCTAATTCCTCGGGTCTATTTGTAGTCCCGCCCGTGACGTCACAGAGGTGTCAAGGTTTTTCATGATGTCTCTGACTTGAAGTGGGGTGATGATTATGTTCTCAAGTGTTGCTTCTGTCCGCAATGGGAATTTCGGGATCGGGTAGTTTGCTGAGTCCAGAGTTGAGTTTAAGGCGAAACACTGGGCAAGTAGTTCAGCCTTTTCAGTTGCCGTACAAACAACATCATTGCCATTTGATAGCAGACGAATTGTCGATTGCCCATTCTTCATCACATATTGTACATTTTCCATAAATCCCGAGTACCTAGTTTCTGTGACTGAATGCGTGTTTTGGCTATCTCTGTATACTTTTTCCTTCCTTCATATTTCGCTACTTTGCAATCATTCCTTGCCTCTAAAAATGTGTGTATGTTCGCAGTTGACTTATGGTGGCCGAATCTTTGGAATGTTTTCTGACTCTAAGCAATAGCAGCTGCACATTCTGAAGTGAACCATTGAGGAGAGTAGGGTTTCCTGAATAATTTTCGCATGGGGACATGAGCATCAATGCCTGCTTATACCCATTCGGTTAGCTCATTTGCACACTGATGAGCAGGGAGTGAGAAGGTTAAACCTTCTGGCGCGTCGCTGATGTGATCCCTGAGGGTTTCTAAATTAGCATGCTCATAGTTTTTCGTTGTCTTAAGCAACGGCTCGTCAGCTTTAGGACAAGGTTTTAAGGTGATAAGTATCATTACCACAACGTGATCAGAGTTTCTTAACGGGGTATGAGTATTCGCCACACAAGCCTCAGGTAGTGAGGTCAAGAACAGGTCGAGAAGTGAGGCTTGCTGGTCCGTGCGATCAGGAAAGCGGGCAAAAAATTGACAGCCTGTGAGAGGTCGTGAGCTAAGGAGAAATTAAAAGTAGAGTTCCCTGTGCATCAGTAAGGCTGGAGAATCCCAACCAGTTACGGTGGTGTGCATTAAAATCCCCCAATACAGTTATTTGGGCATTCGATTCGAGTGAGACTCCTCTATCTAAGCTTTCAGAGACAGAGTCAAGCAGTGTACAGTCCTGGGTAGAAGGAGAACGATATAAGAAATATAAGTAACTAACGCTGTGATGTAAGGTCAATCTAATATGTAGGCTTGGCCATCTGATTATAACCTATGTTCTCTAGTAAAGGGGAGGGTGTTCCGAACATAAACTCCTTGTCCATGCATATGTTTGTCAGAGTCCTTACGGTAGAGTGGAAGGTAATCAGTAATGTCAAATTTGTGAGAGGAGATTGAGGATTGAAGGTTCGTTTCACTTAGTGCTAGGATATCCGGGGAGTTTCTCACGAGAAAAGTTTATACGTCGTTAACGTTGTTTCTAAGTCCCCGGATATTTGTTAATGCGAGCCTCAAGGGTGGAGGCGAAGATGTTTTTTGTTGGGTGTCTGGTTTATGTTTGGTTTTCTTATTTTGTATATTCATGTTTGTTTTGAGATAGAGAGGGAAGGGCAAAGTTGTTGCTTGTTTAGCGCCAATAAGCTCACACAACCTATCCCTTAGTCGTGACTTGATTCATAGGGGTTATGGGTTCAGGAAAGCCAATCGGGAATAACTGTAGGGTCCTTTTAATATGCGACATTGTACGTACAGTTACCCACGATATTATGCATCTGTTTACGGAGCGGCCGTTCTTAGCGCTACCTAAGGGTTAGGGCTTTTTACTACCAGTCGGAAACAGCAGTCAGAAAAGCTGTCTAACCTGTACCCTCAACCTGTCGGAATAAGAGCGACCCAGACTAGTCATGTAAGACTTAATGACAAAACACTTTCCCTAAGTTACCCAAATTCAGAGAAGGACAGATGGCGTTCATTGCCCTAGTCAGGAAACAAGGCCAAGTACCAGGCGTCTACGCCTGGCTAACAGACAAAAAAGGAGTGCGAAGGCCGGGCGATAGGCAGATACCATCTACTCATTAAGCAATTATAGGTTTGTTCGAGATTCCAGCTCTAAGAAGGTTGTTGATCAAGACTAAGGAGGCCTTCCTCCTCAACGGTTTGCTGCCAAGACGTAAGTGGTAAGTAGCAAGGTTTGATGTCAGATTTTTTCTTCTCTTAGATGGATGACTTTACAAGTTCTACGAGTCAAACACTCCGAGAGAGGATAACCTGCGCGCGTCTACTAGTCGGTTATTTCCGAGCCCCCTCAGGTAACATTTTTTTAACGTGACAGGTTTTGATACCTTTCTCGCTACCTTCGTAGAAGGGCTTAAGCCCAGTTACTGAGTCGTTTGATTTTTGTTACTATTGAGTCCTCGCCTATAAAGCCGCAGATGCTACTCAAGGATAAGGTTTAATGAGTTTGTCAGGTGGGTGGTCACACAACGCCATGATACTTGGTAACGATGGGTAGAATTGAAGTATTATAAGCAGACAGCTTACAGCACTTTGTAAAATTATACTTCAAAACGACCATGTTGTCATCAGCTAAGAAGCAGCTCCGTGGTATTGTGTTCAATAATTAAGATAAACGTTGCTCATGGAAGTTTCCGTTTAGTTTTAGGAACACAGTGGAAGAAAGATAAATTATTCACAGTGGTTGTAGTTAGACGGGTTTTTGTTGTCGGTGTTTTACAGGGTAGAACTATAGATTAGAGCTCAGTCGAGCGCCTATAATGAAAATAACGATAAAGTAATGAAATACTAGCAACGTTTCTTGTGTGAGAAAGAGGCTGTAGAGTTGAGAAGAGGACACCCCACTAGATTTCGAAGGCAGTATTGGTCGTTGTCAAGGCAAGAAAATATACTCCGAATAGCACCTATCCAAATGTGGTAACAGTACTTCGTCTTATGACGTATTTTACTGTTTTACGGGTAGAGGATTGCGTCTGGGGTGAGATTCCTTTGCACCGTTTTTCAAGCTTTTTTCTATATAATTTTAAATTTCTAATTTTTACTCTTCTGAAGAAAATCGTGTTGATAAGCACCTTTGGCCCCAATCAGTTATACGTAGTATTGAAACGTAAGTGAATTTATGTGATGGTATTTGTTTATATAATGCATATCTATCTATCTATCTATCTATCTATCTATCTATCTATCTATCTATCTATCTATCTATCTATCTATCTATCTATATCTCCTTCTCTCTCTCTCTCTCTCTCTCTCTATATATATATATATATATATATATATATATATATATATATATATATATATATATATATATATATATCATGCTACACAATGGAATATCAAAATGTGTATTTTGAAAAAAAATGATCATGATGATTTGTAGTCATATACAATGTTTCTTGTTGATTTAAGTTCGAATGCATATATATAAATAATATATATATATATGAATAATCGTCTGGAATGTCATACTATCTTCTATATAAAGTAAAGACAATTTCCTCCTGTAGATTTCTGAAGAAATTGAAAATAACCACATGCATCATAGGCTACTAAACTCATCATTATTTTACGCTTATTCTCTCGAACGTGTTATAGTAAATTTGTGATTTTTCCTCAACTAACAATAAATATTACTTTTGCCCCTCCATCTTCATTTCTCCCAAAACATACTCCATATAGCCAAAGCTTTTCCCACCATAACTTTACTACTGACACTCCCCCCATCGACACCTAGAACTAATAAACACGGTCTACGTTTTTAAAACTTGGGCCTTATTATTTACTATTCGTCTGCTATTAATTTACAACATAATACAATATATTACACACATATTTAATGGCCGGTTCGTTCTAATTCCTCTGATATTTGTGAATATCGGATTACGATACTTTTACCTATTACGTATTCCGGTTTACGAGAATATATTTAACGAGACATAGTTCGTTATAATCTTCAGTTATTTAACATGGCGGCTGCAATTTCTTCAGTGAACTGACTTTAGAAGTACTTCAATATACGTATATGTATTTACAATAATTTGACTCTATGTATGTGTATGCGTGTATGTCTAAAAAGGCTCCCAATATACTCGACATTATCATTTAAGTTGGCATTTACAGCATCACCACCTTTCGAACGCATAATATACAATAATAAGATAAAAACAACGGTTTTTTCGTATAGAAATGACCAAATGCGTGTGACGGGTGGAAACTAAATTCGGTCGGCATGCGTGCATGTATAAAACTCATGCCAGATTGGTATTAGTTAACTACTTTTCAAGAAATAGTATACTCGCTTCCATGGTCCAGAGGGTATTTACGAACTTCCATGACCGAGAGGTACGATCCGAGTCTACTCACACAATTATTATTTTTCTTTTTTAAAAGTGACCTAAACATACATCGAAGTGGGCGAGGGGGCGACCGGTGATAAGACAGCTTTTGCCACAAGAAACTAAGGAAGAGCTACCTTTTTAAACATTTACCTACGGGGAGATGGAGGGAGTCAAATGGGCCGGGTTTTTAAACGTCAACGTTATTATGTAGTAATTTGAAAATAAATCAATGTAATATGTAGTCATTTTGCTGAATAATTCCTGCGTAGACGACGTCACAGTAACGTATTATTCTTATTCTTATTATTATAATTATTATTAACTATTCTGAATATCATCATTTGTCTTCGAACTCACGTGGTGTTATAAGTGCGCCGTAAGCCGCCTTGATTATATGTGTGTGTTTCAGTATTGCTCAGAGAGCATTCTAATTTTTCTTTTTTCTTTCCTCACTAAAAAAAGAAGATTTTTTTAATACAAAAATAACGGGAGGATTAGTTTTAATAGCGCTCTGTAGGCCTCTTTAATTAACCAAAGTTCTCATTATCATAGATAGAGCAGGTGTTTAATTAAAAAAAACACACATTCTGGGTAAATACCGGTACCGAATGATGAGCAGGAAATCTGTAACCCCCGCAAAATTGACTTAATCATTGTTTTCTTATTGCACAATATAAATTTATCTTACGTGCCTAAACTAAAATGTCCATTCCTTACACGATCACATTTGACTACCAACAAATGGCTGAATTAGACACGACGTAAGTTCTTACTGTATCGAAAATCCACAAACATGAATAAACATTTACGACATCTACAAGGATTTGCTGTCAATGACAGGCGAGAGAAAAGCTAACAGCACGGCTCGAAACAAGTAACTTTTTTCAATAATCCGTCAATGAAGGAGATATGCTTCTACGCTGTGTCAATTTCTATGGTTGCTGAACTCAGAAGTAATCTTTTTAGTGGGTACATGTTGCCCAATGTGAACAATTTGCGTTCTTTCTGATGTTGACAAATTTTAATTCATTTTTTATTTTTCTCCCGGGAAACGCCGGGCACCGTCCCCACCTAGTATATATATATATATATATATATATATATATATATATATATATATATATATATATATATATATATATCTGCAATATCTTGGATTTAGTTGGTTTGTCTGGGAATTTAAACTGTATTTTATTTATTTAATTTTTTTAATGACTCAAAGCTTCTTTAGACTATATATATATATATATATATATATATATATATATATATATAGAGAGAGAGAGAGAGAGAGAGAGAGAGAGAGACAGACAGACAGAGAGAGAGAGACAGAGAAAGAGAGACAAAGAGACAGAGACATAGAGAGACAAAGAGACAGAGATAGAGAGAAAGAGAGATAGAGATTGATGGAGAAAGAGACAGAGATAGGCAGTGCCATACAAACAGATACAGGGATGGATACTTTATTAATTTTATATTACTTTATAGTAATAACAAAAATGATGGTAAAACACACACTGTTTTTCTTACAAGATTCGTCATGAAACTATGCTTTTTCAACAATAAATCTAGAACGTTTTTCTATTGTATTGTTCAAAGAGTGAATGCATGAATGATGAGAAATAAATTAAGTTATGCACACGATAATATAATTAAGGTGTCGACTGTCAGATCTTTTAAAACAAAAAAGATGGCCTTTTTCGAATGTGTGACAAGCTCATCTGTTTAAATAAAAGCGAATGTTTGTGTGTATGTTTATTTTTCTTTGCGATCAAAATTAAATGATAAAAGTGTTTTAAACGGTGATGAATATCACAGTGGATGAGACAATCGTGTTAGCATGATATCGGCGGCGGTCACCATACTAATAACATTATGATTAGTAGTTACAACCATGGCGATGCTCCGCCATGATGTAACAAGGGTCGTTTAATTAATTTGACATTCTATGATTTAGGGACTATTAATATACCGGTCCCGGAAAACACTT
>OY744521.1:14724120-14739120 GCA_963556195.1 Sepiola atlantica | reverse complement strand
ATATATATATATATATATATATATATATATATATATATGTATGTATATATATATACATATATATACAAATATATATACACGTATATATATACACCCACACACACACACCCATATATATATATATATATATATATATATATATATATATATATATATATATATATATATATATATATAGACATGTGTCATTGAAGACCACGGAGTTCTCCCTCTTTATGATCTTTCTGGTAAGTTTCTCGACTCGGCGAGCTATTCGTCGGGTTTCTGGTATGAATTGATGGATCATGGCGACTTGCTGCCGAAATATATATATATATATATATATATATATATATATATATATATATATATATATATGTGTGCGTGGGTGTGTGTGTGTGGGGGGGGTGAGTGTGTATATAGTGGCAGCTCGTGTAAAGGAACTGTAGAACTGCAGCACCACAAAGTTATTACTGTTATATATTATCGACAACATTAAAATCATACGTTCGGTCTTCTTTAATTCTTTCTTTTTACGTGTACATTATACAATCTTTAAGTGTTATGTAGGTAGGCATCCTCATATTAATGTAAAATAACGGAGCCGTGAAATTCACTGTTACACCTATTTAGTGTGTGCTTTTTGTGCGCATGCGTGAGTCAGGCCATCGGCACAAAGGCAGCAGAGAACTGTAAATCCTCTACAGTGACGAGTCTCCTATAATTTGTATGTTAGTGAAATGCAGTGTTTGCTTTAAACTCTGCGCGTGCTGTGTTTATATACCGCCTACTATATTCTTGAATATGATAAAGTGTAGAATTCAGGGCCATATCATGCTAAAAATGTACACTATCTGAGAAAATCAAAACGAAAACTGGGCACTTTGTGTTAAACTAAGTTTGTGCTTACATGTTTCCCATTGAATACTACTACTACTACTGATAATAATATTAGTTGACGAAATGTCACTACCTTTAGCTGTATACTAAATTGTTAGGACAACTAAAGAAAACGCGATTATCTCCCTTGGACCATTTCGGAGTTATCGCCCTTGTCGAGAGAGAAAAGAAAACATTGACCACGGATCAGACTGTCTTATTTCATCTGACGTTACAGCGGCAATTAACTCATTGTTTTATTCTGTGTTCGGTTGTAATACATTTGGTAAAAGTTTCTGCTGATATTTTATCCATTTTTCTTTACACATATTATTGATTAAACCTGAATTACAAGGTTTACAAAATAAATAAAGACGAATATTTAAAGACCTTGCAAAAAGAAATACATCTTTTTGACACCATCCCTCACGCAAAACCTGTTTGAGTGTAATGCTATAACCAAATTCATGTTTAATAATTTACGTGACTGAAATAGGATGTAAACATAATTTGATAGTATAAAAAAATTGAGAATAATAAAAAAAATGTTTCGAATTTTTTCAGATGAGAATTAATCATTTCTATTATTAGGATTACTAATTTGTAATTCGTCATTATTTTCACAACGTTTTCACCGATGTAACCTCCGGCTTTCTTTAGGTGCATATTTTAAAAATTGGTATATTTATGTCGAAATCAGAAGAGCATTTTAAAACAGACGTCGGAGAAACGCGCATATAACGGGTTTTCGCATTGTCCAGGACATCGTTGGCGATTTAAACTCAGCAACGTTGGAGTGCCTCACAGAACAAAATCGCATTACGTTAGCCATTTTAAAATGTTTCCACTGGTTTCATATATATATATATATATATATATATATATATATATATATATATATATATATATATATATATATATATATATATATAGTGGCGGCTCGTGGCTAAGATAAGCGAGCGTGCTGCTCGAGAAAAGTGTTACCGATTGTTAATTATTGTGTAAAAAGGAAAAACACCATATTAAAATAGTATAGACAATTTACACATAAAATTGCCGTCAAGTTTTTTTGTTAACCAATATATTCGGCATAATAAACAAGGTCAAAACGATACATAAATTATTTCAATTTATTTCCTTTTATCTTTTTCACATTTTTTTGTTTTCAAATAAAGCAATAACGTTATTTGTTGTTTTGTAAAGACGTTTGCTTTAAAATTGTATTATTACACCATTATTGTAGATTAACACCCTCTCAAAGTAAGATTCTACTTTCTGGCCTCCTATCTCCATCAAATTCAGCAACAAAAAAGAAACATAAGAGGCTTAAAAGCCCAACCATGGACTGTTGCAGAAAAGAAGGTGTTATTGTTTTCCTACCACTACTCAAGGTTTTAAAAGTGAAGCAAAACATCCAATGAGATTCTAGCTGATAAAATCCAGGAATCTACCTTCCCCGAAGAATATATATATATATATATATATATATATATATATATATATATATATATATATATATATATATATATATATATATTGGTAAGATCAGTGGGAAGAAACCCCGCAGAGTGTTTGATTATTAAATAAAACATTAAGAATAAGAGCGTAATATTTATTTCCATATTGTATTAAAGACGGTTAGACCAACATGGTGCCGCTGGTTTTGAATAACGAAGGGAGCAACAAGTTATAAACACATGATCGCTTCTCGTTATAAATTTTCCCCGGGAATGTAAATGCCTAAATACATTCATGTTGACATTCATGAGTTCTCCTTGAAAAAGGGAGTGTCACGCGTCACAACATCCCGTCCGATACTGTATTAATTTATGAGCCTATTTTGTTCTCATTAAGGTTTAATTTGCCATAGTTTAAATAATGTTGTGAACACCATATGTTGAAAAAGGTGTTTTTCCTTTTAATAAAAAAAACACTGATTAGATTATGTTACTAACAAAACAGACTGTCGACAAAAACAGTGATCGTACCAGTTCTCCCGATTTTTGACGATTTTTGACGATAGAGGTTAAAGACAATAAACTTGTGGGGGTACTAACAAATTCTATTCTTGTTAAACATGAAAGAACGAGCAAAATGCGCCAGTAACCAACACAAAAAGATAAAAGGTAAGAAAGCTAGCACTCAAACATTCATATAAACATAACAATTCATTTAACATGGTTCATTTAATTTGTATAAATTCCTCAATGAAAGTCTGAGTTTGTGTACAGAAATGTCCCTTTTACTGTTTGTATAAAATGTCTCTTTTAAAGGTGTGTTCTTGGAAAACACACGTGTTTGGGTGTGTGCGTAAATAGAGAAAATGAGCCGTCTCTACCCTTTTTTGCCGTGTAAGAATGATAGGAACTTGTGTTCGACGGTACTTAAAAAAAAGAAAAGAAGAGAAAGGGTTTAAGCTTTCTATTTGTCCTGTGTCCGATGAGGAGGAAGGGAGAGACGGCGTGGAGTGACAGTAAGACAGCAGCAGGCAGCTGCTTGCCCCCAGTGCTTTAAGAGTCTGTTGACAGGACCGTCTTAATCGCTGGTCGTAGGGAAAAAAGGAAAAAGAGGCTGATCTTGTCATGGCTACTGCTTTTATTTTGTTTAACTCTGGTTTTGGCGGACGTAGTAGTAGACAATCACGTGATAAATAACTTTTGCATTTTTAGCGTTTTTTTATAGAGCTTGTGGGAGCCACTTTTTATGGCTAGTTTGAAGTGCATTTGCCACTGCTTTGTGTTCTTCACGCCGGTATGATAACATATTAGGATGTCAATCCGATAAACTAATCTTATATTTAATAATGAGAATTTAAAATAATAAATCAAACTTACAGTAAATGTCGATGAATCTTATCTACCTAACAATTGTTTACATATATTCTAGATGGGTTTGTTTGAAAACGCCTTCGGTAAAAGAGGGATAATTGGTACCGGTCAGTCCAACTGTCTGTGTTTATAAGTAATGAGGCGTATAGTTTACTACTAATAGTAATAAGTGTATCTAAATGAATATTCAACCTCAATTGAAGTTAATCTAACTGTTTTATTAAAGGTTTAAATGCTGACCTAAACCAAGTTACATGAAATAGAACATATATACGTGGCCTGTCTAAAACGTATCCGACCTTAGCGCAGAAAATATTTCAAATAC
Organism: Sepiola atlantica; assembly: GCA_963556195.1. NCBI lineage: Eukaryota > Metazoa > Mollusca > Cephalopoda > Sepiida > Sepiolidae > Sepiola > Sepiola atlantica. Next base: position 14,735,109 of record OY744521.1, on the reverse strand, counting down.
GACACGGAGTGTGTACCCTAATCTCCTTCAAAGTAGGCCCCTTGTACTTGAACACACTTAGCCCACCGATCCATCCACTGCCGGAAACACCTCTGGAAGTCTTATTTCGGAATAGTGTTAATCTACGTCGTCGCGTACCGCATTATCTTTTTTTCGCACCCTCTCAACAACAGCTGCACTTCTAGCAGTTTGGGGCATGCCAGAACGCTGGTCACTTTCCGCTGATGTGCGGCCATTTTTGAATCGGTTGAATCATTTCTTAATTTTTTTTACACCCATCGCGTCTTCTCCAAAATCCTTGCTGAATCTAACGCGACGCCTTTATTTTAGTCATAATATTTAAAAATATATAATTTACTATCAATTATAATTGGCAACCTATTTTTATCACGTTTCGGATTTTTTTTAGATGAGGATTTATACTTTATATTATTTTGATTATTGAAACTACTTTCCTCATCTTGGATGTTATCCTCACTACATTTTGGCCGATATAACCTCCGACCTTCCTTCAAGTGCGTCTTGTCATCTTCGGGAATCTGTCTGTCGAATTCGGGAATCAGTACAGATTTTGTAATCGAACCTTTTATTTAATTGTATTTACAATTTCACTGTAAATCATTTGCATTATTCAATCTCCATCATCCAATTTGTAGTTAACGAATCATCACACCTTCTCAAAATTACCGAATTTTCCGGACACTAGATTAAAATACAATTAAAACAATTAACTGTTTTATATTTAGATGAAGACAAGAGGTCAGTTCGCTAAATAAATTTGAAGTAAATTTGAAGTTGAGCCAAGGTGACATTTTCTGGTGTAGGTAGTTAGTTTATGTTAAACAAAAATAGCGAACTACACATGCCTCATGACCTCTCTAAAAATGAAACAAATACGTTTTTCAAAAATAGGTTTTTATAATCTTAATATTTCGGATTTTTTTAGATGAGGATTTATCATTTGTATTAATTTGATTATTCGAACCACTATTCTCATCTTGGATGTTATTTCCCCTGCGTTCGTACATATGTAATCTACGGCCTTCTTCTTGCGGACCTGTGGTGTAACGATATAGTGCTCGAATAATGATCAGTTCTTAGTGACAGTCTTCTGAGGGGTTAAAGGTTCAATTCTCATTGCAGGCGTTATTAAGAATACAGTTACAAATTACTTAAGACTTTTACTCGGTCATGGCCGACGGGACGAGAGCAAGCTACCCTCATAGATTAAATAAAGTGGTACTTTCGAAATTCCGTGCAGAGTTTCGAGTTACACAAAAAAGATTCCTGGGTTCGACAAGATACATCCGAAGAAGGTCGGTGATTACATCGATCGAAGCTTTGTGAGAATAGCATCCAAGATTAGAACGGTAGTCTAAATAATACAAATAATATAAGTTGTTATTTATTACATATAAAACAATGTTTCATAGAAATAATATCGATACTTTTAACTGTGAATCAACAATTTCATTTTGGAGAAAATATTTTAACATTCAAAGTTTAAAAAAATATTTAACGGTCTTCTGTCATACTAAGATAATTCGAATGTCGGATTTTAGAGAAAATCGAACTGTTACGTCCAGTAAGTTGTGGAAAAAATATCAGATTTTAAGATAGGTAACACATAAGGAGAAACTTGAGACACGCTACTTGTGGCTGAGCATTATACATAAATAGGAAAAAATACAGAAAAAAATTAAATAGGGCATTATCTGACTTTTTAGTAATGTGTTTGCAGACCCTAAACGCATCATTCCTCAATCAACCCCGGATCAACTTCCGTAACTGAGGAATATTACTACACTTCATTTTATGTAAACTAGTGTTGTATAATCGTGGTTAGAGGTTTATGGCACCCCAATATACCTTGACGGCGCGTCGCGTTGTGTTCTGAACACGTAGTAGTTATTAGCCTTGGCAGTAGTTGTAGACGTAACGACACTTTAGAAATCGTTTCTTTTCTTTCTATATCTTCTTATATTTTGTAACAACCGTCATCGTAGTTGTGGTGCGTATTTCGTTGTTAAATTTCTGTTTCTTTTGCTGTTATAATATATATCTTTATTTTTTCTCAGTAGTGACTATAGTGGCAGTAATAGTTGTCTTGTGCGGTTTGACAAATCAACATGCCACACAATTATTCGGTTTAATATTTTCTATTAATTTTATTTTAAAGATGATCCTACCTTACAGTAATATTGAACATTCCATCTAGCACTCTACGCTGAAGGTGGCAACAGCCGTCTGTAAAACACACCTTTTCTTATATAAAGATATCAGACATCAGCCGCGAGAAAGATTTAACAAGATAATTTGCCACGTATAACTCTTGACATCCTGTGATGTAATTTCCTTCAACACGTTACCTAGTTTCCGAGGGAAAATGTTCTATACGTACGCATCTAATTTGTATTGGTAATATCCTCTTCTTACATAACCACACCTTCCACCTTAAATATAATTACGCTAGTACAGCCTCAAGCTTGACAAGTATTGTATTTTCAATAAGACTGTTGTCACTTAGTTTTGAGAATTCTTCTCTGTCGGATATGAAAATACAATTGTCTTTGCAAAAATAGATTAGACGTTAAGAAGTAACTGGTTTAGATGCGTTCTCATGTATGAGAAGGTGCGCTGTCCATCAGTCGGTCTATCTTTTTGTCTGTCAAAAGTATGTGTGATATAGTATGTTCATTGATAAACGCTCACATTAAATTGAAGCTTTTTAAGAATAGTCTTTTCTTACTAACGTATGAAAAGTTTCTGATTGTTGGTCTCCCGATTTATAAAATCGGGGGACTTATGTTTTGAGGCATGTCCGTCCGTCCGTCCGTCCGTCCGTCTGGATTTTTCTCCGAGACCATCCATTGAATTTCTCTGAAATTTTGCATGAAGTTGTAACTTTGGTCAGGTTAGAAAGTGACATTCTTTGATTTTTGAAAAAAAATCTGGTTAGCCCCCACCCAGGGGGTCAAAAGCCCCCAAAATGGCAAAAAATGACATTATTTTGCCCCATAACTTTTCATCCATCTATTCAATTTCTCTGAAACTTGGCCAAAATGTGGAGGCAATTATTCCTAATAGAAAATAAGTATCGCTGACCTTGGTAAAAATCTGGTTCGCGCCCCGACGGGGTCTAAAGCCCCCAAAATGGCAAAAAATGACTTTTTTCTCCCATAACGTTTGATCCATCCATTCAATTTTTCTGAAACTTGGCCAAAAAGTAGAGGTAATCGTTCTGGATATAAAATGAACATCCTTGGCCTCAAAAATTTCTGGTTCGCGCCCCCAGGGGGTCAAAGGGGGGGGGGTCAAAAATTGACTCACATACACGCGGTTTGTTGACTTCTGTTCTTTTACGATTTTCATTTACACGACGAATAATGATAAAAAGTGCAAAGCACGTGTTTATTCCCATCATAATTCAAGATCGAATATGAAATAAGAGTAGAAAACAAAGTTTAAATCGCAGACATGTAAAACACTCTGAAAAAGGACATTATTCGGTATATTTACTAAGCCACCATCCACCCGTGCATGGAGTATTGTTGCCACATCTGGGCTGGAGTATCATGCACTAGTCTTTCCCTCTTAGAAAGGTCCAACAAAGAGTCGCCCACTTAATACGTCCCTCACTATCCACCAAGCTCCAGCCCCTGTCCCATCGCCGCAATGTTGCATCTTTGTGCTTGTTTTACACATACTTTAATGGATTGTGCTCCGATGAACTGGTTGCTCTGGTGCCCCCTTGACGTAAATACACTAGACCAACTCGTCAATCAGCAACATCCGATACATTCACTATGGAGGTCCCAAATGCCCAAGAGCTTTCTTCTCTAAAAGCTTCTTTCCTCGTGCTGCCGACCTCTGGAACTCCCTCCCTGTTCCATGTTCCTTCTACTGTACCGACATGCAGAGGTTTAAAACTAATGCAATCAGATATCTCGCTACACAGCCCCCAACTTAGGATGGCACCCTAAACCTACACCCTTATGTTAAGTAACCCCTTACGTCTACAGTGGCGGCCTGGCTTGTTTGGGGTGAAATATGTTAAAAAAATTTAAAAAGTAGACAACATTTGAAAAAGTAGAATAACTAAACATAGATTCTTATCTTATTTTTCGAATTATATTGTGTATAAGCACAATGGAAAGGGAAAAAATACAACAAAAATGGAGATGAAAGAAGTAAAAGTGAAAACTGAATAATGCTTTTCAAGGCTTCATCTAATACAGATCAATCATACCATCATAAGGATTGCTAATAATTTCCACTTTCAAGATCTGTAGATAGTGTAAGAAAAAATAGGTTGGATTTGGACACACACAGTGAAGAAGCCAGCATTCAGTACCACCCTGCTAGCTACGATATGAAACTATTCAACTTGAAAATGTAATGGTTTTGTACAGGACAAGGTCGGTTCAACTTTTAGTTGTTTTAGAGACAGCAAACTATTTAACCCCAGCGAGTTTCGGATGAATAGATGAAGAACCAATATCCCAACTCACGCAATATGTGGGCGATCCTTGTCTATTGAATACGCGATGAAAGATAGCCAACCGAAAACAGGAAGCAATGTTCGATTCAGTTTCGTTATTACATATGTTGTTTTGACATAAATTAAGTTGTTTTCGTGTGTAATCTTGTCGGTTAAGATGTTGGGGAGGAGTTTGTTCACCATTTCTGTTTCTGATTTAAATTTTTTTCTAGTTTTCTGTACTTGAGGCTGGTAGTGCCGTTTTGGCTCGTTTATAATTTATTTGATGTGTTATACTTCTGACACTTCCTCCTGCGAATTATGTTATCTCGAGGTCAGTTGTTTCTCTCGAGACCTCAACATTATTGGTAATTACTCACTAGGAATGTTAACAAAACCATTGCACGTAATTATTCACTGACAATAAAAAGTCGTGTTCAATGGAGTCAATTATTATTATTATTATTATTATTATTATTATTATTATTATTATTATTATTATTATTATTATTATTATTATCTATATATTAATACGATAGCGTGTGTGTTCGTGTGTCACGCTTCCGTCAAAAGCTCTGCGCATGCGTGCCGATTTTTGAAAAGCATTCAAGAGAGGTAATTTTCGTAAGGTTTCAAGTATTTCCCTTTTGCACAACGGTTAGCGACGTAGGATTTTGACGTTGGTTGTCGACGTCGGCCCAATAGGTTTGTAGTTCGATTCCAACCAACCTCAAAGTTTTTTTTCTACATCGAAGGGGAGGAAGGGAGTAAGAGGGAGGGGACGACCGGGAAGATACATATTTATACGATAGCGTGTGTGTTATTTTGTGTGTCACGCTTACATCGAAAGCAACGACCTTCAAATGTGTGTACGCTACTCATGAATTGGAGCCAAATTTAATTTCATCTAAAGCATTTACAAAGTAATGTATAGGTTAGGAACAAGATAATTAGTATTGAAAACATCATTTCGTGTAATTTACACGGGTCCCGCTAGTTATTATTATTATTATTATTATTATTATTATTATTATTATTATTATCATCTATAGATACGAGGCATTACAAGTGATCGCTTAGAAAAACAAAGATGGAGTACAAGTGGCAACAAGTCGTTCCATATTTCTACGATTATCCCTTTCTTTATATGAGATGTAAACGTATGTTGTCATTACAACTGCCGTTTAACCTTGAATGTTCGCTGATTGAAGACGTAAGCTTATTATTGCTCTTCCCGTAAATATATCTAGCACTCTGGTCTCACTATAAGTAAAGGATAAGATAAAATAATCATGTGCAAACTGTTTCGCTGTATCACAGCATGTTATTGTAGCTAGACAAGCAAGTGCTTGGAAATCAACCGTTTTTTTTTTCGACAGCCGTGGATGTGACACGTTATGCATGCAGCACAAACCATGAGTATATACACAATATAGATTAGTGAGTCGGCTCTATTCATTTACGAAGAGCTTAACATTATCGCTAATGTAGCCGGCGATTTCACTTACGACAGTGCTTAAACCATCAAGGGGGGTAACATATGTAGTCATAAACATATATATATATATTTTCGCTTTATTACAACTATTCGGTGTTACAAGATAGGTAAGTGCATAAAACAATGTTGGTGACTGTGTGTGTGTGTGTGCATACATCTCCCTCTCTCTCTCTCTCTCTCTCTCTCTCTCTCTCTCTCTCTCTCTGTTTCTCTCTCCCTTTCTATCTCCCCCTCTCTCTCCCTCTCTCTATCTTAGTATGCTCAGAGGTTAACGGAAAGACTGAAATCCTCGAATGGTAACTGACCTGCGCGACGTTGCTGTTTCTGTCTTTTCATTCTGTCATTCTGTCATTCTGTTATTCTGTCTGTTCGTTTCGGAATAGAGATGACAAGAAAGAGGAGAACCGTCGTCGCCCTTCTCCTCAACTGATGAATGAAAACGGTACTTATTCATGTCATTTGCTTTCATTCATTAAACGATGGCAGTACCGGCAGGGTGGGTTGGGATGGACGGAACCCGCCGGGTCGCCTTGCTGCTCACAAAGCATTTATGAGTGTCTTCATTTTTTGTATCACTGCGCACGACTGCTTCTCGCTTTTGAAGGGCAACCCTTATATTTCTTATATTTATAACCCCCATCAAAAAAAAAAAGAAAGAAGGAAAGAAATGCTTGAAAATGTGCACCTGCTTGCGCACGTCGTCACTTGAAACCGGAAAGAACTCCTCAACCGAGTCCAATGAGCAGCCGGTTCCACTGCCGAGAGTCGGATGAAGTTAGTCGGAGAAAACGCGATGGATTACGTACCTCATCTGGTAAACAAAACAAAAAAACAACTACATTTTGATCCTCCGAGAGGGAGGGGTTATTTCCCCGGTTTACTTCATGTTCCAGTTGGAATCAACTTAGCTCAACACAGATTGTGCTGTGCCAGTCTTTTCTCGTATTAAAAATCAAGAGTCATCACTTAACCCTCTCTCTCTCTCTCTCTCTCTCTCTCTCTCTCTCTCTCTCTCTCTAAAAATAAATAATAATAATAATAATAATAATAATAATAATAATAATAATAATAATAATAATAATAGTAATACTAATAGTAATAGTAATACTAATGATAATAATAACAAAAACATGGAGAAAAGACTAGGAGAAATAGGAATCAAAGGGATAACGGAGACCATACACAGGACAGTAATGATCAAAAAAGCTACAATCCTGAGAAATGTCCTCGAATGCGGAAACCAACCCACATAAGCAACGACTGGAGAACAAACACATGGAAGCACAAGACAACAGAACCGTGGAAAATACAACCGCACGAGAGAGGCGCAAGCATAGGCTGACACCACGAAAATTATGGACAGAGGGTCGAGGAGGGAAAGCGCAAACCAGACCTCCACTGGAAGAGCGCGGACAGCTCTGGGACCTTGGGGAGGCTTGTTGCCACTCGGGCCCCAGAGGGGACCAATGGCCCTTATCAGCGGGAAATCGTTGGTAGGTGGCTGAAGCGATACCGCATGGTCATCAGTGGTGATGAACGAAAAGAGGTGGAGCATACTGGAAGTCTGAGGAGACTTGTTGTCACTCAGACTCCAGGGAATACCACAGGTTGTTGGCAGTGGGCGATCACTGACGATGACCAGTGTGATAACTCCTAGTGAGTAAATAATAGTAATAACAATAATAGTAATAATAATAATAGGAATAACAATAATAATAATAATAATAATAATAATAATAATAATAATAATAATAATAATAATAATAATAATAATAATAATACAGAAGTATATGCTACTTTATATGTGGAGCACTCTGGTGGAAGAGAAATAGTACAGCAAGAATGTTCCGTAAAAGTAATTTACTTGACTCCTTACGCGTATCAATATAGTTTTAAAAGCGATATCATGTCTTCCACCGTAGTAGCAATTCTTTATCTGAAAGGATAGGGCGTTCAGTTGTTACAATCAGTGATAACAAAAGTTCGTGGTTCGAATCCTTGCGTTAATGCACATTGATGACTCGTGAAAAGACGAATAAGTAGTATGTGTATCACTATATATATATATATATATATATATATATATATATATATATAGGATAACTTTTTATTAATGCAAACACTTTGGCTACATGTTTGATGATGTGTTTCAGCTGCGACTTTATTCAGAGTGTACCTTTTTCAGGCCAGAGTAAATATGCCTTCTTTTAAATAAAGTCGAAGTAAAAAATGTATGCACATTAGTAGCCAAAAATATGTGCATGAATTTTAACTGAAATACAGCCTTACTCGTTATTGAGCACTATGTTATTAATACCGTAGCTTCGTGAGAAAAAAATATGATCTAACTACCATACAAGAACTATATATATATATATATATATATATATATATATATATATATAATGATATTTATATATAATGATTTAATAATAAATATTTAACTATAATCCACATATTAATACGTGTCATCCTAACGGAATCTTCAGCGTGCACCCTCCCCCTGACTAGAGAACATAAGTAAGAATTAGATGACTAAGCCTACATGTGCTCTTTAGATTGACTCTCCATAACATATTTCTTATACCGTTCACCTCCGATGCAGGACTGTACCCTGCTAAACTATGTATCTGAAAAGATAGATAGACCACTCTCACTCGACTCGAATGCACAATTACATATATTTGGGGAGTTTAATGCACACCACCGTGACTGACTGGGATTCTCCATATTTATGGACGCAGCGGTAACTCTACATATCATTTCTCCTTAGCACGCTCCCTATCACAGACTGTACCTTTCCCGACCCGCCTCCCTGATCGAGTAGACCAGCAAGCCATACTTCTCGACCTGTTCCCGACCTCACTGCCCGAGGCTTGTGTGACTGAAGCCCATAGCCTGCTCGGGAACGCTGATCACGTTGTGAATATGATTGCTATCACCCTAAAAGCGTGTCTAAAATTGATAAGCCGTTGCTCAAAACAACGAGATACTATGAGCAGACTGATTTTGATTCCATCAGAGATCATATCAGCGACGCCACATGTAGTAAAACGTTTTCACTCCATGCTGCTCAGTGTGCAAATGAGTAAACTGAATCGGTCAAAACAGGCATTGGAGACTATGCGCACATGCGAACATTCTTTAGCAACACGTATTCTCCTCAATGGTTCACCTCGAATTCAATTCGGCTGCCATAACTTAACTGCAAATCGACAGATATGTATAGAGTTAAGAAATAATTGCGAGGCAGTGATAGGTGACGCAATGAAAAGGTATACAGAGATAACCAAAACCCATTCATTCACAGAAACAAGGTACTCGCGATTTCTAGAAAATCCATAATAGTGTGGTGAACAATGGAAAATCCACGATTCCTCCGCGATCAAACCACAATGATATCGTTTGCACGGCAACTGATGAAGCTGAACAACTTGCCCAACGTTTCGTCCTAAACTCAACTTAAGACTCAGTAAACCAGCATTTATTATTATTACTTGTGAGCCAGAAACACGTGTCCATGGATTACTTTTATGTACGTATAAAATAAATAAAAAATATATATTAACGGAAAAAATACGCCCTATGAAGTTAAGGGCGACTAATAATGCACTTTTCTGCATCTTAATCACTTAGGAAAGTGAGACAATCGAAATAATAGTAAGCAAAATAACAACGAACGCTACAATCACCAATAAAAATATTTACATAAAAATACATTAAATATTTAGGTGATAAAAATCGTACATATTTCTAGACGGAGATTCGACTTCTGTCTAAGTTAGCCACGCTGATGACGGCTGTGAGCCAGAAATACGTGTCCATGGATTACTTTTATGTACGTATAAAATAAATGTTAATATATATATATATATATATATATATATATATATATATATATATATATATATATATATATGATAATTTTATTTACACAGACATGTACAAAATCTGCGACACTGGCATGTCGATGTTATCGATCAACAGTTACTATAAACTGAGATCTCATCAGACAGAGTAAGAATCCGATCTTAACCTCAGATCATATTTGGAGAGAATATATATATATATATATATATATATATATATATATATATATATATATATATATATATATATATATATGAAGCAATCCAACAAAAGATATAAGCGTCAACTAATATCTTATAATTAGTTAAACATCCGGATAAAAAACTCTAGCTGAATATATTGGATAGAGCATTAATATTATAATACTTTGCTTGAATTTTGAATTCTAATAAAATTTGATTGACACCTTATTTTATTACGTCATTTTGTATTATAATATATATATATATATATATATATATATATTGTAAGATATCTGTCTCACAACAGGTGTACGAAATTAATGTAGCATTATTTTTTAATTATTTTTCTTTCTTTGGTCTATTGTACGGTTTCGGTGACACCAAGCCTACGTTACTTACACTGTTGTCTTGAATGGCTGTTCCATGAATTCAATAGTTTAGGATTTTATCAAACACATACATATATGTGACCCTCACTAACGCGCACCGATCTTATTTTTTAATGTATTACTTTTGATGTAGAACAACCATTTTAAATTATTTTTTCTAAATCTTTTGTATATGATATATTTTAATTTTTTGAGTGATGGGGGTGCAAGTTTGGGGGTGCGCATCTCTCTCCTCCCAGAAAAAACATAATGCGCTTGTATGTTGTCGATAATATATATTCTTAAATTCATGATGATGGTTTTATGCAAAGGTTAATAGATATAGATATATATATATATATATATATATATATATATATATATATGTATGTATTTATATATATATATATATATATATATATATATATATATATATATGTATATGTGTGTGTGTATGTATTTATATATATATATATATATATATATATATATTTACGACTTCAAATGAGCGTCTGTAATATTGAGATGGTGCATGCGAACGTGATTACGTGCAAAATATAAGTGGATTATTGCTTAAGAAGAACTTGTTGT
>OY744521.1:14706620-14719120 GCA_963556195.1 Sepiola atlantica | reverse complement strand
CTATGTTTTAATCACACGAAATGCATGCTAAAAAATCCATTCGCTTCGGGATTGAGTTGTGTTTGAAAAAATACATTTTAGTTTTTCTAATATTTTTTTCTGTTAAAAATCTGCCTCGTTTTGATTTTGACGCCGGTTCGTTTTACTTCGATTTTTCCCGCTGTTTACGTGTTTCTGTGAAGCTTGTTTTATTCTTTTAACTTTTGTTTATTTACTTGATTTCCGAGAGGCAATATATCGTTCTATTCCATTAACAGTTTCTTTATATACTACCTGAGAAATTCTGAACAAAAAAACAACAACGTTATCCTATGATTAATAATTAATTGATATTTCTCTTTTATTCTCATTTTCGTTTTTGTTTCAATCGCTAGTTTTTATTTTATTTAATTATCTATATAATAATACGTTAAGCCAATTTCATGGTCGTTCATACGTTATCCTTTCCGAACCCGTTTTTTAAAGATGGGAACGTTCGATGACCGAAGCAGAATTTTTTTTTCTTTTGAATTCGCTTTTCTGTCTAATGTAAAACCCAAACTAAAATACACTTTTTGGGGTACAAAAATTAGATTGATATTTCTTTTTAAATCTACATCAATAATTTAAAAGATTTTTCTGACTTTTATTAAATAAAGTAAATACGGTTTACCCCTAATTTATTGGTTATTATAGATTTGGAACCAACAACGTTATATGCTAATCTGTTCCATGAGCTACTTACGACAAGTCCTTTAACGTATTCATAGAAGATATGTATTCGTTTCGTTTTCTGTAATAATTCTTTACATTAATATTGGTAAGCTGTTTATTTCAACTTAGTCTTTTACAAAGAAGGTCGCAGGTGTATTACTCTCTCACTAATATCTACACCTCGGCACCACATTCTTAATATGGTAGGTTTTGGCTAAATCACCACAATTCTTTCATATTTTTTTTTATTTTTCTATTCATATTTATTGTCTATATAATACACTAGATATTCAATCTAAATAAGGACACTACCTAGAAATACACTTTCATTCTTACGAGCGTTTCGACTGGATTCATGGCATAACGGAATATACGATTAGATGTTAAATAACGGGTCGTTATTCGTAGAAAACACGACAATTCTCTGAATATTCATGTATTTTTATTTCATTTTCGGTTAACAATATTTTTATCATATTCTTCCTGTGACATCAAGAACATTAACTATTTTTCAGATTCATACACTAAATTATTCCAAGCGTTCGACTAGAGACAATTAATCGGAATCAGAAAAGTCGGAACATTCGCGGTATCGGAATAGGTTTCGGAATCGGAAAAAAATAAGCCTAATTTTCGATTCCAAAAACGAGTCTTTTATTTCATTTATGTTTTTGTTTAAAACTTTATTTTCCATTGCTTGTACAAATAGTGAAATGTTAAATATTTATTGATGTGTCTACTAGTAAAACTAAAATCCATAATAATACATTTAGGTAAAAATGACATGAGAAAAAAAACCATGGTAAAAATGACACATGTTCATGCATAGGAAAAAAGAGAAAACAAAAACTTTTCTGTCCCTTTTTCCTCTTTTTTTTCTCTTTGCAGTAGTTTAATTTTTAAAATAAGTTACTTACTAGTAGGGGTGGGACTAATGGGTGAAAATTGGGGTGGGATGTAATGGGTGAAAATTTCAGATTCATGCGAGTAGTATTTTTTGTGTTCATTTATACATAAATAACACTAAACAATCAAACCTTTTGAAAATTTTGCAAAATTCAGAAGGTGCAGGCCTAAAATAGCCGTTATGGCGCCACGGGACTCAAAATCCATCATTTTTCGGTGAAAAAGTGGTTTCATGCAACATTGAAGGTCCTAAAACATCCTCAAAAGCTATGAATGGATATAGATGGTTAAATCTGATATAGTACTTTAATTTAGGACCATTTTCAGGCTGTGGAAGGGTTTTCATGAATGTAAAATAGCCAAAAACTAGTGGCCTGCACCTTCTGAATTTTGCAAAATTTTCAAAATGTTTGATTGTTTAGTGTTATTTATATATAAATGAACACAAAAAAATACAACTCGCATGAATCTGAAATTTTCACCCATTACGCCCCACCCCTAATTTTCCCCCATTACGTCCCACCCCTAATTTTCACCCATTACTTCCCACCCCAATTACTAATGTTTTTTTTAACTAAAAAAGGTCTTGGTTATCTATGTTCAATTGATTATGAAATGATCCAAATAGCATTTTGACAACTTACAACACGCTACTACTAATTGCTATTTTTTAGTCAATTACGAGGAATACATTTGATAATAACATTGTTAGAAATACTTACTCGTGTAATCTATGCACCCCCTACAAGTGTATTATTACTTTTGCGAAAATATATGCACACATTACACGTGTGTTGACGGTAATCTAAACATTAAACCAGTAACACATCTATAACTGAATATTTAGAAATTTAAAAAAAAAATCGAAATCGGTAAGTGTATCGGACTCGGGAATTTAGAACAGAATCGGTAATCGTATCGGAATCGGGAAAAATATTGGAATCGTCCAATTTCTATGCTTATTCTAAATCAAACTTCTCGCCTTTTACGTTTTTCCTGATAATTAAAAATGTGACGATGTTCATACACAGTACATTTCATTAACATTGGAATATAACATTACAATTACTTTTTTGTTGTTTTCCTCGAAATTACCAACATGTAAAATGAAAATTGTTTCCTTGTTCTTCTGTACAGAAGGATACAGCAGGATCAGGGGCGGGAAACCTCCGGCCCGCGGGACACATACGGCCTGTGAAGTCTTAGCGTCCGGACCTCCCAGTAAAACTTATATCATTTTGTGACGTAGACGTAAAAGTAGGTTTCAATTAAGATTTTCAATGGGATAAAAGTGTATGAATATCAGCGAGCGATGATGCATGTATATTTCATTTTTCTTTAACTATTAATTCCAAATCCTTGGCCTGAGATAAAAATAGAAAAAGAGGAAGATAGGGGCAAAGAGGAAACGAGACACGAGGAAAGGGCATGAATTAGAGAACCTATGTGAGGTATGTCGAAACGAATGCTGGATCAACTTGCTACTTCCCCGTCATTATTTTTTTATGATTCCAAAATAGCTCTTCGTCGGCGCCTTTTATAACATCACATACAGAAGTCTCTTGAGAAAAAATATCAGATTTGTAGAGTGCTCAATGCAATTTTTGCACAATTTATTCATGTAAACAAAATATAGTAATTCTGAGTGTAGCAGTTACCTCCTCCTTTCAAAACATAACTACACCGGTTTGCCGGTAGGTGTCGCTTTTTCACCGACAGGTGGCACTGTAAAGCGACACCAGAGTTATCTGCCCTTCTGACTATAAAAACCGTTGCAAACGGAAAATCCAGCTCTTCTTCACCAGCCTCGACAGGAGTACGCTGACACTAGCGTTCCGTTTCACTCTTCTCTTCTGGTCAATTGGCCTCGGTAGAACGACGCTAATACACTAGCGTTTCGCATCACGCTTTTCTCTTTTTCTTTTCAACTAGCATCGGCATAACAACTACCAACACACGTGGTCAAACAACGGTAAGAGTTCTCAACTCATTTTCTTTGTGTACGGCTTTCAAAGACTTTCCTCACGCCGGATTCATTTCTTCTTATACCTTTTTCAAGAACTGTTTTTCCATCGACACAAATGCATACATCACACACTTCATCATTCCACGTACACACACGTTCAATAAACGTTATTTGAACTACTTCATTTTGTTTATTAATTATTACTCTGTCTTTGCATGCAACAATTGCTTGATTTACTGAACACGTCCATAATCGGGGGAACACGACCCTCGATCTGAACATGAGATTTCGTTTTTCATTCCGGCCCGCAATCTCCTTCCAAAAGTCTCATCTGGCCCTCACTCTTAAAAGGTTACCCGCCCCCCTGAGCTAGATTAATTGCTGCTCAAGTGGCGAGAAGTTTTTGCTTATCTTCCTATATTTTACTCCGAATTTGCCTTTGGTATATTTCTATTTTGCTACAGCTGCTTTCAATCAAACACAAGCGTCTACAAATATTTAGTACGTGCCCTTTCTAATTACGTTCAACCTAGGGTCATTCTTTTGTTACTCAATAATTGATGACGTCATAAAGGATATCCTCAGCACCTTTCACTTCATTAATCGATGTTGTCATAAAACGATAACCTCATCTTTTTACGAGGCCATATAGGAAATTTCCGATGTCTTCCACCTGTCTTATCGCTGTGTAACTTTACTAAGGGTATACCGGAATGGAACAAAGTATTAGTATGTAGACAGATAGAGAAATAGACATACATTCGTACTTCATTAGTTCTTTTATTCAAAATCAGTAATCTATTTTTAACCACGGAATAATTGTTTACTACTACTACTACTACTACTACTACTACTGAATTGTTATCGTTATAGTAATTTATTTAAAAAAATTGAATAAATATTATATTAACATTGAATAATAATTACAGTGTTATGAAATAGATTGTGTTGTGGATGCCATGCTTTGGAAATCAAATCTTTTGATCCGTCCATCTAGGGCCTTTAGTCGCTATAGGCAACTACTTTCCGGCCTTCGGTCTAAGATCAAATATGTGTAGTGTTGTGTCTCCGATCAGCAGAGGAGGAGAACTCTATTTAGACTGAGCGAATTCGAATTTATGTCCCAATCCAATTTGAGATGCTAGATTCTCCATACATTAAAACCGAACTTGTGTTTACCCTGTCCATTTTGTCGATATTCAATTAAATAGAGTCAACTGTAATATTTCTATCATTGTATTGCCTCAAAACAAGCCGCAGTTGAATTCGAGAATTCGAGTTACATGTCTCACTCAAGAGTCCAATGACACTGTCGACCTCCAAAGCACGTGGGTGCGTCTCCTCCACCTCTCTCTCCCCCCCCTCTCTCTCTCTCTCTCTCTCTCTCTCTCTCTGGTTATGTGACCCCTTAATTGGTGTGTCTATATACGTATTAATGTGGATCTGAGTGTTTTGGTCAGTTGTTTATTTTTATCTTATTTCTATTATTATTTTACTCTTTTCACTTCATTGGATCAATGGCGAGTATTATTATAAATTATTATTATTATTATTAATTATTATTAGTAGTATTATTAATTATTATTATTATTAATTATGAATCATTATTATTATTAATTATTACTATTATTATTATTATTATTATTATTATTATTATTATTATTATTATTAATTATTATAAGTAGTAGGAGGAGTAGGAAGGGGAGGAGGAGAAAAAGGAGGAGGAGGAACCGAAGTAGCAGCAGCGACAAACGCATGTCACACTTGGTGGCAAATTGGGTGTTAATAAAACTAGCGGAGCAGATGTTGTGTGTCTGTGTATATGCGTTTCTCACTTAGAAGTAACTTTGATAAAACCCACTGAATCATTATCAAGGGAGGGGCGATAGCGCTCTATCCCGAAATAGACTTCAAAAACGACCTATGCTAGACATCTCATTTCTTTGATCAGTCATAACTCAAAAACCAATAAACAAAATTAGTTAAAACTTTGCACAAAATTTTCATTTGATAGATTCTATAAGTGTGTAGAATTCCAGCATCATTAGTCAAGGCAACCCAGAGATCCAGAAAGGTCAGGAGTGATGTTGTGTTATCCGTGTGTATGTACGTACGTGTGTGCCACTCAACTATTTGATGGGTTCAGCTGATGTTTGGCAGAGATAGAGGTTCTAGGGTCTAGTTGATGGCATTTAAATTTCAGTTTACCATATACGTTAGTTTTCCAGAAAATTAAAAAAACCCTTCAAAATTACCATTGTCTTGAGGCATAGCCTTTACAAAAGTATTGACATTCCATGATAAATGCCAGTATACTGAAATCATATGCCCTTAATAGGGTTAAGATGAAAATTCATATACACTAAATGTACAAAAGCAAGGATATTCCCAAATTGTTACACTTTTATTGTCATTAAGGGTATGACTACATATCAACCAAACCATTTCATTATCACATCACTACAGTATAAATATCTATGCATGAGTGCATGAAGTGTGTGAGGTGCGCTGAAGAAAAATTCCGACAAGTAAAATACATAGCCCTGTTGTGCTCGCATACCCTTAATTGCAATAACAGTGTAAACATTTGGGAATGTCCTTGCTTTTGTACATTTAGTGTATATGAATTTTCATCGTAACCCTATTAAGGGCATATGATTTCAGTATACTGGCATTTATCATGGAATGTCAATACTTTTATGCTTCTACACAATATGAATCAAAATAATATGAATTAACAAACTAAAACTGAAATTTAGTTTAGGGCTAGGTTAGAGCAAAACTATTATAAAAACACAGTTTAGTTTGTATTGTGCAGATTGTTTTGTGGAGTTCATTATTATAACTGTTACTTGGCCAGCCACGGGTATTTTCCATCAGGGTGGATTTTTTTTGTGTGAAAATCGCTAAGCTCATAATTTGCACCCCCCTCCTAAACATAAGTTTAAAGAAATCGAAAATTTACAGAATGTAAAATCCGTCTCACATTTCTATGTAAAACAGAAAAAAATCATTTTGATGAGTGAAATTATAAAAAAATATCTAAACCCCAATTTATCTTGTTATTATTAAAAACTGTGTTCTGCGACTACGGTAGTCAAATGACATCCCGTAGCTGCAATCAGTCCTCCATGCTAGTCCGAGACCATCTGGCTTTGTCATGTGCAAGTTGTCGTAGGCAATGAAGTTGTTTCGCTGTACGTAGTGATCCTAGTCCCGCCTACTTGAGGTCAGCACGTAGTGTTCCCAGCTGATTTGTGCAGTGCCGTCCTAGCCGTGGTTGGTAGGCTTGCGAGCCAGTAACGGCAAAGTCTAATGCAATCTTTGTTCAGCAACCTTTGTGGAGAGGGGGTTTTCGTTGCACAGCTCGTATAGTGCCTGGTGGCTGATAAGTTTTTTTCGGCCAGCAGTGACCTGTGATGGAACGGAGGTGTCTGCGGTGGCACGCATCCAGCTTGTCAAGCAATGCTTTTGTTATTGCCCAGCTGTTGCTATTGTAGAGCATGATGGACACGCAGTACGCGTTATAGAGATTGAGTCCAGTCTTCAACGGGATCTTGGTTCGTCGGCTCCAGAGTTAATGTAATGAATGAAACGCTACATTGGCATGTATGCAGCGGGCTGTGACGTCTGTAGTGCTGCACAGCGGGGAGCCCAGGGTCTTGTTCTTGCGTCAGCTCTCATTGACAATGTATCTGTCTTATATTTAAGAAACCTTTCGATTATACATGTCGATGTACTGCTAGAATCTCAAATATTTTTAAAAAAATGTTATTTCCTGTTTTGCTGATATTTTTTCAGGCTGTTTACCTGTTATCGTAAAAAAAAAGAATTTTAAAAATTTTCAGGGGTTAAACTACGTCGGGTGTGATAGAAAAGATTTGCAGTGATTTTTGTGAGACACTGTCATTCCTATTGAGTCACGTACATTATTGACAGTGGATTCCTTTTGTAATTATTTCTTCATAAGTGATACTGTAATAGTTATTTATTTAAGTAAACTCATTCTTTTATATTACGGCAGACATGAAGCTGGCATTAAGGTTTATGCAAATCCACAATAGTTTCGTACAAAAGGTAAAAGTAAGAAAACTTAATACGTATAAAGGACATATATATATATATATATATATATATATATATATATATAAATGGTTACGAATAAACGCGGAATTTAGTTTGTTATCGTAAATGTAGTCTCGATACCTCTTTCGTCCAGCATCTCATCAAGAGAACTCGTTGGAATTAATCATCGAGAATGGGAAAACTAATTGCCGACGAAGATATACGTTTAAAAGATTCAATTGAATGCATCGAATAAAAAAAACATTTAAAAGGCAGAGTTTTAGAGAAGAAAAAATGGCCAACTACTTTCCACAAATAGAATCAATGACTTTACGAATCCTTTGCTTGCAAAGAGAAGTCTTTCGTAAAGAGATCGCGACGGATTCCAATATTTTTAAATGAGAGTTGGAGTCGCCTGGCGTAAGTTCTTGAACCACTTCATTATTTACTTATTTGCACAGCATGCATTGTCAGCTAAATCCTGGCAAATAGACGACCCCAAAACCGAGCTAGAGGTGAGCCATTAGGAATCAGGTCTACCCTGTCTAGTTTATGGTGAGATATGCTGGTATATTCATGTCCTTAAATGCAATTTCGTCGCCCAATATACACAGCATCGCACTGAAATTTAAATTAATAGATACTGGTACCATTTTTTCAAATTGATGGACTTTTCGGTCTTTTTCAGTCTTTTTCGGTATTTTCCAAAATATAGTTTGCCTTATTTAAAAAATAGTAAAATTTGAACAATTGTAGGAACTAGAAATAGATGTACATTTAATTCGACTTTCTAACTAAATAAATGCATCTACACTTTTAAATATTTGTGAGATTTCTAAACCAGCCTTGCGTTTACCCCAGCAAAACCTCCTATTTTTACAATTGGTAAAATTAGAGTTGACTCCCTTTAGCTGCTTTTGTGTGATTGCCGGTTCGTGTGGAAAAGGGGTCAAGGGTCACCTAGTCCTGACAATAAAAAAAAACTTGTTTACGCTAAGAATCTCGACAAAGGGTCTCTTCTGGACATATAGTTATTTTTTTAAATATAGTGTCTTGTTTCAAATTCGTTGTCGTTAAATACGGTTGAGTCGTGTGTTGGCATGAGTCACCAGTGGGAAATGCTGATAAGCCGCCAGTGACATGTATAAATCGTGAATTCACGACATAGAGTTGTTCAAAGAGCTAATACACATTTATTACTTAGGTGAAAAAAAGTAAAATCATGATTGTTACATATGTGTATATTTAATCTGAAAGAAGACGATTATAGAAATTATGATGATAACTTTAATTAATCCATTTGAAAAATTGTAGGAACTAGAAATAGATGTACATTTAATTCGACTTTCTAACTAAATAAAAGCATCTTCATTTTTAAATATGTGTTAGATTTCTAAACCAACCTGGCGTTTACCCCAGCAAAACCTCCTATTTTTACAATTGGTAAAATTGGAGTTGACTCCCTTTAGCTGTAAATCTTAGAACAAACTGAGTAAGTAACGTAATTACTCCCCTTGAATTAGAACTCTTCACTACAGAAGTTTGACAGCTTGGCTTGGCTTAAGGTTGATTTGACATTCACTTTGGTACGTTTACCGGCTTTTCTCTACAAATGGAATTTCTATGGAATATTAAATTCACAATCAGTCGTCAGTCGCAGGTAATCCCAACAGAAGCGACCGAATATGAATGTCAATGCGATCGGTTTTACCCGTAATTCCTTTAAAGCGAGATCCCTTGGACAGTGTTAGTTATGTTTTTGTTTTTTTGTGTCTATGTCCTATGTGTTCCAGTGTTGGATGTTTAATGTTTATTATGTAATTATATGATGTGAAGCAGTCTCTGAGATTTTTTTCTTAATTTGTGTACTCGACAAAGACGGTATATTACTACTGTTACTATGATAGTGTAGAAATTTATAGAGGGCAACCTGGATGTGGAGTTTGGCAGCAGGATGCTTGTAAACATTATATTTAAATTGTTGTATGTTCGGTACGATCGAGGAGAATAAGGAGGATGGAAGGAATTCTAAAGGCTAGCGATACAAGGAAATATCCTATTAGACTGAAAGATAAATGTTCCAGCATCGATGCAACACTGCAGCAATGCTGGAACTTCGCAAAGAGTGCGTGACCTTTCATGTTAAAAATCCTTTTGTTCACCCTTTCCCACAATGAAAGGTAAGTATGTAGTAAACTGGAAAAAATGTGCCAATAATTCATGCACGGCCGAAGTGTGACATTATAAAGATATAGGATACTTTCAGATGCGACAGATTTTTCAGCCATGTAGAAGTGACCTACCTTCTCTGCGACAAGCTTAGCAGAATCTTCTTTGTACATATTACATTGCATGTTACCTGAGAATGTCAGGTAAAGTCGTTTAAACGTTGGTCTATCGGGAAGGCTATTATCGGCTATGACATTCGGTGGTTAGATATATTTCTTATAGTTGTTAAAGGAAATTTGTTTTTGTAACATTAAATGTAAAAATCTATTATTTACACCAATCTAATACAGACCGAAGGACATTTTCTGCCTTTATTTCATGAGAATTCGATTTGCACTCATGATTGAGGCATTACTATATGTCATCAGCAAATACACTGATCTTAGACGCGATTTCATCAAGGATGTCGTTTATGAAGATGAGGAATAACAGTTTTAAGCGTTGACCCTTGCAGCACACACACATCGATGTTGTATTTTTTAATATACAGCCATCGGGAACGACATGTCACAATATAGGCAATTCTGAATGATTTCATTCTAAAAATTAAAAAAAAACATATTTTGAACATGTTTACTTCTGAAACGTAATTCACAGTGCATTTTAAATCAATGAACTCTTTTTTATTTATTTTTTTACGATCGGCATTACAAGTGAATTAATGTTCACAAAATGTTAGTTTGGTTGGAGTTATTTGAAGTGTCGTTATGAGGCTTACTATGGAGACAACACCCGATTTGAAAAGTCAAATATTTCTAATCTGCAGCAAATTTCGTACATAGTTATTGACAAACTTAAGAACGATTTCCGTGAATTCAAATTTCTTCTCAACATCTCTTAAGCTTAAAGACCAAATTTTTAATTTATTTAGAATAAAAAATAATTTTATAAATTTTGATCAAGATGAGAATAATTATTGTAGACATAAGTCTCTCTTTTTTTTTTTTTATTTAAATCTTTCCAGAAGCCACTTGATGTTAGGAGCGAAATAAATTACAATTTCAAGGTCAAAAACTACCCAACGATAGGGGTTTGATGGATAGATTCCGACCTAGAAAACAGCAATTGTTCACCCTTTGTCAGAAACATCGTTCATGAAATGTGAGGACTAAGGGTTAAAGAAAGGAAGCTAGAGTTACGATGCTGCCGAAAGTAAACTCAAGGTCAACTTTCTACTCTCCTAGTTTAGTAGAATATATACAGTGTAACCCGGATATAAGAGCACCGGATATAAGAGAAACCCGAATATAAGAGACATTGTCTCTGGTCCCAAATTACAGCCTGTGTTAATGTCTATAAATTAGACCCGGATATAAGAGACCCGGATATAAGAGACCCGGATATAAGAGAACCCTGGCTATAAGATACTTCTTCTCCGGTCCCGTCCTCCCTAATATAAGAGAGTTCGTTTTGAGTGACAGTGTGATGTCGTAAATGAGTCAAAAGACGTTGCTAAATTTTCTCACCTCATTGGTGAGTCTTTCTATGACCTTCACTATAGCCATATCCGTAAAATATTCATAAAAAAGTTTCTTTTTCTGTTGTTGTTAGAAGGCGAACCCGGGTATACGAGACTAATTCTCCGGTCCCAACAGCTCTCTTATATCCGGGTTTAACAAAGAGATTTCTGTACAATAAAAAATGACTGTCTTTTTTAAGAAAAAGTAATTTTTGACTGAATCATTTGTGGAAACTGATTGAAAAGTATTTTTATGTCTATAACTGTTAAATAAACTAGTGTTCTGTGCGTAAAAAGCGTTATATGTGGTGTTTCCATACTTACATAAACAAAATAGACCATACCCGGATATAAGAGGAACCCGGATATAAGAGACTTATTCTCCGGTCTGTTATCTTAATCGCCATACTAAGACATCAAAATGGTTAAAAACTGATCAATTAAGTTAATTAATTTCAGTATTTACTAGTACTGTTCTGTGACAGGTATTCTGTTAGCATGGTATATTTCAGAGATTTATTTTAAATTAATCATATCTCATAAAACCAAATTCAATTGAAGTTATTTATTCATAAGATTTTATTTATTGACACATGCTGTCTAGTATGAGGCTTACGTGCGTGTATATGTATATGTATATGTATATGTGTACTAGAAATATGAAAACAAGACCTATCTTCACTGGAGAACAAAAGATTTCATAGTAGTGATAGAGAGTGGGGAGCTAATCAAGCTGCTTTCGTGTGATTGTCCGTTGGTGTGGAAAAGGGGTCAAGGGTCACCTAGTCCTGACAATAAAAAAAAACTTGTTTACGCTAAGAATCTCGACAAAGGGTCTCTTCTGGACATATTGTTATTTTTTATATATAGTGTCTTGTTTCAAATTCGTTGTCGTTAAAAACGGTTGAGTCGTGTGTTGGCATGAGTCACCGGTGGGAAATGCTGATAAGCCGCCAGTGACATGTATAAATTGTGAATTTACGACATAGAGTTGTTCAAAGAGCTAATACACATTTATTACTTAGGTGAAAAAAAGTAAAATCCTGATTGTTACATATGTGTATCTTTAATTTGAAAGAAGACGATTATAGAAATTATGATGATAACTTTAATTAATCAAAAGCTTCAAATCGTATCGCTATGTGTTATTACACATAACGATAAGATTAATGTTTACATTGT
>OY744521.1:14691620-14704120 GCA_963556195.1 Sepiola atlantica | reverse complement strand
AAGTTTGGTGAGTTTAACTTTTATTTTGTGGAAGTTATTCAAATTCAAGTTATTCAAATTTAAAGATAGGACCCTTATTTTGGCCCACCCTGTATATATATATATATATATAGATAGAGAGAGAGAGACATGAAACATGAGAATAAAGATTGTGAGAATATAAAATGCATCACGTCCTCACTTGTTCAAAACAATGTATATTAAAAAAAAGTTATTGTTCCTTCCTGAAGCCATTACTTTTCGATGCCCCCTGTTGCGTTTGTTATTATAAATGTTCAACCGAAAGCGTCATGTGCTAATCTGTTTCACTAACCACTTTCAACACTTCCTAATGCTTGTTTCTAGAAAATGTGCGTGCATTCGATCTTCTGTTTAAATTTCTTATATTTATTCCTGATCATTAGCTTCTCCAAACTACGTATTCCTCAAAAAAGGTTGCAGACATTTTCTCTCCCTTCTAATGATGTACTCCCACGCCTCTCCAATTCACCGAGGAATTGTGTTAATAGAGATTATTACGCTTTAAACACCGTACTTATTTCATTGTTTATTCTTCCTATTGCCTACATACTACACTCATTAGATTTTAAATATAAATAACATAAGCTCCTCAAATTTGACTTTCATTTTTCCAAACATTCTAAAAGTAATCGAGGAAAAAATGAATATCGGATTGGATGTCAAATACACGAACCGTTATTTGTACTAAGCATGACCTTCATATGACTATTTATGTATTTTTTTATTTGACATTTTTATTCTCGTATTCTTTATGTGACTATTCATTCAGATTTTAACACTAAGTTCTGTACGTCATTCCGTAAACATGTTTGGAAATGCCATGCATTTCGGATTGAATCAACCGACTTGAAGAGTACGTCAAACAGGTTACAATGACGCCATTAACTTTTTGTTACTTCGTTTCTCGGTTTAGCTTAAGTAACTTTAGCGTAACTGATTTTTTTTTTTACTTTAGTTTGAAGTATTCTTAATTACATACATCTTTTATTATTCGTACAATAAGCCTCTCCCTACCGTATTTAAATGTGGAGCCGGCATGTCTGGATTAAAACAAAACAATAAATCTGCAACTAAGTTTCGCTTATAACTTTAGAGTAAGATGTCGCTGTTTGTATCTTTACTTACTTTCGAGTTATATGCAAAAAATAATAATAAAAGCAGTGGCGTTCTGTCACTAGTAAAAATAATAAGTACAAGAAAAAAGTTGCGTAATAGCATAGGCGATAAAAAAAACGTGCATAAAATTTGGCAGTGCGTCCTGGTCTGTGGGTAAAATGCTAAACTATGAATATTTACATCGATGGTTTGATTCCTGGCCGGGCTAATAATGCTGATGACTGCTCATAGCCAGAAACTGGTGTCCATAACTTTCGTTTATGTACGTTAAAATTAATTGATAAAAAATATTTAATAAATATATATATATAAATTGATTAATCGGGCGATTGAATGCAGTATTCTGCATATTCCTAAAGAAAAACAGGCTCATGGGGCGAAAAATAATAATAAAAGACCGGTGTTCTATCGCTAGTAAAAACAATAACAAACGGAAAAGCTGCGTATATATATATATATATATATATATATATATATATATATATATATATATAATGTTAATACTACAAAAGATAGCAGAGGCAACTAATATCTTTAATTAGTGAACATCCGGATTAAAATAAAGCTCAATATACTGGATATAGCATTAATAGCAATAGATAAAGTGAAAGAATGAAATAAGGTGCGAATCAAATTTTATTACCTGCAGTAATGTCATTGCGGTAATGGTCCTCTGAGGGGAAGATTTTCTTTGAAAACTCATGAGTTAAGGACTTTAAAGAACTTTGTCTGAACATTGAACTGTAATAAAATTTGATTCGCACCTTATTCTATAATTTCACTTCCTCTATTGCTATATATATATATATATATATATATATATATGATGGACTCTCCCGTCGATTTCGACGTATGAGTGCCCCACCAGGGGCTGCCCGCGCGTGAATTTATAATTGCAAGGGTTGCGCAATCCTCAACAACCGCTCTCCTGAGTCGGCATTGCTCTATTCCAATGGCAAGTAATAATACAGGACGACTGGAAACAATGCCGAGATAAGTAGAGAGCAGATATATATATATATATATATATATATATATATATATATATATATATATATATATATATATATATATATATATATATATAGGCATATGAAATATCATAATAAATGTATTTAGAAATGACATCAGGTGAAACCTATTCAAATAAAATCAAATCTGTGTGTATGGTTGTGCTTGGAATGTCTAGCAAAATAATTTTAAACAGCAGTGACTATGAAATAACTAAAGACTACGATGCCGACTGTGAGGGTGATGTCATTGAAATCTTTGGTATTGTTGCCTATGTAGAAGTCATCGGCAATATTACTATCGCAGTAATAGTCGGTATTTGAGCATCACTTCTAACATAGTAAGAGTAACATATACGCAGCGTTTCTAAAAGTCTATTAAGTGTGGCAGGTAAGAGAGGGTTAGAGAGGGACTGAGTAAACGAAGGAAATAAAATGGACGCAACTGGATAGAGATGGGGAGGAGGACGGCAGAGCCTGATGGAGAAACATCCCAGTCAATCTTCGCTTAGATCTTGAATTTGTGTAATGGGAGGCTTAGCTTGCATGTAAAGGCTAGCGACGGGACCCCAACGATACACCCACACACACACATGTTCAACAAGTGACTTGTATACAATATCTGTGTGTATGTGTTGTTTTTTTTTATATATGTAAGTTGTGAACTGTGGCTTTGCGCTTTACCCGGCAACCGGCTCCACTAGAATCCTTACACTGCCAATAAGAAGAGGAATCACAGCATATGCATATTGGGTAAGGCTGCCGGACGGAGGCACGGGCACAGCTCTTCATTTGTTTGTTTCATATCAGCATGTGTATATTTTTCTCTTTGTTTCTCTCATTCTCTCTCTTCCTATCTCCCTCCTCACTCACACACACACTCGTCATCTATTTGTAAACTGGCATAATAACCGAGATTTGCTTCTTCCGGCTAAAAATGAGGTATGCAGTCAGCGGTGAATTGCGGGCGTCAGTTTTCGCTATATTACGTTCCAGCCAAGGGCTTCGTTAACTAATCTTATTTTTGGACAAAAACACATGTTTTGTGTTCATCAAATTGTTAGGTATAATTAAAGAATAGTTAAAAATGTTAAAAATGACTTTCTTACGTTATTATTTAGAAGTCTAGTATGAATATGAGAGGATAGATACAAAATATTATTTTGGGGTGTTAGTAAAAAGAAAACATCCTAATTATAATTCATATATTTGCAATAAAAATAAAATTTTAAATTTTCAATGAAAGAAATACCTTTTCACAATTACTTTTATGTTGACCGAGATGTTCTTATGTGTAAAATACACAGGGAACTGATTGTCATGAAAACCACTGACTTCTGGACATAATCTTAGCCAGAAGTAGCATATCCCGGTCGTTTTGCCATTTTCCCAATCTACTAGTCTGTTTATATTGGTACGTATGCTTACTTTTCCATCTCCATTACAATATATTTATGTGCTTCCGTTCGTATTTTATGACTGTTCCTTTTAAACTTGGTGAAGCATTTCTCTGATAGCGTCTGCATTCACGTCGGTAGTTGAGGTTAATTTCTATCTTGGTATTCTACACATCTAATATACCTCTGTATCAAGAGATCCGCCATAGATAGTAGGCCTGTGCATTCTTGCATTTACTGATTTGTGACTTTGCCTTTGTTAATTTGCTCGCAAATAGAACATTATTTCGTTTATTTCTATTTGTTATTTATTTGTTTTTTTGTATAAATTAATTGTTAATCATCTCTACACTAAATTCTAATTGTATGTTCTTATTCTATATATAATATTGATTGCTAATAATTCGGGCGATTGCTTTTTATTTGACAATAATTGTATTATTTAAATAGCACAGCAAGTATTTATTGGTGTGTCTGCATTTTGCTATAACTTCTTTTCTCTTGTTTAATAAATAACTTTGGCTTTTAAAATATATGATTTTATATTTCCCCTAAGCACAATTTACATTTTCTATTACTCATATTGGAAGGGGGAGATCATTTGTATGTTTAACAATTGTTATTAAAGCTATCAAAATATGTTTTGTTTACATATATATTCAGACAACGTGTGGCTATTTCTGTATTTTCACTCCTAAATGTCACCAAGTGATAATTATACCTACACATGAAATTATTTCCGTTGTTGCTATGTATAGGTGTTGTTCATTGTTTATGTTATTTACT
Source organism: Sepiola atlantica (assembly GCA_963556195.1). Classification (NCBI taxonomy): domain Eukaryota; kingdom Metazoa; phylum Mollusca; class Cephalopoda; order Sepiida; family Sepiolidae; genus Sepiola; species Sepiola atlantica. The sequence continues at coordinate 14,699,790 of OY744521.1, read as the reverse complement.
GCTACTTTTTATATGACATTATATATAACAAATGATTCGTCAGTGTCATGTTTTATTTTATTTTACATGTACATAAGTTCGCATAATTATTGATATTAATAGAAGTGCTACCACTAGTAGTATTACTAGTGTTATATTTGTTCTTGTGTCTAGTTATTATTTATTGCGTCTTATCTATGCAAAGATAACTACGTTTAATACTATTCTGTTGATGATTCTAGATAATTTATTGTGTTTTAGGGAGATGTTTATCTATTATTATAAAGTAGTTTTTAGCAAATGTGTGCCTTTATATCTCTGTTATAATGCGGGTTGACCAGATGATAATAGATTGTCCATCATTTTATAAGTGTGTGTGCTATAAATCACATTACTAAATTTTGTTGTTTTGTTCTGAGGAAGACATTACTTTGGGGAATTGGCAGCTACAGTAAGGATCTGTGGGACAGGGAAACCTTGTCGAAACTGCGAACCTACCACTACAAAAAGTGTTGCATTTTAACACTCCACCACACTCCCAACTCCTGTTTTACATAAAATTATATCTGCATCAGTTTTCTTTATTTTCTACTAAAATACGTTTTTATTCGAACTCTAGAATAAATATGTTCCTTCATTTATTGTTTACTTTTTAAGTTAAAGAAATTTGGATTTATCGTGTTTTGCATTCGAGCTATTCAATACAAATATGTGTATATATATATATATATATATATATATATATATATATATATATATATGTATATATATTTATATATATATATATATAAATATATATATATATATATGTATATATTTATATATATATATGTATATATTTATATATATATATATATATATATATATAAATATATATATATATATATATATATATATATATATATTACATATGTATACATAGATGCATATGTGTTTGTGCGTGCGTAGTGATCGAAGCTCTGATGACGGAATATATGCAACAGCCTATATAAATGTTATTGTTCAGAAAAGTCTAGTTCAACTTAATAGCAACACCATTTTATTTGTTACACATGTGCTTGAACCATAATTGCTCGCCCCATCGACTTGACTTCTTTAAGAAAACATCCCAGCATAAACAAACATTATTAAATCTTCACCAAAACGCAAGAAACAATAGAAATTATGAAAACATGAGGACATCCGGTTGAATTTGGTGACCAGCAAATGAAGCATTTCATTGGTCTGATTTACTCACGTCGTCATTGCCTCTAATTGAAAACCGATTGTCACCTGAGGCACGTTGTCACTCGCGCCGGCGCTACCAACTTCCTAACGCCACGAGCCCCAACCCGGAGGTAGGGTGCTTAAGTAGTTATTTATTTCGCTTTCTCATAATTTAACCTTGTTGTAACTACCCGGCGTTTCCCGGGAGTCTTTTTTTTCATTTTGATTTCGCTTTAGCTAACAGATTATTATTTTTTAAATGTTTAATTTAGTTATAACGGAATCATTCTGTCACTACTTCATGTAGATTGAATTATAAAACTAAAATTATGTTAAGGTAATGTTTTAATCTCTATTTATTAAAAGTGCACTCTTTTAATACAGGAGGATGTCCTTCGAATTTTAAACCCATAAATGACTTTCTAATTGACAGTTGTACTGCTTTGAAATTTGGATGGGTCACGAAGTTTTTCAAAATGTTTTACAACTATTAATAATTTATTAAATGACTTACTTGTTTACGAAGACACCATAATCTATTCTGGTGGATTTAATTTTGTAATTAAATTATTTCTTTTAAAATAAGAATGTTTTAAGGTTTGTTTTCGTTTTTTAAGCTATTGCATTTTTTTATTTCAATTAATTACTCATTAATGGCAAATACAAATATTGTAACTCACGTAGAAGGAAGACACGTATCAATACTTAGACACAGAAAACCGGAAATACAATGTTGTTAATATTGAAATTAATCTTTTTGGTCATACATTTTTAGTCATAATTGTTGAAATAGATGAGGAGTTTATTCAATTGTTCTGCTTTCTCATAGTCGTTTCACGAGACGTCATGAATAGGTAAAAATAAAAGCCAACATATCACTTTTAAAACATTACTGCGCATGCGTGTTAATCTGACCCTAACTAAAGTATTGTCAAACTGTCATTATAATAAAAACGCTATGAAGTTTAATTTTAAAGTTTGAATACTTTATACAATATATAATACTAGCGAGACCCGGGAAACACCCAATACATTTCTGCTCCCACCTCGGAACATATATGCATACTTTACTTGATTTTCTTAACTATCTATAAGTATTAATTATAAAGGTCTTTATTAATAAATTTATTAATAATAATGAATATTTAAACGTCCATTTTATTTTATAACTAAGAAAGAGTATCCTCGCATCAACGTACACATAATGTTTTTTCGTTTGTAGATGTAGCGAGCGTGTGTACATAATAGTGTGTATGCATAAACACTGGGAGGAAAGTACTATTTAATAGGAGTAAATGCATTCGTCGGGTTAGTAATTTCTCTTACTATCATTTCAAACAAAATGTGCATTTAATAAGAATAGTAAGCAAATAGCTTTTGAAAAAACGGCTCTGGATTTGAGAAATAAGTATTAACAAAATTTAATTTAAAATTAAAGATAAATAGTAATTGAATGTATAATTAGAATTAAACATCGACACGTTCATATTATTTTATAACTAAAAGCGAACGTCCTCGCATTAACTTACATTTTTGTGTACTTAGCTACTTTCTTTACACGACCCAATCACAACACTAGCTTTTTTATGAAACTGATGAAGTACTAGTATTTTTTGTTATTTTCTCCTACATTGCACATTCTTAGAATAATATTTGAAAGTTGCTAACTTTTTCAAACACTGTATATATTTTTAGACTATTGCAAGTAGAGTGACTAAAATGCCTTTTTCTGCAAAGTCGTTTTTTTCACATGCAACAGACGCAACAGTAAATAAACCAAAAACCGAAACACCCATTTGTAACAAACGAACGTGAAAAATAGTGCGTAATATTTATTAATAATGAGATTAAAACAAAGAATTGCAGAGAGTTCTTTATGTATACTGTAAAAATGTAAGCGCAAAAGTGTTCTATGTCTGTGTATTAAAGTTATATGAAAATAATTCAGAACGTAGGTTATTAGGCACCTAATTTCTTATATATGTATTTATTAATATAAAGAAACCGGACAGACGGTGTAATACGAAAAAATGCTCCTAAGTACATTCATTCAATGTTTCTTTTATGCCGTTTTTTTCGAAAGATGATTATTTGACATATTACTGTGTTGTTCACCCATACCCTGGTGTTAAATTAGTAAGCGAATATACAGCGGCTGAGCGGATTAAATATAAACGTCCTTCAATTAAAACGAAACTAAAAACAATCTTAACTCTGACATCTTTCTGCAGCTGAAAAAAAAAATTCACAGCTACGCCGAGGAAAGACTAACTCTGGAATCAACAGTACACATGGATACCATTATACGTCATAGCTTCACAGTTGAATGCAGTTTAATTATCCCCCGGCTAGTCATGGACCTCAAATTTCGCTGTAACATCCACGTTCAGAAATCTTTCATAATTGTTTCGCTAGTGAAACGAACACATCGCCTTCTGTGCAGACTCACGTGCACTTAACACACTCAACTGTGCAAAAACACATGCACTCAAACATTCAACATAAGGTTTCGAAAAACAAAAAACGTCAACCAGAGGGAAATTGCAAGAAACGAGTATCGTGCCACGAGCTTTTCTAAATTTTAACAACAAAACATAATAAAATAAAATAAATAATACGTTTCTCAATGCTACTTCACATATTAATAAATATTTGAAATGTTTCTCTAAAATCTGAGGGAGTCTTATATTGTTTTACATGTATCCTAGTCCTATAGTATACATCGACCAACGGTGTGTGCGGAAAACTCAAACCACACCCAATAATCACATCTAAAACAGAACTTACAATTTGTATACGCAACCAAAGCCATTTTACCAAAAACCACAACTGGTTGTCACGTGACGTTTTTTATCTACGCACCTCGTTCAATTAAAATCTTTTCTGTCCCTAAACCAAAAAAATGCTTTCTGGAACCGATGACGAATTATTTAAGCTCGGATTTTCGTCGGGAAAAACCGTAGGGAAAAACAAAATCAGCACTACACCAATATCTATAAAACAACGAAGCTTTCGTTTACCTCCTTTTTTTAACAGAGTTCACTAAAAACAAGACAGGCCGCCACTGTATACGTAAGGGGCTACTAATAAATAGGAGGTAGGTTTTGGGGGTCATCCAAAGTTGGGTGCTGTGCAGCGAGATGTCTGTTTGCATTAGTTTTAAATTTCTGCATGTCAGTACAGTCGGGGAAACAAGGAGCAGGGAGGGAGGTCCAGAGGCCGGTAGTACGATGAAACAAACTTATTAGAGGAGAAGGCTCTTCAGTATCTGGGGGCCTGCACCGTGAATGGATGAGATTTGGCTGATTGTCGCGTTAGTCTAGAGCAGCAAGTTCATCGGATCACAACCCATTGAAGTACTTGTAAATCAAGCACAAGGATCCAATATTGCGGCTATTAAGCAGGGGCTGGAGCCTGGTGGATAGTGAGCTACCTATAAATGTGGCGACTCGTTTTGGGCCTTGTCTAAGATAGATAGACTAGTGAATGATGCACCAGCCCAGATGTGGCAACAATACTCCATGCACGGGAAGATGGTGGATTTGTAGAGATATAGGATAATGCCAAGTGTGAGGCGTTTACAAGAACGGTAGAGGGAGACCACCCTCTTTGCAGCAGCATTGGCAATGTCTCCAATCTAGCTACTCCACTGGCTTTCTTGGCCTTTTGGCTAAGATCAAAGTGTAGTATCTGTTCCGATGGATACTGCACCCCATAGACTGGTATTGTCTTGGCCTTCGGGGCTTGATTTACGCCTATCTATGGGTCTGTCCTGTGTAGTTCTAGGAGGTCCACCCTCCCAGGCTTCGTCTCTCCTCTTTGGGGAGGAGTAAGTTAATTGCTTACTGCCTAGGCGTCCCTACCGGGGAATGCCGACGGGGCTGCCCAGGCAATTTTTAAACCCCTACTTTCCCGACCCGACCTTGGGTCACATCTTACTTGTGGGAGTAAGATAAAAACTGGCCTTGTGCCTAACTCCTGGAGAGGAGTAAATCAATACTCCAATTCATGCTACGTATGAATGATAGGCCGAGAAGTTTGAATGTTGAACTCTCAGGTAGTGTATTATTTTCCATGGCAATCGGTGGATGAAGAGGTTCCTTGTAGGTATTGAAGAAATAAAGCTTTGTATTTGCGGGATTAAATGTTACCATCCATTTATGACACCTATCCACTATAGCTTGGAGGTCATTTTCTAAGGATTCCACCATTTTGCCCACATGACGAGAGAAGAGCTTGGTGCCGTCAGTAAATATACCTATCTCAGTCTCAATGACATCAGGGAGGTCGTTTTGAAAATCAGGAACATTATTTATTTACCTCCTCTCCAGGAGGTTTAGCACAAGGCCAGTTTTATCTTACTCCCACAAGTAAGATGTGACCCAAGGTCGGATCGGGAAAGTGGGGTTTGAAAAGCCAGCGCCCAAGAAAGTGAGCACTGCCCATTAAAAATTGCCAGGGTATCCCCGTCGGCATTCCCCGGTAGGGGCGCCTCAGGCAGTAAGCAATAAACTTACTCCTCCCCAAAGAGAGGAGGCAAAGCCTGGGAGGGTGGACCTCCTAGAACTGCACAGGATAGGCCCATAGACCGGCGTAAATCAAGAAGAGGTGCCGTTGGTGATTCCACAACCCTTACTACACAATTAAACGTGCAGTCACCCTTATAATGGGTATCCATTGCCTCTTAAGGCTGAACAGAAACCATTGTATATAAATATATTGTATTCATTAAACAATGTTTCCTTTTTTCATTCAACGTGCATGCATGTTTCTGTTTTTAAAACTTTAATACCAATTGAATTAGTAGTGTGGATTATATCATTAGCTCTAAGACACAACAAAGGTCAGCATCTCAACAAGCAAGGACCCACGCTGCTACAAACGCTAAATAGTACATGTCCCTGTTTCAGACGGTTAGTCTTTAAGCAATTACGTGCTTCCCCAAATACATGATATGGCACGAGGTGGGAAAAAAGATCACCGGTTGGTTGAGAGATTTGCCGCTATCAACCCCGTGAGCATTCTCCGCAGGGATGCCTCAGGCGACTAGCAATAAACAAAAAGGAGGAAGTAATGCCAGGAAGGATGGCTTGTTGTGACCGAACATAAATACTACTCGGCTTATATAAACTCGCATGTCTCTGATCAGCATTAGTTCTCAGCGCAAATCCGCTTTTAAATGGCGATCGCAATGCTTCTCCTATACCAGCAAATCAACAGGACGGCTGTCTCACGCTGATACATACAGCAGTCAAGCGCATTTATTTACTTATTGCTGAATTCGCTTCTTTTTTTTTTTTTAAATCGGCTGTTAGTAGCAAGAAAAATCGCCTAACTCGCGATAGCTCAGTTGGTAGAGCGGAGGACTGTAGATGTATTTGAAAAACTGTTATCCTTAGGTCGATGGTTCGAATCCGTCTCGCGAGAGGTAAATTTTTTTTTTTTTGCTGTTTTTCCATTTTTTTAATCTATAACAGACACATACACAGGCACACGCTCCGTTTTATTTCCATAAAAATATATCCATAATTATAAAATTATATAACCACTTCCCATGTGATTCCCGCCATAACATGACGTATACATTATTATTATTTTTTAATTATTTCATACTAGCTCTCCCTGAGTGGCACGCACCGGGAATCTTTTCATTTTAATTTTGTTTCGCTTTTTTTAAAGCGATGTTTTTACAAACTTACTCTTTTCCAATAGGATCTTAAAAGTTTAAATTAATAAAAACGTTATCGTTTGCTCATTAAACTTTAAATCAAACCAAATAATTAAAATTTTATAACTAATGATTTGTTATGGTATTTGTTATGGGATTAAAGATTCTTAGATGTAAATACGTTTCAAAACTGTCTATCTCCTCATCTATTGTCATTTGTTACGAATTGTACAGCCATATTAAATTCAATATTTTAATTTAGTTTTTATTTCATCTATTTAAATACATTCAGATGTCTTTTAAAATTTCGAAGGGTGACGACGTAATTAATTCTTTTCTTCTCAGCTATCAATAAAGGATTTAAACTCTGACTCGTTTACAAAAGTAACGGAAATGCATTGTGGTTGATTTAATGTCGTCAATTAATTATTTTTCGATAGATCTTAAAAAATCTAATTGCGTTTAAATAATTTACGTTTTTACATTTTTTGCTCCAATAATAAACCGATTAAGAATAAATTAAAACTAATATGTGAGTCACGTATAGTCGAAAAATACACATATACACAAGGCACAAGCACTTCTCACACAATATTATTAATTAATCGAATATTTATTAGAATAAAAATTAAAATAAGATATAATGAAACATTTTTTAAAATCCTATTCAAAAATAATTTAATTACGAAATTAAAACATACCTGGCTTCAAAATTCTTAACAAATACTCATGGATTAAAACATTAAAATTGTGGAAGTTATGTTCATAATATGCTTTTATAAATAGAAACTATAATACTATTATAACACAAGTTATTATAGTTGTATAACTATTGGTTCAATTCATCTCTTATTTATCTATTTAATCGACAATTTAATCGAAAAGTTAAAATCAAGGTTCACTTAATAATTTAATAAGCAATTGTACGGTATTTATTAATTTTAAATTTCGGTACTTATATCCATCTTGACCCAGTTTCCGTGAGTTTCTTGTCGGAAGCGTTCGGCTATCCTACGCACACACCCGAGAGATGACGAGCCGATTTGTACCAGACGACAATTTTGATACGGTGCTGCGTCCTATGATTTTAATGTGTTGCTTGTTTGTTTTGTTAGAGTTAGGGTTAGGGTTTAGGGTTAGGGTTAGGGTTAGGGTTTAGGGTTAGGGTTAGGGTTAGGGTTTAGGGTTTAGGGTTAGGGTTAGGGTTTAGGGTTAGGGTTAGGGTTAGGGTTTAGGGTTAGGGTGAAAAATATTTATTTGATAACAGTAATTTCGCTCTGTTTTGCTTGTTTTATTTGTTTTGTTAGGGTTAGGGTT
>OY744521.1:14684120-14686620 GCA_963556195.1 Sepiola atlantica | reverse complement strand
ATATTTTTTTGAACAAGTTACCAGATCGGATAAAGAACAGCAATAGCGTGAATCAGTTTAAGATGAGGTTGGATAAATGCAGAGAAAATGGTAGGACGAAGAAATTAAAGGAATTTTGGGAGTTGTTAAATGAAATATTTGACAGAATTTGATCTGGATATCGATATTGTACTAAGAGTTTATTTTTTTGTTAACAGTTGAATAGAGAAGATAGTTAAAGGGGAGATGGCCAAGGACGCATAACAAACAAATAAATAAATTGTAAATAGATAGTCATTGTACTACTGCGGTGTTTATTACAGCAATGCACGAAGAAACGAAAGTAAAAACTGCATTATGTATATTTTTAAAAAACTATTTACAATTCTTCATGTTCGGACATCCAACAAAATCTGAGCAACATACAAAGAAGGTTCTATCACCAAATATCTCCGACTAATGTCCTTCAGACTTAATCGTGAAAACCGACGGAAATGTGTTCTTAATGTTAAGCATGACAGACCGATTGACGGACAAAGTCTCTTATAGGGATTCGTGGACATTTCTTAGAATACGATGCGTCCATTCACTGTGTGAGTTTAAGCGTGTTATACAAAGGTAAATGATTTTTGTTTACTAGATTGTCATCACTTATAAAGGTCCGACGCCACTCGAGGATAAGGATTAATGAGATAGAATGGTTGAAATGATAATTTTTGAATACTTGCGCGGACGATTTAAATAGGAATGTGTTAACATTAGCTTTAAGGACGATCAAGTTGTAACTGCGGCGAATCTGTCCTGTGGTTATGTGTTACACAGACGGGAGTTTCTTTCTCCTGACATTAGTCACAGTGAAGAAGAAAAGAAGGTTATTCTTCGTTATGGTAAGAAGGCGAGTTCTTACACTGAATGTCTAACAAGGAAAAAGCAAAGAGTCTAACTTAGTCGATAACCTTCACTAGAAATAACGATAGATTAGAGAGACTAGCAACGTCCATCTTCTGTGGGGAGAGGGGTGCGTAAGTAACGGAAAATTATAGCCTAGCAAACAACTTCAAATTGTACCCGAATCTTACACGTGACAGACGAAATAATGAAATGTAAAATAACAGGGCTATTGGTAGAGGAACCCTGGCGACAAAATAACTCCGCCACTCAATGCATGTAGTGTTGTTGCCACATCTGGACGGGTGCACCAGACACTAGTCTCTCCCTCTGGGACAAAGTCTAGACAGAGTCCAAAAACGAATATCTTACCTAATAGGTTCCCCAATGTCCACCAAGCTGCAACTCCAGTCACATTGTCGCAATGTTGCATATATGTTCTTGTTAACCAAATACTTAAACGTAATGTGCTCCGACGAACTTGCTGCATTTGCCTCCCATCAACGTAAGTACCTCCGACAAACCTGACAAGCAGCAAAGTCACACCCCTTCAATGTAGAGGTACCCACATATCGGTAAGTTTCTAGTCTAATAGCATATTTATTCGTAAAACCATTTTTCCCCAGTATATACGGGCATGTACAAATTTAAATGTAATGTGAACAAGCATCACACTCCACAACTCTTCACTTAATGTATATCTAGTAATTTGGTTTCTAATTCACACTACGTCTTGGTGGTGTTTGTGGTGAATTGAAGTAAACAAAAAAGAATAGACAAACTGCGTTTTATGTTTTAATTAAGTACATGGAATTCATTTATGTCATTGCGCATGTCCATAAAAAGATCACTTCCCTGGCCACCATATAAATACCTCCACAATTTGCGTTTAGTCTGCATTTTGTACGTGGAGGCGTAGACCGTGACCCTAACGCTAATACTAACTCCAAGCATTTATTTACTCCGCTACAGGAGTTAGGCACAAGGCCAGCTTTATCTTACTCCCACAAGTAAGATGTGACCCAAGGTCGGGTCGGGAAAGTGGGGTTTGAAAAGCCAGCGCCCGAGAAGGTGAGCACTCTGGCCATTAAAAATTGCCTGGGCAGCCCCGTCGACATTCCCCGGTAGGAGCGCCTCAGGCAGTAAGCAATAAACTTACTCCTGTCTTCACAGAATTGGCACTTAACCTAAACCTAACGCGACGCATATCTAAGCAAGAGTCACACAAAACGTCAAGGGTGTGGACGCTCACTTAACATGATAAACAGGGCGATTATTATTTGCGAAACTAATTTTTCCATTAATGGCGCGATTTTCTATAGTAAATCCAAATTAGGTTTGACAAAATTACAAATAATGTATCTCAAACTTTAAAGTTGCAGGGCACAGAAAATATTATCTCATACTTGACCGACTAAAATACTATTTCAAATGTAAGCATGACAGACTAAAGAAAAGGGTTATTTAAACTTTAAGCGTGACAGACCAATCGGAAGAAACACCTCACAAATGTTTCACGGGGCCTCTAAGTCAGTAACAAATATGTACACTAAGAAACGAAAAAAACACCGGTCGACTCGCGATAGCTCAGTTGGTAGAGCGGAGGACTGTAGATGCTGTAAACTAACTGTAA
>OY744521.1:14554120-14679120 GCA_963556195.1 Sepiola atlantica | reverse complement strand
CATTGTAACCTCAAAATAAAACAGCTTTACTTGTTTTAAAGTTGTGAGCTTGTTAGGAATTCAAAACAAATGTTATAACAGCAGTAAGTGAATGTTGACAATTGTCGGAAGCAAGTACCGACTTTGGATGAAGACGAAGAGCGGAAAATCACGAACGCACGCAAACGCGTACTCACAAAACATCAATAACAATAAATTTTCATTTTCAACAGAAAATGAAACCAACAACAAGCTTGTATGAAATTCTATTTTCAAAGCAATTGGTCACGTGCTACGTTTAATACGGATATATTTTGGGGATCGACTAAAAGATGGTGAGGTTTGAGTAGATAACAATTCTAATGATGATATTCGGGCGCCAAGTTCGAATCCAATCGGTTCCACTTATGGATGTTGGCAACTTTCACATATTCCCTCCTGAAAGTCCCTAAAGGAATGGGTTAAACCAATACCAACAAGCAAATTAGTCCCTACCCAAAAATCATACTCAGTCGAGTCATACGAATTTAATTTTCACTGGATATTTAAAACGACAAATGTGTTCTTATATTCGTGTGCATATCTGTTCACATCAAATCGATCTAGACACATTCTTTAAGAATAATATAAAAATAGAGCAATACATTATATATATATATATATATATATATATATATATATATATATATGTATATGTATACAGAGTGGCTCAAAAGTAGGTTTACAGTTATAATTTAATATTTAAAGTTTTTTAACTAGGTTATTCGAAAAACTTTAAATAGGTTAAATATTTAGTTTAATAACTGTAAACCTACTTTGGGGCCACCCTATATATATATATATATATATATATATATATATATATATATATATATATATATATATATATATATATATATATATATAAATCTTGGAGAATATATTTGTTCGGAAAAATAATAAAGCGGCATATTCTGAAAGAAAAAACTCCTTTCTTCTCTTTATTCCTTTTTATTAAGTTATATAAACTCTCTATATTAACTAAACCGTTGTTGTTATTATTCTTGGCAGGTAATGTTTCAAGCCATTGTCTTTCCACAGCGGACCAGAGGTGTCATCCCTCGTTTGAATAGGAAAACTCCGAACAGTAGCAACATTTATGAAAAAAATGGTATAATCCATGAATCTGCAGTAAAGTGTTAGGACAAGCCACGTTTATTATTTACTTGCTGCCGAACCCGGTGTTTACAGGAAATCCTTTTATTTTCAGTTTCTTAAAATTATGCCATTTCTTTATATAACAATTTCGGTGCTTATATAGATCAGGGCATACGCATTTTAACATAAAAAATAATGTTTATACTTACATAGCAGGTAAAAGTTAGTATAGGAAAACATTAGGAAACATATCCAGTAGATTTTTAATAAACGTGAAATTCAATTTTATCGCATGTTTTTCTGAATGCATGGATTTAGCGTTACGCAGGTAATATTGAAGAGTAAGGCAATACAAGGGAGATAACTCAGTCTGTAATTTCGGCCCAGAACACAGCTTCGAAAATTGATCCCCAATTTATGTCCAATGCCAAATACGAGAAAATTGTGTTTTTTTTTACTTTAATTAAAAATCTACTGAGTATTTTTTTTTTCTAATTGTTTATGTATAATTATTTTGTCTGCTATGTAAATATAGACAAGAGTTTTTATTTGGAAATGCGTTTTTCACATGTGCCCTAATCTATATAAACACCAGAATGTAAAAAAAAATCCGACTTTGAATGTAAAATGTAATTATTAATGTATCAAATCATTAATTGAATTACATTTTCTTTATAAAACTATAGCTAATTTTGATAAAGTAATGTTATGTTAATCTATATTTTTAGATAATCGTATATAAATAGCTTCTAACACTTTAAATCTTTTAAGACTTGAGGATTTGCCTAGAATTTTAAAGCTAGAAAATTCTTCAAATTAATTCGCAAACACAGGAAAGAAATTAATTAAAAAAAAGAAATCCGCAAAATTCAGACAGAAAATTAATACAGTGGATTAATTTAACATGTCACCACTTGGTAAATCAAGAAAAATACTAGTCGATAAAATTTGGAAACCAGTTTGGGAGCTAACCGCTTCAATATACACTTTAAAAGTAAGTTATCGTTTGTTTTCGGATTTTGTAATAATACATCGTTTGTTTTCATTTTTAAATTATTTATCATTTGGTTTGTATTTGTTTATTTGATTATTTTTTTCCCCCTAAATTCATAATTTCAGCATTTGGTTGTATTCTGCTTAAAACGTTAAAAGCACATCGTAACTCTTAATACTTACTATACACCAAATACGTTTATTATGTAACTAAAACAAATTTGAATCTCCATTGCTTAACTTTGCCTGTTTTATTTTAATAACTTCTATAAAGATTTTTTTTTCAGATTGTTCACAGTCTGAATAAACGAATTTTACTCTTAACAATTCATGATACAACGTTATGTTTATTTAATTTAACGCCGTAGCAACACCCAACGTAACTTTTCCGTTTTCATTATTGCTTTTTTATTAGTGTTGGTTTTTGTAAATTGATATTGAATAAAGTGCAGTTTCAGTATGAATTGGATCGTGTTCATTTTTTTACTGCTTTTTAATACATTTTTACAAGTTTTATAATGCCTCGCTCGCCTAACCAGTGTATATGACGTCATTTTCGATCAAACAGCCCTTCTTAACGTACGTAGTTGTTAGACACCCACCCAAGAAACAGATAATTATTCAGTTTGTAAATTCGCACGAGGGTAGAATTTACATATAATTTAGTGTTCTGGAAGTAGACATTTGAATCATCTCGTTCCTGTGGGGTGATAATTTGTGATATAGTTCAAGAGAGATAACAACTGAATATTAGGCAACATAAACTATTATCCTGTTTCTTCTTTTCAGCGTATGTTATCATCCGCCAATATATAATAAAGGGCAATGTGTTTATATTTGTATATAAGTCTATAAAAAAAAATATATCCCTTCCGTCAAACAAAAGTTTGCGAATACAAAAAATGTCGGACGAAACGATTGCAAGTGTTTAAAGGGGACGCAGCAACAAATAGCAAGTGAGACTACTCGTTGTCTTAAATGAATTCAGGGTACTCCCCCAGATGAAGCGCCTTATTTCCGTGACTGCTCGGCGGCAACGATCGGGCAGGTCGCGGAAGCGCCCGAGAGCTGCCGAGACGAAAACGAGGCTGAAGCAGAGCTGACCGATGAGGTTGCTGATAATCATCTGCGCTCAGCACAACAAAACAAGCGTTAGGAAGACCTTTCGAACCGGCCGCAAACGTATCCGTAAACCCTGACTCTCGACGAGAAAATAAATAAAAAATAAATACAAAAAAAACTTGCCTAAATATCTTAAGAAAAGTAACATACTTCTTTGTTTTATGAAAAAAAAAAGTTGCCTAAATATCGTAAAAGAAATAGCATTTACTTCTTTGATTTATGTAAAAAAAAGACAACAAAAAAATTAAAATGGTTCATTTGGCCCATGAAAAAATTTAATAAAAAAGTTTATTCATAGATCTTCAGCTATGGTTTGTTAATTTTTTTTTCAAATATATGTATTTTTTTCTTTTGTATTCTTCGTCTTATATTGTCGTATGCCACTCTTCTACTTTGCGACTTTCAGTTTTGCTTCAGCCTCGTTTTCGTATTGGCAGGTCTCGGGCGCTTCCGCGACCTGTCCGATCGTTACCGCCGAGCAGTCACGGAAATTAGGCGCTTTATCTGGAGTAGTACCGAATTCAGAAATAAATAATTCACTCTATCTCTATAATGAGAGTGTTTCTATATTTTTTCTCTTCTTCTTTCTACAACCATTGATACGATATTTTCTTTGCAGTTTTAGACGCTTTCGTTATTTATTTGTTTATTTCTTTAACTTTACCCATATAGACGTTATTTCATATGAATATGAATATTAATGAAAACACTGACGAAACCTAATCTTTTCCATCATTTTTCACGCAGGTCATACATTCGTTTAGCATTAAAAGTAATTATTTGTTTGTCTTATTTACGGCACATCAACACTTTTTAATTTATTTTATGAAAAAAAAAAGAATACCTATTGTACGCGATTCATGTGCAGTGTTAATTGAACAGGAGTTACTATTTTACACAAACTTTACAGGTTTATAATTGACAAATATATCCATGCGTAATTCGATCCTATGATATCTGATAGGTTTGGCTCTCGGCATCGCCGATTCCACAGGCTGCAAAGATATTCATTACACGAATCCTGCGCTAACAGTAATTCAGAAATAACGTCGAAATATTTTCGATAAATTAATCAAATTAATTGCTTCGTAAATGGAGATTGGATTTTAAAATGGTGTAATTGTAGTGGTTTATCCAAGAAAACTACAGTTGAAAGACAGCTTTTTTTTCATGAATTTGCAGTAAAATAACACTTGCTTCAAAACTGTGTATTTCCTGCTTGAAAAGATATTAAGTTAGTTAAGGATTAATGTCGCTGTTTGACCTCGAAATCGAAATACGTATAAATCATTGTATTATCAGCTTCATTAATCGGAAATAAAAACCATTACAATGAACACATGTTTACTACACAGTAAAACGTCTACGTCCTCCAATTGCTAGTGTTTTTCACGCCTATTGAAGGAGACGACACGCCCGGCTTTTAAAAGTAATGAACACCTTTTTAAGTGTAGTCTTTACTTAGCCTTATTAACGAAAATAAAATAAATGACCAAAATTAATTACAAAAATAAAGATGTACTCCCATCACTTAGTTTAAAATCAGACGCTGAAAATGTAAAAATATGTTCATTACAAATATTCATTAAGAAATGTTGAGTTTAATCATTCGTCTGGAACTGCGCCTGCGCAAGTTAATCGTCAATTTTTTATTTCTATAACTTTATTTAAAATTCCATGAGAAATGCCAGTATACTGAAATCATATGCCCTTAATAGGGTTAAGATGAAACTTCATATACACTAAATGTACAAAAGCAAGGAAATTCCCAATTTTTTTATACTTTTATGGTCATTAAGAGTATACAGTATACATCTCTATGCATGAGTGGATGAGGTGGGTGAGGTGCGCTGAAGAAACATTCCTACCAGTAAAATACATAGTCCTGTTGTGCTCTCTGGGTTGCCTTGACTAATGATGCTGAAATTCTACACACTTATAGAACCTATCAAATAAAAATGTTGTGCAAAGTTTTAACTAATTTGGTTTATTGGTTTTTTTTTTAGTTATGATTGATTAAAAAAATGAGATTTCCAGCAAAGGCCATTTTTGAAGTCTATTAAGGGATAGAGCGCTATCGCGCCTCCCTTGATTAGACGGGGAAAATTAATTGTTTACTAAAAAAAATCAATCATAGTTTCATAAGCTATTAGTTGAAGAACATCAGATAGAAAATAGTCAAATAGGAAGAAATACAACAACGCTGATTTTTTTAAATATAATCATACATAATCTGTCAAATGTGCATATAGTCTTAAGCGGAGCTTCTTTTAGTAATGACACATTTAATGTTTATTTTTATCGAGGGAAACAAAAATATTTTGCTATATCCATTTAATATAATCATAAATAATGTTTTTCACCAGATTCATCTTGTCAAAACACAGGAAAATGTATAAACAGAACTGATTTTTATGCTTAGTCTACATCAACATTTTGTAAATGAAGGGCTTGTTTACGGAAAACGTCCTTATAAGCGGGGCTATTTTTCTCTCAACAACTTTATTACTGACCTCGACATATGTACACGTAAATTCAGTTCTCATTTGATTTGATACAATAAAAATCATCCTAACCTACAAAAAACTGCGACTGGCTTAATTACGCTACGACCAATGACCGACATTTTACTATTTATGTTGTGATGTTGGTTTCTTTTATAATCATATTTTAATGGGGCATTCATTTACTGGTATCGGAAGACAATATGTAAGATAATGAAGAGTGGCAAAAATGAATCGTGGGCGAGTCCATTGTGGGTGAGACGTCGAGAAAGAATGAAAGCAACTTGATAACTGTTAAAAAGGAGAAGGTTCCGCAGTGCAAGTGAGACTTGAAAGACGGCGGTTTCACAAACGCGAAGCGCCGGAGTATCAAAGTACCGGACATATGGGAGTCTGCCGAATGTTTATGGCAACGATAAAGCTTTATTGGCTATGGTACCTAAGCCCGTCTTGCTGTAAGGCTTTCGTGTCCGCTGCCTAAAAATGTTACTGATAAGCAAGTTGGTACTGTTAAGGAATCCCATGACTTGTATTTCATCAAAGTGCTTGTGGAACAATTGCTTCAGTCCACGCTCGGATAGACAATACAGAGCAAATTGCTTTCCAATCGGATATATGTATGAACGAGTTTCTAGCGGAAACCAAGTCTATGACATCAACAAGAAACAAACTTTCATGAGACAAAAGTATGTCAAAAGAGTGTTTAATATGTGTGTGCGTAGCCGGCGTAAACCATCCGGTGATGGAAATGAAGAAAACCAAAGTGTTTCCATATACGTTCTGTTCTTTGCCATTCTTGTTGGATCTTACTGGGTACCCCGAAAGAACGGGTAATACAATACATATAGGAATTAAAGGGTTTCAATGTATATAAATTATTTTTTTTAAATATTGGTGCCGTAATACATGTAAAGTGAACACTGTAATTTAAAATGAGTGTAAGAATATGTTCATTGAAAATATTAATTTAGAAATTGTAAGTTTTAACATCTGTTGATGGAACTATACAAAATAATTAAAATACATTAAAGAGATTAGTTTACCTCAGTGCGGCGAATATACGACCAATCTTATGTGTATACCTATTTTAGTGCACATTATTTGTATATTGTATCTTGTTTCACCCAAAGTTTATTTTATATTGAACGTCTAAACCGTTATGTGAACATATGAAGATTGTGTAATTGTAGTTGTTTATCCAAGAAAAACACAGTTGAAAGAATTTAAAGTTGAAGCTTATTTAAATTTAGTGGTGTGTAATGTGATCCAAATGGTTCCAGCAACAGCATATTCATCGCTTCAGCTTAATAAAACAATTGTTTTTATAAAGGCACGTGCACCATACAATAAAATGGCACACACTTTTGTATTCTTCTACTTTCAATATAATACAAAAACAACAGTAGTATCTTTAATTTGATTGCATTAATATGGCAACACTCATTTCTTATATGTGGTAGTAGTCTACAAAAGACTCAAAACCACAGGGAGAAAAAAACGCTAGTCCTAACCGAACCCCTTATCACCCCAACACTCCTCAAAGTAAGGATGTTTGATCTTTGACCAGGTCGTCTCATGTGGTAGGAATATACATACCTTCATCTTTCTGGACACATCGTCATTGCTCTGGCCAATCAGATATCATTGAAGTTTCATAGCAGCAACGTTATTTTTTATTCGGGACGCACTCTGGGCTTTGTTTCCAGAATTGACGATTGACGAAACGGTGTCAACGGCATCAGTCCTTGCCGCAGCAATTCCTGCCAGCCGACGATGACGACGACGACGACGAATGATCAGACGTCTACAACCCTCTTCGACAATGGCAACACTTACAGGGAAAATAGCAATTTATCGTCTCCGTCCCAATTCATCATCATCGTCTACAGCTGTCTCATACCAGCTATAATCATGATAGCGGCGATCAAAACAGCAGAAGCAACATAAAATATCGAAAACTTTCAGTGAATGACTGGATAATATTTCGGCCAGAATAACCATGATCATCCTACTTCGATTCCTGTTGATTCACTGAACCGTGAACTCTTTCCTAGCAATCGAATATTTATTTATTAGAAATAAATACCACCTGCATTATTTTCCAAAATGTTGTTGTCACGTTCATCACAGGTTTCAATCATTCATTTATGCTTCTTGTTAACGGATATCGTGGTACACTAGACGACTGACCATTGTGTATCCTTGCTACAATCTAACAGTTAAACAGATAGCTGAAGTCTAAAAAACATACCCTTCATTAAAACGAACAGTATATCATTCATGTTCGTTTTAGTTAAATAAAATGAAATTAATTAATTCAAATATTTATATTTATTTTTCGTAAAACTTTATATGAAAGTCATGTTGGATTTGAGACTCTAAACGAAATTGTTGCCGCGGCTACATAGTATATATTTATTATATTTTGCGTTGGATATTTAATTTTAGAGAAACAGCTGTGAATAATGTGGAATGTAGCAGGCATCTATAAACACTCCATTCGCTTTAAAAGCGTAATCGATATGAATGTAGTTTAATTATACACTAGCAATACTATAAGCACCTGTCAACTCGCGATAGCTCAGTTGGTAGAGCGGAGGACTGTAGAAGTATTTGTGTGACTGTTATCCTTAGGTCGATGGTTCGAATCCGTCTCGCGAGAGGTCGATAATATTTTTTTTCTTCATGAAACGCCATAAGAAGCTAAAATTCTCAACCATGTAAGTCAGCCATAATTGTATATATTTACTAGCTTTACCTAGCCGGCATTGGTCGAAGTTCTCTTTAGTTTATTTTAACATCTCCAATCAGGAGGGTGTCTTTCAGCCTACAACAGACGCAAGAACATCCCAATCTTAATTTTGGGCGTAATATTAAATGCAAACACACAGCTTTCTTTTCCTCTTTGCAGTTCTTTGTTTTAGAGTTGAAACACGTGAGTCCGTCACAAATCCAGCGTAGGACCCTGCACCGAAATCCGTCTACAGACAGAACTATTAACATTCATTAACTATTCTATCGCACACAACTTCAGTCATACACTGACTAAACAGAAGGAAAGCAATAGATGCACACACTGTTAGCATAGTCTTAAGATCTAACACACTGCAACACGTAAACTCACACAGCGGCAACTGAAACAACATGGCTGCTCAACTACTTACACATTCAACTACTCCTTCTTCGAATAGAACACTCATTAACTCTATAAACACTCATTACATATTAAGTAATAAATTTTGATCGTTATAATAAGTTGTAAACAAAATTGATATTTTTTATTTACGAATGGGGTGCTTCTTGAGATAAGGTCTCAATCTAATTTGACCTCGTCAGGGTCAGGATTAGCATTAGAGTAAGCGTTAGAGTTAGGGTTAGGGTCAGGATCGATGTCAGGGTCAGTGTCCGGATCATGGTCAGGGCCAGGGTCTGGCTCTGGGTCAAGGTCACGGTCAGGATTAGAGTCAAATTTAGCTCGGCTCCTAATCCGAAGATGTACCGCGACTAGACTTTGATAAAACTTGATATTGTTTTGTTTTCCTTCACGGCTTCATCTTCATTTCGATTTTTAAAATGATGCCTTTCGGGGTTTTTTACCAATATTTTCTTAATGAAATTTTCAAAATTTAATGTAATTATTACGTTATAAGTAGATCATAAAATTATTACCAAAACCAAATTATTATAAAACCATAACTGACATAGTATAGGTGATGTTGTTTCAATCTATATTTATAAAAGTATTTAATGCAAATCACTTTGAAAATTATCAACGATGAGGATTTACTAAGAATGTTAAAGCCATTTTTCATGACTTCATATTGTACAGTTTAACACTCCTCAAATACTTTCGAATTCCGAAAGGTCATGCTGACTCGTTTACGCAGAAGTAGACTTGCATGATGGTGGTTTTAATTTAGTATTTTTTAAAGGATGAAAAATGGTACTTCCACTTTTTATTGTAATAAATAATCAGTGAAGAGTAAATAAAACAATAACAAAAGTGTAAGCCATGTAAATACAAGAAATACGCAGGCACACGCGAACTCGTCACACTATTTTATTGATGTAGGGATATCGTCGTGTTGGCGATCTCAAGTTCTAAAAATAACAGTTAAAATGACTCTACTGTGGTTTTTGTTAAAGAAAAAGGTATTTCCATTGAGTCTCGTATTTTTTCTGCTAACGTCACACGAGACTTTGAAATACCTGAAACAAACTACAGGGGCTTAATAGGGGTTCTGTAATGTTGTTTCACGTTGATTCGTGATCAGAATCACAGTATTTAAAATAAATAAAAATAATTATTGTCTGAAGCACTTTAAATTATCTGTGAAATATTTTTTAGTATTACTAAGAACAAATTCAGAAGTAAAAGAAAATTTTAAACATTCAACTGTTTAGTTTGTTCATTGGAAATATTTTTAATTTCAAAACCTTGTATTTAAATGTAATGTTAGCTCGCCTTTAAATTTTATTTGTTTAGCAGTGACGCTTTTAGAATGTTTTTCGTTCCCACCAGAGTTGTTTTTCAAATTTTGTCCACAATTGAAGATTACTTATTGAAAAATCCGCCAGAATCATGTTGTAACTTAAAACATTTATTCAATATTATTATTTGCACAAACTTCCTGCTATTTTCAACTTCATAACTCTTAGAAATTTTAATAAAGCTTTAAATAATGTTATTTTTTTAACTCTGCAGCTTGTACTTTTGTGTCTCATGCCACCGCAAGAAAACATGTAACTTTATATAGACAATCCTTTTACAAATGCAATTGTCCGCAACCAAAATACGGTTAAGAAATCAACTTGTTTTTCTTTTGCTGAGCAAATTTAGTTGGTGAATTGTTTTCTTTTTGTTACGTTTTTTTTTAAATATGTGACACTCCGTTTTGTTCAATGTTAATTCAATCCTGGCGAACATTAATAAAACGTTGGGAATCATGTTGAAGCATTAAACCAGATTTATTTATTTAGAACACTTCTTCTTATTTCAGCATCCGTACTTGATACTAAACATTGCGGGAGCATGAGACATTAACAATTATTGATCCTCAATTCCTACAATTTTAAATCATGTCAGCGAAAATAGTGTATTATTCGTCTTCTTTCCTTGTGAGAGTCATGCATTTCCACTATTTGCGAAGAAGCGACTTTATGACTTAAATAATTTAAATAATAAGTGTACCACTTCAACAATTGTAAGCACGCTGTTTTCTGTGGCAGTATATAATTGTCGAATTGTGTATGTAAAACAGTGCCT
The DNA here is from genome assembly GCA_963556195.1 of Sepiola atlantica. Taxonomy (NCBI): domain Eukaryota; kingdom Metazoa; phylum Mollusca; class Cephalopoda; order Sepiida; family Sepiolidae; genus Sepiola; species Sepiola atlantica. Next base: position 14,668,119 of record OY744521.1, on the reverse strand, counting down.
TACTTCTATAATAGCAAACATATTTGTCTAAAATCGGTTGAATTCGCGCAGTCGGTATTATAAATATCTTCCTATCGTCTGAAATACGAAGCTCACGTAATTTCGTTTTCAGGGTTGTAATTAAACTATTAATAATAAATAGTGGTTTGTAAAAATTCACTTTAATATTCAACATTTTGAGCCCTTTTCGATAATTAGTATAATTTTTGTTCTGTTTGTGTTGGGTATGAATAAATATTTCCTCAATTTTTTTCTTTAGCTCCAATTGGTTTTCGTTGAATTTCTCTTCTTTTTCTCGAAATTTTTCCTCAAGTCAAAGCTGTTTTTCTTGTTGGTTTTTGATAATTTCCAACATAGTACTTTTCAATTCCTTTATGTATTGTAACTTAAAATAAGCTACCGACCTTTTCGTGTATATTTTTTACACTGTCGTAACGTTTTAGACTTGAACATAATTTTCTTTTTGGCAAAAAGAAACAAGTAAGTTTGTTCAAACTGATTTGCGTGTTCCTGATCAAACAATAAAAATAAAGAAAAATTGACAAATCTTTTGTTGTTTTTTCCGTGTTCAAACGATTTACATTTTGAAACGTCGTGTTGGAGAATAAATTGGCGTTTTATTCAATCCTATTTTATGACGTTGGAATATTTAATTTTTCAGATTTGGCCAATCTTTGTGTTAAAATTCAAGCACAACATCTCGCCGTTACTGTTATAGTTAACATTTGTATCCTAACACACCACCTAAGATTTTTTTTCAAAAATCTAATATTACGAGTTTTAGCAATTGTTATGTTGTTTCCAATATAATGTTGCATAGCCCCTGCTTCGGGCCGCGGCAGTTTTCGTTTTGTATACTCGTCCCGGAACGGGCCGTGGCAGTTCTCGCTTAATCACTCGTCATTTTTAACATCATAATTCATATAGTTTGCATGCCTTTAGTCTTCTCGCACCCTCAATCTTTCCTCGCCGCGTGGATGGGTGCGTCGTCTAGTGGTTGAGTTCTTTCTTCTTTCTTTTTGCCGTAAACCACGCCGCTGCAACACAAAAGCTCCATGACCGACTCAGAAGACAAACACTACTTTAAACTTTTAATTCTTTTTATTAGAGGCGTTAGTTATCTATCGGCTTGGAGATATTCACCAACTACGAGGGAGAGAGCAAATTACTGCTTTCGTAATTACTTATCAATTAAGTCCTTAACCATTCGTTGAGGTGGTGGGGGAAGAGATTTTTCGCCTGTATTTTCTTAGGGAATTAATTCCCCTCATTATGTTGCAGACTACATCGTAAATCACGTCTCAAAGGCTCGCCTCCAAAACCCAGACTGGCAAAACTCTCAGCTTCTCGCGAAGAAGGAATGACGTCACGGATCCACACGTACGACACCCATGCGCAAACATTTCCTTCACTCATGTTTTCTGACCTCTTGACCCGGTGCTCGTCAACGTTCGATCTGACAGCAGCTGTGAGCTCCAACCGTGAGAACAACCCTATTCTGCACCCGACTGCACGGGTCCACCCGCACTAAATCGCGCAAGTCAAACCAACGATTTCCAACAGATACGTCCACTTCAAGATGCGTCTGTTCCCACAGGGTCATTGTCCAACAATAAGCCCAAATTTTCGTTGCCACAGTTGTGTGCAAAATAAGTTCGGTGTATGTTGTAACCAAACAAGTCCGAGTTCTCCTCGCCAATGTTGATACCTTCAAGGTCTGTTAACAAATAAGAAAGCACGATGGTGTATCTACAGAAATACATGTCCAAGAGTACTACAATGCTTCCTTGTAAATTCCGCTAGTGGCTAGAAGAGTACATATACTCACGAAATATGTCACACTACTATCACATATTCACATTCTTACTTGGGAATCACACATTTATAAGAATATTTTTGTCCTTGGTATCGATTAAAAACAGTATACAAATCTTCTAAGATTACGTCAGTCAATATGTAAATTCCCATGTCACCTACAAATAGATCGGAATATAGGAGTCTCTTATATGAATATTATCTGAGTAAGGAAAATGAGCATGTTTTTCTGATTCCTTTTGTTTAACACTTATAAGAAAGCTTTCCAATCACTGATAACATCTTTCCCGAAAGTCCGACGTTTAAACTCGACAGTTTAATATTCACATGTTACATGCAATTTAATAAATACATAAAATACTACAAAGTCAGTGGCAAAGAAAATGATATTCGTGTACCGAGCTGAAACACTTTTCACAGTTGCTAGTATCATATATTTCTATAAAGCCAACACCCACCATGCATGGAGTAGTATTGTTGTCATATATGGGCTGGTGTACCAACCACGAGGCTCTCTCTTTTTGACAAGGTTAAAAAAGAGCCTCTTACCTATTAGGTCCCGCACTGTTTACCAAGCTCCAGCCCCTGTCTAATCGTTGCAATGTTGCTTGTTTTACAAGTACATTTAAAGAAAAAACATGTTCCACCAAGAACAAGGCAGGCCGCCACTGTAGACGTAAAGGGTTACTGAGAATTTGGGTGTAGGTTTTGGGTGTCACCCCAAGTTGGGAGCAGTGTAGCGAGATGTCTGTTTACATTAGTTTTAAACCTCTGCATGTCGCTACTGTCGGGGAAACAGGGAGCAGGGAAGGAGTTCTATAGGTCAGCAGTACGAGGAAAGAAACTATTGGAGTAGAAGGCTCTCCGGCATCTGGAGACCTCCACAGTGAATGAATGGGATTTAGCTGATTGTCGAGTTGGTCTAGTGAATTTACATCAAGGGGCACCAAAGTAGCCAGTTCATCTGAGCGCAATCCATTGAAGTATTTGTAAAACAAGCACAAGGCTGCTACATTGCTGCGATGGAGCAGGGGCTGGAGCTTCGTTGACAGTGAGGGACTTATTAAGTTGGCGACTCTTTTTTTGACCTTGTCAAGGAGGGAGAGACTAGTGGATGATGCAGCAGCCCGGATGTGGCAACACTACTCCATGCATAAGCGGAGGGTGGCTTTGTAGAGAACATACCCTTGGCCAACGCGACTAGCAGCAAAACCCCCCCTTTACTGTAGAACCGTTAAACAAGCATAATTAGAATCTTTCACGCGCTTAGAACGTAATCACGCTCGCATGTACCATCTCAATATTATAGACGCTCCTTTCAAAGTTGTAAATTATTAGCCGTTTAAAAAATGTATATAAAAAAACTCAACAGTAAAGACATATTTGTAAAGACACTAAGAATAACACCGCCTGAAGATGAGTTAATGAATCAAATCGAAAGTACTCGCGAAAACGGAAAGAAAAATGGAACAAAAAACTCACGTACACCGAGTGACCCGAAATACTAAATGGACTATTCGAAAAATTGAAAAAAAAAAAAGTCTCATCCAGCAAAACATTCCGTGTTATTTAATAATATTTGTCTATATATAATTGCCTTTTCATCTATCTAATTGCTTCTTACTTCGTCCAAAGGTACACACGATTCTACCTATATTCGTCTTTTACTTTGTCATTCATAAATCATCTCTTATCCCGTAATTCATCTCATTCTAAAACAACTTTTTGATATCTTAACGGATTATTCATTGAAAGTAATTATTCTACTCGCAGACTATGTTTATTTACTCCTCTGCAGGAGTTAGGCACAAGGCCAGTTTTATCTTACTCCCACCAGTAAGATGTGACCACAGCTTGGGCGTGGCCACCGAGAGTTACTACAGGCCGGTTAGCTAGAAAATGACGTCACTGACTTCCGTGTCAAAACAAGAACCGTAGTAATAACAATAAGAAGGCATTTCGACTTCTCCATTCACTAAATAATCCATCAAAATTCAGGAAATCAACCAATTTTAATGAAATTTTCAGGATTTATTAATTAATGATCACGGAATATAATAAATCCATTACTTTATTATAAAGCTTGGTGCAAATGTATTATTTCTTGTAAACAAAAAACACCTTTACTAAAGTTATTCAAAATATCAAAACATGTTGACCATACGATATTGTAAATATTTAAAACAAAGCATTAGAAAACTTTAAAAATTGCATGTAAAAAAAGAAAAGAACCTGATTCGATTCATCTTGAAACTGATCTTTATCCAATATAAATTTAAAGAAAATAATAATTCACGATCAAATACTTCAAAAAACTGAATTATGAATTACCATTATTTAAACTTCTTCTAACCCAATCAACCGTAAGTAATTCAGACTTTGAAATTTGTTTAAAAATTATACAAAAAAAAGTTCAATGTTAACTGTCTGTTTAATAATGGAATCACCAACTCCTATCTTGCTATTAAGAGATAGGTACGTGCAAAATCAAAGGCCGATCCCCAAAATGTAAAAACATTTTGACCCTCCCATCACTTAAAAATTCACCAAAATTCAGGAAATCAACCAATTTTAATGAAATTTTCAATATTTATTAATAAACAAGCATAGGAGATATAGTGAAACATTTTTTTTTAATCTTAGTGAAAATGTATTATTTTTTTTAAAATAAAATACACCTTTACTAAACGTATATTTTTATATATATAAAAAAAATCCATGATTTTTTTAAAATGAAAATAAGATCTGTATATGTTTAAAATATTTTTTTTTTTAAAACTATTTCGTATATATTACGGAAAATGCCCCTACACTCTTGTTAATAAAATCAGTATAACTCGAAGAATTAACGATATTATCATTGAATAAAGCATTGTTTAATTAATATTTTTTGTGAAAATTTTGATTAAATATGATGTTATTATTTCATTTATTTAATCTACAAAAGTAGAGAAAAGATAAACTATGCTACACTTAAGACATCGAAAAAAAGTAATAAAAAAAAATGGAACACTACTATTTTATCAAATAATGAATAAGTAATTCAGACTTGATTTTTTATATAATTAAAAAAAATTCAAACTTACTACACTATATTTAGTCGGTGTAAACATTACGTGTATCCATATTTGCAGTAATTATTTCTCTTTTGGAAATCCAAACATATGCAGTAGGCATTTTAACTTTGTGAATTATGAAATTTTAAAAAGCGCGAAATTATTTTAAAATTGGTTGATTTCCTGAATTTTGATTCCATTATTAAACAAACAGTTAACATTGAAATTTTTTTTTGTATAATTTTTAAACAAATTTCAAAGTCTGAATTACTTACGGTTGATTGGGTTAGAAGTTTAAATAATGGTAATTCATAATTCAGTTTTTTGCAGTATTTGATCGTGAATTATTATTTTCTTTAAATTTATATTGAATAAAGTCAGTTTCAAGATGAATCGAATCGTGTTCTTTTCTTTTCTTTTCTTTTTTACATGCAATTTTTAAAGTTGTCTAATGCTTTGTTTTAAATATTTACAATATCGTATGGTCAACATGTTTTGATATTTTGAATAACTTTAGTAAAGGTGTTTTTTGTTTACAAGAAATAATACATTTGCACCAAGCTTTATAATAAAGTAATGGATTTATTATATTCCGTGATCATTAATTAATAAATCCTGAAAATTTCATTAAAATTGGTTGATTTCCTGAATTTTGATGGATTATTTAGTGAATGGAGAAGTCGAAATGCCTTCTTATCGTCATTACGACCGTCCTTGTTTTGACACGGAAGTCAGTGACGTCAGAGGGGGGCAGGAAGTTAGTTGCTTGGCCTGTAGTAACTCTCGGTGGCCACGGCTTGGGTCGAGTAAGTGGGGTTAAAAGCCAGCGCTCGAGAGGTAAGCACTCTGGCCATTTAAAAATTGCCTGGGCCGCCCCGTCGGCATTCCCCGGTAGGGGCGCCTCAAGCAGTAAGCAATAAACTTACTCCTCCCCAAAGAGGGGAGGCGAAGCCTGGGAGGGTGGACCTCCTAGAACTGCACAGGACAGGGTGCAGTATCCATCGGAACAGATACTACACTTACTTCCTAGATTGCAATATTCTACAGTATTTTCAGTCATTTAAGCTACAGCTACGTATTTAAAATGGCGGTCTTCCGGCGTTGTGTCTCAAGTTAAAAACAATTGAACACTTTAAATACAGAAACCCACTTAATTTTATCTAAATTGAGATATTATTTTGCTGCACAATAATAAGTACGCATAAAATCAAATCCGTGTTGCATGTATTGTAGTTACTGAGAATTTTTATCTGAGGAACGAGTAACGTTTGCAACTAAACGAGCCGATGTTACTCAAGTAAGAGGGAAAACGAGCACAAACAGACGCCCAAACACGCCACCAGTTAACAATAGCCCATTTACTATCGCTTTCTTATCAAATCGGCATGTATGTATATAAGTACTATCTGAATATAACAACACCCGTTCAACTCGCGATAGCTCAGTTGGTAGAGCGGAGGACTGTAGAAGTTTAAATGTCGGTAATCCTTAGGTCGATGGTTCGAATCCGTCTCGCGAGAGGATGAGTTTTTATTTGTTACTTTTTCATTAAATTCATGAGAATTATTTTATTTACCTCCTCTCCAGGAGGTTAGACGCAAGACTAGGTGTGGGATTTGATCAAAGTGTTTCTGCTGAACGAACCGGATTCGAAACCGGCACACACTAGTTCACAGTCCGCGTCGTTAACCACTTAGATAAGTATGTTCTGTCTATAATGTTTGTTTAATTTTAGGCGTATTTTTTCCGTTGGAGGGAGTCTCTAAAATGGTAATAAAATGTTGCACGTAAAAGAAGGTCATCGGTTGGGGGTTAGGTTTTACGCCACATCCACCATTGTCGTCAATTTAATGCTGAGGGCGTTCTTACTTTGTATACTATTGCATTGGAGAGTACTTTGTTTTGTAAGCACACACACACACACACACACACACACACACATATATATATATATATATATATATATATATATATATATATATATATATATATATATGTAAACAATTAGTCTATAAACGATAGTTTATTTTTCATTTCTAGATGCAACATTAACAGGTACTACGACTCGGGGTCAGAGTGGGTATATGAGTGGTTGTATCGAAGGGGTAACTCTGCACACCCGAACACTTCTAAATTAGGGCCTTACTACTGGATGTATTTTGTAATACCTAGGAAGGTTAAAGAATGTAGTGCGACGTCGGTCCCATATCCCTTGCATAATCACGTGATATTATTTTCAACAGTAACATATCCTGCACTAAGAAGAATACCGGCAACAGGGAAAGATCCGACATTTAATTCCTTTTATTTATTTATTTATTTACTCAAGCAAACACCAACACGGTGGAACACTTGTGGATGATCTGCAAAAGCAGATTCAAAACCATGCATGATCCCTCGTCTTCAACATTGCCATCCCATTTGGAGGAATTTATGTGGAGACAGCAATACTGTCGCACAAAGAGCAACACATTTAATAATATGCTACTACACATTGCAAACTTTAATCAAGTCAATTAATTCCAAATTCCAAAAGAGAAACGAAAAAAGAATCATATTTGTTAAATTGTTCGTTGAAAAAAGATTCTTTTTTTTTTAATAAATTTATTCAATTCTGAAAATCATTATATGTTTATTTTTGAAATTGCGATTAACCGGTATTTTTTTTTTTTAGTGCGATACATATTACCGGTGAAAGTAATATCACGTGATCATGACAGGGATGTGGGACCGACGTCGTATACAATCACCAAGAATGCATCTCAATTTGTATTAAATTAAGCAATATTTTTAAACAAACTATTTAAACAAGACGATATATACCGAAAAGCAAGTGACTAACCCGCTGATGCATCCCTTGCAGAAAGATGTGGAAGGAAAGTAAATGCGAGCTTTACATCAAGTGTTAAAAAAAATATAAAATACGCGTGGAGCCTTCAGATGTATCTTTAGCACTAAAAGAAAACATATATTCCAACGTAAATACGCTAACAATCACGCTTTTTTTGATTTTGACCTTTTCGCCAATATCAAAGTGTAGTATCTGTTCCGATGGATACTGCACCCCATAGACTGGTATTGTCTTGGCCTTCGGGGCTTGATTTACGCCGGTCTATGGGTCTGTCCTGTGCAGTTCTAGGAGGTCCACCCTCCCAGGCTTTGCCTCCCCTCTTTGGGGAGGAGTAAGTTTATTGCTTACTGCCTGAGGCGCCCCTACCGGGGAATGCCGACGGGGTTGCCCAGGCAATTTTTAATGACCAGAGTGCTCAACTTCTCGAGTGCTGGTTTTTCTAATCCCACTTTCCCGACCTTGTGTCACATCTTACCTTGTGGGAGGTAGATAAATAATACGCTAACAATCACGCTTTTTTTGATTTTGACCTTTTCGCCAAGATCAAAGTGTAGTATCTGTTCCGATGGGTACGGCATAGACTGGTATCGTCTTGGCCTTTGGGTCTTGATTTACGCCGGTCTATGGGACGGTCCTGTGCAGTTATAAGAGGTCCACCCTCCCAGGCTTTGCCTCCCCTCTTTGGGGAGGAGTAAGTTTATTGCTTACTGCCTGAGGCGCCCCTACCGGGGAATGCCGACGGGGCTGCCCAGGCAATTTTTAATGGCCAGATTGCTCACCTTCTCGGACGCTGGCTTTTCAAGTCCCACTTTCCCGACCCGACCTTGGGTCACATCTTACCTTGTGGGAGTAAGATAACACTGGCCTTGTGCCTAACCTCCTGGCGTGGAGGTAAATAAAATACGCTGACAATCACAAGTTCAGCATACAGCTGCTGCTGTCTTATTCTTCCTCGTAACTCCTAGATGACGGCTTACAGGCACATATATACGTATGTTCGTACACAAATCTATGCTCGTACTCACCAGTATGAATTTACAGCAAAAATGAAATGTCTATACCTATTTACTGTATTTACTGTGAATTATTCTCTGAAGAACGATCAACGTGTGCAACGAAGCCAACCGATCAACAATGAGGCAAGTCGAGCAGGCGTTGTTATCAACACGTTTTACGCCCACACACGCCTGTTAACAATGGCCTATTTAGTATCGGTTACTTGTCAAGTTGCCATTCACATCTATGAGATGTATGTGAAAATGTTAGCAACACGTCAACTCGCGATAGCTCAGTTGGTAGAGCGGAGGACTGTAGATGCAATATGACGCCAGTAATCCTTAGGTCGATGGTTCGAATCCGTCTCGCGAGAGGTAACTTTTTATTCTCATCTTAATTAATTCCTTAAAGAAGTTTCTGTTTGTAGTGTTTGCTTAATTGTATGCGTAAGATTACTTTTGAGGGAGAAGTGGAAGGTGTATAGAAAGTTAGGTTTAACGGCATGTCAACCATCGTCGTATTATATTCTGTTAAAACCGTAGTATTGTGTTCAGATTGCTTTGTAGATTAATGTGTTTGTAGGCGAATACTTTAGAACTATTCCCCTAAAAATAAAGATGAGGCCCTGACACTTAACACCATATGCGTCATAACGTATCTTGAGAGTACTGCTGACTAAGGCGAGCCTACAAGCTCCGCAAAGCTCCTTAATAAGAGATGAATAGGATTAATACATATTTAAATCCTATATATATATATATATATATTTAACATAGTTACCCCCAAACAAGGCAGATCGCCACTGTAGACGTAAAGGGCTACTAAGAAAGAGGGTGAGACTTTTTTTTGGGGGGGGGGCTCAACTTAGGTTGGGAGCTGTGCAGCGAGATGTATGTTTACATTAGTTTTAAATTTCTGCATGTCAGGAAAACAGGGAGCAGGGAGGGTGTTCCATAGTCCAGCAGCACGAGGAAAGGAGCTTTAGGAGTAGAAAGCTGAAAGTGGTGAGAGGGAATTGGCGATTGAAGGTTCGTTTCACTTAGACCTAGTATCTACGGGGAGTTTGTCAAGAGAAAAGTTTCCACGTCGTTAATGTTGGTTCTAAGTCCCCGAATATTTGTGAATGCGAGCCTCAAGGGCGGAGGCGAAGATGTTTTTTTGTTGGGCGTCTTGTTTAGGTTTGTTTTTTTATTTTGTAAATTCATGTTTGTTTTGAGTTAGAGTGGGGAGGGCAAAGTGGGTGCGTGTTTGCTGCCAATAAGCTCACACAACCAGTTTAGTAGTCGTGACTTGGTCCATGAGGGTTGTGGCCTCGGGTAACCAACAGCATAAGCACAAACAATCAAGACAGGCATGTCAATTGCATCTAAACAGATTAAGACGCACTTGTAAAAATAACAAGTCACGTGGTGGTCTACAACTACGTCCGCGGACAGAAATTACTTTAAACGCCAGAGAAACACACGCTTCTTGAACCCTTTTACTTTCTATAGGAGGAGTCAAAAAATCACAAGATAGTGAAACAAAGGGTCACAATACGTTTTCGGCTGAGATACTCGCTGGGAAATTGAAATACGTATCTGCTATGAAGTACTAACACACTGACCGAATAAAGCTAAAATATACACACATTTGTGTCTACCTCTCTTCAAACCAAAGAAACCTAATTGAAATAACTTAACTTACGCACACAAATGAAAGAATACACATACAATCTATCAACGCTTGCAAAATTGTAAATATATAAATAGGTTGCGTTCTTTTGGTTCCGTATTTCCTTTATTTTCACACACTCTTTTTATTTCCACTACTTAACGTGAGCCATGTGACACAACATTAAAATATCTGTAGTCTACCTCATCCAACCGCGGCTTCAGTCTGCCAGTGGCTGTGTTGTTTTCGGGCTGTGGTATGTTTCTGTTCAGTCCTAGGATGTAGAACATCCCAGTCTTTATCTTCTCCTTAAGAAGGGGTTAGTTTATTGCTAATCGCCTGAGTCGCCCCTACCAAGGAATGCCAACAGGGCTGTTCAGGCATTTTTGTAGGCCAGAGTGCGCTTATTCTTATCTGACCTAGTCTCTTACCTCCTGGAGAGGAAGTAAATATACTCACTATTGGATGTAGTTTTCTGTCACATTTAAGAGACTAACTAAATACTCACAAATCTAGATTAGATTAAACATCATTTACTTAAGTGCATAAACACTCGCATTAAAAAGAAATATATATTTAAAAAGCCAAGTGGAAACTGCAATGTAATAGAATGTTAAACATATATAGGTTTTCTAAAGCAAAACATACTGTTACCAAAATGTTGCCCTATAAATAATAGTCATGTGGTTGTATTCCCCCTTCTGCATACGTAGTGCAAATACGAGGATATATCGACTGGGGGTTGATTATATTAACACAATCAGGATACTCTTTAATAGTCATACGTGCTTCAAATTGTCCAAAAATGCCGGACGAGGATCAAATATATAACTATTAAAAAAGCACTGAGCTGCAGTTTTCTCTAGTTATTTATTTGTTTGGTGTTATATTTCTCAAATGCCAATTATACGTAGAATAGCAACAGTATCTAAATATTTTAAACCTTACATTCCCAATTTAAAATGGCGCTCGTCTTGCCTTACGGCACCATCTGAAAATCATAAATGAAAACAACTTTATTTTAACTAAAACGTGAGATATAACTTTTCTAAACAATACAAAGGGTAAATTTATAGAAGTGTACCCCTCGTATTCCGCCACCTAAAATAAAAAGTTTCTACTTTTTGGGGCAAATTACATGTAAACAGCCTCAACAAATATCCGGTAAGATAACAAATTATTAAAATTTTGGTTCTTGTTGCTTAAAAGTCTGAAAAAAAAATGTTTGTGTCTTATCATAATAGAGAAGTAATTAAAGGGCAATAACTCTGAATTGGAATTTTGAGTCTGAATTTCTATGTATTATCTGACAAGTTTGATTTTATATTAAATTGCGAAAAAACGAAATAAACTTGAATGTGGCACCCACACGCAAATGGTTGATTCCTATCTCGCAGAATTCATGTGTCGGCAGAGATTCGGACGCCAACAGTCATTTGCCCAAATTTGCAAAGAAATTGCTAAATTTTATTCTTAAATTTTCCATGCTGAATTTTATTCAAAAATTATATTCAACACAAAAAAACTATTTAAATTTTCCTTGCTGAATTTCGTTCAGTGATTTCATTCATTACTAAATTCAAATTTAATCAAAATAAATTCTAAAAGTTACCATTACTGTATTCTTTTACGTTCATTTACTAATAATTAATTTCCAGATAATTACTTTCGATGTAATATCAGCAGTTGAATAGTTATTGCCCCTTAATTACCTCTCTATTATGATAAGACAGAAAAAAAAATTTTTTCAGACATTTAAGCAACAAGAACCAACATTTTTATTAATTTAGATTTTAGGAGGGGGAACCACTTTCCTATATAAGTTACACGGAATCTCACCCCTCACATTTTTCCCTCTAAATAGACAAAAATTCTACTTTTTTTTTGCAAATTACATGTAAACAGCCATAACAAATATCCGCTATGAAAAAAAAAAAAAATTTTTTTATTATTTTAGATTTTAGGAAAGAGGGGGATCACTTTCTTATATAAGTTATACGTAAAATGATCACCCACTTTTTGGCCACTTAGAATCGCACCCTAGCGAACACGTGTTGAAAGAAATATTAAAAAAAACGTTATTTTAGATTTTATTTGGGGCGGGGGGGGGGTGCATGTATAAAATAAAATATATAACGTATATACTGTAGTTACTGTGACATTAATATTTGAGGAACGACGAAGGTTTTACAAGAAACGAGTCGATTAAATCTAGCCAGAAGGAAAACGAGCAGCCGCTGTTATAAACTGGTTCTACGCCTAGATATCGCAATTTTAACCACGTACAGGCCAAAATCGATACACGTAAGGACCTCGGGCAATAACTAGACAATTAAATAAACAGTAAGAAAAAAAAAACAAGCTATTTTAAACAACAAATAATTTATTGAAGAAAAAGAAAATAGGTAAAATGAGTTCGGCAGAAAGTTCATGTTCAAAGTTCACGTTCATAGACTGAATTTAAGTTCCGATGGACACACGGAAAGGCTGCATAAATAAAGTCCTAATTATGCTGCCCGAAGGCTTATTAACTTTGCTAGGAAAGACATGTCAGAAAAAAGAGAAAACTTACTTGAAAGAATTTTGTTAGTAAAATAAAAAATACCAGAAGAATATAGAAAAGTCCTTTTTGTTCGCGCTGTTTGTTTCCTTTGATTGTACATTTTTTTTATAGACATCGCATCGTTTCTTCGATCGACTCCTTTTGAGAATAGTGGCACTCTTTCACGTCAACTCTCATTTGGAGACATCTTTCGGAACACACTTCGTTTTGTCTTTTCCAAAGGCACATTTGCCTTTCAAATGAATATCTTCCTTGTTTCTGTTTTTAGACTTCAGTGGACTTCTCCGTCCAACGTAAATATTCAACCTCGAACACTAGTTGAAACTCCAACTTCTTTGAAGATTTTTACAGGCATGCTCTCTACATATTCCTGTTTTAACATTCTTGTTTTTAGGACTTCTTCATGTCCGAGTTGAGTCGACCGACCTCTCCACCTCGAGATCGTTTCAGCAACTAACTTGAATTTCGCGGTTATTTCAACGGCTTCCGGCGTCAAACGCCCACGCTTCAGACACCGACACGTGCCATCAGCAGCAGTCATTCATTACAAGTTCTTAAAAAAGGGGGTTTTAGAAGAAGAAGAAAAGAAAAGAAGAAGAAGAAGAAGAAGAAGAAAATAAATTTCTGACATAGATATGTCAGTTAGCAACATCCCATTTACTCTTTCTTACTTATTAAGTGGGGATTTACGTATATATGCAGTATGTGGATAGGCTCACGAATATTCACAAAGCTAAGAACATCTGAATATCATAAATTAAAACAAATATTTTCATTAAACCTTGAGAGATTATTTCCCGACGCAATAATAAGTTTGCATAAAACAAAATCCGGATCAGTCTACTGTACTTACTACGAATTATTATATGAATAACGCTAAACGTTTTTAACTAAGCCAACCGATCAAGTTCGACGGAAAATAAACAGTCAGTTTTATTTATTAGGTTCCCTTCCGAAACACGCCGGTTGACAATAGCCTATTTACTATCGCTTACTTATCAAGTCAACATTAACATATATAATTAGTGTTCGCATAAGTTAAGGTGGACGCAACTCGCGATAGCTCAGTTGGTAGAGCGGAGGACTGTAGTAGTGAAAATTGTCGGTAATCCTTAGGTCGATGGTTCGAATCCGTCTCGCGAGATGTTGGTTTTTTTCTTTATAAAATTCTTAACCGATAATGTGTTCTTTATTTAAAGTCTAAGTTTGATCTATTAAGTAAGGACGTATGTAAACGAAAAAAAAATAAAAACGACTAAAAGTAAGGGGTTGATTTTATAGTGCATAATTTTGGTTATTCGGGTAACATTTCTCATCTTGAGTTATTATTACAACGTTTCGGCCGCTGTAACTCCGGTTTTCATGTGTATATCTTCGAACTGGGTAATATTTCTGTCGAACTCGGGAATCTGGACGGAATTTCGAACGAAACCCATTATTTAATCGACGTCATGACTGCGATTAGTCATCAGTAATTCGGAATTGTTTGTATCGCCTGCAGCGGGGATTGAACCTTCAAATGACTATCACTTGAAACTGAATCAAACTTAGTACTATATCAACTGCGCCACATATGACTTTTGGGAGCCTTAACACTATTCGTGTTTTATTCTGTGTATTTTTACTACTTATTGCTATATATCAGTACTTTTATTACAACACATCACATATATACAGGGTGCGTCAGGTATATGAGAACATATTTTCCATTTTATTAAATGATAAAAAAATCAAACAAAAATATTCTTAATCAAAAACAATTATATAAACATGTAAGCTAAGGTATTGTTTAATAATTTCATTCAATGAAATTCCCCTCTACTTCAATGACAGCTTCGATTCGAGACCTAAACCGACTGCAAGCGCGCTTGAGATGGTCCTCATCTATGTTGTCCATCACTCTGACAATGGATGCTTTTAGAGAATCTTTAGTGTTGTGGGGGTGTTTATTAACATCTCTCTCCACGACGCCCCACACATAATAATCCAATGGATTCAGGTCTGGAGAGTTTGGAGGCCACAAGTTTGGAGTGATGTGATCATAAAAATGATCCGCCAACCATTCCTGAGTGTTTTGAGCCTTATGTGCTGGTGCAGAGTCTTGTTGAAAGATGTAGGGCCTTCCATTTGTTACTCTATCGATCCAGGGCTTAACAACAGTATCCAAGACTTCAATGTAAGCAGCAGAAGTGACTCTTAGTCCTTGCCGAAAGAAGTGTGGTGGCATCACATGTCCTTCGTTGCTAACAACCCCCAAAACCATAACAGTTGAAGGAAATTTTGTATGCATGACTGTTGGAACTTCGGAAGGGTCATTACACAGCCATCTGTCATTCCTTCTGTTTACCTTTTGATCTTGATCAAAGTTTTTCTCATCTGAGAAAAACCAAAGCATGCCTTGCTCAACAGGATGTTTCAGTTTGTTTAACAGCCTCTTGGACCTTATCAAACGATTCTCTTTGGTGGTCTCGGACATAAACTGGCCTCTCCTCATCACATAAGACTTGTAACGAAGATTTTCATGAACAGTCCTTCGAATTGTGGCTTCTGAAACATTCAGGTCTTTTGCGATGGACCTCATTGACTTTTGGGGGCTCTCATCAATAATATTCTGAACTTGATGAATAAATTCAGGTGTTCTAATCGTGTCTGACCGTTGGTCGTGCTTTTTACGTTTAGCAACCTGCTTACAATCACCATCATTTTCTTCTAACTCCCTACGAACTTTATAAACAAAAGAACGGGCGACTTTAAGAAATTGTGCGATTTGTAAATCGCTATGATCTGCCTTTATTGCAACAATTACAGCCTGTCTTTTCATTTGTTCCGTTACATTATTATCTGCCATTTTTCATTATCTGCAAAAAAGAATAAAAAAAATTAATATAACGTAACAATAACGACATTACGCGATGTTCTCATATACCTGACGCACCCTGTATATATATATATATATATATATATATATATATATATATATATATATACATATATATGTATATATATTTGTATATAAATATCTATATATATACACACACACACATATATATATATATATATATATATATATATATATATACATATACAGAGAGAGAGAGAGAGAGAGAGAGAGAGAGAGAGAGAGAGAGAGAGAAAGAGAGAGAGACGTATATTTATATGTATATAAGTATAATCAGTCAACGGAAAATCATAGTGGGAGAAAAAGTATAGTGTATTGAGCAATAATATTAATTGAATGACATAATAAAATGAGAAATTAATCAGATTTTATTAAAGTTCAAAAACAAGGAGTGAAATAGCGTCCTTAACTCATGAGTTTTCAAAGAAAATCTTCTCCTCAGATGACCATAAACGCAATGACATTACTGCAGGTAATAAAATTAAGCTTTGAAAATATACAAACATATATAAAAAATACATAAAAGTATATAAAACATTAAATATATTGGCCCAAAACATACTTTTTTGTTAAACTTATACGGTTCATCCAAGTCATAAAGTTTAAAAGAAGTTCAAGAAAAATGCCAAAGAAGTCGATTAAAAAACACCCCAGGTAGGGAATGGGTGTCAAATAACGAAAAAAGTTATCCAGGCGGGAAATGTGCTTGCTATCGATGCAGTAGATTACATTGAAAAGTGTATTCAAGGTGTATGCAAAGTTATAAGACGATAGAAAAAACAAAATCATATAAATGGTTCAGAAGACTTACTCGGTGTTGAATATTATAATGTCCAATAAAGGGTTCTAATGAGCTGATAGTAGTTGTGCAAACCATAACTTCTTGGTCTGATGTATATGTTGAAAAATGTGATAGAGTAGAAATATGCAGTAAGATCCGAACAAAAACACAACGGTTAAAGATAGGGACTGGAAAATTAAAAATAAATAGACTATTTAAAGTGCCGCTTAAATTTAAAATAAGCAGGAGCCAACATAATAAAAAATTTAAATGTATTAAAGGTAAGGAGGTTAGGAGAAATGACAACATACGAAGAAAAAAGATGGGAGGACATAAGACAATGTCAGAAGAAGAAGGGTGTGGGTTTTGAGGTTGACATATTAAAGAAAAATAGAAAGATAATACTAAATAAGTAGAGAGAAAGGAAAAGAAAAGAGACAAGAATAGATAGTGGGGGGAAAATTATGGTCCTCTGGGGAGAAGATTTTCTTTGAAAACTCCTGCGTTAAGGACGCAATATCCCTTCTTGTTTTTGACCTTTAATAAAACATGATTAATTTCTCATTTTATTATGTGATTCAATTAATTATATATACATATATATATATATATATATATATATATATATATATATATATATATATATACACACATATATATATATATATATATATATATATATATATATATATATATATATATATATATATATACCCTGTAATTATGAGTTAATTATTCGGATTAACTCTCATAATTTTGCGATCTTGCACTTTATTGATTTATTTTCAACCTTACCCGAAACAATTTTATATATATATTTCTGATGTACACCATTTTATGATGGCTATAAACCGAACCTCGCTCACTAGAACTAATACCAGGTTAAGTGCGAGAAAGGAAGACAAAATATATCAATAAAAACGACTTCAAGTTCGAGAATAGTTGTTCGATGCTTTCATTATTTAAATGTAGTTTTAGTTGGCACCACTTGGAGGGGGTTGAAAACTTAGACATCCGGGTCAAACAATACCTGCCCAGAAAAATTCGCCAGGCAAATTATTTACCATCGGATTTTCTGAACAATACATACCGGTCATCTATCGCCAAACATCTAATAAATAACCACTTATGTGTCTCCATTTTTAGTGTTGACTTATTCTCTTTTCTAAGTAAATCACACTCTCCTGTTTATGTCAATATTCTAGAAAAAATTATATTAAGGCCTTGCGACCTTATCTTTGTAGATTAAGTTTTCCCGGACTTAATATAGTTGTTATTTCATATTTTAAATTCCCATTTCCCTTGCTATAATTGTAATAGCATTCATTTTTTTCTCTTAAAATTAAGCTCGATTTGCCTCTGTTGAGGTAGATTTACTTTTACTGATTTGATCTTCAGCCCTCCAGCAATCTCTAGCTAATCTGGTTCTTATTCTCTGCTAACAGCTGAGATATGAAGGAGTTGTCAATAGAGTTCCTCTCGCGTGGGGTACTGTCCCACAAGGATGTTAAGAGCAGCTCCTAGTATTCTGGTGTATGCACGATCAATTTTCTTCTCCAATCATTTGGTGAAATTCCAAGTGCTACCTCCATATACGAGTACCGCTTACACGATAGTTTCAAAGAAGTCAGGTTTCGTCTTGGAAGGAAGACTTGACTTCCAAATGGTTTTCACTTTCACTTCTGCAGTTCTAAGAGGTCCACCTTCCCAGGCTTTGCCTCCCCTCTTTGGGGAGCGGTAAGTTTATTGCTTACTGCCTGAGGCGCCCCTACCGGAGAATGCCGACGGGGCTGCCCAGGCAATTTTTAATGGCCAGATTGCTCACCTTCTCGGGCGCTGGCTTTTCAAGTCCCACTTTCCCGACCCGATCTTGGGGCACATCTTACCTTGTGGGAGTAAGATAAAACTGGCCTTGTGCCTAACCTCCTTGCGTGGAGGTAATACGCTGACAATCACAAGTTCAGCGTACAGCTGCTGCTGTCTTATTCTTCCTCGTAACTCCTCGATGACGGCTTACAGGTACATATATACGTATGTTCGTACACAAATCTATGCTCGTACTCGCCAGTATGAATTTACAGCAAAAATGAAATGCCTATACCTATTTACTGTATTTACTGTGAATCATTCTCTGAAGAACGATCAACGTGTGCAACGAAGCCAACCGATCAACAATGAAGCAAGTCGAGCAGGCGTTGTTATCAACACGTTTTACGCCCACACACGCCTGTTAACAATGGCCTATTTAGTATCGGTTACTTGTCAAGTTGCCATTCACATCTATGAGATGTATGTGAAAATGGTAACAACACGTCAACTCGCGATAGCTCAGTTGGTAGAGCGGAGGACTGTAGATGCAATATGACGCCAGTAATCCTTAGGTCGATGGTTCGAATCCGTCTCGCGAGAGGTAACTTTTTATTCTCATCTTAATTAATTCCTTAAAGAAGTTTCTGTTTGTAGTGTTTGCTTAATTGTATGCGTAAGATTACTTTTGAGGGAGGAGTGGAAGGTGTATAGAAAGTGGTCGGTTAGTTGTTAGGTTTAACGGCATGTTAACCATCGTCGGATTATATTCTGTTAAAACCGTAGTTTTGTGTTCAGATTGCTTTGTAGATTAATATGTTTGTAGGCGAATACTTTAGAACTATTCACCTAAAAATAAAGATGAGGCCCTGACACTTAACACCATATGCGTCATAACGTATCTGAGAGTACTGATGACTAAGGCGAGCCTACACGCTCCGCAAAGCTCCTTAATAAGAGATGAATAGGATTAATACAGATTTAAATCCTATATATATATATATATATATATATATATATATATATATATATATATATATATATATATATATTTAAAATAGTTCACCCAAACAAGGCAGATCGCCACTGTAGACGTAAAGGGCTACTAAGAAAGAGGGTGAGACTTTCTTTTTTTTTGGGGGGGGGGGCTCAACTTAGATTGGGAGCTGTGCAGCAAGATGTATGTTTACATTAGTTTTAAATTTCTGCATGTCAGGAAAACAGGGAGCAGGGAGGGAGTTCTAGAGTCCAGCAGCACGAGGAAAGGAGCTTTTGGAGTAGAAAGCTGAAAGTGGTGAGAGGGAATTGGCGATTGAAGGTTCGTTTCACTTAGAGCTAGTATAAACGGGGAGTTTGTCAAGAGAAAAGTCTCTACGTCGTTAGTGTTGGTTCTAAGTCCCCGAATATTTGTCAATGCGAGCCTCAAGGGCAGAGGCGAAGATGTTTTTTTGTTGGGCGTCTGGTTTAGGTTTGTTTTTTTATTTTGTAAATTCATGTTTGTTTTGAGTTAGAGTGGGGAGGGCAAAGTGGGTGCGTGTTTGCTGCCAATAAGCTCACACAACCAGTTTAGTAGTCGTGACTTGGTCCATGAGGGTTGTGGCCTCGGGTAACCAACAGCATAAACACAAACAATCAAGACAGGCATGTCAATTGCATCTAAACAACGTGTACATATTTTGTAAAATAAAGCATCAAAACAGATTAAGACGCACTTGTAAAAATAACAAGTCACGTGGTGGTCTACAACTACGTCCGCGGACACAAATTACTTTAAACGCCAGAGAAACACACGCTTCTTGAACCCTTTTACTTTCTATAAATTATTCGACTCGAGGAGTCAAAAAATCACAAGCCAGTGAAACAAAGAGTCACAATACGTTTTCGGCTGAGATACTCGCTGGGAAATTGAAATACGTATCTGCTATGAAGTACTAACACACTGACCGAATAAAGCTAAAATATACACACATTTGTGTCTACCTCTCTTCAAAACAAAGAAACCTAATTGAAATAACTTAACTTACGCACAAAAATGAAGGATACACATACAATCTATCAACGCGTGCAAAATCGTAAATATATGAATAAGTTGCCTTCTTTTGGTTCCGTGTTTCCTTTATTTTCACACACTCTTTTTATTTCCACTACTTAACGTGAGCCATGTGACACAACATTAAAATATCTGTAGTCTACCTCATCCAACCGCGGCTTCAGTCTGCCAGTGGCTGTGTTGTTTTCGGGCTGTGGTATGTTTCTGTTCAGTCCTAGGATGTAGAACATCCCAGTCTTTATCTTCTCCTTAAGGAGGGGTTAGTTTATTGCTAATCGCCTGAGTCGCCCCTACCAAGGAATGCCAACAGGGCTGTTCAGGCATTTTTGTAGGCCAGAGTGCGCTTATTCTTATCTGACCTAGTCTCTAACCTCCTGGAGAGGAGGTAAATATACTCACCATTGGATGTAGTTTTCTGTCACATTTAAGAGACTAACCAAATACTTACAAATCTTGATTAGATTAAACATCATTTACTTAAGTACATAAACACTCGTATTAAAAAGAAATATATGTTTAAAAAGCCAAGTGGAAACTGCAATCTAATAGAATGTTAAACATATATAGGTTTTCTAAAGCAAAACATACTGTTAACAAAATGTTTCCCTATAAATAATAGTCATGTGGTTGTATTTCCCCCTTCTGCATACGTAGTGCAAATACGAGGATATATCGACTGGGGTTGATTATATTATCACAATCAGGATACTCTTTAATAGTCATACGTGCTTCAAATTGTCCAAAAATGCCGGACGAGGATCAAAAATATAACTATTAAAAAAGCAGTGAGCTGCAGTTTTCTCTAGTTATTTATTTGTTTGGTGTTATATTTCTCAAATGCCAATTATACGTAGAATTACAACAGTATCTAAATATTTTAAACCTTACATTAACAATTTAAAATAGCGTTCGTCTTGCCTTACGGCACCATCTGAAAATCATAAATGAAAACAACTTTATTTTAACTAAAACGTGAGATATAACTTTTCTAAACAATAAAAAGGGTAAATTTATAGAAGTGTACCCCTCGTATTCCGCCCCCTTAAATAAAAAGTTTCTACTTTTTTGGGCAAATTACATGTAAACAGCCTCAACAAATATCCGGTAAGATAACACATTATTAACATTTTTATTAATTTAGATTTTAGGAGCACTTTCCTATACAAGTTACACAGAATCTCACCCCTCACATTTTTCCCTCTAAATAGATAAAAATTCTACTTTTTTTTGCAAATTACATGTAAACAGCCATAACAAATATCCGCTATTAAAAAAAAAATATTTTTGTTATTATTTTAGATTTTAGGAGGTAGGGGGTCACTTTCTTATATAAGTTATACGTAAAGTGATCACCCACTTTTTGGCCACTTAGAATCGCACCCTAGCGAACACGTGTTGAAAGAAATATTTAAAAAAAACGTTATTTTAGATTTTATTTGGGGCGGGGGGCATGTATAAAATAAAATATATAACGTATACACTGTAGTTACTGTGACATTAATATTTGAGGAACGACGAAGATTTTCAAAGAAACGAGTCGATTAAATCTAGCCAGAAGGAAAACGAGCAGCCGCTGTTATAAACTGGTTCAGTTAGCAACATCCCATTTACTCTTTCTTACTTATTAAGTGGGGATTTACGTATATATGCAGTATGTGGATGGGCTCACGAATATTCACAAAGCTAAGAACATCTGAATATCATAAATTAGAACAAATATTTTCATTAAACCTTGAGAGATTATTTCCCGACGCAATAATAAGTTTGCATAAAACAAAATTCGTATCAGTCTACTGTACTTACTACGAATTATTATATGAAGAACGCTAAACGTTTTTAACTAAGCCAACCGATCCAGTTCGACGGAAAATAAACAGTCAGTTTTAGTTATTAGGTTCCCTTCCGAAACACGCCGGTTGACAATAGCCTATTTACTATCGCTTACTTATCAAGTCAACATTAACATATATAATTAGTGTTCGCATAAGTTAAGGTTGACGCAACTCGCGATAGCTCAGTTGGTAGAGCGGAGGACTGTAGTAGTAATTGTCGGTAATCCTTAGGTCGATGGTTCGAATCCGTCTCGCGAGATGTTGTTTTTTTTCTTCATAAAATTCTTCACCGATTATGTGTTCTTTATTTAAAGTCTAAGTTTGATCTATTAAGTCAGGACGTATGTAAACGAAAAAAAATAAAAACGACTAAAAGTAAGGGGTTGATTTTATAGTGCATAATTTTGGTTATTCGGGTAACATTTCTCATCGCTGTAACTGCCGGTCTTCATGTGTATATCTTCGAACTGGGTAATGTTTCTGTCGAACTCGGGAATCTGGACGGAATTTCGAACGAAACCCATTATTTAATCGACGTCATGACTGCGATTAGTCATCAGTAATTCGGAATTGTTTGTATCGCCTGCAGCGGGGATTGAACCTTCAAATGACTATCACTTGAAATTGAATCAAACTTAGTACTATATCAACTGCGCCACATATGACTTTTGGGAGCCTTAACACTATTCGTGTTTTATTCTGTGTATTTTTACAACTTATTGCTATATATCAGTACTTTTATTACAACACATCACATATATATATATATATATATATATATACATATATATGTATATATATTTGTATATAAATATCTATATATATACACACACACACACATATATATATATATATATATATATATATATATATACATATACAGAGAGAGAGAGAGAGAGAGAGAGAGAGACGTATATTTTTATGTATATAGGTATAATCAGTCACCGGAAAATCATAAGCGCACTAGTGGGAGAAAAAGTATAGTGTATTGAGCAATAATATTAATTGAATAACATAATAAAATGAGAAATTCATCAGATTTTATTAAAGTTCAAAAACAAGGAGTGAAATAGCGTCCTTAACTCATGAGTTTTCAAAGAAAATCTTCTCCTCAGATGACCATAAACGCAATGACATTACTGCAGGTAATCAAATTAAGCTTTGAAAATATACAAACATATATAAAAAATACATAAAAGTATATAAAACATCAAATATATTGGCCCAAAACATACTTTTTTGTTAAACTTATACGGTTCATCCAAGTCATAAAGTTTAAAAGAAGTTCAAGAAAAATGCCAAAGAAGTCGATTGAAAAACACCCCAGGTAGGGAATGGGTGTCAAATAACGAAAAAAGTTATCCAGGCGGGAAATGTGCTTGCTATCGATGCAGTAGATTACATTGAAAAGTGTATTCAAGATGTATGCAAAGTTATAAAACGATAGAAAAAACAAAATCATATAAAAGGTTCAGAAGACTTACTCGGTGTTGAATATTATAATATCCAATAAAGGGTTCTAATGAGCTGATAGTAGTTGTGCAAACCATAACTTCCTGGTCTGATGTATATGTTGAAAAATGCGATGGAGTAGAAATATGCAGTAAGATCCGAACAAAAACACAATGGTTAAAGATAGGGACTGGAAAATGAAAAATAAATAGACTATTTAAAGTGCCGCTTAAATTTAAAATAAGCAGGAGCCAACATAATCAAAAATTTAAATGTATTAAAGGTAGGAGGTTAGGAGAAATGACAACATACGAAGAAAAAAGATGGGAGGACATAAGACAGTGTCAGAAGAAGAAGAAGGGTGTGGGTTTTGAGGTTGACATATTAAAGAAAAATAGAAACATAATACTAAATAAGTAGAGAGAAAGGAAAAGAAAAGAGACAAGAATAGATTGTGGGGGGAAATTATGGTCCTCTGGGGAGAAGATTTTCTTTGAAAACTCCTGCGTTAAGGACGCAATATCCCTCCTTGTTTTTGTAACTTTAATAAAACATGATTAATTTCTCATTTTATTATGTGATTCAATTAATTATATATATATATATATATATATATATATATATATATATATATATATATGCCCTGTAATTATAAGTTAATTATTCGGATTAACTCTCATAATTTTGCGATCTTGCACTTTATTGATTTATTTTCAACCTTACCCGAAACAATTTTATATATATATATATATATATATATATATATATATATATATATATATATATATATAGTTTTCTGATGTACACCATTTCATGATGGCTATAAACCGAACCTCGCTCACTAGAACTAATACCAGGTTAAGTGCGAGAAAGGAAGACAAAATATACCAATAAAAACGACTTCAAGTTCGAGAATAGTTTTTGATGCTGTCATTATTTAAATGTAGTTTTAGTTGGCACAACTTGGAGAGGGTTGAAAACTTAGACATCCGGGTCAAACAATACCTGCCCAGAAAAATTCGCCAGGCAAATTATTTACCATCGGATTTTCTGAACAATACATACCGGTCATCTATCGCCAAACATCTAATAAATAACCACCTATGTGTCTCCATTTTTAGTGTTGACTTATTCTCTTTTCTAAGTAAATCACACTCTCCCGTTTATGTCAATATTCTAGAAAAAATTATATTAAGTCCTTCCGACCTTATCTTTGTAGATTAAGTTTTCCCGGACTTAATATAGTTGTTATTTCATATTTTTAATTCCCATTTCCCTTGCTATTATTGTAATAGCATTCAATTTTTTCTCTTAAAATTAAGCTCGATTTGCCTCTGTTGAGGTAGATTTACTTTTACTGATTTGATCTTCAGCCCTCCAGCAATCTCTAGCTCATCTGGTTCTTACTCTCTGCTAACAGCTGGGATATGAGGGAGTTGTCAATAGAGTTCCTCTCGAGTGGGGTACTGTCCCACAAGGATGTTAAGAGCAGCTCCTAGCATTCTGGTGTACGCACGATCAATTTTCTTCTCCAATCATTTGGTGAAATTCCAAGTGCTACCTCCATATACGAGTACCGCTTACACGATAGTTTCAAAGAAGTCAGGTTTCGTCAGGTTTCACTTTGTCCAGGCCTTCAGATCGTACTGTGGAAGACATCTCAATATATACATACACACACACCCATACATATATATATATATATATATATATATATATATATATATATATATATATATATATATATATATATAAAATATTTGTTGTTGTTTATAATCTATGTACGTATACGTTTCGTCCCTTTTCAATCAGGACTCATCAGCATAGAGATATGACTATTCACTACCGGTCGTACGATTCGAAACCCTGGATAACAAGTATTTTTCAACTTGCATCCAACGTCTTAAACCGCGCGCCCAATAGTTGAATAGCCGATAAACAATGATAAGTTTAACACATTTAAAGCGGCACGATATCCAGGCATTCTACTACTATTAAAGAAGGAATGATGCATTATAAAGCAAGTGACGTCATGCTGTGTCTGTACTACCATTAAGAGGGCTCTACTTATTTTACGAGGAGCGACAAATATAAAATATTTGTTGTTGTTTATAATCTATGTACGTATACGTTTCGTCCCTTTTCAATCAGGACTCATCAGCATAGAGATATGACTATTCACTACCGGTCGTACGATTCGAAACCCTGGATAACAAGTATTTTTCAACTTGCATCCAACGTCTTAAGGAGAAAGCCAAATAATATATTATTTATGTATTTATCAATGTTTACTCTTTATTGTAAGACTTCCCCAAGATGGGGAAAAATGAAGAAAAAATAATACAAGCATGAATTAGATTTGCCTGAAAGCTGCGAGC
Source organism: Sepiola atlantica (assembly GCA_963556195.1). Classification (NCBI taxonomy): domain Eukaryota; kingdom Metazoa; phylum Mollusca; class Cephalopoda; order Sepiida; family Sepiolidae; genus Sepiola; species Sepiola atlantica. Next base: position 14,641,987 of record OY744521.1, on the reverse strand, counting down.
TTCAGCTGTTTTGTGAGTAAAGAAAAAAAGTAAGAAGGCAAAACATATTGATAATGTATTTATTATTATTAACTATTTGCCCATATTTGTGAATATAGATATGTGTACATGCACATATACGAGCCACAAGAGCTGTAATATGTGAGAGTTATCTACTGAAAATACATGATTTATATAGACATTATTCAAGATGTATGTTGAAAAAGACTCTGATAACCTGACACGATGACCCAGACAACCCTTAGCCAAACGTTCTTCTTTCAATGCAAAAGTAATAAACTGATTTAAACCAGCACATCGATCCCCTCTCCCCCTCCTAAAAAATATATAAACTGCTACTACTACCGCGCATCCTTTATTGCCTTCTATGTTTTTTCTTTACTCACAAACCGGCCGAAGCTGGTAGTGTGCAGGCAAATCAAATGTATGCTTATATGACTGTTTCTTTATTTTTCCGTATCCTAGGGGAAGTCTTACAATGAAGACGTTAATGAATACATAAATAATATAGTTTTGGATTCCATGTATATATATATATATATATATATATATATATATATATATATATATATATATATATATATATATATATATATGTATTTATATATATATATATATAAATATATATATATATATATATATATATATATATATATATATATATATATATATATATATATATATATATATGATAAGTCGATGAAAAATAATTAAACCTGCAAATGGAAGCAAATCATAATCATCGGTTGTTCATAACAAGGACATTTAGTGAATAATAATATGTATGTTTCTTCTCTTTCTTTCCCTAAGCCAGGATTTTCAAAGATTAAAATCTTATCATCAGAGGAAGTTAATGATGGATAAGTTGACAGATGAGGACAGTCAATATTCGAAATTTTAAAAAGTTTTGAAAAGTGTTTAAAAAGTTTTTAAATTCAAACGGGTATGTTCCAGTGTCAGAGATGTCACTAAGAACGGAAATCCAAGTAGTATGGGGTTCAGATGTATTGGTAAATCCAATGATGATCATTATTTTCTTCCATTTGCAAGTCTAATTATTTTTCATCGACTTATCATATTTTTGCTCTATCCAGTATATTGAGCTTTCCTTACCTCACAATAGGTCCAACTCTCTAGAAGTTTACCTTTTAGTTATAAATTTTCATATATTTATATATATATATATATATATATATATATATATATATATGCATTTTCTTTGTTTACATAACACTGCACGTTACTTAAAGCAATTTATTATTTTACAGAAGATTATTGTTACATATGTGGTGACCACCATTATATTATCTACAAGAGAGATCACCCTATGAATAGGTTGCATATGTATATCTATAAAAGTAAAAGAATACTCAGCCTATGATAGGTAAAATTTGTTTTCTGTACAGAAAAAGTGTTACGTTCCCTTACGAAGATTAAAATCAACATATAACTCTACTAAACCTTATTTCTAGAATCCTTATTCAAATGTTCATCAACAACTATTTCGTGATTTTAATTCTTGCAAATTCTAAAATTGAAGGCTTAAAGGGCCTTCAGAAGAAATTGAAATTCAGAGAATCTTGTTTAATTGTTGTTTAAAGGATATGGATGAAATGCAATGCAAGTTTGAAGTCTTTGAAAAAAATAAATTTGAGAAATATTTATTAATTGATGTCTAGTAGTTTCTGTTAATCTATATAATACTAAAACTCTATTGTTCTTGTATGTTTGCAATCAGCTTTCAGCTTTCCGGTTTTCAACATCCGGTTGCGCATGCGTAAATAGCATCGTCTTCAATCTGTTATTCCAATTCCGTTATTCTCTATTATGATTAACGAACGCATGAAATTTTTCATTCTGGAAATTTTTAAACAATTTCATTTAATTTCATCAAATAGTTTATTTGTTTTCTTCACGGCTAAAAACATTCAACGGGAGGACTTCGTAAAGTCTGTCGCAGTTTCAAAAAAACTCCTCCCTTTTAAAAAACAAAAACAAACAAACAAAAAAACAACACTCATTATTAATATCAACCATACTAGCGGTCGGTGAACGAAACCACCTCCCACTTTCCCTCTCATAGATTTCACCACTCCTACTCCCTCTGTTTTCGTTACGTACGCGAGAAAGCTGAATCGGTAAATGCACACATTTCTATTACATTAAATAGTGTTTCCTTTTGTTGTTTTTTAAACAGCAAATACTTGAATCATATGTTTTACACATATTACATAAAAAAAAAACAATTATAATAAACAGAACGACTCATAGAAATCTATCTATATTCTTTTTTCATTTTAATATACTTTCATAGAAATGCTTCTGTTATGTAAAAAAAAACTATTTTCTTTATGCCACAAGTGTCACGCTCATACATGAATTCCATAGCTAATATAACAAACTGACCCAACGGGTCACGGGTGGTCTAGTTTTCTTATAAAAATTAGAGGTATCTGAAAGTATTCCAATTCATCATTACCCCATTTGCATAAAAGTCAATTAAATTAAACTAAATATAACCTATAGATTCGTTTCAACTCTTAACAGTTTTATTACAAGATCCATAATAGTGTTAATTAGTTTAGGAGTTAATCCTATACATAGAACTATATGAACACATATACATACTTAACTTTATTTAAATAGGCATATAGTCATCCAAAGACAGACGTTTCGTCGTGTAAAAACGACCAGTGTGGTTAGACGTAGCGACTGTATTAACATCGATAGTTTTTCTCATGTTTCCTGTGAGTCGATCAAATATACTAAAATGAATTTAGAAAAGTAATTCAGTATGTTTATTTTATAAAGAATAAATTATTTACAAAATGGATTTTTAATAGTGTGTGTCATTTATTAATATGAGTGAAGAAAAAGGGTAACTTAGGGAAAGTGTTCTATATATGGTTGACTCGATGCTTTAGAAAAACGCACATATTCTTGTTCAAATGACGCATTAGATCATACAGATCCATTGTTACTTTTGGGCAGGGGTGGCAAATCCTGCGAGAGGAGGGCAGTTGAAAGATATGGTACTAAACTCTAATAGGTCGATACAATTGCTACTTACCCCACCTTCCATACATGAACTTGAAGCTAATTTGGTTGGCTGGCTTGTTAGTCTGTTTTACGGCATACGGAAACGAAAATACGATATAAACTGGTCTTAAACCGGTTAGTAATCCATTTTCGAACACCAAAACACAAGAAATTGAAATAAAATAATGAAATGAGTACTAAAGCTGTTTATTTGCTTGACTTGTTTAGGCATTCGATACGCACCCCCTTCCCTGTCAGGAATAAAACGTAGTGTCAGCAACAAATACACCCTTCTCAGACGCGATTGTTTATGAATATCGGGTAGAGTATATGTGTAAGGGTTTACCCCTATCACACACGCAAAATAATGTAGTGGTGTTTGTATGTACATGCATCGGGAACGACTTAGATCTTTCTTCTTGGTAAAAACAGATCTTATCATATTAAATATTCGTCCAGTAATAGAGTACACGTTCATATATATATTACGTTTTTAATATAAGTAGTAACCGAGAGGAATCTATTGTTTTACAGATGGTTATTGATTTATTCAAAACGGAAACCGTTATTACCTGTACCAGAGAACACTACTGATATATAGGTGGCATATATATATATATATATATATATATATATATATATATATATATGTGTGTGTGTGTGTGGGTATGTGTGTGTTTGTGTGACAATTCCTGTTTGTTTATTTTTTATCCATTCTTTCAAGTTTGCAGACCATCGATCTAATATTCTGTTCAAGCGTGAACAATAATTCGACAAAACTGCAAACCTTTTCAACTCCCATGAGTCTTCTTCAGTCCCGTGAGGAGTTAGACACATTAAGATTAAAATCACGTGCCTAATAAATACTCATGGGAGCCGAAAACGGTTGTCAAAACGGAACAGAACAGAACATTAGATCGTTGGTCTACAAACTTGAAAAGATGGGTAAAAAAAGAAACAACCATCAATTGTCGCTGTTGTTTAATGAAACATGAAAGAAAACATGAATTCAGCACGTTTATTTAACAAAAAAGAAACACAGCGTAATGTTGCATTCGTATACAAATATGGTGCTTGTATAATAAAAAGCTGAAAAAAGTATTTTTTGTCTTTTAGTGTTGGAGAGGTAAATAAGGGACAGGTAACTCTTCACAAGAGCTTTAGCTTTCGAACAATATTTTTCTAACCCTAACCCTAATCCTAACCCTAACCCTAAACCCTAACCCTAACCCTAAATCCTAACCCTAACCCTTTAATATCTAATCGACGTTCTCCTTGCACAGTAGCCACATGTGCAACGCTAATTAAAGCCATCAATTTTGATTACTGGAAAATCTTGCTTAAAATTGGTGGTAAGACAATAAAAACCTTTTTTTCGGCTTGTTATTATACAAGCATTACAAATATATATATATATATATATATATATATATATATATATATATATATATATATATATAATTTAGTCATCTGCACACATCTGTTTCGTCATGTCCAACTAATCAGTGTGCATAAAGCGGTGGCGTTTGCACATTATGTAAATCATGTTTCACCTTAAATCTGGTGGAACTAGTAAAATATGAATTCAGCAAATTTATTTAAAAAATACATTATTTACAAATGAAATTAAAAAAAAATAACTTGATAAAAATCTATTTATCAAAGTGACTGGCGAAAAAGAATAAAGAGTTGTTTTTTTGTTATATTTTTTGTAATACTCTCATATAAATTTATCGAAAAATGTTTAGTAATTTATTTTTGAGCGCCTTAGAAAGAGGAAATTGAAATAAAATAAGAAAATTATGTCACCAACTGGAATCGTGGTGTGATGTAATTTTATTTCAATGCAACTGAAGCGCGGAGATTTTCCTACAGCGAATAATCGCTCGGGGAATCTGAGCTGGAAATGTTTTGCCTTGAGACCAAGTTGACATCAACATCTATTAAGGGTCGCAGTGGGTCACAGGATTTAATGTATCAGCTCGCTAGGGACTGTGCAGACATAATCTGACTATTAGATTAATGGAGACTCGGTTTTCTTTCTGCTAGAAGTTGCAAGAACTCCCGTACCGTCCTGTTCAGACGAGCTTGACAAGTGAGGGTGCGTAGTTGCAGAAATACGTGTTGATTTAAGATCCATGATCAGGACAAGATTATCGACCGTGGCTCAACAAGAAAAAATGTTTATCGCCACATACCCGAAATTTAGTGAGATCATTTTTGTTAAGTCGGCGAGTCCGTTCTGCGTTATGTGACTGTTCCGAGTAAGATAAAACACAATAATCACTAAATATACTCATATAGAATAACACTTGCTCAGGTTAAATTGTGGGAAACAGGAAAACTGTATTTTCAAAGTTAGTTTAGTATAAATAATAAAATAACCAAACTCCATCATTAGCTCCTTTCTGCTCGCTATATATATATATATATATATATATATATATATATATATATATATATATAGATGAAGAGAGATAAAGATGTACGAATGACAAATCTATTTCAACTTCGATTGTTCAATGCAAGGTGTACTCGATAAAACAACATGTTTATTTTTTTTCTTAAGCCAGGGCTTTTCAAAGATTATAATCTTATCATCAGAAGAAGTACATAGATGGATAAGTTGGCAATTGAAAGGCCAAAATTCAGTACCCCTTGCATTGCACAATCGAAGATGAAATAGATTTGTCAGTCGTACATTTTTATCCCTCTTCCTTCATTTATACTTATGCTAGTTCTATCTCGTATATTAAGCTTAAACCATTTCACTATCGGTTCTATCCTCTAAAAGTATACTTTTAGTTTCATGTTTATATATATAAATTTTCATGTTTTTATATATATATATATATATATATATATATACATATATATATATATATATATATATATATATATATATATATATATACACGTGTGTTTGTGTGTGTGTGTGTTCCTCGCTGTTGTATAGGATTTATTTCATATGTCGTATATAGCTATTAACGTTAGTCTCTTCTGTTAGAGCGCCCGGATTATATATATATATATATATATATATATATCAATATATCAATATATATATATGTATATATATATATATATATATATATATATATATATATATATATATATATATAACGCTCCTGCGTTTCATTCCCTGGGAATCTTCAGGCTAAAAACTTAGCTTAATTGCCATAAATATATTTCAATAGCTTACTACCAAGCTCTACTTACGTATCGAGCACTTTTTAAGTAAATTTTGAAAATTGATACATAAACAAGCATATCTCTTTATAAAATGTTATGTGGATATATGAAATAGTAATATGTATATATATATATATATATATATATATATACATATATATATATTTAAATGGTACGTTTTTCAAACATAGTTCAATCCTTAAACTAATCAATATTTTTGCATGTGTTTTGTACAATTTAAATTTATAAGAAAACAACTTCAAGAAAAAAAGACATTGATTAACTCAGATTTAGTTTAATAATAAGGTACGTCCAAGCATCACTTAAAGATTTATCAGCCGTTGAGATTATCTGAAAAGTTTCAGTTTCATATTGCACTTCCATCGCTGATTAAGTACATAAAACAATCGCATCTTATTTTAAATAAATCTAGGTTTCACTCCGAGTAGCTTTGTTCGTCCGTCACGAGTAGATTAGAAATAGCATTCAATCCCTACATTTATATGTATTCTCCAGAGAGTTTCGCCACGTGCTTGAATACAAATCTCGTCCAATTGCCAATAGTTCTGCTGTATCATCAGATCTTTTCTTTAAAAGGTCATACTGAAGTATATGCTTAAGGCATCTACAGGATTAGCTAAGTATACGACTCGCTTAATGGTGAAGTGTGTCTTCCTGTTGTCAAGAACGGTCTTCTACGAAGCTACAATGGTATTTTTGTTGGTGTTCGCAACAGGAACGACAACTACCCGTAAAGAAGAGAAGGATATTTGTTCAAGGGGCACTCCTCTGGATCCGTCGTATCCTGTTCATGTTCCTGAAGAATATGGTCGTTCACCACGCACGATAAAGCTGTATTTTGAGCATCACACGATACTGTAGTGTATGAACAGCAGTCGAGGATGCCACAAATAGATCATCTCAGAAAAGTACTACTTTTCCTGCAAACTCTTTTACAATATTCATATTTTTGGGGGGACTTCTAATTTTGTATGGATTTATATATCTATACCTTTGACATCTGTTATGCCTCAGATTGATATACCGGTACTTTGTTAGATTAGGACCCACGCTAATTTTGATCATGACCCTAACCATAACCCTGAACCCTAAACCCTAAACCCTAATCCTAACTCTAACGTAAACCCAACCCTAACCTAAATCCTAAATCCTAACTCTAACGCAAACCAAACCCTAACCCTTACACTAAACCCTAAACCCTAAACCCTAACCCTAACGCAAACCCAACCCTAACCCTAACCCTAACCCTTACCCTAACCCTAACCCTACCCCTACCCTTACCCCTAACCCTAACTCTAACGCAAACCCTAACCCTAACCCTAACCCCTAACTCTAACGCAAACCCAACCCTAACCCTAACCCCAAACCCTAACCCTAACCCCCACCCTGACCCTAACCGTAACTATACCTCTACCGACGGGGTCAAAGAACTTAGTGTGGGATATAATGTAAATAAGCACTGATATACGATTTACGTTGATCCGTCATGCTTAATTTGACATAGTACTTTTGTTGGTCTGTCACATTAAGATATGAAGTAATATTTGTAAATGCTTTCATGCGGCTCCATGAAATGTCTTTTTTGTCCGTCAATAGGATTCTCCGTGTGTCACATATTATGACAATAAAACGAGAACCTAGTGTGTTCAGATGCGGCCATTAAATCAACTTGTTTAGCGATAAAAAATACTATTTCCATCTCTAAACAAGTTGATTTAATGGCCGCATCTGAAAACACTACGTTCTCGTGTTATTTTCATAAGATGTCATGCAAGTCTGGAATAGCACAACATTTGCAGAAATGATTCTCTCAACTGGATGCGGGAACGCCTCTCATGAGACGTAACATTTTACAGAGGAGCCGCTAACCCGAAGAAAAAAAGTCGGTATTTGCTCAAAGTGTTTTTTACATTTTTTTAAATGTTGATATAAGTTCATACACACTGAAAAGGTGTCCTTTTATGTAGGATTGTAAGCCCACCAGTACAGTATTTTCAAAACCAGAACTATGCTTTCAAAACCATTCCTTCGTGGACTCGAATATGAGAAAGAAAATAACTGGGGAAAAATCATGTATAATGTAATATCTCTTTCTATAAAGATAGCAAATATGTATGAGTGTACCTACGGATCAATTGTCATCCATTGATATCTTTTTTAAGATAAAATGATATACCATTATGCAATACGATACTGAACAGGTTTTGATCTGACTTGCCTATATTTCCATGGGTAAGTGACAACATGTTATAATTCAAATATTTCGGAGTTTCATTACCTCTGTCTGTCTGTCTGTCTGTCTGTCTGTCTCTCTCTCTCTCTCTATCCTTCTCTCTCTATCCTTCTCTCTCTCTCTCTCTCTCTCTCTCTCTCTCTCTATATATATATATATATATATATATATATATATATACATATTATTTGATGTATCCACATAAAATGCTATAAGGAGATATATATTTTTATGTATCAAATTTCAGTATTTTTACAGTGCTCGATTCGTGAGTAGAGATAGGTAGTAAGTTATGAAAATGTATTTGTGGCAATCAAGCTACACAGAGGCTTCCGCGTTTCATCCACTTAATATATGTATATATAAATAAATATATAAATATATATATATATATATATATATATACAATAATATTTTTTTTTATAAATATTAAATATTTAAAATATATATATCTATATATATATATATATATATATATATATATATATATATATATATATATATATATATATATATATATATATATTGACGTTAAGCCGCCGATAAAAGTGTTAAAATTATCATTGTTTATCAGCTATTTAAAATAGGCCGAGCGGTTAAAGACGTTGGATTTGAGTTGAAAAATACTTGTAGTCCAGGGTTTCGAATCGCATGACCGGTAGTGAATAGTCATATCTCTATGCTGAAGAGTCCAGATTAAAAAGGACGAAACGTATACGTACGTTGATAATAACAAATATTCATATACGTACGTATATATATATATATATATATATATATATATATATATATATATATATATATATATATATATATGTATATGTATATGTATATGTATGTGGCTGTGAGAAAGGGAGGATAAGAGTAATCCGACGTAATGGGAACTGGCAAAGTAAAAAACGAAGACATGTTTTTTATATATTCATCAACGTTTCGTCTTTATTGTAAGAATTCTTCAGGAGGATAATTTGAAGAAAAATGTCATGCAAGTACATCATGTCACTCCATCATACCAATCCAAAATCTCGATGTACTTGCATTAGATTTTCTTCTAAATTATCATCCTGGGGAAGTCTTACTATAAAGATGAAACGTTGATGAATATATAAACAAAAGATCTCTTGTTTTTTTCCTTTTTCATTTCCCCCATATATATATATATATATATATATATATATATATATATATATATATATATATATATATATACATATATATATATATATAGACACATTTATAACTATTTATCTCACCCAATCTAAGCTGGGTACTGTGGGTGAGTAGTAGTAATACAACCGTAAAAACCATAGCTTTAATGCATGTTCCTTCATTAGATGAACACTGTTTGCGTTACTTGCTGACAATTGGTTTAAACGTATTCCCTTTTATTTAGTTGTTCATTATGGCTGTGAGGGTTAAAACGTCAGAAATTGAGTTTTAAACATGACTTGTTCTGGGGGTTCGAATCCTGCAACCGGCTTGAATAATTATCTCCACCCTGACGATTCCGTAAGGATTAAACGCATACGTACTCAGATAGACACAAATATGTATAATTATATATATATATATCTCTATATATATATGTATATATTTAATCTTCTGACACAATGTTGTCTGAGAACCAGTTCGTTCAGCATTGTTTTGTAAATATGTCTACTTTAAAAACACGTAAGGAACCCTAGTAGTTCAGGGTAATAAATATTGTTCTTTTAGTAAGAATTATTCTACAAAGCTAAATTTTGTTTTAAATTCATGAAAAATACTTAATCCAGTCCGGAAGATTGACAGTATATAGACATTCATAAATAATTATGAATGTCTATATACTGTCAATCTTCCGGACCGGATTAAGTATTTTTCATAAACTGTATGTTGTTGTTTATCTCTTTCTTTCCGTCGTTTTGACCAATGACTACATGACCTCTGTCAATGCAAACCAGCTCTCCTCAACATCTACTACTAAGGATCCAAGTGCAGTATATGCTGTGTCTTCCCTTTTGTATAGAGTGAAATGTTTTATTTCTTTCGACCCTTCTTTTCAAAGGGGATTAGTTCGCTGTCTCCTGACAGACTATTGTGCGTGTGGAAATGCTGAGGGGCTTAATAGGTTACATTTGTAGCTGAACGAGAATGTCTACTCGGAATAGCTTTATTTCCACTAAAAAATGACCTTGTGTCTAACATGGCCGCTGTGGGAGGCGGGTGAAGAAACCCGATCTACCAATGAGTGCCTACTCTCCAACAAACCATTCGCCTGCACGGATGTCGACCATTTCGCTGTAATGCCATCGTTGCTGATTATTTCAACAGACATCTCGCTGCGCCATGCACTTAGTTTAACCAAATACATATGTGTGTGAAGATTTTTTTGGAAATTACAAATAAAAATTGAGTAAACACGATTAAATTCATGTAATAAAATCAAGAATCTGCATTTGAAAATGTCAGGCAGCAAAGGTACTTCGCACATGCAGGATTTGCTTTTATCTTCTACATAACAAATATATATATATATATATATATATATATATATATATATATATATATATGATATACGGCTTTAGTCATGTATCTATATGTGGTAAGTCTACTTGTCAAGTGTCATAAGCTATTATCTAAAGTTCTTCGTAAAATGCGAATACAGGTCACGTAGATAATTCATATTAGTATTATTACTATTAATATTATTATTATTATTATTATTATTATTATTATTATTATTATTATCATCACTATTATTATTATCATTATTATAATTATGATGATAATATATTATTATTATTTTATTATTTGTACTCACTAGAAGTTCTCACGCCAGGGGTTTCTCACCGAGAACAACCGGTGGTATCCCATGGAGTCTGAGTGACAACAAATGTTCCCAGATTTCCAGTATTCTCTACGATAACCACCGCAAATAATCTTGCGGTATCGCAACAGCCGCTTGCTATTGATTTCTCGCTGGTAAGGACTATTGGTCCTCTCTAGGAATTGGGTGGCAATAAGCCTCCCCTAAGGTCCCAGCACTCTCCGCACTCTCCCAGTGGATGTCTGGTTTTTGCTATCTCTCATTGTTCTCCTCATCCTCCTTGACCCTTTACACATATATTGCCTATTGTAAGCCTAGACCTGCACCATTTTTTTTTTTTTTCGGGAGGGGGCGAGAAGGGAGAATACAAGAACAAACGCGATTGCATGGGAAATAAATTACACTAGGAATTATGAAACGACTGAATTTTGGACATGCAGACAAATGAAACCGGCCCATACCGGACGCAGTACTGGTAAACAAAAATAAAAAAATCATCTGGAACATCGATGTACAACCAAATAAACTCATTCAAGCAAGGAGACCGGACATCGTAATAGTAAACAAGAAAACTGCCAAATCGTAGATATTGCTGTGCTAGGTACAGATGAAGGAGTCAATAAAACGAAGCAAATACACTGAACTAGCAAGATAACTTAAAGGAATATAGCACATAAAGAAAGTCAATACAATATCAATAATCGTAGGAGCACTAAGTTCAGTCTAAAAAAACTGGAAAGAATACTAGGAGAAATTCGAGTAAAAAATACTTAGACTTTACCACTCACGGCAATGATGAAAACAGGTGAAATCTTAATTGAAAATCCTCGAATGCGAAAATTAACACACATAATCTACTAACACTCATTGGCCACATGCAAGTTGTAAAAGAAATAAAACAAAAAAAATAGACAGAACATCACGAGAATCCGTTGGAACTAAAACTACAATAACTCTTATAAACTGTCTCCCCACCACAAAAAAAAAATGATGGCACCAGCTTCGTCTAATACCACACAAAATAGTCGCGAAGGTTCAATGAGGATGGAAAGACTTAGGAGGGAGAGCACTAAATTGACCTCCACTGGAAGAGTGCGAAGAATACTTGAACCTTCATAAAGCTTATTGCTACCTAAATAGCACAAGAGACCAATGGTTGTTTTCAGCGAGAAATTAATGGTAAGCGGCTTTTGGATACCGCAAAGTCATTTGCAATGTTTATCGAAAGAGGTGGAGAGTACTGGAAATCTGGTGTTACTCAGACTCCAGGGAACATCACTGATTATTATAGATGATCAATTACTGACCATCACTTCTGTGGGAACTCATTGTGAGTACAAATAATGATAATAATAATAATGATAGTAGTAGTAGTAGTAGTAGTAGTAGTAGTAGTAGTAGTAGTAGTAGTAGTAGTAATGGTGGTGGTGGTGGTGATGATGATGATGATGATGATGATGATGATGATGATGATGATGATGATGATGATGATGATGATGATGGACGCCAGAGTCAGAAGAGCGCAAGGCTGTTCACTCAATCGGTAGTAAATCCAGGTGTGCACGCCAGTAATTTGTAATATGTTTACGAAAACTGTTTTCCTCTAATTTTAATGGGATGGAACTGACACAAATAACATATTATTGTACTGAGATGGAATTTGAGCACATTTGAATGCTCGAAACGACGGCTACACTTTTCCTACACTAATAATTGCAGACGTGTTATCATACATTAAGCCATCGAGTGTTTTGAATTAATTTTGCTGTTTCAGCATTATTAACCCGTCGTAGTATGTGTATTGCAACTACTAACAATAATGTTAAATTATCTGTTCAATAAAGCTCGATAAAGTGATGTAAGAATGCATGGTATTACTTGTTATAATTATACTCTTTTAACGCATGTTGAAGGATTAGTCAGCTAATATTAAATGGAAATGTAATCTACTGCATACAAAATATCTAATAAAGTCTACTCTGTTATTGTCAAGAACAAAATACAGACTTGATTATTTCTAAAGGTTTCCGGAAAGAGCCGATCACATTTTGATGCCTATTTAAAATGGCTGCAATCAACTACGAAGCAATATCGATAGTCGTGCCAAAAATATGTGAAGCAAAACAACGCTGTCTATTAGCAACTGGAGAAGTTCACGGTAAATATGAAAAGAAGTCCGCGATAAGAAATATGAATTGCTTAGTAACAAAGAGTAAATTGTATAGTAATTCTCCTAGTCATTTTCTTCTTTCACCTTCTTAGATGGTAAACAAATAATATTCTTCTTTTTGTGTCTTCGAGACATGTGGTTATATGGTAGTTTCCCATTTCTTTACACATTTTTATCTATTATTGCTGAAAACTGTGAACTGTTTTAATCTACATTAGTTGGATAACACAGAGTAGACAAAGTGGTGCTGCCTTGTATTGTCTCCATTTCTACATTAGCAAATAATAGGTCTTAAAGGCTTTAGATTGCCCAATTCTATTCTCAGGGGGTTGAAAAGCTTTCTCTGAACCAGCGATGCTTCTGAGCCAGGTGGGTCGGCTAAATAATCGGTTATTCTCATGTTACTGAGAGGAGGTCATTCTAAAGCTTTCTGTTTGATAGATGTAATCTGGTTTCTTGTTAAGACCTGGAAATGGTTGAAATCTTCTCATTGAAATCACTCGTTAGGACATGGGTTCACGATCGCACTGGCAACTTCCATATCATATCTGCAGAGGAAATAAAAGCGCAGACGATCAATGTGTTCAGGTTGCCCGGCCTCAAGCAACCAGTGATGTTTTAACTAATGATTCACCAGAATCAAGGGCAAAATTTACTCGAAGATAAGCGGTGTATTATAAAAGGATTGGAAATTATGAATAGAATGAACGAAGTCTTATTACATATAATGACGATGTTTGACAATTATTATACTGACATTTGATTTAAAGACTACCATGTTGTACTTGTCAGGGAAGAACTCCGGTGCTAAGGTGTTTAACAAATGGAAAGTACTTAAAGTACACTCTCTTCATGGAAATTCCGCCTAATGTAGGCACATGGAGGAAAAAGTTCTTTTCGGTTATGGTAGCAAGAGTTCTTTCTGTGAATGTCTTACAAAGAGGAATCATAGATCGCAGTTCCATCGGAAATAATGATAGAAAATAGAAAGTCTATCAACATAGTGTCTATATGACGCTGACTGTAGAGTACAATAGAGATGACCCCACTAGATTGCAAAGTAGATTATTTTACTCTATTAAAGAAAGAAAAATTGCTCTGAGCAGCACCTCTCCAGATGTGGCAGCAGTACACAACCTTAAGACGTATCTGACCACGACTTCTGTTAAGAAGACCCCGTCACTGAGTCGGGTTTATCTGCTGACGTCACAGTTGTTGTTGATGCTAAGCAAATTAACTAGACGCTTCAAATGGAAAGTGTGCTACACAGTGGTCACTTCTGTCTTTAATTATTCCATCTTTGATCTAGTAATTTGTTTGGTATTTAAAAGATGATTATAGTGGTGTGGCTCATGTTGTGTTTTAAGGTGAAAGTCGAATAGTGATTTGGAAGTTAAACTATGAAAACAAAACTCATCGTCTTAAATTAAAGATGGTTGAACAATTCCTCTTGATAGTAAAAACAAACTAAAAAGATACTAGCTTTTCCCTAATTTTATAAAAAAAATTCTTACACAATTACAAGTCTTAATTACATACGTCTCTTTCTGCTCGTGTCGTGATTCGACCCCTCGGGATTAATACCATCAATATGAGGGTGAAAGAAAAGAAGAAAAACAAACTATAAGACAGTCTCGCCTCACAAGGTTGTTCTACAACGAAAGCTTGCAAAAAAAATTAAATAAATGAGTATTTCATTTAAAATTGCACGGTTGTTGATTTTCAAAATATTTCACTTTAATACATTCTATTCCGTGTTCAAAGATGTTAATTTCCTTACATAAAACGTTGTGTTTGTCCGGATACAACTTTCTAATTCATTTTGAGCGTCTATAAAATTTAACGGTCATACCTACTCGTCAGTTGGCATAAAAATATTCAATAGAAATTCCATGGAAATATTTTTGTTTTTATGGTTCTTAATTTTTTAGATGAGGATTGATAGTTTGTATAATTTGGATTATTTCGATTACTATGCACATGTTGAGTGTTATTATC
This sequence comes from Sepiola atlantica, assembly GCA_963556195.1. NCBI lineage: Eukaryota > Metazoa > Mollusca > Cephalopoda > Sepiida > Sepiolidae > Sepiola > Sepiola atlantica. The sequence goes on along the minus strand of OY744521.1, from coordinate 14,626,525 downwards.
ACAACGTTTCGGTCGCTGTAACCTCCAGCATTCTCCAGGTTTATCTTTTCCTACTCGGGAATCTGGACAGAATTTCTGACTTACTTAAGATTTATCCCAGTCATGGCTTACAGAACGAGAGCATGCTACCCCCGTGGATTAAATAAAGGGTTACGTACGAAATTCCGTCCAGATTACCGAGTTTGACAGAAATATTCCCGAGTTCGAAAAGATACACCTGAAGAAGGTCGTAGGTTACACTGGTGGACACGTTGGTATAATAAAACTGAAGATGATAACAATAGTGCGAATAATCAAAATTATATAAATTGTTCGTTTTTGTATAAAAAAGTTATTTGTGTGCCGTAAAATTCCTCACGAGTGTAGTAAAATCATGAAGCACAGTAAAAAAAGATACTGATGATTGTTTTTATGTCCCTTGTAAAGTGAAAGTCTGACGGTGATAGAGATGAAGTGCTCGAAAAAAAGACAACGACTACAATATTGAATTAAAGTTACATTCTGAACACTTTAAAAAGAGTTTTATTTCAGGACAATAAATACAATTTGAATAAGTGGAAAATAACAATTTGTGTGTATACTTATTTCAAAATTTATTTGCATTTGTTTATATTAATTACAAAATGTATTATTTAATTACTTTTTACTTACTCATCGTTTTTATTTAAAAAATGATTCATCGTTCGTTGTTTATTTGTTTATTTGTTGTTTGTTCCCTAAATTCACAATTGAAGTTGTTTGGCCTTTTTAGCAGAGTAAGTAAACCATCTACTTCTAAAGTCCATCTTTACTTATTTCCCCCACTGAACGCCTATTAGACATACACCTGCTTGTTTTTTTCATCCTAAAAACCGGAAGACAGTTAACAGTCGATTCGTTAGAAAAGGTTGGAAATGTGTTACTATGCAACTCTCTACTTCGAATAATTTGTACACACTCATACATATATCAATCAAATTTTAAACAGATTTGTGATATTTTAGGCTGGATGGACCGACTGTAAAGTTGGTATTGTTTAATCTGATACTACATTTTCTCCCTTCGGTCAGTGAATGACAACTCCTTCTATACTGAGGCAGTTCTTTTAATGTTTGCCTCAATACATAATTCATTTTTCTCTGAGATGGATTTTCTTAACTTTAAAACATCACTTTAAGTCTAAATTCGCTCTCATTGGGAGGCAAATGAATAGGAACACACGTAATAATATCTATCGTAACCAACAATATTTTCTACACAGCATCTACGATGATAGTCTAACTTTAAAGATTTATGAAATGGATTGCTTGATTTTGCATTTTTTTCGCAAAGTTGTAAAGATAATTGTTTTAAATTGTCTACGATACAAAGAAATAAAATAAGTTTACCCTTAAAAATGCATAATGTATAATTATTTTTGAATTATTATTTTTAATTCACATAAGATAAAGTTCAGTTTCTGTAAGAATCGAATCGTGTTCGTTTTTCATGTACGTTCTAAATTATTCTACAAGTGTAAAACTTATATGTTTATTATCGACAGCCTGATTATTTGGAATGTCCCGCTTCACCCAAAAATCTACAAGAACTATCAGGGTGTCTAAGTAGTAACGGGACCATATACATGCTCATGAACCGAATAAAAGATTAAAAAATAGATTTCCCTTAATTAAAGTCTGTGTCTAAATGATTGTTTACACGTTGTTGATTACACTGAAACACTATGTTATTATTATGCCATCAATCTGCTGCATAATGTCTGATTTCAGTTCTGCAATTGTGCAGTGCTTGCACACATAACATTTCAAAAGAAACTGAAGAGTACAAATATGATGCATTTAAGTTCAGTTAATGCTTATCTAGCGACGTGCAAAGCGACTATTCAGCCACTTCTTAGTAATATTAATTGTGTAGGAAGTAGCTCTGCCTTTTTAAAAGCAATGCATCTTTCGTTGCATGCCAGTTTCCTCTAGGATTTGCTAAGCATCAAAATGTAACGCACTTTATTAAGCGACACTGTTTTCCGAACATTATTCTCAAACAAAAACTGTTTAGTAAAACATAGTTCGAGATGTCCACCCAGACGGTTCACTTCACAGAGAGCAGTGGCTATTATAGTTCTTAATTTAGCGATTGAGACCCCCGATGTCTTGCTGTTAGTGTAGTTTGGTGGATGGAATAGATACTCACAATGAAAAACTCATTCCTAAGAAAATCTACCGTGTACCACACGATATTCTGGGTTGATTTTAAAACGGTTTTCTATTTTCTATAAATCCTGAAAGTAGAGAATGATACCATTAATAATGACGTAGGTATTAACCTCTAAATTGTTGCCCTTTATACTGAGACAGACCGTAAAAAAATGCTGTTAATAAGAATAGAAAGTTTAAATAACGATAAAAATAAATGGGCAGTTTTCTTCGAGTGGGGACATACGGAAAAAAGGATTATTTACTTGTATAGATATAAGAAAAGAGCATATTTTCTTAAACAGGTGGGTTTTTCAACTAGTATATATTAAATTAGTAAACAAGGCCAATAAAAATGTATCAGAGTTGGCAAATTAATCTCAGGTGTATTATTTTTCTATCGTGTGATTTATTTATCGTTTCATTTCAAGAACAAAACTGACTAACGTGAGACGACTAAGTCAGAAAGCGGGAAATTATCGCTATTTTTATTTGTCGGTAATCATTTTGAGCCAATTAATAACGTTTAGTTGTCGCTTCATTTAATTAGTCATATTTCATTTATATTGTTAATGGAGTCATGTGTTGAAGTTTCCAATTTCCTCTTGCAATTGTTGTAACTCCCAATGGGGTAGTCAAATATTTTGTTGATAAATTATGCACAAAATTAAAATTTGAAAAAATAATTTCTTGCTAATTTATGGGTACACCGTATGGAAATAATGTATTTATTTCATGTGAGATTTGTTTGTCCTTAGTGCGAAAAGCGAGTTGACTTTGGATGTCTCCGGTTACACGTGTACATGATTGAAATGTGTGTTTAAAAAACCAATATCCAGGAGAATGTATAGGTATGAATGTAGCACTATGAAATGTATAGGTATGAATGTAGCACTATGAAATGTATAGGTATGAATGTAGCACTATGAAATGTATAGGTATGAATGTAGCACTATGAAATGTATAGGTATGAATGTAGCACTATGAAATGTATAGGTATGAATGTAGCACTATGAAATGTATAGGTATGAATGTAGCACTATGAAATGTATAGGTATGAATGTAGCACTATGAAATGTATAGGTATGAATGTAGCACTATGAAATGTATAGGTATGAATGTAGCACTATGATATATATATATATATAACACTACAGACACCGATTTTCCATTCCTTGCAGATTATCCGGATGGCGGCTTCGTCTATTCACAGCTTGCATGTTTGGTTACACGTCTCGTTTTCTCTCCTTTTCTTTATAGTTGTTGTCGTCTTCCTTTTTTGATGAACTCAGTTGGGAACGACATTAATAAAGAACAGAACAACACTTTTAAGGGCTTCATTTTTTTCCTAAACCTTATTCATGTATGCACACATAATATCCTATAGGAGAGGGGAACCGCAACCCCTCTCTCTCTCTCTCTCTCACTTTCTCTCTCTCTCTCTCTTTCTCTCTCTCTATCTTTATCGCGATTTTGTAAACAGAAAAACTATTCTTGTATACACACATGATACTCATATGAGGAAAGAACAGCTATCGCACCCGCTCTCTCTCGCCCTCACTCTCGCTTTCTCTCTCTCTCTCTCTCTCTCTCTCTCTCAGTATATATATATATATATATATATATATATATATATATATATATATATATATATATATATATATATATGTGTATAATTATTTCTCTCTCTTTCTATTGCGATTCGATGAAGAAAGACATCTGATTTTCAGATTCCCGCCTTTCTGTCTGTAACTTTTCGGCTACGAACAAAGCGTAGTATATGTGTAATGATGATACACTTGATCTTTCATGTCCTCGGTCAGTGAAGCAGAACTTCTTCTAGACTGAGGTAATTGACTTTTTTATCTTAATCCTGAGTGCTGGATGTTCCCCACATAAAACAGACCATTGTGTCGAACTATACCTTCGTTGGAACTTCTTAGCTGTCACATAACTGCCTATACCCATTACTTTAATTCAATTCAAACTAAAGTTACACACGTTACTTTGTAACCTAACGTCGAAATTTCCGATTTTTTACAAACTCACTCGTAAAAATTGCTACATGAGCAGAAATACTGGAATAACCCCAACACACTATATGAAACAAAACTAATAAACACCGAACGAAAGTTATTTTATTCAAACTAACACGTGTTCTCTACTTGATCCGGGGATCCATTCTAAACTTAACAGAAAACGTTTTCTATCCCGTGAACTTAACCGGATAAATCTCTCGTTTTTCGATGATTCATTCCTGTATTTACATTTGTTTTTTCCGATTTTTTTTTAAATACTCTCTTTCACAGCATTTCATTTCATGAAATAAAATGCATTTTATCGTCATATATATATATATATATATATATATATATATATATATATATATATATATATATATATATATATACTTTTTATATATATTTTTTATATATATTTTTTTATATATATTTTTTGATCTCCTCCGGTTTGGATCTCAAGTTTTCAAACCTTATTAAACCTTCCTTACACTAAATTTAAACAACATGCACAACGCTCTAAGCAAATAACTCGTCCACACGAGAGTGACACGTGACTTCACATTTCCGAAACAGATGACAACATAAGTTGAAGATGGCCGAATGGCTATGTCCTTCCGTGTTTGAAACCGACGGTACAAATGTTGTACTAATTTTTCTGTACGAATATAATATATATATATATATATATATATATATATATATATATATATATATATATATATATATATATATATATATATAAAGAGGGTAGTGCAGTATTAGTGCAGTTACAACAAGAGAAAAGTATATATGCAAAGGAGTAAGGCTACAAATATCTGTAAAAAGGTTTTTTCAACATTTATTTATTATTTTGTCATGTTATGATTTATAATTTTATATTGAAACGCGTTATATAAAATTATAAAATGATAAAATAACAAAATAATAAATAAATGTTGAAAAAAACATCTTTCAAATATTGGTAGCCTTACGCCTTTACATATATATCAAATGTAAAATGAAAAAAAAGAAAAACAAAACATAGTATGTATGTATTCGTGAACGTTTCGTCTTTATTTCAAGACTGCTTCACGATGATTGGCACTTGCGTGTTATTTCTTCAGACTTATAATTGTTGATGAATACGTAAATAATATTTTTGTTTTTTTGTCTTGTTTCATCTTCAATATATATATATATATATATATATATATATATATATATATATATATATATATATATATATGTGTGTGTGTGTGTGCATATATATATACATTTACACACACACACACACACATATATATATATATATATATATATATATATATATATATATATCATCTCACATTAAAAAATCTAATATTTATTTGCTCGCTGGATTAGTTTGTTAGATGACATTGTCCTAGCGAGTATAACGTCTTACTTGTGAGACCTCGGTCTGGGTTCTAAGTGGTTGGATGACTACACTTCTAGTTGAAAAGAGTAGGTATATTCCATAGTCGGCCTTCGCCGTGGTTTGCTTGCTCTGTGTAATTTAATAGACATTCTTGGATGTGGTGAGGAAGCTCAGCGGCAGAGTACTCGCCTATCATGCAAGTGACTCGGGTTTCGAATCCTGAGTTCGGATGTGTTCTACTGATGAGCCCAAAGGACAGCGAAAGTCGAGTCTATGACTTCCGGCTTGTTTCTGTCATAGGTTGTGGGCTTCGGCGTTATTTGATTGTGGAAATAATTATATATATAATATCACATTCAAAAATCTAATACATATATATATATATATATACATATACATATGGCTTCATTTACAGTTGCAATCTCTACTATCTATTCAGCATATACAAGATGATTCCACAATAACTATTAGAACTTTTTAAAATTTATTTGTTCCATATATATTTACATGTGGCACTATACATTTTTTGAAGCTCTATTCCGATTTTCAACGATTGCTTTTTCTTTGTTATAATGAGATCCGTGCACGAGCGTTGCCTGAGAAAAATGAAAGAAACAGCTTTAGACCCATATAAGTATTTTACCTGATATTTTTAGTATCTATAAGCATTAATGTATTCTTTAATTATTCAATTCATACATACTCATGAACCTTTAAATATTCGGATAAATACCATAATTTAGAAAGAGTATTATTGAGACAACGTATTTACGTAAGTATGTTTTTTTCTTTGGAGAGTTGAGAGGGGATAATAATTGCTATATAGAAAGAGTGTAAGAAATATAATATATTTGGAACATATGGCATTTATTGAATAGGGTAATCTACGTAGTATTCTTAGCTCCTACTTCAGGAAATCACTGGTATCAATGATTGTATAGTACCATATGTGATACATGTATACACACACACACACACACACACACATACATATATATATATATATATATATATATATATATATATATATATATATATATATATATATATATATATATACTAACTTAGTTTAACCAAAACAAGACAAGTTGCTACTGTAAACGTAAGGGGCTACTGAGTATTAGGGTGACAATTTTGGGGGTCATCCTCAATTAAGAGCTGTGCAACAAAGTGCTTGTTTACATTAGTTGACATTTCTACGTCGGCGCAGTCATGGAAGAGGAGAGCAATGTGAGAGTTCTAAAGACGAGCAGCTCGAGGAAAAAAAACTATTGGGGTAGAAGGCTCTCCGGCATCTAAGGACCTCCACAGAGAATAGATGGGTATTCGCTTATTATCAGGTGGATCGAGTGTATTAACGTCGAAGGAGAAACCAGAGCAGCACAAGGATGCAACATTGCGACAATGGGACAGGGGCTGGAACATGGTGGATAGGGAGGGGCATATTAGATTAGCGACTCTTACACGGACCTTGTCTAAAAAGGAGAGACTAGTGAATGGTGCAGCAGCTCAGATAGGCCAACAATACTCCATGCGTGGGCGGATGGTGTCTTTGTGTATACACCCCCACACCCCCACACCCACCCATATATATATATATATATATATATATATATATATATATATATATATATAATGAGAGAGAACGAGAAAAAGTTGTGGGGTTTATATATTTGATATTTATGTATATTTGGAATGTTATAGGTTCTTTGACAGCGGCATACCAATACAAGTAAACCTTCAACATTGAACTAAGTAATCCTGAACTCATATACAAACATATTCTTGAGATTAGACTGAAAATTTTCCGAGAAATATAATAATAATCAAACCTTAAAACTAAAAGTAAAAAAAAAGCTTTACAAAATGTCAACATGTGGCACAACTGATATATTTAACAGATATCCGGAGAGATTTCAAATGAATGTGGTTTTAATTTCCTGTCTTATCGGAAGGCAAAAGATATAGTTATTTGAAAAAAAAAATGTCATCAGTCTCACAGGTTGTTGCCTTTGATCTATAAGATTCTCGCGGTAGCAGACCCGGACCCTAACACCGTCATCGCATAGAGAAATAGACTTACCCAGTGACACCCATCCGCCCGTGTAACCCGATAACAGTCCTTGACATATGTCAGCTGCGTCTGCATGCTGGAACATCTGGCTAAACACGCAATATCTTCCGCGAGTTTTTTTTTGGTAAAAGATAGATTGGCGGCTTTCACCTTCTTTTCTAAAGAGCGTTTATAAAGTTGAATTATGACAAGTATTATCAGGCTTAGATGCTTGTCTGGTAGATTGACCTGAGGATCCTTTGTGTGCAATAGGAACTCGTTTATAACGTCCATAAACCTAGCATTGGGGAAATTATCAAGCGCGTTAGATTTGACAGTAAAATAAATAATTGACATTAAATAATTGCTGAAATTAGTGTTGAATTCATGCCTCTTGCAATCTCTTAAAGTGTAAAAGTGTTTCTTCATAGACGATTGCAACGGACGACATAAAACGCCATAAGCGGTAAACGTTGTAAAACACATACGATTACAAAATTGATCACTCTTCCCCGCTTTCTGTTAATACTCGCCGACTTGGTATTTACAAAGTTGAATTCTTCACCCCACCTAATAAACCGGTATCGTCCGGGCCTTTGGGTCTGGATTTACGTAGGTCTATTGGGGGGTTGCTGGTCCTGTGCAGTTCCAGGAGACGCACCCTCCCAGGCTTTGCCTCCCCTCTTTGGGGGAGGAGTAAGTTTATTACTTACTGTCTGAGGCGCCCCTACCGGGATAAATCCGACGGGACTGCCAGGCAATTTTTAAATGGCCAGAGTGCTCACCTCTTAAGCGCTGGCTTATCTAATCCCACTTTCCTGACCGTGTGTCACATCTTACCTTGTGGGTAGATAAATAAATCTTCCTAAAATTCCAAGCTAATTTCTGGTGGCCGACTGGTACCTCTCTTGACTGCGAATCAGTGGCGATTTGTGATCGGAGTTCGCGCTCGTCGACCGTCAAGAATTAGCTTTCTGCGCTGAAGATTAGGAAAGCAGGACACATCGATGTCTTTAGGTAATAAATAATTAATATTTATTTATAAATATTATTGTATATAGCTTCCTTTACTAAGGCTGGACACTCTGAATTAATTTAATAACAAGCAGTACTAGTCGCTTCATTGCGAGGCCCAACACGATTTGTTGTTGTTGTTGTTAATCCCTGTTCGCCGCTTGCTGTGAATACAGACATCGCAAAGATTAAACATCCGGGTCAACCAACACGTGCCCACAAAAATTCGTCAGGCAAATTACTTACCAACTGATGTCTCGCAAAATACGTATCGTTCTTCCATCGCCGAACATCTCATAAATAACAGTGCCTGTTCCTCAAAATTCAGTGTTGACTTATTCTCCATTCTCAGTTAGTCACATTAAATCACATTTTACCTTTCATCTGGAGATTCTAGAAACTGTTTACATAAAGTCTTTGTGCTCTTCTATTTGTAAACAAAAAGATCTTCTCGGACTTAACTAAGTTAATATCTGATTCAATTCCACCCCCTTTCCCTTGCTATAATACACATTGAATTGTTGTTCTCTTAATCTTAACCTCGGTCTAAGTCTGTTCAGCGAAGTTCGAAAACCGGTCAGCTTGCTCTTTCATTCTCTTATCTTTGAATTTCATTATGATAACAAATAAATATCGTCTGTATATAGAAAAAAGAAATGTTTACAATTAAAATTCTCTTGCTCTCTTCCTTTTTTGTCACCTGAAGATGATTCGAGGAAGAATCGAAAGTACTTGTAATACATATGGAACGCTTACTAATAACACAAAGGGGTTATGTTATGGTTGCCAATGTTTCCTTTATATATATACAGGGTGGGCAAAAATAAGGGTCCTATTTTTAAAAATTCATAACTTTTTTATTTATTGATTTTTTTTTTTTTTTAGAATAAGTAAAGGACCCCTTCCGAAGCAAGCATGAGCCGTATTAGCCCTAAGGAACGTACCCTCATTTAGAAAACATTATTTTTGCTTAAAAAACTCAAAACAGTGTAAAAAACAATACTTTAGTTTTTGTAAGTTTTAAGAAGTGTTTTTCGGCTAAAATTTGTTTTGTTTATTTCAAAAAATCTCGGAAGGGTCAGTCTACACACACATAAAGTTTGGTGAGTTTAACTTTTATTTTGTGGAAGTTATTCAAATTCAAGTTATTCAAATTTAAAGATAGGACCCTTATTTTTGCCCACCCTGTATATATATATATATATATATATATATATATATATATATATATATATATATATATATATATATATATATATATATATATATATAGTTGGTTAGGGTATGTTGAAAAAAATCACATAGTGCTTTATCGAGAAAAGTCAGAGATAAAATAAAAATTATTGATTTCAAAACTATATGTTACATATTTCAGAGACGTACCGCGGTTTCATCGAGATCGACTGACCTTTTATTTTTAAATAGGCCGTTATAGTCTATAGTAACGAAATAAAAAGAACAAGGGAAATGGGGTTCAAAGATCACTGTTAATCCGGTGTGTTCGCTCAAGCGCCTCTTTTAGAGAAAGTACCGAGTCGAAAGTGCAGATTGTATGTTTATATAGGTCGTAATCATAATTAAGTTTTATTTAAAATAATTTAATTATTGATAACGGGTGCTGTATCTCGAGCGCTGGCTTTTCAAATCCCACTTTCCGATCTTATGTCACATATTGCTATTGTGGGTAGGGGTTAAATTACGCCTTTTGGCTAAGATCAAAGTGTAGTATCTGTTCTGATGGATACTGCACCCCATAGACTGGTATTGTCTTGGCCTTCGGGGCTTGATTTATGCCGGTCTATGGGTCTTGTCCTGTGCAGTTCTAGGAGGTCAACCCTCCCAGGCTTCGCCTCCCCTCTTTGGGGAGGAGTAAGTTTATTGCTTACTGACTGAGGCGCCCCTACCGAGGAATGCCGACAGGGCTGCCCAGGCAATTTGTAAACCCCACTTTCCCGACCCGACCCGACCTTGGGTCACATCTTACTTGTGGGAGTAAGATAACATCTGGCCTTGTGCCTAACTCCAGGGGAGGAATAAATCAATATTATTAGCCTTTTGGCTAAGATCAAAGTGTAGTATCTGTTCCGATGGGTACTGCACCCTATAGACCGGTATTGTCTTGGCCTTCGGGGCTTGATTCCGCCGGTCTATAGGTCTGTCCTGTGCAGTTCTAGGAGGTCAACCCTCCCAGGCTTCGCCTCCCCTCTTTGGGGGGAGTAAGTTTATTGCTTACTGCCTCAGGCGCCCCGACCGGGGAATGCCGACGGGGCTTCCCAGGCAATTTTAAACCCCCACTTTCCCGACCCGACCTTGTGGCACATCTTACTCGTGGGAGTAAGATTAAAACTGGCATTGTGCCTAACTCGTAGAGAGGAGTTTATAAATTCTTGGCCTTTTGGCTAAAATCAAAGTGTAGTATATGTTCCGATGGATACTGCACCATATAGACCGGTATTTTCTTGGCCTTCGGGGCTTGATTCCGCCGGTCTATAGGTATGTCCTGTGCAGTTCTAGGAGGTCAACCCTCCCAGGCTTCGCCTCCCCTCTTTGGGGGGAGTAAGTTTATTGCTTACTGTCTGAGGCGCCCCAACCGGGGAATGCCGACGGGTCTGCTCAGGCAATTGTTAATGGCCAGAGTGTTCACCTTCTCGGGCGCTGGCTTTTAAAACCCCACTTTACCGACCCGAGCTTGGGTCACATCTCACTTGTGCGAGTAAGATAAAACTGGCCTTGTGCCTAACTCCTGTAGCGGAGTAAATAAAATGAATACTATTTTTGGCTTTTTGGCTAAGATCAATGTGTAGTATCTGTTCCGATGGATACTGCACCCCATAGACTGGTATTGTCTTGACCTTCGGGGATTGATTTACGCCGGTCTATGGGTCTGTCCTGTGCAGTTCTAGGAGGTCCACCCTCCCAGGCTTCGCCTCCCCTATTTGGGGGAGTAAGTTTATTGCTTACTGCCTGAGGCGCCCCGACCGGGGAATGCCGACGGGGCTTCCCAGGCAATTTTAAACCCCCACTTTCCCGACCCGACCTTGTGTCACATCTTACTTGTGGGAGTAAGATAAAAACTGGCATTGTGCCTAACTCCTGGAAAGGAGTAAATGAATTTTTGGCCTTTTGGCTAAAATCAAAGTGTAGTATATGTTCCGATGGATACTGCACCATATAGACCGGTATTTTCTTGGCCTTCGGGGCTTGATTCCGCCGGTCTATAGGTATGTCCTGTGCAGTTCTAGGAGGTCAACCCTCCAAGGCTTCGCCTCCCCTCTTTGGGGGAAGTAAGTTTATTGCTTACTGTCTGAGGCGCCCCAACCGGGGAATGCCGACGGGTCTGCTCAGGCAATTGTTAATGGCCAGAGTGCTCACCTTCTCGGGCGCTGGCTTTTAAAACCCCACTTTACCGACCCGAGCTTGGGTCACATCTCACTTGTGCGAGTAAGATAAAACTGGCCTTGTGCCTAACTCCTGTAGCGGAGTAAATAAAATGAATACTATTTTTGGCTTTTTGGCTGAGATCAAAGTGTAGTATCTGTTCCGATGGATACTGCACCCCATAGACTGGTATTGTCTTGACCTTCGGGGATTGATTTACGCCGGTCTATGGGTCTGTCCTGTGCAGTTCTAGGAGGTCCACCCTCCCAGGCTTCGCCTCCCCTATTTGGGGGAGTAAGTTTATTGCTTACTGCCTGAGGCGCCCCGACCGGGGAATGCCGACGGGGCTTCCCAGGCAATTTTAAACCCCCACTTTCCCGACCCGACCTTGTGTCACATCTTACTTGTGGGAGTAAGATAAAAACTGGCATTGTGCCTAACTCCTGGAAAGGAGTAAATGAATTTTTGGCCTTTTGGCTAAAATCAAAGTGTAGTATATGTTCCGATGGATACTGCACCATATAGACCGGTATTTTCTTGGCCTTCGGGGCTTGATTCCGCCGGTCTATAGGTATGTCCTGTGCAGTTCTAGGAGGTCAACCCTCCCAGGCTTCGCCTCCCCTCTTTGGGGGGAGTAAGTTTATTGCATCCTTCTCTGAGGCGCCTACCGGGGAATGCCGACGGGGCTGCCCAGGCAATTTTTAAACCCCACTTTCCCGACCCGACCTTGGATCACATCTTACTTGTGGAAGTAAGATAAAACTGTCCTTGTACCTAACTCCTGGAGAGGAGTAAATAAATACTATTCTTGGCCTTTTGGCTAAGATCAAAGTGTAGTATCTGTTCTGATGGATACTTCACCCCATAGACCGGTATTGTCTTGGCTTTCGGGGCTTGATTAACGCCGGTCTATAGGTATGTCCTGTACAGTTCTAGGAGGTCAACCCTCCCAGGCTTCGCATCCCCTCTTTGGGGAGGAGTAAGTTTATTGCATACTGTCTTAGGCGCCTCTACCGGGGAATGCCGATGGGGCTGCCCAGCCAATTTTTAAACCCCGCCTTCCCGACCCGACCTTGGGTCACATCTTACTCGTGGGTGTAAGATAAAAACTGGCCTTGTGCCTACCTCCTGGAGAGGAGTAAATCGATACTATTCTTGGCCTTTTGTCTAAGATCAAAGTGTAGTATCTATTCCGATGGATACTACACCCTGTCCTGTGCAGTTCTAGGAGGTCTACTCTCCCAGGTTTTGCCTCCCCTCTTTGGGGAGGAGTAAGTTTATTGCTTACTGTCTGAGGCGCCCCTACCAGGCAATTTTTAAAAAGCCAATGTGCTCACCTCTCGAGCTCTGGCTTATCTAATCCCACTTTCCCGACCTTGTGTCACATCTTACCTTGTGGGAGGTAGATAAATAACCTAAGATCAAAGTGTAGCATCTGTTCCGATGGATACTGCACCCCATAGACTGGTTTCGTCTTGGCCTTCGGGCCTTCATTTATGCCGGTCTATGGGTCTGTCCTGTGCAGTTCTAGGAGGTCAACCCTCCCAGGCTTCGCCTCCGGTCTTTGGGGGGAGTAAGTTGTTTGCTTACTGCCTGGGGCGCCACTACCTGGGAATGCCGACGGGGCTGCCCAGGCAATTTTTAATAGCCAGAGTGCTCAGCTCTCGGGCGCTTGCTTTTCAACCACTACTTTCCCGACCTGACCTTGGGTCACATCTTACTTGTGGGAGTAAGATAAAACTGGCCTTAACCTAACTCATGGAGAGGAGTAAATAAATACTAATGAAGACTATTTTGCTTTTGATGTGCATGTGCACATATACGCATATGTCTGTAGGGGTATCAAAATGACCTACTAGTACAAAGTATCAAACAGAATTTTGACAATAAAAAATATTTATGAATAGATAATAATATAAAAAACAAGAAATAATTTTAAAAAATTAATAGAATACATAATTATAAACTTTAATCAACATATAAGTACAAGATTCCAATCTTAAATGTTATTTAATTAAGTTAATATTGTTTATAAGGTTAGTTTTCTTAACTAGATATCTTTTTTTGAACCAATTACGATTAAGGGGAGAATGCACACAGTTAGTTTAATTTAATTATCTACCTTTTACATTATTTAAAAGTTACTAATTCTAATCCTGATTGTTAGGGGTGTAGGCAAACATGTAGAAATATGTTTGATATTGAGTGGATGAACGCCTAACGGTTATTAAAAAAATTCAAATAATCATATATGATTCAAATAACAAGACTTTTCTCAAATCTATAAATAAAATGTAATAACATTTAAATAAATAAATAAATGCATAAATAAATAAATATAAAATATTGAATAATAATTATTGATAAAATTAAAGAATATAATATTGATAGTATTTGTGCTTCCCCTTTCAACTTTCCTGTTATCTGGCTGCTAACTAAATACCTTTTATTTATCTCCCTCCCATAAGGTAAGATGTGACACAAGGTCGGGAAAGTGGGAATTGAAAAGCCAGCGCCCAAGAATTTGAGCAACCTGGCCATTAAAAATTGCCTGGGCAGCCCCGTCGGCATTCCCCGGTCGGGGCGCCTTAGGCGATTAGCAATAAACTAATCCCTTCTCAAAGGATGAGAAGGCAAAGCCTGGGAGGATGTACCTCCTAGAACTGCACAGGACAGACAACCAATAGACCGGTGTAAATCAAGACCCGAATGCCAAGACAATACCGGTCTATGGGGTGTCTCCCGGCTGAACCTCCTGTCTGTGAAAATCATGTTATCAGAGAAGGCAGCCGTATTGAATTCTTAACCCTGTTTGACAGTCACAATTTTGTATTCTACGGAAATGATTCAAAGATGTTACACCATCCCGGATAGTTTTACTAATAGTTAGCAGTAAGTTGCATATTTACTAATTTCATATGTAAAAGATGTTTAAAAACATAAATAGATGTCCTAACGATTTGTAATCCAAAAACAGTTTTCAAGTATTTGTTTTTGTTTTGTCTTTTACCATTCTGATAGTTCCGAATTGCTTTCAGCATACATACATATCTCCATACTTATTTACTACAAATGCTTCAAAATAAAAAACCATTCTATTATATATATATATATATATATATTTGTTATTATCTATGTACGCATACGTTTCGTTCTTTTTAATAATCGGGACTCATCAGCATAGACATATGACTATTTACTACCGGTCATGAGATTCGATACCCCAGAGTACGAGTATTTTTGCACCTCAAATCCGACGCCTTAACCACACGGCCAATTCTGAACAGCGAATAAACTGTGATAATTTTAACACTTTATCGGCGGCTTAACGTCTGAAAGCGTTCCACTTTTTTTAATGAAAGGAACGATGCATTTAAAGCTAGTGACGTCATGCTGTGTTAATACTACACTTACAGTACTCTACTTTTTCTAGGGGCAACAAATAATAATTATAAATATGTGTTATTGTTTATTATCTATGTACGTATACGTGTCGTCCTCTTTAATAATCGGGACTCATCAGCATAAAGATATGACTATATATATATATATATATATATATATATATATATATATATATATATAATTATTTGTAGTCCCTAGAAAACCCTCTGGATGGACACTGTTAGTGTAGTATTTACACAGCATGACTTCGCTAGCTATGAATCCATCGTTCCTTTCATTAAGTTAAACGCTCTGATGACGTCAAGCCGCCGAAATAAGTGTTAACAATTATCACTGTTTATTTAGCTATCAAGCGCTGGCCTAGTGGGTCTTGATATCAGGATTTGAGTTGTAAAATACTCGTAGCCCGGTGTTTCAAATCGCGCGGAGAGTTGTGAATGGCTATATCTCCATGCGGATGAGTCCCGATTAAATTAAAAGAACGAAACATATACGTACGTAGATAATTAAAAAAAATGTAATATACAAGTGTATAGACTAGCTATTACAACTAATCTAACATGAAGTTATATTAAGAGATTTTTTAAAAGTTAGGCCTCACTAACATATCACACGTTGATTCAGTCCAGCGGTTTGCTTTTTATTGTACGCTTTTATTGCCGCTATAATAAAATACTTAGCTACAATCTAGTCAAACATGTATTGAGTCCTTTGCATGTGGTTAGGTCGGTAAGTCATCAACAACGAATTGGGAATCAATCAAATAGAATCAAGTTAGTGGGTGTTCTGTGTGTGTATTGATTTACTCCTCTCCATGAGTTAGGCACAAGGCCAGTTTTTATCTTACTCCCACAAGTAAGATGTGACCCAAGGTCGGGTCGGGAAAGTGGGGTTTAAAAATTGCCTGGGCAGCCCCGTCGGCATTCCTCGGTAGGGGCACCTCAGGCAGTAAGCAATAAACTTACTTTTCCCCAAAGAGGGGAGGCGATGTCTGGAAGGTTGGACCTCCTAGAACTGCACAGGACAGACCCATAGACCGGCGTAAATCAAGCCCCGAAGGCCAAGACAATACCAGTTTATGGGGTGTAGTATCCATCGGAACAGATACTACACTTTGATCTTAGCCAAAAGGTGTTCTGTGTGTGTAGGTAACAATTTATTAAAATCTTATTAACTCTTGTTAACTCTTGTTAACTCTTGCACACTTCATCTCTATTTGAGTTCTTTTGATAGTGCGAGGAAGGACATAAACAAATAGCGAAGGGTGAGATAAAGAAGGGGAGCAAAAAAAGAAGAGGGGTAATAAAGGGGAGGCAGATACAAGTAAAAATGGGCGAGGAGAGGGATGGGAAGATTGAAGGCGTCGGAGGAAAAGGATACACATAGAGAAAAGTAGGAGAAAGATAGTATATTTTGATATCACGAAATATTCTGATATCATTTGAATTTATACATGAATGTATATATTACTATTTTATATCCACAAAAAATGTCATATAGGGATATAATTTTGTATGTATCTAATTTCAGTATTGACTTCAACAATGCTCGATACGTAAGTAGAGCTAGGTAGTAGTTAGATCCGCCGAGGATAAAAACGCGGGAGCCTCTGTGCAGCTTAATTGCCATAAATATATTTTTATAACTTACTATATATATAAATATATATATATATATATGTATATATATACATAAATATATATATATATATATATATATATGTATATATATATATATATATATATATATGTATATATATATATATATATGCATGAGTTAATATTTATTTGTAAATATTATCATTGTAAAGCCATTTTAAGAAATCAAATTTTAGCACTGTTCGGGGATATTAAAAACAGACTGCCACTTAGTTATAAGCAAGGTTCTGATCACGTTCGTCGAACACGCTAGACTCCCTCCTGTTTACTGCCAGCTGTATCACGTGATAATTTATGATGCCCGTGGCGATAGAGCAAAAGCGTGCAGCGTCTTGGTTGACTCTGCGAACCGGGTTCGCATATCAAGACTGTCTGAAATTGTCACGTCTTACAGTGATGAGAGCTAAAAGTTGACACTCCGGCATATGTAGGTATAAATAATTAAAGATTATATATATATATATATATATATATATATATGTATATAGTATAAATATTTTTTATAAAATATTAAAGAGTTTTTTTTTACCTACAGACGATATCGTTTCAGGCTTTTTGACCTCATCATTGCAAGAGTTGTGGTTGTAGGCAGTTGCATGGGATCTGACGCATTTCGTAGATTCAGACTAGAATCACAAGACTAACGCTCAAGACACACGGCTACCGGCAATCAGTACCGACAGTAATTGAAATTAAGATACACTTACTCGGGGAGGCAGGGGGAAGCGTTATTTTTGTCCACAGTGTTCAACGTTCGCGCGGAAATATATATATATATATATATATATATATATATATATATATATATATATATATAGTGTGTGTGTGTGCGTGGTTTTTTGTGTGTATTTTATCTTTTTTTTTTATACTAACATAAAGAGTAGAAGTTTCTTGTCTCATTAAGACATAATAATCCCCCCAAAAATGTTTACCCAAAAAGATAGCTTTGATAGCACACGGAATCTTCCCATAAATTGAATGAAACAAAACAATCCTAGGTATGCGCGGATGTGTGTGGTTGTTTGTGTGTGTGTGGGGGGAGGGGGTAGGTCAAGACGGAGAGTAGAAATAAACAAAAGAAAGCGCGCGAGAGAGGGGGTGTAAGTAGGGATGGGTGGTAGTGTAAACATTGATGGCTAAAAGAAACGAGGCAACGTAATTAACCGTGGCACTAAAAAGACGGGATGAAAAAACTGAAGAATTGGATGCGTCATAGCAACACTATGAGGGGCTCTGTCCATCTGCTGTCGGTTGGTCGACCTGTCACGGTTTAGTCTAATGCATGGTCGGGCAACCTTTTCAGAGTGAGGGCCAGATGAGACTTTTGAAATGAGATCGCGGGCCGGAGTGAAGAACGAAATCTCAGAATTACTATACTTTGTTTGCATGAATAAATTGAACAAACATTGCATTGAACACTCTACAAATCTGATATTTTTTCTCAAGAGACATCTGTATATGATGTTATAAAAGGCGCCGACGAAGAGCGATTTTGGAATCATAAAAATTAATGACGGGGGGGAAGTAACAAGTTGATCCAGCATTCGTTTTGACACACCTCACATAAGTTCTATGTTTCATGCCCTTTCCTCGTCTCTCGTTTCCTCTTTACATCTCTCTTTCTCTTCTATTTTTATCTCAGGCCAAGGATTTGAAATTAATAGTTAAAGAAAAATGAAATATACATGCATCATCGCTCGCTGATATTTATACATTTTCATCCCACTTTAAATCTTAATCGAAACCTACTTTTACGTCGGATTGCAATAATAAAGCATATCAGGGTGGCGGCCGAACGCTAAGCCTTCGCGGGTCGGATGTGGCCCGCGGGCCGGAGGTTGCCTGCCCCTGGTTTAATGTGTAATACTTAAGTCACTTTAAATGCATACACACATCTCTATAAAAGGCTCTGTCCAACATGTTTAGTTTTTATGTAACAATTTCGTCAGTCTTTCCCGCTTAATATAAAAACAGTATTTCCTCGTCCTGTCCCGCTTAAGTTTCAAATAACGTTTATGTCGACCTCTAACGCTTAAGTTGAAAATAGTATTTTAGTTGGTCTGTCTCGATTAATTTATTGAATAAGATTTTCATCGTTCGATCTCGTTCATGGTTCAAATAACATTTCGTCGTTCTGTCACGCTTAGTTTAAAATAGCATTTCGTCGTTCAGTCACGCTTAGCTTAAAATATAATTTCTTCGTTCTGTCACGCTTAGATTAAAATCGCATTTCGTTGCTTCTGTCACGCCTAGCTTACAAAAAAGCATTTTGTCGTTTTGTGACTCTTAGTTTTAAATATCATTTCGTCGTTCTGTC
The DNA here is from genome assembly GCA_963556195.1 of Sepiola atlantica. NCBI lineage: Eukaryota > Metazoa > Mollusca > Cephalopoda > Sepiida > Sepiolidae > Sepiola > Sepiola atlantica. The sequence continues at coordinate 14,607,133 of OY744521.1, read as the reverse complement.
ACGCTTAGATTAAAATAACATTTCGTCGTTCGGTCACGCTTAGATTAAAATAGCATTTCGTCGTTCGGTCACGCTTAGATTAAAATAGTGTTTCATTTATTCTGTCACGCTTAAGTTCTGAAATAGCATTCATGACATTCTGTCCGGTTATGTTTGAAAGGGTATTTCCACCCTTACACGCGCAGATAGAATGGACGCATGTTAAGAATATTCTTTCTCCTTATTTGAAACAAACAAACAAAAAATACGATGTCTTACAAAAATCTGCTCAAATCCTGCCGTATTTTACTGACATTGAAAATAGATTCAACATTGTTTATGTTTGAACAACTTTCTTATCAGGTGTCTCTATATTATCCGATCTAATTAAGAAAGTGTCGTTTCGATTTCAACCAAACCAACGCGAAACACGTCGTCAGCGTGTTACGCTGATGAGTATTTTTGGTTAGTGTACGAGAGAAATGAAGACAACACAGCTGGTATTCAAATACATTCCTCCGTTCGTTATTATATTCACATGTTTTTTCTCATCCTGGTTGTGTTTCGGCCTTTGTGTTATCCGGTTTTCTAACAAGGTAAACACTATCGTAGTTGACGATTTTTTGTCAGCTACAAACTGACTCCTGAAATGGACTGATTTTATTGAGCGTTTGATACTTTAAAAAAAATATGCTGAACGCTTGACCGCAAAATGCTTCTTGAATTGTAAATACAATTCACAATTGTTGATGCAATCAAACCATATTTAGTACAAATAAACTTCAGTCCATGTCTAATTTTGCCACCAAATTTCAGTCATGCATGTTAAAATAGTATAAAGTGTTATCCCCTGTTCAATAATTTTCAACTGTGGAATTAAAAAAAAAAATTCTTAATTACTGTTTAATTTATACTGCAACTATATTTATGGAACATGTTATTAAGTAATTACAGTATATAATTATATAAAAATTCTCCCTATATAAATAATTATATAAAAATTCTCCCTGAAATACTTCAATAAATACATAATCATTATAATGATTCAATAATATCAGAAAATTATTATATACTGCTTCTATATTGAAGTATTTCAGGGAGAATTTTAGCAGTTTAGGCTTATTTGGGGCTATCAGTATCTTCTAAACTATAACCAATCTGGCAAAACCAATGTTATATTCGTAATCAGCGACCTTCAAAACCCCAGAAAACACTCCTAGATGGTCTGCCAAAGAAAAAAAATAAAAATTTGTTGACCAGTGTAATAAGCAAATTTTGATAAAACGTTGGAACTTGTCAATAATTGTAACATGAATGTTAAAATAGTATAAAGTGTTATCCCCTGTTCAATAATAAGCAACTCTTGATACAACGTTGGAACTTGTCAATAATTTGAACACACCCTTATTTTGGAACTTCTCGTATTTTGATTGTTATTTACCTTTTCAGTTCAGGAATATTCTAATTGAGGTGTTGGTTTATATTATCGTTGAGATAGCGGCGTGTGTGAAACAGCACAAGGGCAACACCTACTTGTACAACGATGACAAACGTATCGTCCAATATCGTTGAATGTATACGTCCTAACAATTTAACTAATGAAATGTTATTTATCAAGTAAAGTCAACACAAATCATATCTAATACTAAATATGTGAACATTGTAATTAAAGATAACGAAAGGAACACAGACTACAATAAAATATCAAACATAGAAAGATTATAAATCAAATCAAGTGGTGGCAACTGAAATAAGAAATGCATATTTAAATACCCTCCTTGTTTGCAACAACTAGTCATAAGACCCTTGTAACAATAGATTACAACTCAAACTATACCTTTAGAAATATTTAAAAAAGGCTTTTCAAGCGAAAAAAAATGAGAAAATATTAAATAAAACCAGCAAAAAAATAGTAGAAAATATAGAATAACAAAAAGAAATCTAAATTGAAAGTAAAATAAATATTATGATATCAATTAAAAGGTAAATAGAGGAAAATAATTGTGTATAAATCTGTTGCAATATAAGGTTTTAACGAGGACCTACACTATACCAATCTACAATATACGAATTTACTGTATGCCGACCTACAATAGTCACGCTACAACATGCAAAACTACAATATATCAAGCTAAAATTTACCAAGCTACAATATATCAAACTACAATATACCAACGTACAATATGCACAGTTACAATATACCAATTTACAATATGCCAAGCTACAATATGCCAAGTGACAATATGCCAAGCTACAATATGCCAAGTGGCAATATGCCAAGTGACAATATGCCAGGCTACAATATACCAAACTACAATATACCAAGCTACAATATGTAGGGCTTAAATATGGCAAGCTACAACAAAACAAGCTACGATATGTCAAGCAAAAGTATACTAAGCTACAATATACCAAGCTAAAATATGCCAAGCTATATCATACCAAGCTGCAATATACCAAGATACACTATAACAAGCTATAATATACGAAACAACAATATGCCAATGTACAAGATGCCAATCTACAATATGCAAAGCTACAATATACCAAGCTACAATATCCCAAACTACAATATCCCAAACTACAATAGACCAAACTACAATATGCTAAGCTACAATATACAAAGCTACAATATGCACAAACAAAAAAGCGAACAACAAAAGATTTTATATATGTTAGTTTTATATTTCTATATTAATTCTTTGATATAAACATTTAATATTTGTATATATAATTATATATATATATATATATATATATATATATATATATATATATATATTGTATGTACAGTATCATTGCATACTTAAAAAAAACTTTATAGTTTGTAGTATATGTTTTAATCTAATATTAGTCGATATGTGGCATCTGCCTTTTAGAAGTTGAAACAATAGTATTGTTTCCATATTTAATGGGGATTTTGTATATGTCTGTTTGACGCAGAAACTATACTAGTGCTTTCTCTTCAGACTACATTTAGTTGACTATACTATATCAGACTAATATACTATGTTACAATGATTGATTATGGAAGGTAATGGAGTGTCTGTTCTGTTGGCATTATAACATCCTCCGAGGCATTACCTCTCCTCTTGGGGCGTGTAGAGGGTTGTGTAGTATATGTTATTTTCTCATGAAACGATTATCACCGGCATAACCTCCTTATTCAAACCGTAGTGTAGTATGTGTTCATTCATCAGGATACCATTATATCATGCATTAGTTCCTTATTTCTTAAACTGGATAGTGTACTATTACTTCTGTGGTAATGATAACATCCTCCCAGGGATAACGTTCTCCCTTTTGATGGATAACCTCCTCCTTTTTTGGCGGGAGAATATGTTTCTTTCGTTATATATACTAACAAAAATATGGAAACATGTAGCATATTTTGGTAGTGTATTTTCAATACTTTAGCTAGTATTATTTAGTATATTTAAACTAATTTATTAAGGTGTTAATAACACTTTGTTTTAATTAACATTAATACATAGATTACAATTGTAAATTATACACCTTAATATTTAACAAATAATTATAATTTGTAATCCTTTAAACATTAGAGCTTTGATAAGAATTTTGAATGGTGGTTTTATATTTATTAGTTCAGCTTATCAGACATCACCATAAACATCACTAAACATCGCTTACCTTCACTAACCCTACAGACAGAGTATCCACCCTCGTTTCTGAAATCGCACAAACATTCAAACGGCTTCACTTCGTCAGCAATGCAACTCCGATACGACTAAATGCTTTATTTTATTTTTATTTCATTTATTATTTACGCATTTACAGAATTTTGTCAACTTACTGTTTGTCATTTTTAGTTCTTAAGTCCTTATTCAATCACTACATCACCGAAAAAAAAAAACTCTCCGAAACAATGGCGTCATTCGGATTATCTGCCTTTGAAATTCGAACCACTCATGTTCAATTTTATATTCGTTTTTTTTTTACATTTCTTTTTTATTTATTTATTTTTTTTAACTTCTATATTATTTCTATATTGTTTATTTAACTATCATTTATATATTCATATATAACGTAACTATAACTTAATTTATTTATATTTGAATTAATTTTATTATTTCCTTTTTCCTTTTTTTCCTTTTTTAATATAGCTCACCTCAAACGAGGCAGGCCGACACTGTAGACGTAAAGGACTACGTAGCGTTACGGTGTAAATTTTGGGTGTCATCGTGAGTTGGGAACTGTGCAGTGACATTTGTGTTTGCATTAGTTTCAAACATCTGCATGTTAGTACAGTCGGGCGAACATGGAGCAGGGATGGAGTTCCAGATGCCGGCAGCACGGGGAAATAAGCTATTAACATAGAAGGCTTTCCAACATCTGGGGACCTCCACAGTGAATTGATGGGATTCAGCTGATTGCCGGGTTGGTCTAGTGAATGTATGTCGAGGGTGCACTAGAGAAGCTAGTTAATCGGAGCACAGTCCAGTTTCTTTCAATACTATTTTATTCATAGCTAGACGGACCATTGTAACGGTGTTTACCGGGGAAATAATCACTCCAAGAAACACCTCCTCTTACACATATACTCTATATAAGTATTTTTATTTGAATGTTTCACTATCAATGAATATTTACTATGTGTTTTTAATTAATAATAATAGATAATGATCAGGAAAGTTAAACGATTTTATTATATCATGAATAAAAGACCACATCCGTGCAGCAACGCACGTACGTAAAGGTAAAGATTTATTTCATATTTGTTCATTCTATATAATAGTTACTATACACAAACACTGGAAGGAGGATCATATTTTATAAAAGTATATGTATTTATAAATAAATTAAATTCCACATAGTATTTTCAAGCTGATCACCGTTTAATTAAAAGAGAATATGATGTTAAACAATAGGCTCTGAAGTTAAATAATACGTCAAATCTTAATGAAATGTTAATTAAAATGTTAAAAGATAGAAAGTAAAAGTACAAATTAAAATGAACTTTCTCCGTATAACGCATTGACGTACGTAAGTGGGGACGATATATAGGCATCGTTTATTATGTTTTTCATTCAAATTTACGAGACGAACGCGTTACTGTTATTATGGGCTTGATTTATAGGAACATATTAGTTGAGTTGTGCAACAAGATATCGTTCATATTACATTTAAATTTCTGCATGTTAGTACAGTCGAGAAAGTATGAGCAGTGGGGGAATTGCAAAGGAGAGCCGTCCGAAGAAAGAAGATATTAGAGTTATATTGTTCTGCATCTGGGGACCTTTACAGTGAATGTGTAGGATGATGCTGCAAGTCAGGTTAGTCGGGAATAATTACGCTACAAGTGCAGTAAGTTCTGTGGAAGTACTCGTCTAAATGCGAAATATTATTTCAAAATCAGATTTTCTAAAAAAAAAACAAATGTAATAAATGGACTAACTTTATCTAAATGCATTATAGTTGATATAAGTAAATCTTTAAATTAATTGAAGTAAATAAATAATTATTTCTTAATAGTTTTTAATATCACGAAGTAATTCATTAAAATGGTTGACCTCTTCCCCATAAATAGCGGAATGTATTTAAGTTGATCTGATATGTTTGTAAATGATTAACTTTATATAAATAAGCAGAAATGCATTGCCTCAAATGAGTGTTATTAAGTAAAGTAATTTATGAAGAAAGTATTATTTCCGAACATTATTTTAATTATGAGAACGTAAAAAAAGAATTGCTTAATACTGGAATAACTACATCAATAACTCACGTAAATCGCCCTTGAACGCCTTTTAAGACAACACAAGTAAACTGATGATATATTCTTTATTAGTGTACGTTTATTAGCCAAGTGCAGTAGCACTGATATTAATGATAAATAAGTAGTCTAGTTACAACAGCTTGATTATTCATATTGCCATAGCGACCTGAGAAATCACGAAGACTCTTAATGGAAAAAGTTGTCATGCTATGGATGAACGACATAGTATGTACGAAAAAATATAGATAAATATCTAAATATCGGGAATTAATGTGTTTCCTGAATTTATATATTTCGAAAATAATAATATAACATTCATTGAAAGTAACTAAATATTAACATGCATGAAGGTTTATGTAAGGATACTAGAATCGACTATTTATGAATGACTCTTTGGACCGCTTAGAGTTCGATAAATATAAATGTGTTAATGTTTTATTCCGGTACTCGAGAATGCACAATATATTATTTGGAATACTCAATCTATAGGATATCATTTCTAGCAGTATGCCCAACTTCATTTCCGTTACCACAAAATATATACTGAACAATCCGTCGATTCAGGGTAGCTCACAAAAAAATTCGTCAACGCTTCATTTAGTAAACATCATTTAGGTTGTGTATATATAATGTGTTGCATGCATCTTTGGTGTACATGTCCAAAAATAATATTAAGAGTGATTACTACATAACAAATTTAGAAGCAAAACAAGCTTACTCAGAAGGACCAACATAGATACTCTAGAAATTTAGTTAAATCATCGCACAGCATGTGTAAGACAATGGAATTAAAAATATTGGGAACCATAGAACATTGATATATGAGATAAAAGATATAAAATTGCATTGTATACTCTGTAGTATATCAATTATTGTCATATATATATATATATATATATATATATATATATATATATATATATACATATATATATATATATACATATATATATATATATATACATATATATATATATATATATATATATATATATATATATATATATATATATAGTTATTTATTTATTATTCGGTACAGAAAATTAGTACAGTATCAGTTCCATTTGTTTCAAGCTCAGAAAGTGTTTGCCTCCCGGGTATTCTTAGCTTTGTTGTCACTTGGTAGATAAAATGGTGGCTCTCGTATATGCCACGAACGGATACGATATTTACTATGAAGTGTGAAATAAATATAAGTAATTAAATAAATAAATATCACGGTCTTAATCATTATTTTCTCAATTAATTGTAATGTTTCGTACCATCTTACAAAAGAAGTTATATATATATATATATATATATATATATATATATATACATATATATACATATACATATATATATATATATATATATATATATATATATATATATATATATATATATACATATATATAAGGAAAAGTTTGAGTGAAAGAACTCAAACCATTGTTATATTTCGAGGAAATTACGTGAGATAATATATTTTAATTAATTATATATAATAAATCCCTAGAATATATTACACATTGCAAATAAAATTGAGTTCAACTGTGAATACGTTATTTCAATGTGTTGTATTGCATGTAGTGTATTGAATGTGGTGTATCATCGCTAGCCTGAATCTTAATTCATATTCCAACAAAACTTTGTAGATAACATCGATATTAAAAAGCAAAACAATAAACAACAAAACAACACTCATTCCATTTCATTTCATTAACGCATCACACATTTAAATTCTAAAGGCTATTGCTCGTTTACCGAAAAGAAACAAAAAAATTATTTTCACGTCATAATCGCACCGCATTTTTTGAATTCTAACGACAAGGTTTCGTTTGAAGAATACATTTTCTTTCAGCTTACAAACGGACTAAATATTTTCAAATATTGTACGCATATGCTATTTCTTCAAATAAATCATAAATATGTAAATGCTGACCTCAAGCAGGCGGGACAAGGACCACTACGTAAAGTGAAACAACTTACTGCCAACGACAACTTGCGCATGACAAAGCCATATGCCCTGGGACTAGCATGAATGACTGATTGCAGCTATGGGATGTCATTTGACTACCGTAGCTGCAGAACACAGGTTTTAATAATAATAATAAATGTAAATATTTTGTTTATTATATTTTTTTCATTTACCATCTATTTTCATTTTTCCTCATGTACATTTATTTATATTTACAATTTTTTATATGGATTCAAATATAGATTTTATAACATGAAGTAATTAAAATAGTTCAATAGTGTAAGGCCAGATTTATGTCATATTCAACATTTTTTTTAAATTTCATACCATATACATTTTATAACATGCAGATTCACGTCATTTCATGAAACTTGTTTTTTTATTTAGCATACAACTTTTTCGGCTTACACGAAGATATTTGAAAAAATGTCCCTGTGCATTTATTTCTTTATGTGGCTTTCTTCAGTACTAAGTTTATAAAACACAGCACCAAAAACAACAACAAAAAACAATGCAAAACTAAGCATTACTCATTATAAACATTATATCTTTTTTTTTCACATAGAACTATGATTTCAGTATATCCTTATGGTAACATATACATATCTTATGCTTTTCACTGCTAGTATTTATAATTATTCATCATCAGCGAAAATATTGACCTAAATATTTCCTGGATTTAAATATATTTTCACAAACCGTCTTTTCTTGTTTCGCCCATTTATTTCCTTTTCCCCCCTTTTTTCTTAAAGCCATCTACTTCTCCTTATTTTATAATAATAATAAGGCAAATCGATGGCTAACCCTAACCCTCACTCTAACCCTAAACATTTACCCTAACCCTAACCTCGAAGAAAAAAAAGAATATAATTTGGCGAAACAACAAAAGACGGTTACTGAAAGGATATGTTATTATTCAATAATATTACTCTAATATTGCTCTAATATTTCAATCTGCATTGAGGCGTTTAGACGCAACGTCACGAGAAAAGTTGTGGTTTTATCTTGTTATATAACGTTTCAATTACAACGCTGTTATTGTATTAATTGTATATACACAAATCACTCAAAAACAATTCGATGCGTTTTGTTTTTGTTTTATCTTTTGTATAACGAACTGATTTTCTTCAAAATAAGCTTCAGTTTCGAATATCACTCACTCTATATATTTACATATTTGTTTTTCTACCGATTTTATTATTTATCGGACTAAAATTAAAATGAAAAAAAATAAAACAGAAAAACAAATATATTCCCATCAAAAAAGGTAACTCTCATTATCTTAGAAACAACGAGTTCCCCTACATTGCAATTTATACGTTTAAGTTTAAATTAAATGAAATGCACACAGTTAAAATAAGAGCAAAAACCATAAATATAAAAAATATATATACATTTAAATAAAAATACGTAATAATAATAATATAACACTTATGTATATAATTATAATTTAATAACAATCAAACACTAAATATCAACTAACATTTCAACAGTTAAATGTTAATTTCTGCGAGACTAAAATAATTTCTCGACTTCCAGGCAAAAAAACACACATATTAAGTGGTATTTCTTTTTTAAATGGATTTTTACCTCGGTAATTTCCAGAATATGATACCATTGATACTATCACTTTTTTTACACATTACCTTGCTAAAAATAAATATTTAATTAAACATTACTGAATTTTTCAATGTTGACATTTTATCTGTTTACCTTATCTCGTATCCAACGTTGCTTTCTATAAAATGCCACCGATTTCAAAGTTTGACTTCTGACAAATTATGTTTATTTACAGTTTTTTTTTGTCGAAGAAAACGATTGTTGATGGAGGTGTAATAAAATTATTCACTAGTCGAGCTTTAATTTCCAATTTTTACCGATTTAGGATGTTTGGATGTTAAGAATACTTGAATAAAATCGATTTAGTGGTCCTCGATATTCTACGTTTGTTATTGCAATAAATAAATAAAATAAATTAAATTCGGTCGACATTTACCGTTTTATTAGTGTCTTGTTTATTTTTGTTGTTGTTTTTTTTAAACATAGTTCACCCCAAACAAGGCGGGCCGCCACTGTAGAAATAAAGGGCTACTGCGAAAAAAAGGGAGAAGGTTTGGGAGGATCAACCATAATTGGGATCTGCTCAGCGAAATGTCTGTTTACATTAGTTTTAAATTTCTCCATGTCAGTACCGTCGGGGAAACAGGGGACAGGGAGGGAGTTCCAGGGGTAAGCAACACGAGGAAAGTAGCTATTTGAGTAGAAAGCTCTCCGGTATCTAAGGACCTCCACAGTGAATGGATCGGATTTATTTGATTGTCGAGTTGGTCTTGTGAGTTTACGTCGAGGGGGCACCAGAGTAGCCAATTTATTGGAGTATAACCCATTGAAGTATTTGTAAAAAAAAGGACAAGGACGCTACATTGCGGTGATGGGACAGGGACTGGAGCTTGCTTGACAGTGAGGGACCTATTAGGTTGGCGACTCTATTTTGGACCTTGTCAAGGAGGGAGAGACGAGTAGATGATGCACCAGCCCAGATGTGGCAACAATACTCCATACATAGGTGGAAGGTGGCTTTGTAGAGATACAGGATAATGTCAGGTGTGAGGAGTTTACTAGCACGGTAGAAAGAGCCCACCTTCTTTGCTGCAGTGGTGAGTGGTGGGTTAATTATTTTTATACAGTACATGTTAATTTTATTGCATTTTCATTAGTAAATGTGTTTTTGCTTGCTGTTATAAATGGTTTTAATAGATAAACTGTGCCTATTCAACGTTATGTTTACTTTCTTGAAAACTAGTTATATAGCAGAGTCAAGCAAACCATTAATATCAATCTGCAATAAATATGATGAATCATGATGCTACTGTTTTCTACTTGATAAAATGCAAAGTTTAAAAGGTAATACTTAAACTTTAATAGTGATTTCTTGCAGAGTTCATATTCTTAGACAGATATGAAATAATATGCCAACATATTGATGGGGCTCTCATTGTAAACTCCCAATTCAAGAAACAGCGTGATTCCCCCAAATCCCAATCATATATCTTATACAAATAAGCTAAAGTGGAAACCTAACTTGTCCACCCAGCATCAGTCATGAATATTCAACAATCTTTGTTTCGTCGTCGTTCAATGATATGTATCACATGTTCCACTCTGTGTTGCCAAATTTTCAATAACATTGTTATTCTCCTCTGTTGGCACTTCTCTGATTAAGTATGTGATTACATTCTGCAGTTCAAAGGTCCGGGGATTGTTTTGATGGACATTATTATTGAGATAACTAAACATATGTACATCTGGGGGTAAAGGTCATTCATTATCACATTTCTTACTGACGAGACTATCATGGAAGTTTCCTTGTAGCAATTCCAACGACCATTTGAAATGTTCAGATTAAGAACACCACTGGAACATGTTTAATACTAACTGGTTCTCTGCATATGTTGCAATATCGAAATATAGAATCATTGACCATTAAATGTAAGAATGAATGATAACTAGTTTTCGTAAATAAGTTTTGAGTAAAAAAAATAGGTGTTGTGAAGACGGAACAGCTGTATAAACAGGATGGGGCAAGATTAGAGGAAGTCAGAGTGTTGGCAATTGTTTACGTCGTATCAAGGTAGGCTAGCAAGGCAGACATTATAGGGCATTCATGACTGAAACTTGACGGACAAGCCAAACATAGAATAAAACGTATACTAATTCATTGATTTTGTATGAATCAGATGATTCTATTGATGACATTGGTCTTCCCGATATCTTTCTAGTTTATTATTTATTGAAATACTTTGGGTACTAACTGCAGCGACCACGTGATGGTTGCCAACATCCTAAGTGAAACTGCCTATGCTGAACGAAGTGGATAGTAACTTGGCGTACTCAACTTGTCAGTCCGTGTCGTTAACCACTTAGCAACTGTCACCTCCCAATATACTACTAACACTACTAAATATGGTTGAATTTCAGAAAGGTATTGTCCGGACTTTCGGGTCTGGATTTACGCCGGTCTATCGGTTGTCCGTCCTGTGCAGTTCTAGGAGGTGCACCCTCCCAGGGTTTGCCTTCTGCCCCTTTCAGAAGGGGTTATTTTATTGCTAATCACTTGAGGCGTCCCTACCGGGGAATGCCGACAGGGCTGCCCAGGCAATTTTTAAACAGCCATATCTCAAATTCCCGAGCGCTGTTTTTTCTCTCTTTCCCAACCTTGTGTCACATCTTGCCTCATGGGAGGAAGATAAATCAGTTCAGAAAGGATCGTGGATTTTATTATTGGTTGAATTTCAATATTGCCCCCCCCCCCTGTATGTTATTATTATAACATAAAACTAACAACATTATTTTAGAAGTTACTACAAAAAAGGGAGAGAAACAAATTTATTAGAAAATGGATTCTATTTGATTATTTCTTTTACTGTCTCCTCGTGCATATGTTAATGGCTATTTTAAATGCTAATGCCCATTTCTCTTAAATGTTTATGGGGCAAAGCACCTTTTTACAAATGTCGGAGTAATTAAACTAAATTTATGTTTTAACTGAAAATAGGTTCAGTCCTCCCTTTCACAATCCAGCTTTTGCGGTCAACGTGTGTGTAAGTTTGTACATTTGTTTGCAAGACTTCTGGAAAACCATGAATCAGGATTGTTGGTCTGCAAGAAGTTCTCCTTGTTCGTCGGAGCTATTCATTAACCTGTAAAATTGCAAGTTTATACTTCTGACCAAAATCAACGGTTGCATGCGTTGTTCAGAAATTTAGGCCCAGAACATACCAAAAAAATGGCGAAAAAGCGATATTCTCATTCCCATTCTATTGAGGTGCGGTCCAGCGCTTGACACGTTGTCGCTTGCCACATGCAGATTCATAGACAACCAGAAGACGACAGATGCAGTTGCCGACACATCCTGTTTTTTTAAATATATATCTCACAGCGGTAAGATGAGACACAAGATCGAAAAGTGGGATTGAAAAGCCAGCACCCTAGAGGATGAGCATCCTGGCCTACAAAAACTCCTGCGCAGCTCCGTCGGCATTGCCCGGTAGGGTGGCCTCAGGCGATTAGCAATAAACTAACCCATTCTCAAAGGGTGAGAAGGCAAAGCTCGGAAAGTGGGATTTGAAAAGCCAGTGCCCGAGAATATGAGCACTCTGGCCTACAAAAAATGGCTGGCCCGTCCCGTCGGTATTCCCTGTTAGGGGCGCGTCAGGCGATTAGCAATAAACTAACCAATTCTCAAAATGTAAGAAGGCAAAGCCTGAGAGGGTGGACCTCCTAGAACTGCACAGGACAGTACCTCAGACCGTACCCCAGACCGGCTGAATGAAGGCCCGGAGACCAACCATTACGGGTCGACAGAGTGCAGCATCAATCAGAACATGCACCACACTTTGATCTTAGCCAAATAGCGGAGTTAATATCCTATATTGCTTTAGTGTAAAACCTGCCAATCATCGGTGGCCCTGCCAGGAATCGGAGTTCAATACGTCATAGCTCTGACACTCCCACGTTACCACCGCCCCTTCCACGGTGATAAGGAGGGGGATTTTCGTGCATATCTACGTCGAACAATAAAAGTCACCTTTGCAACATTTAATTACAGTGGTTTTAAATATTTTCCGTACCGCGGCCTCTTAACCGATTATTAAAACGACTACACATTTCTTTTACTGTAATGATGGGGATGATAAATGCCTTTGGATTGGTAGCATTTAGAAATGAACGTGTTGTTAAATATCACCAGTGATTTTGTAATAATTCGGTATAATTAAATACTATGTTATTATTATTATTGTTATTATTATTATTATTATTATTATTATTATTATTATTATTATTATTATTATTATCATCATTATTATTATTATCATTATCATTATTATTATTATCATTATCATTATCATTATTATTATTATTATTATTATTATTATTATCATTATTATTATTATTATTATTATCATTATTATTATTATAATTATTATTATTATTATCATTGTTATTATTATTATCATTATTATTATTATAATTATTATTATTATCATTATTATTATTATTATCATTATTATTATTATTATTATTATTATTATTATCATTATTATTATTATTATTATCATTATCACTATTATTATTATTATTATTATTATTCATTGGATTAAATCATATTATTATTATTTACTCACTAGGAGTTATCACACTGGTCATCGTCAGTGATCGCCCACTGCCGACAATCTGTGGTATTCCCTGGAGTCTTAGTGACAAAAAGTCTCCTTAGACTTCCAGTATGATCCATTTCTTTTCGTTCATCACCGCTGATGACCTTGCGGTAATCGCAACAGCCACCTACCAACGATTTCCCGCTGATAAGGGCCATTGGTCCCCTCTTGGGCCTGAATGGCAACAAGCCTCCCCAAGGTCCCAGAGCTGTCTGAATTATTATTATTCCTTGGATTAAATCATATTTATCTGTAAACAATTTAATTAAATTCAAGTCGTTAAGGGATAACATCATAATGGACATGGAGTTGCCTCGGATGATTTCTAAAGAAATGCGTTGGATCATCCAAAAGATCTCTCGAGCCTCGTTCCTACAAAAGGTTATCATCTGTCAGATTTCTTGTAAAAATCGTGAAGTACCTTCTTGGAATATCGTGACTTTTCGACTGAGATAGGCTAACATTTAAGCTGAGCTAAATTTGTCGTTATTCATGGATACGGAAAACTGAGTGTCAGTGCGGGTATTTACAGCAGGTTACCCATTTCCTGACGGCGTCAAAGTATCAAAGCAAGTCACGGTACGTATGAGTGGCGTTTCCAAGTGTGTCTATATGTGTGTATGAGTGTCTCTTTTTGTTTGTTCGGTGTCCGAGCGATTACAGCTCCCGTTTTCAATTCCAATATTTCTTGACATCTCCGAATCGTATGCTAGACATGTTTGCTTTTGCTAGAGCGTTCCAGTTATATCACAGCAAGAGGGTTCTTCATGAAGTGCAGAAACGTATCTGTAATTTGATCGGTCCTACCCTTTCTTCTTCTCTGCACCCTCTTTCTCACAGACGTGATGTTGATAGTCTCAGTCTTTTCTTTAAATACTATTATGGCATGTGTTCTTAAGAATCTATTCCCCGCATCTTTTGTTCCAGCTCGTTTGACTCGTTGGTCTAGTGGTCTCTATCCATTTACTGCTTTGATACTTCATTGTAATACAGCTTTTTATTCCAATAGCTTCTTTCCCAGAACTACAGGCTTGTGGAACTCTCTTCCTGCTGACTGTTTTTTTCCTACTTATAACCTTGGTCTTTTCAATACTAAAGCCAATAGGGATCTCCTGTTTTTGCGATAATCATATTTGTTCTTGTTAACATCTTACATTAAGTGACTTCATGCATTATTTAGAGCGAGTTCCATTTTTTTTAAATATCCATTTTAAACCTGAATAATGCACATAACATTTTTCTATTGCGTGTAAAAACTATTTTAATTTGAACTGCCGAAAAGAAAAGAAAGCTTTTAGAAACTCGAAATTAACGGGTACTTTGGTTAGTATATAATGCAATATATATTGTATCCGTTCTTTACTCTATCCTTGTTAGTCTTTATTTGTGTTATCATATTTGTTTCTCCCTACTTTGCGTTAGTCATCTGATGAAAAAGATCCGCAGCCGAAATTGTCTACATTTTCGACTCAGATTATCGTCCATGTTTTGTACGTTACCCTCGACACAATACTTCTCTGTGTGATAAGCGTGTCAAATAGAAATTCGAAATCCAACAGAACATTTCATTTTCCTTTTCCGCCTTTTTTTGGTTTAGTTTAAATATTTCTTTGCATTTTTGACACCGGCTCGTTTACCAATCACTACGCCTCAAAAATGTGTGTAAGCTTTTGTTTGAAAATAAACAACTAGAAACAAAAGGTCTCGTGTTCGCCTTAAACAACATCTCAGCTTTTTGTCTCTCTCGGTAAATGCTGTCTTATGTTTATTGCTTTCGATTTGTTTGTTTTTTATTTTTCATTAGATCAACTACTTTTTACCGTTTTATTTTTAAGCTTCAATTAAAGGAATTTATAATTCGTAAAGAATGTATATTCTTATTGCCAAGTTGATCTGTCTAATACATTAACAGCAACGCGCCATCTCTCAACTCCATGTGTCTAGTTACAAGCGGAATGTTTATGGGAAAAGCTCCTTTGCAAGGGCTTCCTGTCTCTTAAACATATTACCGCGGGACTGATTCCCTGCAAATTACTACATAATTATATTCAAACCCAATGTAAACCAATACTTGTCATATACAGTCGCTTAACTAGTCCACGTTTGTTCATAGCATAGATTGGTCCTCATCTCTCCGCTGACATCTCATCAACCCTTTCCTTGATTGGTCTAAGTCTGGATAAGCGCTGACCACTTACTACAGGAAAAATATACACAAAAAAGACTGCATTATTCAGAAACAATTAATTATCGATACTCCTCTTCCAAAATAAAGATAATTTATTCGTAGAGATCATACAAGTATTTATCTACCTCCCACAGCGGTAAAATGTGACACAAGGTCGGAAAGTGGGATTTGAAATGCCAGTGCCCGAGAATTAGAGCACTCTGGCCTACAAAAAGTTCCTGGGGCGTCCCGTCGGCATTCCCCGTTAGGGGCGCCTCAGGCAATTAGCAATAAACTAATCCTTTCTCAAAGGGAAAGAAGGCAAAGCCTGGGAGGTGGACTTCCTAAAACTGTACAGGATAAGCCCATAGACCGGAGGAAATCAAGCCCCGAAGGCCAACACAATACCGGTCTATAGGGTGTAGTATCCATCAGAACAGATACTACACTTTCTTCTTAGCCAAAACGCCGAGATCATACATTCAAAAAGTAAAATTAAATATTCCTGAATAAGCAAGGATAACTTTTGCAAAATTAAAAGAAATGCATAAACATATACACACAATTAACTTTATATAAATCCGGATATGCTAGTGCACACCCTCCGACAAAATAACGAATTCGTAATTATATCACAGTAGAATGATTATTGGTAGTGGTTGTCAGCCAACGTCTAACAGATATGTCTAGTATATATATATATATATATATATATATATATATATATATATGACTTATCTGTATTATTGGGTCTGAAGAGATGTACTCTCTGTGAAGAGTACAACCGAAACATGTATGCACATATATAACCAATAATGTTTGTATGAATATAAAATTATACTTAAGAAAAGCTCTACTTGTTATTGAGCACTTTTTATAAACACTGGAGTTTCAATGGATTTTGATTTACAGAAACTAATACAATACGTGTAATATATATATATATATATATATATATATATATATATATATATATATAACATTCAATTAATTAAAACATTACAATTGTTCCAATAATTAGAACATGAGATCCAGTATGGCGTACGATCTTTTCCAAAACAGTTTGGAAATACTTTATTTTATTTTATAAATTAATAAAGCTAAGCCAAAACGTCACTTCATCAGCGCCTTTAGCAACACGTCTTACAGAAAGTCAGAGAAAAGAATAAAATAACTCATTGTAGAGAAACATCTACTGTCAGAAAGGCCACCAGTTGATATGTTAGTAGTACAGGGGAGGGGAAAGAACACAATGGTACCTATAAACCAAAACACTGGTACATACAGAAGAAATACTCCAATATTTTCCATGGATTTACGCTTTGAAATTATGCAATAAATTAATTAAAGAATATATATATATATATATATATATATATATATATATATAAATATTTGGCCGCGGTTTGTTTCTTTCTAGGCTAAATTAATGAATTGATTTAATTAGCATATAGCTCCCCTCTTCCTCTCCTAAATATCATCTACTCTAACTTCTACTAAAATAAAGAGAGTGTATTCGTGAAGGTCATACATTTAGAAGGTAAAATTAAATATGTTTGAATAAGAATGGATTACTTTTGCAAGATTTAAAGAAATAAGTTCTTTTTTAAATACTTACTGGAATGAAACGTTCATCTATGTAAAGTAAACTCATCCTTAAAGACAATATGTTTAGACAATGACATTATCAGGATTGCTGTCTTACAACGACGGCTGCGGCTCGGTTTATGTTTTCTACATCGATGTTGATGCGACCAAACTACTGACTTGTTTGCTTTGCACCCAATTTGCTTCACTCTTCACTCAATGAAGTTGTCATGCAATGCCCCGATTTTGCCTGGTTGGCACCTATTCCTGAGCCAATTGGCTTAAAAAGAGGAGATGGTTGCTCAACCGAGAATATAACATTTTTTTGCTTTTCGATCAGATGACATATTTTCGAAATGTGATTTAAATTTTAAGGAGACCTATGAATAAATCTGAAATAGTCGATATACGTAAAAGACAGTGAATTACTTATATAATTAAAGAATAGATGATTAAATGAAAATAAATTATAAAAACTTAATTAAAACAAACTAAAATTAAAACTTAAAAATATATATAGAAATGTGATATTTAGAAGGCAATACAATGCAAAGGTGTGACGGATAGACACAAGTTGGAGCAAATAAGACATATAATGGTGGAACAAATGAATTAGTTTCAACCTTAATACAATGTGTACATACACATATATATATATTTATTATTATTATTATTTTTTTTTCCCCTTTCAAAACACATATATCTGTCTATCTACACAATGTTACAATGTTATGTAATACCTGTATCAAGATTGTCTGGTGGAAATTCCGTATGATATAATTTTTTTTTTATATCATACGGAATTTCCTAAGGAAGTCTTACAATAAAGACGAAACATTGATGAATACATAAAAAAATATTTTATTATATACAGGGTGTCCCAAAATAATGTATACACTCTTTGAATCGTTAAAACTCGTTCAATTTACTGATTTTGACTTGCAAACAAGGTTGATAGAACAGTAGAAGAGTAAGAATACACATTCAAAAATACTGACACTAAAATTAACAAAACCATAAGAAATTAACTGTTAATAAACGTAAAGGCTACAATGTTTAAAGCAAGAAACCTGAAGCAATTGCAAACAAATGGGAGTAGCAATTGTAGTAGAATGTGCCCAAGGAGTAAATGTTGCAGGACGTTTGTAGGTACAATTCTTAACGTCTTCACTATATGGAAAGTGTATTGAGCAGAACGGGTTGGGGTTAGGGTGAGGGTTCATTTTATGAACATTCTGAAATTACCCTAAATAGACTTTATCTTTGTTAAAAGTTAAGTTTCTATGTTTTTGTTAATTTTACTGTCAGTATTTTTACGTGTATATTCTTACTCTTCTGTTTGTGTGTGAATCTTGCAAATAAAAATCAGTAAATTGAACGAGTTATAACAATTCAAAGGGGGTATACATTATTTTGCGACACCCTCTATATATATATATATATATATATATATATATATATATATATATATATATATATAAATATAGAGACAAAAATGCCTTCAAAAAACCATGTATTAGATGCGAGTAATTAAATTTAAAAAAAAAGAAACAGAAAAATATTTCGAAACATTTAACAAAATATTTCAAAATACCTTCCGTTTTTTTTTTCTTCATCTTGATTTTTTTTAGCTAATATTTCGCTTGACAAAAACAAGCTACGACAGAGCCAATACAAATAAAGGTATAACCTTTTTCTTTCCATAATTTACTTCTTGGTGTTGGTGAAGTGTCTCGTCCGGTGTTGTGGACTATTGGTGAAAATGTCTGTTTTAAATAGAATAGAACTTGATTGCGCATGGTCGCTGCTAGTTATAAATTAGGAAAGTTCATTTTATAAAGCATCTTTTGAAAGTTAATATAAATATAGAGGCAAAAATCCCTTAAAAAACCCATGTATTAGATGCTTTATAAAATGAACTTTCCTAATTTATAATATATATATATATATATATATATATATATATATGAAGTTAAATACCGTTTAAAACGCTACCAAGATATTTCAGTCGTTAGAAAGCAATCATCGGTTGGAAGTAAGAACTTTAATGAACAGAAATTCAAATTGTACAAGACGCGTCCGAAAAAGATGTAAACAAACAAGTATGAAAACGTAGAAACAAAGAAAGAAAGAAAAGATGTGCGCGTCAGCATTTGACGTAACTGTAAAAAACAGGCAAAGACGAAGCAGGCTTAAATACAAGGAAGGAAGGACGGAAGAAAGGACGGAAGGAAATAAGGATGAATAAACGTGAACATAGTAGGCAGGCAAAAATCAAATTGAGGCGTGCGTAGAAAACATTTGGGAAGGACAGGAGGAGGGAAATTTTGATGAGAAAGTTAAATGAATGGCGTATTAACTATTGTCGTAACGAACTACGTTCTGTTCAAATAAGATATTTTTTGCAATAACGGTGTTAATGCTTAAGCACCCGGGTGTCTGAACAATTCCGTTCTTGTGCCGCTGGATGAAATAAGACTATACAACGTCTTGTACAATTTGAATGTATGTTCATTAAATTCTTACTTCCAACCGAGGATGGTTGCTTTCTAGCAACTAAAATATATTGGTAGAACTTTTATATGTGTTTGAGTTTATATTTATGTTAGTTTGTTGATTCGCTTGTCCTCAATTCCATGAGAGCGAAAGCTCGCAACGCTAGCGTATGTAGGTAAAAATAATTTAATAGTATTTATTTAAAATTTATATTATAACCCCTTTTAATAAGATTAGAGTTTAGCCCTGTTCGGCGAAGTTAAAAATAGACTGACACGTAGCTATAAGGCATATTCCGACAATGTTCGTAGAATCTCTAGTCAGTCTTTCTTGATATGCCACCCTTCGCATTAATAGAACTTAAATTAATTTCTTGAATGATGTAATGTGTCATGGCCTAATGGTTACAGCGCTGATTCTGTGGCAGGGGTTCGAATCGTGCGACCGTCTGAGATTGTCATCCCTGCACTGATGAGAGCGAAAGCTCGGAACGCTAGCGTAAGTGGGTGAAAATAATTTAATATTTTTATTTAAAATATATTGAGCACTTTTGAAAAGTATTGGTTTTGTTTATTTTGTTAATATTTAAACTTAATTAATTAATATATATATATATATATATATATATATATATATATATATATATATATATATATATATATTTAAATAGAGAGAGAAAGAGAGAGGGTGAGAGAGAGACAGAGACAGACAGACAGAAAGAAATAAAGAAAGGGATTGGAGGGGGTTAAGGAGAGACAGTAGTCTTTTTAGAAACGACCCGAAGAAAGACAAAGGGGAATTAGTTTTCTAATGGACTGTAAGATGTTTGCTTTTGTTTCTTGTTACAATTTAAGACGTAAAGACAAAAAAATCTCTGCCAATGGTGGTTATTGGTGGTTCTTGCGTATTCAGACTTTTGCTGACGACGAACAATTCTCGTTTAAAGAAAGAAAACTCTCAACAATACAAAAAACAACAGAAAATAACAACGACAAACATAAAAACCAAAAAAATAAAAGAATGGGTCATTTTCTAAAACTTTGGCTGATGCCACCACTCGACTCTATCTTTTTTTTTTTTTTTTGGTTTCTGATTTTATCCGACACACCCGTTCGCCCGCCATGATCTTTAATTTCTTTTTAGGCAGAAGGAGCGCCTCGTGCTTTCGCCCCCATTTTCTCTCTCTCTCTCTCTCTAACTCTCTCTCTTCCTCTCTCTCTCTCTTTCTCTCTCTCTCTCTTTATTCCTCCCCTCTCTCTCTCTCCTCCTCTCTCTCCCTCTCTCTCTCTTTCTCTCTCTTTATTCCTCCCCTCTCTCTCTCCTCCTCTCTCTCACTCTCTCGCTCTCTTTCCCTCTCTCGCACTCTCGATTTATTTCCCTATTATTTATTACAGTTCCCTCCTTAAGCGCATATTGGAATCACTTACACACAGTGTAACATGCACACAAAAAGTCACATATATAAATCTCTATATTAATAAAAGTGTGTGACCACTTTCGTGAGTCTGTTTCTCACCGCTACGGGAGTTACACATACTTATTTTTGTATTACTTACTTTAATCAATGTCTTTCTTTTAAATATAAAAATGCAATAAAACGATTATTTTTTTAAATAATCGTTTTATTGCATTTAAATCAATAATATCTAAAATTAAGTCCACCGTAATACATTTCGATTTCTTCGTAAATAAGCTATCCATTTTTTCTTTTATTCATAAAAAATGCACAATAATTGGATGTATTTGTTATTCTTCGAAATTATTGACGCGCTCAGTAATTGGAACAGCCGATAAAAGTTCGAAAAAGGAGTGTTCTAACTGTTGAGCGCTTCCTCACATTTATTTTTCAGACGCTGGTAATTGTTGCTGTATTTTTTTCTTTTTCGTCAATCTCCCGTCCTGATAACACCTTCAAATAAAAGTGAAACGTAGATGGATATTTAATTAATATTTTGTTTTTTCTTATTTCATTTTCCATTCTACCCGCCCTCCGAACGACAATTACCGACGCTGTAGTCTTCTTTACAAAAAACAAAGAAATACTTTTCCATTAACATTTTGGTAATTTAGAGAAAGTTTTAAAAAATGATGATATTTCATATATACCGATATGTGGGTAATGTACTGTGCATGAACATTGTCAAATTTAGGCTTTTTTAGGAAGAAACAACAAAAAGCTCAATTAATATGGTGTTTAAGATATCTAACGTCGATGAATTTTATTTTGTTTCAGTATAAAAATTAAGATAAATTCCCCATTAACACCGGTTATATAATGAAATTAATAAACATACGGGTGGAACGTCGTATAGTCAAATATTCCATTTTCATATTACTGAGTAATTCGAAATGAGTACTTTGTACTTTTCACTTTTATTATAAAAGAAAGAAAAGGAGCAAAATGTAGTATCTGCACTGAATCTGTACTTAGTTTTTATTATCACTGTCCATGAAAGAAAAATGCTTCTAGACCGAAGCAATTAAAATGTTGGTTCCAATTCAGAGTGCCTATTTTTGGGGAGCTGTATTCTCCTCACGTTAAATATTGACATTGTGCCCAACTCTGCTCTCGTGTGAGGAAGTAAATAGGAATAGGAACAGCAGCAGCAGCAACAGCAACAGCAACAGCAACAGCAACAGCAACAGCAACAACAACAACATAAACATAATGATAAAAAAATAGTTAACGCATGTATTGAATTATCAACAGATTAGAAAATATTAATTCATTAGAAGCTTAAAAATAAATAAATATGCAAATGAGAGGCTGAGAGAATGATATCATGATGAGCGAACTACATACACTACCCCCCCCCCAAGGAGGGATGAATGCCTGGGAGTCTGATATCATGACAACAGAATAGATAGTACACTAACTCCCTTCACGCAAAAAACTGGTGCTCCTGAGGAAATGGTATCGTGAGGACCGAATGTATACTCTACGACCTTCCTCCCCCCTCGAAGAGGAAGTAATGTCTGGGGGGAATGTACCATGACGAATGAAAATGTACTACAGAGAATTAAAAAAATCACACATTTTAATGTCGATATAGTAAGAATAGGTGGAAAAAACGTTTGCATTTACTTATTTAGTTAACATTATAAACCATGGCAAGTGTCATTGTCCACGTGAAAAGCCTAAATGAAAATTGGCTGGAAAATATAGTCGCCATCTTTATAAACAAAAATGAATATGCTGGCTAAAGTAGAACGATAACTTTCATAATTTTCTAGTTAAAAAGACATGTTTATTATAAACTTGAGTTATCGTTCTTCCTAAGCTAGTGGTGAACGCACATATACTACACTGCCCCCACTGACAGTGGGACTGTAATATCGAGTATGTTCTCATAAGACCGTCCACGCAAGAACGACTTTCTTTTTTTTGGGTGGAGGGAAGTCGTGTTCGTTCACCATGACAATATATATCATTATGAACATACACGACTTCCCTCCATCCAAACAGGAGAAAGTCATTCTTGCGTAGACGGTCTTATGAGAACAGAATCGATATTGCACTCCCCCCGTAAAAATATTCTGACTAAATCGAGTCTTAGGGATTTTTCAGAATTCCCCCACACACCTTTAAACACGGAGGAGGTAATTCCTGGGAGGACAGTCTTATGACAACAAAACCGATACTACACTACACCGCCCATTAAAAAAATATTTCAATTTAATTCATTTTGTTTTTCTTTTAAAAATTCCAAGTCACAAAACATATTTTTATTGTTCCGTGGCCTTTTGGCTAATATCAAAGTGCAGTATCTGTTCGACATATCAGTTATATTTGACACTTTACTAAAACCGGAAGTAAATTATCTCCCTTGAAAATTAAATTCTAAATAAGCTTTTAAACGTTATCATTTTTAAATAAAATCTCTCTATATAATTTTATGTATAATTATAATAATAGTGCTATCGATAAAACGATTACGTATGTAAATGAAAATTTTACAATACAAAGTAGAAAGGTATATTACTAAATATTAATTTATTAAAACCTTAAAAATAAATAAATATGCAAAACAGCACAATTGAGAATTAAGTCATTAGGCGGTACCTATATAAATGGTATTTCAATGTGTTGTTATATCATTAGAATTAAATAATCCTAACGTGTTTGATGTTAATGTACCTATAATTCTTATATATATATATATATTTTTTTTTTTAATGCAACTTTAATTCCTATATTATTTTATTTCTAGCTACCATATCGCAGAATGGTTTTTGAGTGTAGTGTTTAGATAGTATTTTATTTTTATTATTATTATTATTATTATTATTATTATTACTAGTATTACTATTGTTATAAAGAATTTTATTTGATATGCAAATTACCATATCGCACGCTAGTCTTAAAGGTAGTATATTATTATTATTTTTATTATTATTATGTATTTATGTATATATAAGTAACATTTTAAGCGGAATTATTTCTACAATTGATTGGGGAAATGGTAGTTTGATCTGTACCATTGGAGAGCCATGCATATAACTGTCCTGTTTTTAAATCTCCGAAACAGTTACATGGTAAAGAGCTGATGATCCCCGTGTTAATATTAGATGCTTACGTTAAGGTCTCCTGTTTTTGTGAGACTGTTAGATACTTAATCCCCCTTTTTATTTTATTTACTTACTATTATATATTTTATTTATTTATGAATTTTCCAACGAATGTTAAGTCTATTTTTGATTTAGTTAGTTTCTGTGGGAATTTAAACTGCATTTTCCTTTTTTTTGTCTTTTTGTTTAAAATAACTCAAAGCTTCTTTAGACTATATATATATATATATATTGCTGTAGTCCAGCCAAACCATGAAAGCCACAGACCAGAAGTCCGAGACTAGAGTTTCGCTCTTCGTTAGAACATATCTGAACTCAGGATCAAAAACCCGAGTCATTTGCATGCGAGGCGAGTACTCTGCCACAAGCAACCACGTCATATACAAGAAAGTCAATTAACTAAAACAGTGTTAGTTATTAGACGTTCTTATTTAAATATTGATAAAACGTATTTTAGTCATATATCATATTTCGTATTTTATTAAATCTGATTGATCAAAGTCTGCTTCTCGGAACAGTTTTACTATATACTTTAATAAAACAAAATACATATTAAAATGAAATGAAAAATATCTAGTTTTTAAGTATGTTTGAACAAAATGCGTTATACTACGAAAACACTCCTCAGCCACCGATTGGCATTGCAAATAACACCCTACCTCAGAATTCAACATTTAAACTGCTCGGCGTAACCTTCACAGGCAACATGAAATTGAATAAATACATTGAAAACATTGCCAAGGCTGCAACAAAGAATGTGGACTCCCTCTACCGTGATTGTAAACTCCTCACACCTGACATTATCATGTATCTCTACAAAGTCACCATCCGTCCATGCATGGAGTATTGTTGTCACATCTAGGCTGGTGCATCATCCACTTGTCTCTGCCTCTTAGACAAGATCCAAAAAGAGTCGCCAACTTAATAGGTCCCTCATTATCAACCAAGTTCCAGCCCCTTTCCCATGGCCGCAATGTTGCATCCTTGTCCTTGTTTTACAAATACTTCAATGGATTGTGCTCTGATGAACTGGCTGCTCTAGTGCCCCCTAGACGTAAATACTCTAGACCAACTCGACAATCAGCAAAATCCTATTCATTCACTGTCAAGGTCCCCAGATGCCGGAGAGTCTTCTATTCCAATAGCTTACTTCCTCGTGTTGCCGACCTCTGGAACTCCCTTTCTGCTCCATGTGTCCCCGACTGTACCGACATGAAGAGGTTTAAAACTAATCTAAAGAGACATCTCGCTACACAGTTCCCAACTTAAGATGACACACTAAACCTAAACCTTAACTTTCAGTAGCCCTTACGTTTACAGTGGCGGACTGCCTTGTTTGGGGTGAATTATGATAAAATAAAACTTAATCGAATTAAACGTAATTAGTAATTAATTGAACAAATCATTATCTCTCATATAGCTATCTATGTAGTTATGTATATGGTTATTCAACCACTCACTCGTTATTAATGTCTCTCAGAACATTTAGAAAAAGAGTGAATCCACTTTTAATCGTTGCCATCAATGTAATTTATATATTGTGTGTCCACACCACAAATCTTACGAAATGAAATCCACCAACACGCATTTTTGCAATTAAGCCATTTAAATATTTGTTTTATAGTTAACACAAATAATTAATTATATTGTTGGCGCTGGAAAGATAAAGTAATTTGGAAGGATTTAAATTTAGTTTTCACAATGCTGTAATCTGTCTAAAGTCAACAAATTCATCTAAGCTGAGATTCGAAACCTAGAATCCAGGTCATATCTAAATTTGATCCTCGGTATTAAATCTCTTCTACCTTGCGCCAATAAAATCGGCACATGGAATATTGATTTCGCGTATGTGGATAATGATAAAAAGTATTAATTATGAAATAATTATTTATACCCCCCTTTCGGACGAGTCGTTTAAGATCAATGAAATAATCCGTCTAATCTAAGCTAAATGCGAGTTTATGTGTACGTAATTTGTTGGACGCTGTGAAATACGGTTTACTATGTTGTATCCTTGAAATGACATAAATAGGGTGTAGATCTCTTTTTTTACAGCTGGTCTTATCGGTTAGAACGTCCTAATTTGAGTTAAACGTTACTCGTATTCGGAGTGGAGGTAGAATCGTGCGAGCAGCTGAATAGTTATCTCAACACTGACGATAACATATACGTATACGTATGTAGATTATGATAATATATTGTTTACATATTTTCATTAATGTTAACGGAAAACTAAAAGCATTCCATACCAAATTGGAAATTATTGCTTTCCGGTATATATATATATATATATATATATATATATATATATATATATATATATATATATATATATATATATATATATATATGTGTGTGTGTGTGTGTGTAAAAATAAAAATGGAATGAAGGATAAGCAAATCAACACTAGCAAAAATAAACTCAAAAATACATATTGAATAGTTCTACCGAAATATTTCGATTGTCAACATACAATCATCATCGATCGGAAGCAGAACTTTAATTAAAAAAAAGAAAGGTTTTCAAATTTATACAAAGAACGCGATTTTGAAAGAAATAGTCACGTGTAATAAACAGTAGAAAGGGAGAAAGAAAGAAATGTTAAAAAAGAAGAAGAAGAAGAAGAAGAAGAAGAAGAATGTGAAGAAGAAGAAGAAAAAGAAGGAAAGAAAAAATCGGCAGTTGGTGAATGAACGCCGATTGGAAACGCTGTAAGTTAATGCAGTGGGCAAGTAGTAATTTAAAATTAATGACGACAAGGAATTAAACAACAAACGAGGAGGAGGAGGAGGAGGAGGAGGAAAAAGGACTAAAAAGTTATCCGTTATCATATTGATTTAGGTTCATTTCGATTAGAATCGATCTGGCAGAAGAAGTAGAAATTTTATAGAATCCTGGTCTTTGAATAATTGTGTTATTATGACGTAGGGTTAAGCATGATTCTATGAGACGACGGAGTTTAGTGTCGTGTATATGTTTTATTGAAATTTCCCTCTGTGTATTGAAGTGATGGCCAAAAGAAATCATGTGGTTGCATAACGCATAATGCATATATATCATGTTTATTTTTTAATTATATGAACTGTAAATATATATTACACTCATAATGAATTGATACAGTTTTATATTCACGAACATATTAAATTATTCCCTTTATATGATTTTAAAATATATGATTTTCAAAACAATTTTCACATCTATATTATATCGAATACACATTTCAGACGGGCTCATCCCATTATACTATACTTGGAGTTTTTAATAACTCCAATAGTCCAGACCAGCAATTAATATGATGCTATTCTAGATCAAGAAAACAGAGTAAAAATATAACTTGCTTGTCTGATATTTTGGGCTGAGCAAATTGTTATTTTCTTAAGTGTTAAGCAGCTGTTTTCTCTCGTTAATCAGGAAATCGTCATCAAAAACCATGACAAGGAACTTTACTTTCTTCTCATGTGTACCTCAACTCAAACTGTATCATATGAAAAAAAAACTACCTGTGGACCACTCCGCTACGAGACTTTTCCCAACAGACTACAAGAGGATCCTCTTCAAAACCAATATAAAAAATTATTGTCGAGACGTCAATTTACGTAACTAAATCCTCCCATATTATTGTTCATCATTCAACTGACAATCTCATTAACCCTGATTCTTTGAGTGGCTTTAGTAAGTGACGAATCATTAGTATTAACAAAAATTACAAAAGTATGTTTACTTTGTAATGGTTAATGAAGTTATTTCATTTTACATCAACACATTAAATTGTTGCACTAAAGTATATAGAAATGATATTGTAAGCTACACTCATTTTGAAAAACATTTAATAAAATTTATTTTTTATTATAAATACGCAACTGCCATTAGATTAAGTTTATATATTAAGACCTTTGTGTTCATGAAAAATGTCAAATGTCTGCTAAATTCCTTGCATCGAATCTTATATTCAGCCAGTCGAGGAGGTCTAAGATTTAGTTACGTTTCTGTTTATATTCTCAGAACAAATTGTAGTTTTCTGATAACCGCAAAATAAATGGTGTAGCATAAAATTGATCGTGGTGTGTTTATTAAATTTGATACCGAAGGGATTATAGTCGACAGCCCGTA
Organism: Sepiola atlantica; assembly: GCA_963556195.1. Taxonomy (NCBI): domain Eukaryota; kingdom Metazoa; phylum Mollusca; class Cephalopoda; order Sepiida; family Sepiolidae; genus Sepiola; species Sepiola atlantica. The sequence goes on along the minus strand of OY744521.1, from coordinate 14,578,316 downwards.
AAAGGATTCACTTTCATCCTCTGGCAGCAGGGACCCTTAAGAAACTATATATATATATATATATATATATATATATATATATATATATATATATATATATATATATATATATATATATATATTATTAAATTATTTATTAAAAACTGTGTTCTGCGGCTACGGTAGTCAAATGACATCCCGTAGCTGCAATCAGTCCTCCATGCTAGTCCCAGGCCATCTGGCCTTGTCATGCGCAAGTTGTCGTAGGCAATGAAGTTGTTTCGCTGTACGTAGTGGTCCTAGTCCCGCCTGCTTGAGGTCAACACGTAGTGTGCCGAACAGATTTCTGCAGTGCTGTCCTAGTCGCGGTTGGTAGGCTTGCGAGCCAATAACGGCAAAGTCTAGTGCTCTCTGTGCGGGAGTGGCAGGGTCCATTCGTAGGACATGGCTTAACAGAGACCATCTTTGTTCAGCGACCTTTGTGGAGAGGGATTTTTCGTTGCACAGCTCGTATAGTGCCTTGTTGCTGATAAGTTTTTTTCGGCCAGCAGTTACCTGTGATGGAACGGAGGTGTCTGCGATGGCACGCATCCAGCTTGTCAAGCATGACTTTTGTTATTGCCCAGCTGTTGCTATTGTAGAGCATGATGGACACGCAGTACGCGTTATAGAGACGGAGTCTAGTCTTCAACGGGATATTGGTTCGTCGGCTCCAGAGTGTATGTAATGAACAAAACGCTACATTACCATGTATACAGCGGGATGTGACGTCTGTAGTGCTGCACAGCAGGGAGCTCAGGGTCTTGTTCTTGCGCCAGCTCTCATTGCTGCGGAGGATCTTGCCTTGTGGGTCCAATTCTGTGGCTTCTGCAAGGTATACATGGCTACACTCTGTTTTCATCTCGTTCATGAAGAGATTGTCCGTTTTCAGTTTCTCTGTCGCTATTGGCTGGAGCTGATCCAGAGGCTTATTTTCTACGTCCAGGAAATCAACATCGTCTGCATATTCCATTTCTAATGACAGACCCCAGCTGGAGACTGGTGTGTTGGGCCTGTTAGAGCTTTCTCGGACGGATGAGAGTGCTGCAGCGAGGTAGCAGGTGAAAAGCACCGGTGAGAGGCTGTCGCCCTTGGGAGAGCCTATAGTGATCTCAAATGAGTCAGACAGCTCGTTTTTCACTCGGACTCTTAGCTTTGTCCCTGCTAACAGAGATCTTACAAGTCTTAGTTCGTCATCATTGCAGCCTGATTGCAGTAGGACATCTAGGATCCGTTGTCGCTTGATGGTATCGAAGGCTCGCGACATATCAATGCCCATCTTGTAGAAGTCCCATTTCTTTGTCATCACTACTGAGGTCAGCATACGTTGTGCCCATACAATGTCTGCGCAGCTTCTGCCTCTTTTGAAACCACTTTGGTAGGGTCCCGTGAAGCAGTCGATGTTGTCTCTGATGCGGCGCAGGGTAATGATAGACAGGATCTTTCTTATGCTGTTTACCAGGGCTATTGGCCGAAGGTTGGCCCGTGGCCAATATATATATATCTATAATATATATATATATATATATATATATATATATATATATATATATATATATATATATATATATGAGAAAGGAAGGATGATAGTAATCCGACGTAATGGGAAATGAAAAAGGAAAAAAAAGACAAGAGATATATTTTATATATCCATCCAAGTTTCGTCTTTATTGTAAGACTTACTCAGGATGATAATTTAAAGAAAACTGTCAGGAAAGTACATCGAAATTTTGGGTTGACATGATGGAAAGATAAAGGAAAGTAGTAGCCACCACTGACTTCTCACAGTCTGGACACTCCTCCAGCGCTCACAGTAGCCACGGCTACTACTTTCATTTATCTTTCCATCATGTCAAGCAAAAATGTCGTTGTACTCGCATGACATTTTTCTTCAAATTATATCTTGAGGAAGTCTTACAATAAAGACGAAACGTTGATAAATATACACAAAATATTTCTTGTTTTTTCCTTTTTCATTTCCCATATATATATATATAGGGTGGGCAAAAATAAGGGTCCTATTTTTAAAAATTCATAACTTTTTTATTTATTGATTTTTTTTTTTTTTTTAGAATAAGTAAAGGACCCCTTCCGAAGCAAGCATGAGCCGTATTAGCCCTAAGGAACGTACCCTCATTTAGAAAACATTATTTTTGCTTAAAAAACTCAAAACAGTGTAAAAAACAATACTTTAGTTTTTGTAAGTTTTAAGAAGTGTTTTTCGGCTAAAATTTGTTTTGTTTATTTCAAAAAATCTCGGAAGAGTCAGTCTACACACACATAAAGTTTGGTGAGTTTAACTTTTATTTTGTGGCAGTTATTAAAATTCAAGTTATTTAAATTTAAAGATAGGACCCTTATTTTGGCCCACCCTGTATATATATATATATATATATATATATATATATATATATATATATATATATATATATATATATATATATATATATATATGTGTGTGTGTGTGTGTGTGTGTGTGTGTGTGTGTGCTTTTGTTCAGCAAAACAAGGCAAAATTCCACTGAACCGTAAGGACTTATCCGTTTGGGAGAAGTACAAATAAATCAAATAAATAACTGGTACTCCCTGTTATGTTTTAACTGCGTTCGGATTTCTTGAACAATTAGAAGCACAAATAAATGTTTCATTTTTCCTTCTTTTGTGGGTAACATATTTCGGATAACCTTAGCTCTTTCTGCAATCACTAACCATATGCGGAAATCGAAAATCGATTGAATTCCTTCGATTGATTGAAAACGCTTGTATAGGACTTCTCAAACGAATCGTTACAAATGAGTATTGACTGACACACTTATATTATGTTCCCTGATGTCTGAGTGACAACAAGTGTTCCCAAATGTCCTGATTTTCTTACGTTCTTTTAATCATTGATGCTAATTATTTTTTCTTCTCCCAAAAGCCGTTTAATATTTAATTCTCACTGATATCAGCAAATCGCTTTCTCTGGAATTTGGCTTACTCGCATTCTAGGAATATGTCTTTTTCTAGTGGATTGAATAAAATATGCTTTTTCTTTTCGGATTTCCGTCCTCCCAGACCATTCATGACCATTTCCTCCTATACGAAACGGTGTGACAGAGTATAGTATTTGCTTATAGATCAACCGATGACAGGTTCAATTCTATTGGTTTCATATTATTATATTTATCCTATAGTTCTAGTTGTGTTTATTTTTTTTTTAACGTAGTTCACCCCAAACTAGGCAGGCCGCCACTGTAAACGTCAGGGCCTACTGAGACAAAAAGGGCGAAGGTTTTTTGTCGGGGGCGGGGGGATCTAAATTGGGATCTGCTCAGCAAAATGTCTGTTTACATTAGTTTTAAATTTCTGCATGTCAGTACCGTCGGGGAAACAGGAGTCAGGGTGGGAGTTCCAGAGGCGAGCAGCACGAGGAAACAAGCTATTTGAGTAGAAAGCTCTTCGACATCTAGGGACCTCCACAGTAAATGGATAGGATTTAGTTGATTGTCGAGTTGGTCTAGTGAATTTACGTCGAAGGGGAACCAGAGTAGCGAATTCCTCGGACCATTATCCATTGAAATATTTGTAAAACAAACACAAGGATGCTACATTGCGGCGATGGGACAGAGACTGGGGCTTGGTTGACAGTTTATACAGCGTTTTTCTATTGCTACTTACCTGTGAACACTTAGTGTCAATTGTTGCTGCGGGTTATTTTCCAAACTCGAGAATTATTCGTAATATTTCTGTTGTTTTTATCAACATCTTTTTTTGGAAAATCTCAACTCTACTCAGATTCCAAGTACTCCTAACCTTTTTTTTCAGGCCTCGGAACATTTCCCGGTGCTCCAAGATTATTCTTACATCGAAAGCCAAGGACATTTCAGCGATTGTTGTAGGAAATATTCTAGTAATGTAGTCCAACATAGTGTAAGCTTAATATAGCTTTAGATTGATATATGGATCATTTCGAAATGTATATAGTACACTATAGCATCTCCTATACGTTTCAATTTATAAATAAAATATATGTCGTCGTGTTATTTTGGTGTTAAGTGCGAATGCTAACCCCGCAACACACTTGCCCCTCCTTTATCCAAGTAACCAACTTTGTTATAATCACTTGTCTCCTCATATTGTCAGCGGATATACGTTTTATTGCCCGTCGCTAAACATATAGATTTACACGGAAATTCTTCCGGAAAATATAGCATAGTTGTAACTGATACGACGTTGCCCGGATGGAGACATATTTTTGGGTGAAGGGAAGAGAAAAAATTCAAAATAAAATCATGTTTGCCTTTTTTTAAATAGGATATTTTACAAATTCGTTTAAGTCTTATTTTATTTATTTTTGATTTCCATAAATATTTCAATAAATATTCAATTAATGGTAAATAAAAATACAAAATAAAATTTCAATGAGTATTTATCAAAGTAACGTGTAGGCGAGAAAAATGCACACAACACCGTATCTGATAGTTTTATGAATACAGAGCTTAATGGTAAATGTATCTAACATAATGCCATATTTCGAAACTGATTTTTAATCTTTTAAACTGTCGCTTATTTCTATATATAGCAAATGATCGCTATAATTAAATACAACATGAGTCGAGTATTATTGTTTATTTGTGCTGCTAAACCAATTGTTTGAATACTATTGTGTAGTATAAACACCTTAAAAATGATTGAAAGTCAACTGGGTTGTGAAGAATCGTCGATTACTCTTATACGAATAATATTTATATCAAGAACAATTGAAAATTGAAATGTCCTACTTTTGTTTGAAGGTAAGAAAGAAATGAATTTATTTCGAAATATTAAAACCAGATAAAAAAGTAAGTTTGGTCGAAGTGTATTCAGAATAAAAAGAAGATTACATACATTTTGTTGTTGCTAATAAAAATATAGCAAAAGTAGCAATAGTCGTAAAAGCTTGACTTTTTAAAGGGTTGACTAATTTGAAGGCAGACGCGCCGTTTGCACCTGTGGAAAGGTGGACTGCCTAAGAAAAAAGCGCCAACATAATTTCGAACCCCTAGTATTTGTAGAAGATAATAACCATCATGTCGCAAAAAGAACGATGCGCTTATTGTGAACATGTTTAACCTGTTATGTGGCGAGAATGGTCATTACTTTGCCAATGTCAACTCGGGTGTTTTGACAGACGAGCGTGTTCATAGCTTAGAGTTGACGGCGAGCTAACATGTGTAAGTGTAACATTTAAAACATTCTTGCGACAGAAGTCGGAACATACTCCATAGTCACATGAGAGAAAATTTCCTCCGACTCTGAGGTGAGAGAGTGGGGGGGACAAGTAGACAAATGAGAAAATCGCACGTATGAAATATGTTTTTCGACCGTGCAATGTCAATGATCCTTTTTGTTATATATTACGGAACGAAAATCGTTTATTTTCAGGCAGAAGAGGGGAGAGAACTGAGATTGATAGAGGATAGCAGATAGGTTGTAGAATTACCTTGCCCTGGAAGAAATAGCCTAAAATGTATTCTATTAGCACGACGAATAATAGTAAAAAAGTGTCACTCAAAATCTGAGGGATTAACTCCGCATTTCCAACGAATATTGCTGTTCTTGTTACTTCGTCTACTGTTTTGTTTTGATGTTATATTCTGATTTTTACATTAAGAATATCCTTATGATCCTTTTGCTCCTTCCTAGTTGTGTTCTATTCATTCTCATAAAGGTTGACGCTACTTTTTTCGTAACAGATGTGAACTAATGACTTTGGATCGAACCAACACAAAGCCAGAACTGATCAACTAAGAAGCTTAAACCATCTTTAGTCTTCGTCAGGAGAACGGGTACCAGGCGAAAATCGGAGGCGGAACATCGACCATAACAAGGAATGAAAACAGGTAACCTACCAGTGCGGTAGCCCAGATCTAGTCCGTCGATTATCGAGGCTATTTGAAGCGAAGCAACAAAAGAACGAAAGATGAGTAACGCAAAAACACGAGATGCTCAAAAAATAAATCGCATGGTGTGAGATCTGGAGAGCTTGAGGGCCAGGGCATGAGAACGTGATCATCTCGCCCAGACCGTCTAATCCATCTCTCTGACAGTGCTGTGTTAAGATAATGTCTAACCCTGAGGCTCCAGTCCGGTGATGCCCAATCCTGTTGTAAAATGATGTCGTCAGACTTTTCCTCACTCAACGTATGCATTAACCAGTTTTCCAGCATGTCGGGGTACGTTTAACCATTGACTCTTGCTCTTTCAAAGAAGAATCGTTCGTAAACAGCTTTCTTGGAAATGGCCCCTTTTGGGAATTTTGTGCGAAATGCACGTTGAACACATGCCCATGATTCAAGTTTGAAAATTCAAGGACGCAAAACGCCTTTTCTCGTTGAGTGAACGCAATTACTGGGCCTGTGAATATATAGAAAAAATCATTAGCATTACAATAAACTTAATGGATTTAGATATATTACTACCATTCATAGTCGATCAGATATGAGGACTTGAATTGTGCCCAAGACTTTTGAAACACCCTGTACTATTCTAAACACTTATACTTCTATGTCCAGTTCAAAAATCATTTTAATAATCACATTGTCGAACTAAAAGGCGAAAGAGGTTCCTATGTAGACGAAGTCAGGCAGAAATGCAGTATTATTGCTGAAGTCTTTTCCAAAACCTACCCAAATGACGATGCCCGAGATGATTCAACGTAATTCAGAGGGACTCAACCAAAGCGTGACTTTATAATCTCGCAAGATGACGTTCAGTGAGTCTTTCGATCGCTCAATAGAAATAAGAATCTTTGTACAGACGATGTTTACTCTTTAATACTACAAGTACACTCTACATTTCTCGCTGGTCTACTCACACAGTTCTCTTACTTATACCTTTAGACTGGTAACATCTATGATGACTGGCGAACAAGAACTATTTGTTCCATCTTTAAGAATGTTGATAGTCAAATTCACGGCTATCTCATTCACATTTGTCTTCTGCATAGTCTGAAGACTTCTTAAATAAGCGATGTTATTTCATCTCCTAACTACATTACTAATTCCCCAAGTTTAACATGACTTAGTACCGAAAAGATCCTTCTGTATCAAATCACCTGATTATAGAATAGTCGGTCACTATAATTACAGATGATGATTATAGAATAGTCGGTCACTATAATTACAGATGATGATTATAGAATAGTCGGTCACTATAATTACAGATGATGATTATAGAATAGTCGGTCACTATAATTACAGATGATGATTATAGAATAGTCGGTCACTATAATTACAGATGATGATTATAGAATAGTCGGTCACTATAATTACAGATGATGATTATAGAATAGTCGGTCACTATAATTACAGATGATGATTATAGAATAGTCGGTCACTATAATTACAGATGATGATTATAGAATAGTCGGTCACTATAATTACAGATGATGATTATAGAATAGTCGGTCACTATAATTACAGATGATGATTATAGAATAGTCGGTCACTATAATTACAGATGATGATTATAGAATAGTCGGTCACTATAATTACAGATGATGATTATAGAATAGTCGGTCACTATAATTACAGATGATGATTATAGAATAGTCGGTCACTATAATTACAGATGATGATTATAGAATAGTCGGTCACTATAATTACAGATGATGATTATAGAATAGTCGGTCACTATAATTACAGATGATGATTATGCAGCAGATATTTTCTTCCGTGGCTTTACCAACTCCTTTAATTCAGTGAATCATAGACTTCCGCCATACAAGATCCAGATTTATGTCTTTCAAACTCACAAGTTAAGATTGATCGGCGCCTCCCGTGCCGGCAATACGTTTCGGGTGCAGGTTAATCTCTCTGTGTGTTTCCAATACGGTTGGTGGCGTATCCAAAGGCTCGGTTTTAGGTCACTTTCTGTTCCAAGTGTTTATCAATGATATGCAATAGGTCATCTACCGGGCGGTTATTTTTTTTACCGATAATGTCAACAACATTTCTCTCAGAAGTTACCTCGAAGATCTCCGTAAATGCTTCTATCAGCTCTGGAAATGGTCAAACGTATTACATTTGTCTCTCGATGTCACAAGTGCAACTTCATTCTAGTCAGTTCTTCACACAAAACGCCACTTGAATTTTAACCTGACCGATTGATTCTGGTCGAGGCGACGCAGCCTAAGGACGTGAGTGTTGTGGCCGAATCCTTCTTTACTCCCACTACCCAATGCATTCAGACGGCAAATAAGGCTGGCGATGTGCTCTTGCTCATCTATCGCCATTTTGCCACCGGAGCAACCGATATCTTCCTACTGTATACGTATTTCTGGTTGCATTCAAGATTCGTGCTCCAATTTCGCTCAAGATATCCAGCACCTGGAGCAAGTTCTGGGGTATCCAAGGCACATGGTCCATGGACTCCACACACATACTATGAGCCACGATTATACAGCATGGCGATCTGATCCTCGAATTAAACAGAATGCACGGCGATTATAATGTACTTCGTAAGCTATACTTCAGAGCTGCTTCGCAGAGAGAACTTTGTATTAGTTTTGTGCAAAAACACTGGCGTTTTCTCACATATGTTATATTTATATATGTTTGCTGAATTAATCTATTGATAAGTATAGCGTTGTTATAGGTCATTTTAAAGCGCGTTTCTCGCTCTATCTGATCGCGTTATTCGTTTCCATTTTTAATCCCTTCATTTTGTATAGGCTTTTCAAAAGCATGACCAAAATTGAAATCCGCACGATATTCTTGTTCCAGTTCAAACTAAACCGAAAAAGCTGCCGAGACAGCTCGTGACATCAATGATGCGTTTGGCCCAGGAACAACAAACGAACGTACGGAACAAAGGTCGTTCAATAAATTTCGTAGTGGTGACGAGAGCCTCGAAGATGAAGACGGTCAAGGCCGGCCGACTGCGGTTGATAACGAGGATCTGAAAGCCTAAATTGAAGCCGATCCTTGCAAAACAACACGAGAAGTTGCTGATGAACTCGAGGTCGACCACTCAACAGTCGTTCGCCATTTAAAGCAAATAGGGAAGTCAAAAAAGCTGGATAAATGGGTGCCGCACGAATTGAACGATTATCAAAAAATCGTCGTTTTGAGGTGTCGTCTATGCCTTTGCTTCGCAACAGAAACTACCCATTTCTCAAGCGAATTGTGACGTGTGATGAGAAGTGATCCTTTATGACAATCGGGCGACGTTCGGCACAATGGTTAGATGCCGGCGAAGCTCCAAAACACTTCCCGAAGCCGAAATTGCACCAAAAATGATTATGGTGATTGTTTGGTGGTCTGTGACCGGTCTCACCCATCACATCTTCTAGACTCCGGGCGAAACGATTACAGCGGAGAAGTACTGCCAACAAATTGACGAAATGCACCAGAAGCTCTAATGTATGCGCCCGAGATTGGTCAATATGCAGGGACCAATTCTCCTCCATGACAACGCTCTTCCGCATGTTGCACAACTGATCCTGTAGAAGCTGAATGCATTGGGCTACGAGACTCTGCCTCATCCGCCGTATTCACCGGATCTCTCGCACACCGATTATCATTTTTACAAGCATCTCGGCAACTTCCTGCGCGATAAATGCTTCAAAAGCTGAGATGATGCCGAATCGCTGTTTAGCTCTTGGTTTTTGGTTAAGTTCACTCAACGCCAGTTCAATGGGATTTAATCCGTTGATTTTAGAAACTTTCTTTTGGATCAAAGGCTTATTCTTTAAAATCTCAAAACAGGTTTACTTAAACTTGAACACAGGCAAGAGACCCATATTTAAAAAAAGGAATCTGCGATATTTAGAAAAAGTGAATTCATAGCTCATCAGTGAATTATACTGTTAGCATATATTGGCACAGCTTTAGTGGATGTTGTTCATACTGGTCAGGGATACGTCCCCGACAATCCGTCCGAAATTTGTTATGCTTTTGTAGGGCTAAGGTATAGTTCTGCTCAGTAATAGGAGGATTAAACGTCCAAGCTTTACTTTCTCACTTAGAGAAAAGGGTTAATTTATTGTCAATCGCCTGAGACGCTGCTACTGGGGATTGTCGATCGGACAGGACAAGTATTTTTGTAGACCAGAGTTCACTTCTTTTAGTGTGCTGACTTTTCAAATCCACACCTGAACATATGTCTAACCTTCTCGCCATGAAGTAAATAAAATGCGTCAGTGAACAGGAACAAGGTGTGACTAAATCTGGTTCTTATAGAGCAACAGCAGTGACATGACCGGAGAACAATTTTAGCAGTGTCACAAGCTCGTGTGACAGAAAATAGGGAGCTCCAAACTAAACGGCCCAACCAATGTCATCAAAAACAAAAAAAACACATTTACTGTAATTTGCACAGGTGAAAAGCAAATTTAAACCGATTGGCAATCCGAGTATACCGTAACATCACACGATCCTATATTAGAATAAGTATTCAAAAACATTAAGCTAATCTTCGTAACGGGATATTCAATTGTTGAAAAAACTGTTTTGTTCTGGGAATTAATTTTAGCGTCTAGGGTATTCTTGTGTATATATATATATATATATATATATATATATATATATATATATATATATATATATATATATATATAAAGAGGTGTACTAAAAGCGAACTTTTAGGAAAGGTAAAACCCTATTGTGAAGAGTATACAGCTCAATATCCAGGATAGAGCAGGTAGAAATGAAGGAGAATGGACACCGGACTTTTTGGCAATCGGACATTTGCTTGCACCCTGGCACACTTTTGCCCTACGTTTCTTTCCCTACAACTTTTATTTTATTTCATTTTTTCAAATTTTAAATCTTGGCCATTGCCAACTTATCTATCCCAGCGACTTCCTCTGATGATAAGATTTTGATCTTTGAAAAGCCTGGCTTAAGGAAAATTTAACTTGAATAAATTGCCTTTTTGCGGAATATACCTTGCTTTGAACTTTTGAATTGAATTTTGATTTGGCTTTTGCTTTCTCTAATTCCTTTCCATTCTCCTTCATTTATATATATATATATATATATATATATATATATATATATATATATATATATATATCTATATATATATATACATATATGTACATATATATGTACATATATATATACATATATATACATATATATATATATATATATGTACATATATATATATATGTACATATATATATATATATATATATATATATATATATATATATATATATATATATATATATACAGGGCTTTACGCGCTCAACTTCTTTTGGAGCTGGTCCCGCTCCTTCTCCAACGCTCAAAATTGGAGCTGGCTCCTCTCACGCTTCCCTTTTTACAATATAAAAAAAGCGGCCCTTTTCAGCGCTCCATAATGAAAATGTACCTTCTTTCATAAACGTTCAATTCTGCCAATGAATGGTCGAAGGATAGGGGTGGGCGTTAAAGGATCTCGTCAATAGAGGTTCGGATGTCACTTTAAGTGTAAGACCGTAAGATAATATTTGACAAAATCTCGCTGATATTTTGAGAGTTATAGGAGAACATGTCGGACGAAGCATAGGATTATACGTAAATTTTCGTTTCCTGCGGTATAAACTAGAAATAAAAATCCCTGTACAATTTTAAGACAATTTTAATTTTCATTACATTAACGAAGTATTTCTCAGTGAAGGAAATGTTGACCCGATATTGTTAATAAACAATTCAGAGATTCATTTAATGTCTTACAATTTTATACAAAATATCTGGCCTAGAGTTGAAAAAATATCGAGTAAAATTTTCCTCCACGCCAAAAAATATTATCCGGAGCAAGTTTTTTTTAGGTCGGGCAAAAATAGTTATTAAAATTAAAAATTTGAATAAAAAAGTTGAAAACGTCTATATTATAAATCTATAACAAAAACAAACTATTTACAATTTTAATATTCGATCATAGTTTTTTAAGATAAACAAAGATATCTAATCTACTTTCGGTCCTTAAAAACAACAAATTAGTCAGAAAGTCTAATTATTTGTTTTTTTAAATTAAAATTTAAGATATTTTCTTTAATTTAATTAAGTTTAAACATCGGTTTAATTGTAGAATAGGAGCCGCTGTTTTCGTTCGCTCATTTCGCTTGGTATTCACCCAAATTTTTTATGACACTGATTGTTGGTCTTAATTGTATTTTTGGTCATGAAATAAAATTCTCATTTTCTATTTAAAGTGTTGAGAATCTAACTTTTATTCGAGGTTTCAATCGCTGGCGGCCATGTTGGGTTTTTTTTTCTTGGACTAAAAATATTTTTTCTTAAAAATATTTTTTCTTAAAGATATTTTTTCCTTTTTCCTAAATATATTTTTACTGCTTTAGCAATTTATTACACACAAAATAAAACTTTAAACATTCTATTTACAAAAGCAAGTTTTAACGGAATTTAACAAATTTAACAGCAAACATGAAAAGTTAAAACATACTAGTCGTGAATTTAAGAATAACAAAATGTCGCCGAAAAGACGACGGGTAAAAAATGTGGTATAAAAGTTCAATTTGATATATGATAAAAATAAATTATAATATTTTGTCAGGACATAATGTACCATTTCACCTCCAAAATCGATTTTATCGAAAATGTGGGTGAATAACGAGCGAAATGGGTGAGTAAATCAAACGGCATCTATAGTGTAATTGAACCTAAACTTATTTATTTAAAAACACGAATTAAAAGAAAAGTTGGCTTATTTATTACATCAGCAATAAACATCCTTGTCATAAATACAGAAAAAAGTTCAAATCTATAAGAAAATAACTTTAAAGACATCTATAGACTCACTGGAACATTTAAAAACAGTTGTCGGCAAATTGTCTACTGCCTTAAGAAAACTGTCGCATCAAAAATTTAACATGTCGGTGTGAAACTTCAAATGTTTTGTTTTTATGCTTAACTCTCTAGTTCTTTCTCTCTCTCTCTCTCTCTCTCTCTTCCTCTCCATTCCTCTCCTTCTTCCTCTCCCTCTTTCTCTTATATACATTTACCAGAGATATATACAAATAACTAAGAGTAAATTCTGAGGCTTTCTTTTCTTTTCCTTTTTATTGCTGAATTAAATAACTAATGTTTAAAAAAATTCAAATAATTTGGAGCGAAGGGCGCGGAGCGCTAAATCCACGCTCTTAAGTCCCAAATGGAGTTGCTCCCGCTTCACGCCCGCTGAATATATAAATTAGCCCTCCTCTCCTTCGCGTCAGCAAAAAGGAGCGAGCTCCTGGAGCGCGCTCCTTTTAGGCGGGCTCCGTAAAGCCCTGTATATATATATATATATATATATATATATATATATATATATATATATATATATATATATATATAAAGCCCTGTATATATGTATATATATATATACATATATATATATATATATATATATATATATATATATATGAATATATATATATATAAATATATATATATATATATATATATATATGAATACATATATGTATATAAATATCTATGCATATATATTGATATATATATATATATATGTAAATATGTGTATATTACTATATATCTTTATATATGTATATATTTATGTATATATATATACATATGTATATATATTTATATAAATAAATATATATGCATGTATATGTATTTATATATATATATATATATATATATATATATATATATATATATATATATATATATATATGTGAGAATTGCGTTAGCATGAAACATCGATGTCTGTAGGTATTAAAATAATTAATAAATATTTGTTCATAAATATTATTATTCATCAGCCCCCTCCAACTAAGGCCGGGCATTCTCGAGTAACTTTAATAACAAGCAGTGCAAATAGCTACATGCACGATCCGAACACCGTTTGTAGATCACTTTAAACTGCTTGGTATCATGCCGCCGACTCGCTATTTACATTTAAAATTCCTATCTATTTACTAACTAATTGGCTATGGCCGATGGGATAAGACCCTCGACTACGAATCAGTGGCGATTTGTGATCGTGCTTCGCGCCCACCGACCGTGGAGAATTAGTACCTACACTGAAGATTGCGTTAGCATGAAACATAGATTTCTGTAGACAATTATAAACAATTTATAAATATTTATTAATAAATATATAAATAAATAAATATATATATATATATATTTATGTATATATATATATATATATATATATATATGTATGTATATATATATATATATATATATTCATATATATATATATATATATATATATATATATATATAAAAATTAATCAAATGTAAGTTTTTATCTTGAGGGTAACAATCTTGAGATTGAGTCTGATGATATGGTAAGTAGTCGAAGTTTTATTTTATGGAGAGCATGGCATAGGAAATTGTCAGAGTTGTATGGTATGGAAGGATCGGAATCGTATATGAAGGAGTCATATAGTATTTGAAAGAGTTGGATAACATGGGAAGAAAGCCGGATGGTATGGGAAAATGACGGAGTCGTATGGGAAGGTGTCGGGTTGTATTAACATTAGTTAGATGGCATGAGAAGCAGTCCGAGGCGGGCTGTATAAGAAAAAGTTTGAGGTTTGGGAAGGGCGCAATAAATTATTAATGGCCCCGGATCATTTGTTCTACTCAGCATATTCCCTGATAAAAAAGTCTACGCTTACAGTGTTACTTTCGGTAACTGATATATATTATATATTTTCGGACTATTGCTTTCATCTAAATAATTTCTCGTTATAATAATGTTAAATGGGGGGGTAGGAAAACATAAAGAATTTACCGGGAACATGTGTTCTACTAGGCGTTGTTCGGAATAACAAGTTGTAGGATTTCAGTATTAGATTTAATACTAGGACTACTGACTTAATCAACATTACGTATCTTCTTAATATCGTTAAATGGGATGATGTGACAATACTTTAAGAATTGATCTGGACCATTTGTGATACTCGGTGTTGTCCAGAATCAGAAATTTTGAGATTACAGTATTGCTGTTGGTAGCTTGTATATGTTTATTCCATTTTGACTGCTGACTCTGTGAACATTTCATATCTTCTTAATGTGTAGAATTTGAGAGGGACAATAAATGTAACATTAAGCATTAAAATAAGAGAAAGGAATAAGCTGGGCAAAAGAGAGGGATGGAAAAAAGGGGGAAAGGGAAAGAAATAACGATAAAGAGACGACTAGAGGGAGAGAGAGAGAGTAAGAGAGAGAGAGAGTAAGAGAGAGATGGGAAGAGAGATAGAAATCGTGTTATAAAGATTTACCCACACCATATCATTTCTTATTATTTGTCTTTATCGCCCAGGGTAACGCCGGGTAGCACTGCTAGTATATGATAAAATGTTATTCATACAAACATAATATGCCTACACATTCAGAACATGTTTCAGTCTAAGCTTTAATCAGCTAAACATTTTAAGTCTGATCAGTCCTATCTTCATGGTTTCATATTGTAGAAAAGAAAAGCCTTATTCCACAATATAAAACCATGAAAAGCGGACTTATTAGCCGGAAGATGTCAAGCTTATCAAAGCTTCGACTGAAAAATATCATGAATGTATAATCATGATATGTTTGTATAAATAAAACTGTTTTATATGTACATATATATATATATATATATATATATATATATATATATATATATATATACATATATATATATAAATATATATATGTATATATATATGTCTATATATATATATATTTATATATATATATATATATATATAAATATATATATAGACATATAAATATATAGACATATATATACATATATATAAATACATATATATATAAATATGTATAGACATATATATATATACATAATATATATATATACATATATATATATACATATATGTATATATATGTCTCTATATACTTATTTATATATATATAGACATATATATATGTCTATATATATTTATATATTTTTATATGTCTATATATATATATTTATTTATATATATATATATATATATATGTATATATATATTTATACATATATTTTTGTATATATATATATATATATACATATATATATGTATATATATATGTATATATATATACATATATATATATATTTATATATATTCGCAAGAGAAAGACAGAGAGATATATCATCTTGTATTACAAATTATTTTTAACGTGCACATGGGGCAGGAGAAGGAAGACGTCGAACAGGGGGCATTTATTTTGGTAACTCTCACCATCACGCGAGGTCCGTCTCCATTGTTGTCGCTAGGTATCAGATTTTGAATGAATTTCGTTTTTCTTTTATCATTTGTATTTTCCTATTTAATCTTCTCCTTCGTTGGATTCTCTGATTATTATTTCACACTAAAGTATTATTATTTTTGTTTTGTTTTATTAGTTGCTTCAATTATTTTCCGTTCTTCATTCATTCCCTTCTGCCATTCTATCTTTACTTGTTAAATAAGTAATGGGATGCAACATTGCGGCGATGGGACAGCGACTGCATCTTGTTAGACAGTACGGGATTTATTAGTTTGGGGACTTATGCGTACCCTATTCACAAGGGAGAGATAAGTTAGTGCCGCACAAACTCAAATGTGGAAACAATACTCTACGCAGGAGTGAATGTTGGGTTTATAGTTATAGATGCTACTGGCAAGTGTCAGAAGCTTACAATCCCCGTAGAAGGAGCCCAATTTCGCAGCAGATTTGGCAGTATCTTCTATGCATTTATTACAATTTCTGTTGCCGGTTTATGTTAGACCAAGGAATCTGAACGTGGTATCTTCATGAAAAGTACTATCAACGATAACAATTTGTTGTTGGAAAAGTTTCTCATAATTGTTAAAGGAAGATAAGTTTGTATTGGTATATATATATATATAGCCATCTATTTATGGCCCCATTCTACTACAGACTGGAGGTAATGTTCCAAAGCATTGCGCAATTGCCTTTCATATATATGGTCTATTTTCCCGCATACCTAGAGTAGAGATTAACGTCATCATAAATATACCCATCGAGGGCGCGTTTGAATCAGATAGGTCGTTTATAAAAATCGGGAATAGTAAAGGTTCAAGTATCTACCCTAGAGACACACCCGCATAATTGAGATGTTGTTTAGATGTACGGCCTCAAGAACGGCCTGGATGTTTTCCTTTAGCTAAAAAGTATCTGAGTATATTAAATATTCGTCAAGTAATAGCGTACGAATTAATTTTCATTACAAGACCTTCGTGACAGACCTTGTAAAAGGCTTTGGGTATGTAACACGCTCCTGCCCTAGCTTCACTTGCAATATCGATTGTAAAGTACATGCGTCTAGAGGTGGCCGTTGGGATATTTGCAGTAACAGGGTGTAGCTTCAATCTATACTTTTTTGTCAGTAAGAAGTTTAGCATTTTCGAAGTGAGGCTCTATCACAAGATTGCTTAATGACTCAAATAATGTTGACAAAATAAATATTCGTCCGCAGTTGTTTTACCCATATGCAATATTCTTAGCATTAATACTTCTATCTTTTGATGGAGGTGTCAGTTAGAAATCCCACGTCGCCAGTTGTTGTGGACCTGAAAAGGGTCGGCAAGGAAAACACGAATACGGAGTTAAGAGAAAACAAGTATATTGAAAAAAAACTATAATACAACAGAGTAATAGAGTAGTTGTACGTCAGTCTGGACTAGCAGTATATCATGGTGTGGTTTCTAACACTCAGAAGCAGGTGCTCCCAGTAGTTATGGTGAGTGGAAGAGTTCTACTTATTCGTATAAGACCTTTTTATACAATGTATGCTTCTAATCGCCATCTATTCAATATATATATATATATATATATATATATATATATATATATATATATATATATATATATATATATATATATGGGGTAAAGTGCACGATAAGCCATGAAAATGAAATGCCGTGGTAGACAAAATGTTTAAAAAAAGACAAAGGGAAAACAGGTTAGAATTCAGGAGAGAAACAAAAACAAGAGATTTTACCGGTTTTGTTCGTATTATCGAACGTCTTCAGAAAAAAGTTGTTTTTTTCTGAAGACGTTCGATAATACGAACGAAACCGGTCAAATCTCTTGTTTTTGTTTTTCTCCTGCATTCTTACCTGTTTTCCCTTTGTCTCTTTTTTTTCATATATATATATATATATATATATATATATATATATATATATATATATATATATATATATACTTTCAGAATTATATGTGGGATCTCATATCTCTCAAACCAATTGACTTCCTGGCTTTGCCTTTATTTTGCAAACAGCGTATGCATTACATGGATTCACACATGTTATCTACAAGATTCATGAATGTGATGTAGTTACCACGACATAAATAAAACACGGCACAGCTACTCTATCAGTCTATATTTCAATTATTTTATAATAGACTTTTAGGTTTAAAAACCAAACTGCATATTAAAAAAAACTATTTCTGGAAAGTTGAGGGATTTTCTTTTCAGAATATTGTTTATTGTTAGGCATATATCGCGCTATACTTAAATGTTCCCCTACATTTTTTTTTGTAAACCTTATCCGCTGCATTAGACAATAGGGGCACGGCCGTCGCGCACACTTGTGTCATGTGCACTGAAATCGTTTAATTTAAAGCACAATTTTTTCCGCTTTTTTCAAGGTTTTATTTTCTTAGGTAGTCTCCGATCTCTTCCATTGTGTTATTTTTTCCGAGAAGCTTTTGTTTCAGAAAAGAAAGTCAAAATCCAGGACACAAATTTCAACACTCTACTCGCTACTTATATCTTACACACACATGTATATATATATATATATATATATATATATATATATATATATATATATATATATATATATATATATATATATATATATATATATATTATTTTTATTTACACAGACATGTACAAAATCTGCGACGCTGGCATGTCGATGTTTTCGATCAACAGTTATTATAAACTGAGATCTCGTCAGGCAGAGTTAGAATCCGATCTTAACCTTAGATCATATTTGGAATGAGTGTAATGGAGAAAAGAGAAAAGAAATTTAAAATTTAAATTTGGAAAGTCACGTGGTTGAGACCGTTAAGAATCAAAATAAAAAAAATAAAAAAATAAAAATAAAAAATGAAATAAAATAAAAATAAAAATAAAAATTAAAAATAAAAATAAAAATAAAAATAAAAATTAAAAATAATAAATGATAATAATGTCAAAGAAAAACAAAATTTTCACTTTATTTTATGTTATTTCATTTTATATTTTATATTTTATATATAAAATATAATATATAAAATATAAAATAAAATAACATAAAATAAAGTGAAAAGAGAGAGAAATAATAAGAAGGTAGATAGACGAATACAAAGATAGATAGATAGATAGATAGATAGATAGATAGAGATAAAATAAAATAAAATAAAATAAAATGTGATAAAATAAGGTTGTTTAGGATTGAGACAGAAGTGGGAGTGGAAGGGAAGGAAGACACATGCGATGGGAAAATCTGCTCATCTAAAGTGTAGAAACATTTATACAGAAAACATAAAATAGTGTAAATTATATGTGTTAGAATCAGTCTTATTGTTTTTTACAGTCCTACTTTCTTTTATCATAATTTTATTTTTTTAAAAGCCATTATTTAATTACACTAACCCAAACCCTCCGTCAGAAATGACGGGAAAAGAATAATGCTTTGCGATATTCATATAAAATCATAAAATGCGGCCATAATTCAAGTGTTCATATTTTCATTATAATTTTGGTGATCTATAGAAAAGCACACAACACGTCGACATTTTTTTTAGAGTTAATACTTTTGTGATTATTTAATTTCAGACGGTGGGGGTTGTCTGACTTATTATTAGCTTTCTCGCTTCGTGTTATTTATCCTCCTCCTACAAGGTAAGATGTGACACAAGGTCGGGAAAGTGGGATTTAAAAAGCCAGCGCCCGAGAATTTGAGCACTCTGGCCTACAAAAAATTCCTGGGCAGCCCCGTCGGCATTCCCCGGTAGGTGCACCTCAGGCAGTAAGCTATAAACTTACTCCTCCCAAAAGAGGGGAGGCAAAGCCTGGGAGAGTGGACCGCCTAGAACTGCACAGAACAGACCCATAGACCGGCGTAAATCAAGCCCCGAAGGCCAAGACAATACCAGTCTATGGGGTGTAGTATCCATCGGCACCACTTAAAATGGATTTGTTCGGCAACTAGAAACAATCATTGTTTTACTCGCCAAGTTCAGTGTTACATGACCGATTTATATTTACTTATCTAAATGAATAAATGAGAAAGGTGGGCTCATTTCTCGCACAAACAGTAAAGTCAAAACGGTCTATCTCCAATTCATTCAATGTATTTTAAAAGACAACCATATTTTTATATACCGTTCATATAGACGTGATATCAGATTCGCAAGGTAAACTTATTTGCATATTGGTTTTGTAAAACTTTATTTTATTAATGAACTATTATTTGGTAATAATTTTCATGTCAACGATTATTTAAATTTTAATATAACAAATGTTCTGTTTCGAAATATTGCTTTATTTTCTCGACTAATATTTAGCATTTGTGTTCAAACGTTTTTAACGTCATTCAAATGTTTCAAACGTCTGCCTCTTTCAGGAAAATAGCGACTGGCTCAATTTTTGTAAATTGCTAGTTTAAAGACACATTTCTTTCTTCTCTCTTTTTTTGTTAGATCACATTTAAAAGGTAAATAAATGTTTCGAAATTACTAGAATGTAAACGTTTCGTGTTTGAAATGTGTATTACTTAAAACTGGCAAGTCTACCCAGTATTACCCGGGGGAATAGTGATTTATTTTTATCAATAACAATTGATGTCCTACTGTTGTTACAGGCGAGGTAAATCTTACTGTATACACCGAAAACAACTAATCGAAATTAAACGTATACTCCCCCAAAACACCACGTACAACAAAAAAACGAAAAATAAACAAATACGTGAGTAATATCTAGCTAAAAGAAGACAACCAGAGTAAAGTTTAAAAAAAAAACGCGAGATGAGTTTTATTTAAGAAAATACACTAATCTCATCTCTCTCTCTCTCTCTCTCTCTCTCTCTCTCTCTCTCTCTCTCTCTCTCTGCCTATCTATTTCTCTCTCTTTCTCTCCTTTTTCTCTCTCACGGTAACGACGCCGTATTATTATGTTATTGTTTTTTTTAAATTTTGCTTGAAGCAATAGTTTCATCAATAGGAAAAGAGTAAACGAGATACTGAGAACAGATACTATGCTTTGAAGTATTTACTTGCTCAAATATATAAATTTAAATTACAAACAAATTAGGCACAAATCAATCAAAAGTGTGCAATAGGATGGGGCATTGGCCATCCTTGGTTAACAGTTATAAAAATCTAACTCTTAATTAAAATAATCTTAGTCACCACTAAACCACATTTACTCTTCAGAAGACATCCTACTTAAAATATCTTCAAATTGTTGAATTTTGTTTCAGAAACACATTTATTTACAGAAATTCATCGAATTAAAATGGGGAGTGGAATCGTAGGGAAAAGACCAAGAACTATTTTAAAATATGTGTTTATAACTAGGCATTTATAAATGAATGAACCTCCGCCAAATTGATTTAATCCATATTGTATTATCTTTAAATAAGGATAGGTTAGTGCAGTATCGGTGCTGTTGTCATAGGAGCGTCCTCCCAGGAATTACCTCCTTTTTAAATCACTCAAGTCTTACATCCTACTGTGAATGAGGGTTAATGGAGTATCAGTCTATTTGTCATGAGATCATTTTCCCAGAAGCCACCTGTTTTTTTTGGGGGGGTGGGTATCTGGTAGTGTAATATATTTTCTGTTGTCTATGATACTATATTACCAGGTATTATCTTCTGCTTTCATGGAGATATCCTCCCAGGTATTACCTCCTCTATTTTGGAAGGGGTATTGTAGTACCTGTACTGTTGTCATGATAGCATCCTACCAGAAATTACCTGCTCCTTTGAGGATTAGTATGGTATATTTTCGTAAATATTTCCATCCTTTGGGGTTCAGTGTATGTACTTAGTTCATCATTATTTCCCCCATCACAGCTTAGCGAGAGTATGCCACTGGAGGGAGTATATATTAGAATTTTGGTGACCTAAAGAAAGGCAAACCAAACGTTGACATTTTATTGAAGGTTTATACTTTCTTTCTCATTTAATTTCAGACGGTGGGGTTAGTCTGACTCATTATTTGATTTATTGCTTCATCTTTCCACTTAAAATGGATTCGTCCGGCAGCTAGAAAATAACATTATTTTACTTGCCACAGTTTGTGGTACGGGGTCAATTTATATTTAGTTATATACAAATAAATACACAATAGTATTTATTAGAGAGTAAATGGCGTTTTTTTTGGTTTTACATGAAGTAATCTTTTTAAAATTATTATTATTATATATAATCTATATATATATATATATATATATATATATATATATATATATATATATATATTAACATATCTGTATTTTTATATAACTATAATGATATCATTCTATTTGCGCCATATTTGAATAATTACGCTATTCATATTTGAGTACAATATTTCTATTTATATATACTAGCAAATATATGCACCCTCCTGTCGTATTCTCTTAATGGTTAGTAATTAATTAGTTACAAATAATAAACATGGTTCTGAATAGAACTTTAAAATAATTGAAAATATAATATTTTACGGTTTGAATTTCTTCTTCTTCGAGGATGCATTTGTTTTGTTTAAGGCACAAGTGATTATATCCCTTAGTTTCCGTCTTTCGATTACCCGCTGTTCTAAGTAAAATATCAGTCAACAACAATTCTAGTTTTTCTGTGTCTAATCTGTGGAATGAATCCTGGTCCCGCACCACGTCCGATTTCCCAGTCTTTTTACTTACAGTTTTCTAATGTTTTCTTAAAGTCATTCATCTAGCCTATTTTGTTTTTACATTTCTTACGTATCTGCAACGATCAATAATCGATTGCCATTCATTTATAGTCTGTCCTTATTTCGATCTCGTTTAACCGGTCTCTAGATCTTATTGGGTTAGTATATGTTAATGTTATTCGCAGAAAGTTAAGAATTATTGCTCACAAAGCATGCAATTTTCTTAGCCACCCCGTCTATTCCTCTTCCCGTCATTCATGGGTTCCCATTGCCTCTGTAATCTTTAACAGCTTTGTTTCTAGGTCGTTAACTAGTCAGTTTCCAGCAATCACTGTTGATAACAGAAATATTAATCCAAAAATATATTTTGACATGCATCAATGAAGATCATCAGTGATGCACGTCAATCATCGCCGATTTAGGTAGTACTTCTGGGCACAGCCTTAAATTGAATACAGTGGTTTTGCCACAATTTGGGAGTTGTGGTGAATGTGGATTTATTCTTAAATTTAATTACTCCAAAGTCCACTATGCTCCGGAGTATTTGTAGCTGGCATGGTCCGATCTATCTGGTAAAAGGAGTTTGCCCTCAACACGACACTAAACCACCCCAACAAGCTCGAAATCAAAATTTCTAGCCTTTTTATACATTCTTATGCGTATCACATTTCCCAGCGCCATCAACCAATAAAGTAATCTATATTCTCAATCGTACATAACGCCATCTGTATTAGCGAAGACGAAATCATAAATTACAGGGAGTTAGGGTAAGGGTTAGGTATAGGGTGTAAGGGGCCACCCATTGTTTGGTACTACTATTCAAGTTAATTTTGACCCGAACTTGTAGCACATGTCAGCGTTATTTCTACAAATTATATAGAATTCATCAATTAGTTATTTCTAAAAATATATGCGTACGAAAATGAATAAATCTAAAAACCATTCGTATTCAAAATAAAATCTATAAAATATGTGAAGATATTCCGGCATGAAATAACCAGAAAAGAGAGTTGATATGTCGTAAACCAACCCAAAACTAAAAACAAAAAAAATCATAAAGGCAGTATACATTATTTAGATTATACGGGCTACTTTTCTCATCTTAGATATCATTCTCAAAACGTTTCGGCTATGTAATATCCGACTTTTCTTCAGGAACCTCTTGTAGAACTTAGAAATATTTCCGTCGAAATCGAGAATGTGTTGACCCTTTCAATCAGAGTCCTTTATTTAATTCCGTCAGCAATGACCTCGTGTAAGTCTTAAGTATTTCGTAGTTGTATTCTCAATATCGCCTGCCACAACCTCCAGAACACTAGCACTTAGAACTAATTGCTACTGAGCACTTTATCCGTTACA
>OY744521.1:14496620-14549120 GCA_963556195.1 Sepiola atlantica | reverse complement strand
AATTATCTTTATAAAGAATAATTTTAATAATAGTATTTTTTAAAAACAGTATTTTGAATAAATAGTTTCTATCTACTAATTAAGATACTAATTAAGATGTTTTCTTAAAATAAATGAGAGATTCTGCGAGATAGATGTTCTTTCAATTCGTCGGGTGTTTGTTTAGAAGGGGGACAAGTCTGCTCTGGAAATAAGGCTCGTCTGACCGCTGGCATTCCGGACGAACATTTATGTTGCCTTTCTTTGTGATGGAATAGATGTAGAATTCCTATACTATCAGTGGCTTGGAATGGTAACTTGTGAGCGGTAACTTGAATGTTTTAGTTTTTTGTTTGGGGGGGGATGTTTTTACCATTGTGCCGCCCGACGTGAAAGTGTATTATCGCACATTGTTCCGGTTTTTTTTGGGAGTTCCTTTTGAATGCATTTGGGACCGATTATTTGCTTGTTGGCTTGGTGGCAGAAATAATGCACGAGCTACTTTTCTAAGACATTTTCAAGGTTTTCCTTTTTATCTTTGTACTTTCTTGTTTTTTAATTTTTATTTAATTTGTTTATTTTTATTAATTTATTTTTTTCCTCTTCTTTTCTTAAGTGACCTCAGCTAATGCAACGCCAAATTGTGTATTGTCGGTAGTTAAAACCCTTATTCCAGACATTTAATTTCCCTGATGATCTGCCAAGCAAGTACCTGCTTGGCAGTGAAACACGTGTAGGAAAAACATTTAATTTGAATAAATAATATTTGTGAGAAAAAGTCTTTAATGTTGATCATTGGTCTCCTGACAGGAATGCTTTGGTAAGCCTTCATAAAATCGCATATATATATATATATATATATATATATATATATATATATATATATATATATATATATATATATATATGTATATATATATATATATATGTATATATATGTATGTATATATATATATATATATATATATATTTATATATTTGCCATCGACAACTTGAAAAATAAGACCTTTTACGCAGTTGTTAATGCATATTTATGCATTAAGATGTCCATTACGTCGTAGCTAGTATGCACGGCTTAGTGGTAAAGAGATATAACTGTTGTGAACCGTCCAGGTTTTGATTCCAACTTAGGTATGTCCTACGGTCTAACGATACTGAAGATTTGTAATACAGCGAATATCATCCTGTGCATGACAGCACATTTAGTTAACAACCGTATACATATATATATATATCGATTTGCAAAACAATATTAATATATTAAACTATATTTACAATAAATCGCAATTTCATATCGATAGCCGTAATAA
Organism: Sepiola atlantica; assembly: GCA_963556195.1. NCBI lineage: Eukaryota > Metazoa > Mollusca > Cephalopoda > Sepiida > Sepiolidae > Sepiola > Sepiola atlantica. The sequence goes on along the minus strand of OY744521.1, from coordinate 14,547,831 downwards.
ATTGATTTTATCCTGAACATTTCATATGTTAGATACATTTAATGGAGGTTGTTTGTACGGTGTCGAAAACGTCGGTATCTGCTAGCGGCGCCCGACTCGTTCCAAGCCGATCCGAGAGCGCCCAGCCATGCGTAGACATCCAAGTGAGTGAAATGTCACACAATCTGCACTTAATGACGATCACTAGATTGACACATCTACATTATCGGCAGCTTCCAAAATACCATCACGAAGGAATCTACTAACCAATTCCAAGCTCCTACTCTTTTCGACGCGCGTCACCCTGACATTTTGCAGAATCAGCCGCCGGGGTTTAACAGGACCACAAACTGACCAGTCATCAGCGTCTGTATCTGATACTTCTAACTCTTAATGGGTCTTATTTTTATTCTATCTATCACTTGCTGCGACTCTTTTTCACTCTTTTAAACACACACACACATGCACGCACACATAGACACATATATATATATATATATCTTACATATATAGGTATATATATATACACATATATATATATATATATATATATATATATATATAGATATATATATATATATATATATATATATATATATATATATATATTACAACACAGAGTATGTTACAGGTTATCTGTACGTGTTGTACATCTATTTAAAGCTAGCATGGTGAATCGAGGTTGTCCAGGAGCATCGATAACGCAATAGGATAATTGAAAAAAATGTGTAACTTCTTCCTTTTAAAATTGCTTCATTTTGTAACTCTCTCCAACTGACTCTCTCTGTCTCTCTCTCTATTTATATATCTGTCACTCTCTCTCTATATATATATATATATCTGTCTCTATCTCTGCCTTTTCTGCTGTCTCTGTTTCTCTCTCTCTCTCTGTCTGTATCTCTCTCTCTCTCTCTCTCTCTCTCTGTATGTATGTATGTCCCTCTCTCTCTCCCTCTCTCTCTCTCTATCTATGTGACTTCCGGTTATATAAGATAGATAAAAAATACAGAAAAAAACTTGACTGGCAAATGAATCAATTAAATTTATTTTTGACCTTCCAGACACGAATTTTTTCTCCGCTGACACATAAGGAATTAATATTAAAGTATATATTTAATAATAAGATTCTAAATTTCACTTTATCCGATGGCGTAAAGTCTGTAATTTTCTCTTGTGTAGGTTCTGACTTTCATCTTCAAACACACAGGCAAACTTACGACATTATTTATATAAAATATACATTCCACATGCAATAATGAAGAAAGAATGTCTTATAGTATTCATACTTTGAACTTAATCTACATATTTAATTACAAATCCAAAAAAAATTATTATTTAAAGTAAGAGTTGGATGGTCAATGAAGATATTGAGTAAAAAAAAAACATTTTAATAATATTTAACTGTTGTGTCGTTTCAATTGTTTCGTTTATTACAATAATTTTTCGGGTATATCTCCAAAACAAAAATAAAATATTATTGTAATATTTACATTTTTTTTAGTAAAATTAATTGAATTCTGTAATGAAATTTAAGTGAATTGAACAACCTGACGTTGGAGTCAATTTAACATAAGTGTAGCAGTGTATGTCATTTGCTTTCGAATATATCGGAAATTACCGTGATTTTACGATGAAACTTCTGTTTTTTAACTTTGCAATTCAATATTTTATAAAGCTACCCCAAAGCTGACAGTAAAAACAATTTATAGTTTTAAACATTTAGCATGACATATTATATCTACTCTTACAATAAAAACCACTGGGAGTTATCATAATTTTAATTTAAATAGCAAAAATTATAGTCTACGGGAGAAAATACTAATATATATATATATATATATATATATATATATATATATATATATATAGTCTCGGAAGTTTCTCAACCATTAAAACTATATAAAAAAAATAAAAATAAAAAAAAACTTATAGTCTCAAGTCTTCCAGTGGAAAATCACTTATGTAAGTCAATTTATTTTTTACAGTTATTATATTAGTTAGTTTCTAACACTATTTTAAGGGATCATCAGTTGTTTACCATGAAAAACTGTTTGGGAATTTAAAAACAAGACAGTATTTAATTTCATGGCTTCCCAGCAGAGTTGATCAGACCCCACTTCCCTTAAAAGACAAAAACATAAACGTTCCTTATACTAAATCTACGTGTTGTTCCATATAAATGTTTTGCTAACTTATATTAGTTATTTAAGACACAAAAAAAAAACAATTCTTTACCTGCGCTGTTCGTCTGTCTAATAAAATTTATCCGTTACTCACAAAAATGTTGCTGCATTTTAAAGTGTTTGGACGAATCCATGACACTATTATTTAAGTGATTAATGTATTATTTTTAGTTTTATATTATAAATATAAAAAACATCAACACATCAAAAAATAAAAGGTAAATAAATAAATATGTATATACACATATATATATATATATATATATATACATATATATACATATACATACACACATATATATATATACCTTTAGTTCCTCCTTTTCTCCTTCGTCCTACTTTGTTGTCCATCTCCTCGTTGTTGTCAACCTCAAATAAATATTAATCTTCCTTGTTCACTATAGTTTTTCTAATCTGCGTTCACAACTGTCGACTTTTTTCTTTTCTCATTGTTTCAAATCTGCGTCTATAAGTTAACCGTTAATTTGTACTCTTTTTCTTTTTCTTCTTTGCCAACTCTCTCTCTCTCTCTCTCTCTCTCTCTCTATATATATATATATATATATATATATATATCAAATAATAAATTGCGTTTTACGCCAATGCGTGGTTAACGCAAAATAAATTGTTTGGGACTATTTAAATAATTTCGAACTGGATTGATAATGTTTACTCATTTATTTATTTATTTTTTATTATCGCTTATATTTGAATTCATGTTTTGAAATATGAGGAAAATATTTAATCTATGACGTCAGGCTGACGCTATAATTATCTTTTCAAAGAAATCTTTGTAACAAAGTCTACATTGCTCAGTTGGTAGAAACAAAACCAACAGATCATAAGTTTACAGTTCCGATTTCCGGGCATCCACTTTATTTGTAAGGAAGTTTTTATTTACTATTAATGTAATATTTTATATTTTTAAAAGTAGTTCAAGTCTCTTATATATCGAAATTAGACCAATTTCATAATATTTTCATTACGTTTAAGAAAATTGTGACTTACAAACCACAGACGGACAAACAATCTATTAATATTATATTGTTAAATAAAAGTGAAGACTAATTCAATAACGTTGTTGTTTTATTTAGCAAGTATTTTATTAAATATAATCGATGCATTTGAAATACTGAATTGAGAAATGAATGACTAACTAAATTAATAATCATAAATGTCAGATATATGTTTACAAAATAGAAGTTTATCACAACAATTTCATCGTTTTTTATCAGTTAAATCTTGTTTATATATTAAAGTTGATTAGCTTGTACTAAATGTAATTATAGGATCAAATATGTTATAATGTACTGGCAAGGCCCGAGCACGGGCATTGCCCGGTGAAATCGAAAGATCCAGGCAACTTGTATTCCCACCTCTGAACTCATATAAATAATTTTACTTAATGTTTTACTGAGCTATAAATATTAATTCTTAATGACTTGTAATTAACATATGTTTAAAGATTTAAACTTTAGTATTCATAAATATAAAAGAGTAACTTTACAGCAGCAGTATTACGGGATGGAGAAAAATAAATAACGATGGGCGCGCTGTTCGTGTAACCAGCTCGTTAAAAATCAATGTATATTCTAACGGGCCATTAACAGTCAATTTCGCTTGAAAGTCAACACTCACTCATGGATATAAACTGAAGAGATAATGTTTAAAAAGATGGATTCTCGTGAGCTTAAACACTTGTAATGGATACTAAGAAACACGGAATTGCAATATTTATTTGTATATTATCAGTAACCTTACGTCTGTTGAAAGTATAACAACAGACGTAAAAAGTTGTAATAAATACTAAGAAACACGGAAGTGCAATATTTCTCTGTATATTATCAATAACCTTACGTCTGTTTAAAGTATAACAACAGACGTAAAAAGTTGTAATAAATACTAAGAAACACGGAAGTGCAATATTTCTATGTATATTATCAATAACCTCACGTCTGTTGAAAGTATAACAACAGACGTAAAAAGTTGTAATAAATACTAAGAAACACGGAATTGCAATATTTATTTGTATATTATCAGTAACCTTACGTCTGTTGAAAGTATAACAACAGACGTAAAAAGTTGTAATAAATACTAAGAAACACGGAAGTGCAATATTTCTATGTATATTATCAATAACCTCACGTCTGTTGAAAGTATAACAACAGACGTAAAAAGTTGTAATAAATACTAAGAAACACGGAAGTGCAATATTTCTATGTATATTATCAATAACCTTACGTCTGTTTAAATATAACAACAGATGTAAACATTGCGCGATCTGTAGCGTAAGCACCATTAAAAAATCAATCAATAATTTAACAGGCAGATAACAAACCTATTTCTCTCAAATATGTCCCCTTTCGATCCGTCAGTAATCCCTCATAGATTAGAACAACTCAAGAGCTAGGCTCTTCGTAAGGAGGATCTAATGCTAAGGGTGCATGTATCCCTTTGACTAATACCGCTAGTTTAAAATACATTAATTTAGTTTGATAAATAATTCATGGCAATGTCGTTTATATACACTGATTGAAACTTATTTGTAGTCTCTCTAAACGTATCGATCTCTATAAAAGTTACATTAACAGTATTCACCATTGCAATATTGGTGTTTGATCACCCTTAGAAGAGGAACTCTTTCGCTAATTTGCGACATCTTATTTATTGGTGACTGTCATTCAGGTTTTTTTCTCGCCATAGTCGCCACGCAAGGCATTGCGGGTTAGCGAATATCATAAAATTTACCCATATTTTATTTTTTAAATCCTATATATTTTTTTACTGTACGTCCCTTTTTTATTTTAATTTTAAGCAATTGAGTTTAGTTGTGTTATTTTTGTGCGTGAAAATTAAATAAATAGCTTCTTCATAAATAATCAAAATAACTGATTACTTTATTTTTCATGTGTAAATAAAACATATTAAAAAATTGGTATGATTGTAGATTAAAACCTTCAGCCCCCCCCCCAAAAAAAAAAACATACGATTCTACTTTTCTAGGCGATTACGTCTAGATACCCAGCAAACCCTTGGCGGCAATAGAAAACAAGAAAAAAATATTTTAGAATTTAGACTTCGGAATCAGTGTCACATATAGATTTAACTGAAAATAATCCTCCATATCCGGGCTATTCCAGTGTGTTATGGCAGTTTACCATTTTTTACTTTGCTATTGGAGATAAATTGTGTGTGTCGTTTTTTTGGGGGTGGGGGCACGGTTCCACTCTTTTCGATTATCTTGTCAGACGAACTTAGAGTTAGTGTTTAAATATATATTAGCTAACTGTCTAAATAAGTAAGAAGGACGATAAAAAGTAGAATCATATTGTTTAACCTTAGCTGAGGGTTTTAATCTACAAATTTATCAAAGTTTGTTGTTAAAATTATGGAAGTCTCTAGGTAAAAACATTGCTTTAACTATACTTATCTCCAATAGATTGGAGCTTTGATGTAAGTATAGTCTGGATGAATGGAACAAAAACTTTCGCATCTATTCATTTAGAAAATTTAAAAAACTAAGTTTAAAAAAATGAATCTATTTTTTTATTATTTAAAAAGCTGAGAGGGTTGAGGAATATAATCATATTCAATAGTTGTCGTCATTGTCGAAAACAACAACTAATTTAGTTTTAAATATAAAGTATATATATAAAAAAACACTTTGTTAGTTATAGAGTTCAATGTGGAGTGTATTTTTTCAATAAATTATTCCAGTTAATGCTTAAAATGTGACCGGAAGTTATTCGAATTTCAAAACAATCATTTTTAAAGTTCAACGTTTTTCATAAAATCGTTGGAATTAACATTACTACTATCACTTATAATAACACTAATATTAACAAAACTTTTCAATATATATAAGAAAACTGTAAAACGAAAATAGAAATGAATTGGTCAGAATATTAATTCATTAGAAGGGATTTATACAATTATTATGCTGATGAGGCATCGGGAGTAATGCTTACGCAGTCAATGTATTTGAAATGTATTTGAAAATAATTAGATGTTTAATTAAACGTAACGTGTTTTGAAAGTAACATTGTTAGGATAAACAGAAAAATAGTTCGCATGTAGTCATTTATATGTATATATATATATATATATATATATATATATATATATATATATATACACACACACACATATATATACATATATACATACACGCACACACATATATATACACACACATATATATATATATATATATATATATATATATATATATATATATATATATATATATATATATATATATATATAGATGAAAGGATAAAATAATCCGACGGTATGAAATTTAAATGGAATAAACGGTAGACCTAAAAAGCTCAACGGTTCGCCCAAATATTATATGGCTTTGTCAAGTGCGAACGAAAAAATGCAGAAAATGACAAAAAACGGGAAAGTCTATAAATTATGAGAAATATATATAGTTGTAGCGTTCATGTGAAGAGGGAATATATGTAAATATGTACAGAGTCAAAGATAAATACATAGTTTTTAATTAGTCTTCCTTTGGACCCCCTTTCTACTCTTTATAATTTTCTTTTCTTTCCCGTTACTAATTTTTTTTGTTGCTATGTATTTATCTTTGACTCTGTACATATTTACATATCTTTCTCATAATTTATAGACTTTCTCGTCTTTTGTTACTTTTTGCATTTTTTCGTTCGCTCTTGACAAAGCTCATATAACATTTCGGCGAAACATTTGGCTCTTTAGGTCTTCCGCTTATTCCATTTTAATTTCATATATATATATATATATATATATATATATATATATATATATATATATATATATATATATAATGATGCATACACATTATGTATACTTTACCATTCTACAAAGGCTTATCCATGCTTCAACAACATTTTAAATTTAGATCTATGACCTAGTTGTTTTATTACTTGTTCTTATCTGTAATTTAATAAGATCAGTCCACATTAATTAGATCTTTCAAAGTTTCCGTTTCGCTTCTTTATAGCAGAGTTTAATCGAATGGTATTAATTTCGTGATGAATTTTATACTGAGTGTATTTGATACCGCTTTTTCTTTATTTTCAAGGGTGCCCTGGAAAAGTCATCGGAAAAGTCTAATTTCATATTTAAAAAAGATTCTACTTAATATTGTTAAGATACTCGAATAGCTTTGTCAAATGTATGGATTTGTAAATTTTTCTTTGACAGGGGAATATTTCTAATTATAATAACATGTTTGCTTATTCTAAGTTATCACGCAACGGTGTTCTAAGGAGCAATTATCATCACTGTTACGGTGAATATGGATATGTTTTTTCGGGATTGATTCAAGAAGAGCGTCATCGTACAATGCATCGGCCTTTTCCGTAATCTTGTTTTCATTTTAAGACTTAATTATTGTCAGCAAATAGTGTGACTGTAAGAACATTTGTTCTTTTAGAGTAAATTATATTCAATAAGTTTTAGTAAATAATTGCCAAGTGAGGAATCATAGGGAGGCGCGAGAGCGCTCTATCTTTTAATAAACGTCACAAATGGCCTATGCTGGAAATCTCATTTCTTTGTATCAATCATAACACAACAACAAACAAACAAAATTTGTTAAAACTTTGCACAACATTTTTATTTGATAGATTCTATAAGTGTGTAGAATTTCAGCATCATTAGTCAAAGCAACCCAGAGATCCAGAAAGTTCAATCATGAAATCATGTTATCTGTGTGTACGTACGTACGTACGTATGTGCAAGCTTGTATCTCATTAACTATTTATGGATTCAGCTTCTTTTTGTGCAGAGATAGAGGTTCTAGGGTTTAGTTGATGCCATTTTAATTTCATTTTATCATATAAGTTAGTTTTCCTGAATATCCCCCCAAAAAACCTTATGAGAAGGCATTGTATTGAGGCATAGCATTTACAAAAGTAGTGACATGCCATATTCCATATAACTAATTATATATATATATACATATATATATATATATATATATATATATATATATATATATATATATATATACATGTATAATATGAATATATATATGTGAACATAATACTATATATGCTATATACATAAATATATGATATATATATATAATACTTCAAAATATATACATAATGAATATAAAATATATTACTTAACGTGTATATATACGTAATATATTATATATGTATACATTAAAACACAAATAGTACTCTATTTTCGACAGTGATTAACTTATTTATTAAGAATATTAAATGTAATGTTATTCCATTATAAATTCCAGTATATGTCATTAAGGGTATGACTACATATCAACACAACCATTTCATTATCACATCACTACAATATAAATCTCTATGCATGAGTGGATTAAGTGTGTGAGGTGCGCTGAAGAAAAATACCTACCAGTAAAATACACAGCCATGTTGTGCTCGCATACCCTTAATGACAATAAAAGTGTAAAGATTTGGGAATTTCCTTGCTTTTGTACATTTAGTGTATATGTATTTTCATCTTAACCCTATTAACGGCATATGATTTCAGTATACTGGCATTTATCATGGAATATAACAAAGAGTTAACAATGTGAGACGCTCCATTCTATGGTCAGCTGAATAAACATGTGGTAATTAAAGGTTCTGGAAACGCATTACGTAACAGACCGGCGACTAATATTTTCTTTATATTAGTTAATTAGTTAATATTCTAATCGTATATAGCGTTCGTAGTATGCAGGTACCAGCTACAATGAGTTAAGAGTGGCCAACAACCCAGCCCACAATACGTTCAGCGTCAGAAAATAAAATCGATAACATCCCCACCGGATGGGAATACATCCAATAATGTACATACTCACTGGTGCCCCGTTTTCTCGTTTAGGCATGCGTGCTTTGTTTATGAAAATTAAAGCATATTTTGCAAGTTACACATCCATATTTACAAAGCTTTTAAGGCGCTTATTTATCATAATTAACTATGAACATTTGATAAAATCGTAAGTTATGTCAAATAAAGAAATGTGTTTAATTTTAGAACATATTTAGTGCTAACTGACGTGATGTCTAATCTAAGTTGTATAGGTTCGTATCTAGGGCTTATCGGTTCGGGCCTTTGTAAATAAAATATGAACCCAAGCTTTATACATTTGAATCTAAGTGATATAAGGTCAGATTGCAGTTACATATGTACGAATATTAATTGTATAGGTTCTAATCTAAATTACATATGGTAAACGATAGTGACATATGTTCTCATGCATGTTATATGTGTTTAAATCTACCTGACATTTTATGAGATTAGTGACATACATTCGAATATAAGTCATATGAGTTCAAATGTTTGTAAGATAAGTTCAGATTTAAGTGGCATACATCAAGCAAAGTTTCGAATCTAAATTCTAATTGTTCGAATATTAGTGACGTAGATTTTTGTTTAAGTGATATAGCCAATAAATAGATTTTTGTTTAAGTGATATAGCCAATAAATCTAACTGACATGTTCGAATTTGAAAGAATCGCATCTAATGTACATACGTCCGAATCTAATGAACACAGTTTTTAATGAAACGAATATCGAAGTAAGATAAGTACACATGTACGTGAAAGAGTTTTGAATCTGTGACACATGTTCAAATCGAACTAACGTAAGTTTCACTCTAAAACGTTTGAATTCCAAGTTTATAACTCCCTTTAAAAACTTAATATAGGAACTTTCTGATACTTTCGTGTTTGTCTGGTTCTGTTTTGTCTCGTTTTTTATGCATGTATGTTTTTCTAAACCTACAAAAATTAGGTCGTTTTTATGTAGTCATGTTTTATGTCACAGCAAAGAGATTTAAAATAGAATAATATAAAGTAAAAAGATTCAAATAAATAAAAGTCTAAATGACCTTCTTATTAGATAAGTTCACAGTTCGCCAAGAGACCGTTCTCTTCGGAGTTAGGGTTACATATTTGCGTACAGTTCTGAACTCGTCGTGTCAATAACTTCGTTTCTGAATCCCATTTCCAAATTCGTGGACGCCATAACAACACATGACATGCGAATGTGGCGGCTGTCAAGCGAGATGGGTGAAAATAAAAACAATTAAAATTCCTTCTTTGGGAATCCCTCAAAATAAAAGTTTATATAATAGAAAAAAATATGAAACGGTTAAAGGACAATCCTCAATCCTATATGAGTAAAGTAATAGTATCCCCTATATCGGTGACCGGAATAGCTTTCTCACAAACAGCTAGATAAGAAAAATGCTCGGTTATTAATATAGGGTAAAGATTGGTTCATGTCCTGACGAAGAAAACATCAGTTTCAATCGATTATAAAGTATTTATATTCAATCCGATCGACAATTTTCTTTATTTACTAGTGTAATAGAAGCAGTCGCAGATATATCCCACTGTCTGTCTAAAGTAATTTTCCTGCCACCATATTAACCGGGTATTAATTTTATAGCAGGTACTTTTACGTATTACACCGGTTGTGGATCCTTTTGCTTCGATTTTTCATTGGTTGGAATGCTCTATGACGTCATCGTATATTATAAAATCTGATGAAAATTGTCAATGTGTTGACATTAATTATTAAATACATTGTTTTTATTATCAGGTTGTTAGGATATTACACTTTCTAAACAAAACATTAATCGACCACAGAACGAAATTTGTCGAATTCTTTATGTGACCTAGAATCTCAGGTAGTAATTACATTTAAGATTTATTTTTAAACATTTTTAAATACATAACCAGACACAATAATCTTGGCATTTCTTCATTCAAGCCGTGCATTTAGCAATATAAATGATTGCCGCATCTAAACACTAATTCTTAAATGCAAACGTGACAGACAGATAAAATGCAATTTCAAATTTATATGTGGCAATAATTCTATTTGAGAATATAGTAGAGTGACGGGTTGACCTATATCTGACGGACAGAGGCTAATCTTGAGATATGTGACAACGTATATAAGAATGTTTTTAAACAAAACTGTCATATAAGAATGTTTTTAAACACAACTGTCATAGCTGACTACAATATCTTTTCGGATTTGGGAAAATATTTCAATCCACTACGATATTCTACGCCGTTAATGGTTATACATTTTGATTACAAAGATTTTGAAAAAAAAATGATGGATGATTTATTTAGATTATTCGGACTACTATTTTCATCTTAGTTGTTATTTTACCACATTTCGATCTTTTTTCAGGTGCCTCTTTTCGAATTTAGGAATCTTAAAGTTTAAATTCGGGAACCAGATTCAGTTAAAAGCTCCTAAAATACATTCGAGAATTGGCCACATGGAAACATGACACAACAGATAAATGGCGGTATATAATTATTAGTTCTTACTGACAAGGTTAAATATACAAATGATTATTAGTAGAAATAAAATCAAAATTTGTTACACTTCTACTTCATCATGGCTAACAGAACGAGAACTATCTAATTCTGTGGGTTAAATAAAGAATTCAGTTTGAAAGATCGTAAACATTCTCAGGCTCTAAAAATGCACTTATAGAAGTTCTAAGCTTAAATCGACCTAAAGGTTATACAAATAGTAACTAAGATGAGACTAAGAGTTCGAATAAAAGAAATAAGACAAATCGTAAAATATTAGCTTTTAAGATGTTCGAACTTGAAAAGTGTTATCGAATTCAATTTTTAGCAGTTAAAAAATGGCAATTGAATATCGTCTAAAAATATTGAATCTAAATTGAATAAGAATCTTCATATAAAAATATTGCACTAGCCACTGAAAAGTAGATCAATAATCCAAACAGAGCAGTGTTTTTTATTTCGCTTAAAACGTGTGAGCCGCTTTAAACCATAGTTAAAACCATAAATCCCAGCTCCAAAACTCACTCACTCATGTTTCTCACAGTCAGTCAGAAGGGAGTTCGCAACTAAAACTATCTCCAGAAAAACGCTGGCGACAATCGGAGAGATACGAGCCAATTATCATATTAATAAACAGTTACACTGACTTCTACGAAACACACGACAACAACTTTGAATTCTGCATGAAACAAACCATTCACATTGTCTCGTTGTCCACAAGACCAAACTGATGCAAACAGAAAACTCACTGACGACGCAAAAACGCAAACACACTCCTCTTGTCAAGCGTGTATTTTGTGTTTCAGAATTTTCACAAGTTCCTAACTCAAACGATTGTCACCATTCACTTGATTTTAGTTGTGTTATTTTCAAGCTCATATCTTGTCAATAAAACAAAATATATTTATGTGTAGATTGATTTCCTATCTGTTTGATAATTGTGCTTTCCTCTACATCTTTCCAAGTTCAACATAAAGATTTCCAAGTTCAACATAAAGATTTCCAAGTTAAATTAGCAGGTTCCTAAGGTCGATAAGATGCACTAGAAGAAAGGGCAAATGTTATACGGCCGAAACGTTGTGAATATACTAACCAAGACGAGACTAGTAATCTGAATAATCCCAACATAAAAAAAATGATCGATTTTTGGTGAAAAAGTATTAAAAACATTTATAACTCCATAAATATCGATGTAATGTGCGTTAACTAGTCTTTTTCTACAGTTGTAGAACAATATACATGTAAACCAGGTGTTCTTGTTTTTTTAATTAATTTACATCATCATCACTAATATTATTATCATCAACATCCTTACTTTCATTGTTATCATCACCACCGCCATTATGACTTTCATTAATACTGTCATCATCATCATCATCATCATCATCATCATCACCATCATCATCATCATCATCATCATCACTTTCATTATTATTTTAATTATTATCTGCTCAGGAACTAGCAAATAATTACTAATTATTATTTTCCATTATTTCAATATATCGCTATTTTGTATTCTTTTAATTCGATTTTTCACATAAACATCAATCAATGCACATCCTCCTGGCGTCAAAATAGATCTCCTCACAATAAACGTTTGTTATATATATATATATATATATATATATATATATATATATATATATATATATATATAATAAGAAAGCGATACTATGCAAATGTGTAATAAATAGACACAATCTGAAGCAAATTTAAACATATAGCGGTAGAATGAGTTATGCCGTTTTCACTTTTTTATTAATACAACAAATATATATATATATATATATATATATATATATATATATATATATATGTGTGTGTGTGTGTGTGTTGTTTTTGTTGAATTACTCTTCACTGCTCGCTATGCGCGCCAGCCGATTCGGCGTTTATAGATTTAAACCTCTCCTAATTGCCATGCGAATTGACACCCGACTACGAATCAGTGGCGATTTGTAAACCAGGTTCGTGCCCCCCCCCCCCCCGACTGATGTGAACTAGCATCCTCTGCACTGAACATTGCGTAAGAATGACACATCGATGTATGTAGGTACAATTAATTAATGCTTGAATATATATATATATATATATATATATATATATATATATATATATATATATATATATATATATATATATATATATATATATAGTATTATAGTATAATTATACTTGCGTCAGGGTGGTCTGATGGAAGTTCCGTATAATGTTTCGGAAAAAAGTCGCATCGTCATATATGTGTTCAACTTTAATTCAAACGTTCATATGACGGTCGCTGTCAATAAGAACTATTTAGCAGATATTGAAATAGATTTGAAATGAAATTTAAATAATAATCATTATTAAATTAACTATCTATTGCCTATTTTTAAGTCGATGTGCCAGCGTTGATATTAATTTTTTCATTTGTTTTAATGTTTTATAATTATAGTAATACATTTTGTTTTGATTTATTTTTGAATTTGATTTAATTTATTTTCGCTTGTTCACGCGTTTAATTTAGTAAATTTAGACGTGAGAGACTATTCGTTTATACTTTATTTTAAAACTTAGCTTGAAACTTAGTTTAGGCTACTGAGAATTTGGGTGACAGTTTGGGTGGAATCCTACATTAGGAGCAATGCAGTGAGATGCTTGTTCACATTAGTGTTAGATGTTTGCATGTCGGTACAGTCGGAGAAACAGGGGCAGAGAGGGAGCTCCAAAAGCCGTCAGCACGAGGTAAGGAGCTATTGGAGTAGAAAGCTCTACGGCATCTGGTGACCTCTGCACAGTGAATGGATGGAATTTAGCGGAGTGTACGTTTGGTCGAGTGTATTTACGTCGATGGGGCACTAGAGCAGCAAGTTCATCGATACACATTCCATTGAGGTACGTGTGAAACAAGCACAAGGATGCAACATTGCGGCGATAGGACAAGGGCTGAGTCTAGGTGCATAGTGATGTTTATTTACTCCTCGCGGAGTTAGGCACAAGGCCAGTTTTATCTTACTCCCACAAGTAAGATGTGACCCAAGATCGGGTCGAGCAAGTGGGGTTAAAAGTCAGCGCTCGAGAGGTGAGCACTCTGGCCATTTAAAAATTGCCTGGGCATCCCCGTCGGCATTCCCCGGTAGGGGCGCCTCAGACAGTAAGCAATAAACTTACTCCTCCCCAAAGAGTGGAGGTAAAGCCTGGGGTGGACCTCCTAGAACTGCACAGGACAGATCAGACCCATAGACCGACGGAAATCAAGCCCCGAAGGCCAAGACAATACCGATCTATGAAGTGCAGTATCCATCGGAACAGATACTACACTTTGATCTTACACCGTTTACTCTTTTATAAACCTTGTCTAAGAGGGAGAGATTGGTGTATGGTGCACCAGCCGAGGTGTGAAAATACCTCATGCATGCGTGGATGCTGGCTTTGCTAGCAACTATCTGTTTTCTCTAAATGTGCATGAAGTCAAACATGTATAGTAATTTATTAATTAGTCATACTTGTTCCTCTGTATCCTTATTATTTCTTTTGCGGTATATATGACGTTCCGTTTTTAAATATTCTACTACTTATTCAGTTATTATCCATTTATTTATTGAAAGAGTTCCTAAATTGTGTTACTATTCGGTAGAAATTAAAATGGATTTGAAAACAAAATAATCTTGCTTTTATTAAATTTGCCTAAAATCCATTTTTCGTCTTTAAGTCTATGTGTCAGTGCTAATATTAATATTAGTTATTCCAACATTGGAATATCTACCTGGTATAGTCTACATGCTGGCAACAAATAACAACAATTGACGAATCACAATCAGAAACACAATTTTGGAACCCTACTCTTCTCAATAAATAAATGGATGAAAAGTAAATAATTAAATAGAATAATTTAAAAACAGAACATCAATTATATCGTAAAAAGAAATAATTAAAATAAACAGATATAAAACGAGAGAAAAGGTATTATAAATTCCTTAATGAGTCTTTCCCGTTCATGCACATTAAAATCAAACAGATCTTTACAGGCAAGAGTTGTCTAGCCTGTCTAGAAAATAAAATTAACTAAATTGAACGCGTGAACGGGCGAAAATAAATAAAATAAAATTTTAAAATAAATAAAACAAAAATTATAAATTAACATGATAAAAATGTTTTAAAATAAAATATTAGTATAAACACTGACACATAGATGTAAAAAGAAACAATTCGTTTGAGGCAAATTTAATTAAAACATATTTTGATTTCAAATCAATTTTAATTTCTGACGTATAGTAACACAATTAAGGAATATTACTACTAAATAAATAAATAGGTAATATTTGAATCATTAATAGAATACTTTAAAAATAGATAAATAAAACAAAAAAATATAAATTAACATGATAAACAATTTTTTTTTAAATTAGTATAAACACTGATTTATTTAAAGACAAACAATGGATTTGAGGCAAATTTAATAAAACAAATATTTTTTATTTCAAATCAATTTGAATTTCTGGCGAATAGTACAAAATTAAGGAATCTTCCCAATAAATAAATAGGTAATTATTTAATCATTAATACTTTAAAAACAGAAGATCAGCTATACCGTCAAATAAATACTTTAGATAAATAGAAAAAATATAACTTATTCACAAATGACTGTACTGTTTTATGCCTTCATGCACATTAAAATTAAAAAAATCTTAGCTAGCAACAGTTACCTCCCCTGTCTAGTAAAATGTAATTAACTAAATTGAACGTAGTAATTATGTCGAGTAAATGATGACGATACTTGGCGATGCTGCAAAATTCGAATATTTAGGCACTGTCAATGTTAATGACAAGACACTGAAGACAAACAAAATTACAATATACCTTTCTTAATCTCTATAAAAGGATATGGCTTTCCAAAGAGACCTCTGATAGAATCCGTTCGCTGGGTTTCCAACGTCATAGTATGTATAGGTTATCTAAATTCGATAAGGACAATGTTCTCATGATACATGTTCTTTCTATGCATGAATTAGATAAATGGCTAACCGATGTCCTCACACCTGTTCTGAAGATATAATCTGGATTCTGCATTCCTTACTAGCTTCGGTTTGCAGAATTTATTCATGAACTTAGCTGTTCTTCAGATTCTGGGTTCCTATGTTCTTATGAATTATCTAGCTTGTGCATCAATGTGCCTCTCGATGAAACTATCGAGTTTTGTATCGATGGAGTTTACTATGAGTCCATCGATAAGCTCTCATTTCCTGAACATATAGTATGGGAATTTTAAATCCAACTTTTCACAAAGAAAAATCAACATAAATGTTGATTTTTCTTTGTGAGAAGTTGGATTTAGAATTTCCATACTATCATTGGGTTGGAATGGTAACTTGTGAACGGTATCTTGAATGATTTAGTTCTTTGGTTTTTTTTGGGGGGGGGGATTTATTCATCATTGTGCCGGCCGACGTGAAAGTGTATTATCGCACATTCCGGTGTTTTGGTCTTTTTGAATGTATTTGGGACCGATTATTTGTTTGTAGGCTTGGTGAAAGAAATAATGCACGAGCTACTTTTCTAAGACTTTTTCTAGGACTTTCTTTTATTTATCGTTGTTCTTCCTTGTTTTTTTAATTTTAACTTTTATTTTTATTTTTTTCCTCTTCTCTTCTTAAGTGACCTCAACTATTGCAACGCCACATTGTGTATTGTCGGCAGTTGAAACCCGTATTCCAGACATTTAATTTTCCTGATGATCTGCCAAGAAAGTACCTGCTTGGTAGTGAAACACGTGTAGGAAAAACATTTAATTTGAATAAATAATATTTGTAGGAAAAAATATCTTTAATGGTGATCATTGGTGTCCTGAAAGGCGTGCTTTGGTAAGCCTTCATAATATCACATATAAATGTTCTGTACACTGTAATCGAGTATCATCGAGCTTGTTTTTATTGGAACTGAATGATCTATTTTATAAGTGAAAAATCTAAATATATATATATATATATATATATATATATATATCTGATTTAAAATAAACAAGTATATATTTAAAATCAAGTTTAACCACCTTACTTCTTGAAATGACTTGTATATTGTAACCGCATGTAAATTGATGTCCTTCCGCTAAAATAACTATTCTCTCGTTTAACTTACATGATTCATAGATTCTAAATAAGGTTGGTTTATTATCATCTATCTAACTCATTTTATCTCGAAAATGATTGTGATGTATCTCTGTAAAATGAAGAAAAAACAACGATTTTATGTGTCCTTAAATGGAAAATCCTACAAGGGTAATAAACAGATGTTTACTATTCGACGATGTTTACAATATTTTCACTATTATTTGTTAATTTTGAAAGCTCGTTAAAAACAAAGGTAAAATTGAAACTAGAATATTTACATTACATACGTAAACTATAATAATAAAGGTACTACACATTGATCTGAAAGTAGTTATCTCTTTTTTAAAAGACGATTACATTAAAATAACTGTTACAATATCGGCAGAAATACTGCTATAACGTACTTATTGAGAAAATAGGTAAACCATTAAATGTTAGAATCTTTACACACGCTTAATAAGCTTGTTTTCTTTTTTTATTAATATCGTAAGCAACTTTTTAGTGTTTAAAACAGAACGTAAAAGTTCCATAACCATACTGGTGATGATTATTATACACGTCCTTATTTCATTGTACGTAAAATATACAGCCATTGTTTTAAATTAAAAAGTAACTGAGGACTTCAAAACCAAAATTTTAAGTCTATGTTGTCATGAACCAAATCAGGCAACGCATGTTCACGTTGATATTTCGGCTGTTCTTATTTATTTGTGCTTCTACACGAGGATAGAGTTTGGTGCAAAGTTGTTTTTTGAATGTGGAAAAATCCTGTTGTCAAAATGGGCATTCTGGATTAGGACCAACATATAAATTGCTTCAGTCTAGATGGATGTCTCTTCGCTGACCGTCGATAGAAAAGATGAAACGTAGTTGCTGAATAGATATTACACTTTCCAGTGTATTATAATAAACGCCGTAACATTTTTATTTATGTAAATAATTTAAAATTATTTTCCATAACGAAGCTAACTTGTTGGGTAAAAATGTATATTTATAACACGATCACTTGCATTTGACTTTCGCAATATTTCTAAACTGTACGTTTTCAACTCCCAATATTCTATTCTAAAGAGATGTCTCATTTCATACACTAATATGTTTGTGTTGTTATTGTATAGCTTTTCAAGGTATTAAGTATTAAAACAACATTTGTCAGCGAATTTTAAATCTCGGCAACGCGAAATAAAAAAATAAAATGTCAACAGTTTATTTTGTGTCCGTGAAAAAAGAGAGAATAGCCAAATTAACCTAATTTTTCATATGTTCCTCTATTCTGGAGACATAAATACATTCTTTGATATGAACATCACTTTAAGATAGAACGTTTTCGAAAATAAATATTTGGTTATAAAAAAATTAAACAAAAATAAATTAAATAAACTGAAAACCAAAATCGAAACAAAATGAAAGTAATAAGATCCCAGTACAACGCCGGGTAGGCACAGTTAGTTTATAGTCAATATTTGCGTTAATTAGTGTTATATACACCCTTAGCGATGGATGTATAAAGTCATTTACACACGCAATTTGATCGTCTCCTCACAATCATCATCGTTGTGAGTCCAGGTTGTGTTTTCCTCCGTTGATACAAAAGCACGCCAACACTTTTTGGTTAGTTTATAAAATGATTTATTCGTAACAACATAACGGAAACCTCGCATTCGTGTGTGTGAGAAAGAGAGAGAGAGAGAGAGTGCGTGAGTAGAAAGTCTACATCAGGTAACCCTTCGCCTGCCGTCCCCAGTTTTGCAAGCGGCACGCAAACACTTCTTGCCGTGTTCAATCTCGCCGGCTAAGACAGAGGTAGAGATCTTCGCCAATAAATCACGTTGTTTACATTACTTTCGCTTCGCCCCCTATTAAACCCTGACCTCACAAACGTTACCACTAAAACGATTGCAACTATTTAACCTTATATGAAATGCACATATCACAGAAAGTAGATAGTTACGGCAAATGAAACTGCATAGGCTTACTATGTTACATTAATTATTGCTCCAAAGGTAAATGAGAAATTCAAAGGTAAGTGAATTTCATGAATCATTAAACAAATGTTGGTCTCAACAGAGCGGATGGCAAACAGCCTGACGGTGTTTCCATTCGTAAACAACAATTCACTTATATAGGGTGGGCAAAAATAAGGGTCCTATTTTTAAAAATTCATAACTTTTTTATTTATTGATTTTTTTTTTTTTTTTTTAGAATAAGTAAAGGACCCCTTCCGAAGCAAGCATGAGCCGTATTAGCCCTAAGGAACGTACCCTCATTTAGAAAACATTATTTTTGCTTAAAAAACTCAAAACAGTGTAAAAAACAATACTTTAGTTTTTGTAAGTTTTAAGAAGTGTTTTTCGGCTAAAATTTGTTTTGTTTATTTCAAAAAATCTCGGAAGGGTCAGTCTACACACACATAAAGTTTGGTGAGTTTAACCTTTATTTTGTGGAAGTTATTCAAATTCAAGTTATTCAAATTTAAAGATAGGACCCTTATTTTGGCCCACCCTGTATACGATGCGGCTTGTGCTGATACTTTTGCGCCTACGCCAGTAATAGAATCGGCAACAAACGCTGGGCATGTTACAGCGTCAGCAGAGGATCGCAATCAATCTAAATATGCTTGTATTTTTGAGAGATCTGTATTCACACTGGCCGCCTTGGAGACGAGTGGATTAATAGGCTCCGCCACTCGGGACTTCCTCAACAGCCTTTGTTTATTAATGACGTGTCACACATGTAACCATGGTGAACTGAATTGGCTTTATGAGCGCTTCTCTATCTATATAATCTGTGAAAACGCATTGAGTCTGCTCTTGGCCTGCCAAGCAAGCAGGACATGCGATGGAATTTAACAAATGATGTTAAAAGTTATAAATTATTTTACGTGAACTGGCAACGTTACTAGATTGCCAAACATATCAATTTTTGAAACGAGAAAAAAAAGTGTATCCCGTTGTGTTATCTATTAAGATCATGCTAAAGTATCTTAACCATACAAAAGTGAGTTGGCATAAATATTAAATATGCACAAAAAAAGATAAATATTATTGTTCTTTCGTTTTTTAACTTTATAAAAATATTACTGTTGGTCTAGATATTCCTTGTTGATCATTATCTAATCTAATATCTTTATTCGTTCCTTTATTTATTACCCACGGGCGTTAATAAATAGAGAGAGTTAAGGGACAGAAAAAGAGAGAGTAATAGACAACATATGAAATAAGTACGGTGTGTAAACAACATATATTCAGAGAGAGGGAAAGAGAGAGAGACAGAGAGAGACAGAGAGAGAAATCGATGCAGATAAATTTAATAAAAGGATTGTAACTTGATTAGTTTATTTACAATTATATCTATAATAATTACAATTAAATGGAAGATTCTTCAAAAATGATTTTAAAACTAAGGAATAATTTCGCATGTATTTTATGTGCTTAAAATATAGAGGAAAACATTTCAGGGAAATAAGTGTTAATTAACTCAGCTTAAGTAATGATGTGGGCTTGTAAAACACGAACTCGGAGTTTATAGAAAAACCAGTGTATTGAACAAAATAATATACAGCAGAGTACAGGATTGGTTGTACGACAATCTTGACTGGCAGTATAGACTGGTGTGGTTCCAAGTATTTACTTCCTTTCCACCAGAGGAATATGTGGCACAAGGCCGGAAGGTGAAGAGAGTCAGCCAGCACCCCTAAAGAATGGACACTCTGATTTCTAAAGTATTACCTGGGAAGCCTCGTCGACATTCTCCGGTCGGGGCGCCTCAGACAATAAGCGATAAACTTACTCCACCCAAAAGAGGAGATGCAAACCTTGGGAGGATGAACCTCCTAGGACTACCCTGATAAATAACAAACCACCGAAATGGCCTAGTTTTTGTTGGGATGGGGTGGATCCAGGTTTGCAGGAATGTGTGGTAGAAGGCCGGACCGTGGGGGAGAGTCAGGCCAGCGCCCCTAAAGAAGAAGCAGTCTGCTCTATAAAAAAAAATTGTCTGGGTAGCCTCGTCGGCATTCTCCGGTTGGGGCGCCTAAAGTGAAGTATATAATAAATGTACTCTACCCCAAAGAGAGGAGGCAAAGCCTTAGGAGGGTGGACCTCCTAAGAATATTCAGGAATAATACCTCAGCCCTACAGATAAATTGCCACCGAAATGTCCTAGTTCCTGCTGGACTGATTGTCGAGAATGAATCCTCGACTAGTATTGACCTGATGTTACGGAAAGACCGCACGGACTGGGGTGGGCACAACACTGAGAGGCAGATGCTCCTTGTATTTATTTTAAGAGGAAGGAGTCCGTATAGTTAAGGGGCCATAAAACCCTCCCAATCCTAAGCTACTCAGGAGTCACAGTATCGTTTTCTTTGTACCATAACATGTATATTAATAGAAGTTAAGTGAACTTCAAACGAGCAAAGTTATTTTTACATTATTAAGAGACTAAAATAAACTATGCATGTTTATGGATACGTTAAATGAAACAGATTTGTCAATGGAAAAGTATGAAATTAATTTTATTAATTAGAAAATGCCATAGGTAAGTGTTTTTATATGTTTTCTTAATTTAAAGACATTTGAGAAACTTATGAAATTAATATTAATAATAAAAAGAAGAAGGAAAAGAAGAAAAAGAGAAAGAAAAAACTGTAAATTAATTGAAGAATTAAATTAAATCATACATAATTAAACATACACATGATGTTATATTTTTATATTTTCGGTTTCGTTCGACCTTGGAGGTAAAAAAACGTAATTTGTTTTCATGTGAAATCTAAAATATATGCACTTTAGCAGTGTGTTGACTAAAAAGCCCTTAAATTAAATACAATAACGACAACCGGATGCCAATATAATTGCGAATATGATTAGCTTGTATTTTCCATAAACAATCCGCAATAAATAATAACGCAATCACGAAAATGCTACGTAATGAATTTAAATTTAAAATACTTGAAATGAAACCCGGTATTGCGTTAGGTTGAAATAGAAACACCATGGCTTAATTCATTCAACTCATGATTACTTTTTTTTTACATTTTGTAACATTTCATTTTTAGAGTGGTGCGCTCAGAATTTATTAAATTTATTATTATTCAGCGTTAATTAAAACACATTTTTTGTGGTAAATTTATTGTCTTTAACACATTCGACGATGTCTACACTCTCGCTTCTCTCTCTTTCACTCGGTATTTAATTGCATTCAAGTGTAATAAGAATACCAATAAAGCTTGTATTGGAAACAGTCCATTATTAACAAAAGAAAATATCGCCCCAAGATCTAATACTACTTACAAGGTAGCTGCATATGCGTGTAAGAAAAGGAGAGGGGGAGACAGAGAGAAAAAAAGAGATTGCGAGACCAACTATTGTAGCATGTTTTTTTTTACTTTTAAAGATATAACTTGCTTTGGAAACTCACTTTTCCTGATGAAACAATCTAACCAGAACTCAGTGGATGACCACATGGCCCAAAATTTAATTTAGTATGTCTCTCATATATGATATATATACATATATATACATGTATATATTAATAAATGTATTTATTATATAATCAAAACGGGTTACTGTTATTTAAATCAATAATATAACATTGAACTTTGATATTCTGTATATATAGTGAATATAAAAGATTAAGAGAGATCCAATTGGCTCCCTAATTAGCATAACTATTTTTAAACCGTGCATAATTAATTACTGTTTAGTATTATTATTTTGGAATTTTATTAGCGTTTGTTGGCTATTTATATGCAATAGTTTCGTCTATATTAACAGTTATTTAATAAATAAATCGGAAAAATATCTAAACACCTTAAGTTTTAACTCCATCTGATCACTGACCACCTTACCGACGAGCCAGAAGCGAGAAAGGAAAGGGGGGTTGAGGGAGTGTGATTGTCTTGGCTTGCTAGCAAAGCAGAAGCGAGAAGAGAAAAGAGGGGTGGGAGGAAGAGTGCAGTTGTCTCGCTTGATCCGCCGCTAAATCTCCTCCCCGCCCCCCCAAAAAATTAATACGTTTTTTTAACTTGATGGAAAGAAGAAGAGAAAAAAAAGTATCATTTAAAGTGGGGAAAATTTGAAATATGAATTGAATGTTTTGGGCCAGTTTTAGAACAGTTCAGTCAAACTTAGGGTTAGTGGAAAAACATAGTAACTGCCTAACAATTTACTCCATAAACAAACATCTCATTTTTAAGGAGAGGGGTAATTTAGCATAGGATGTTAACTTACAAAGTAATCAAAGTTTATTAAAATTATGTAATTCTCTGGATATATATATATATATATCGGGATAAAAAAAAACAATCATGTGGCAGAAGAAGGTTAGAGACAGACAACTCTATAGGTCTACTTTTTCAAAGTGCTTTTATTTTACTTAGATTTTTCTTCGAACAAGGCATATTGCAACCAAGGCGTAAGGCGCTACTGTGAATTAGGGACCAACTTTATAGGGGCATCCTAAGTCGGGAGTTGTGCAGCGAGATATTTGTTCACATGATATTTAAACGTCTGCATTTTGGTAAAGTCTGAGTAACAAAGAAACAGGGAAATAATTTCAAAAGCAAGCAGTTTGAGGACAAACACTATTAGAGTATAAAGCTTTCCAGCACCTGGGGACGTCTACAGTGAACGCGTGATATTTTACTGATTGTCCGTCGAGGGTATTTACGTTGAGATGGCACACGTGCAGCAAGTACGTCGGAGCACATTCCATTGATATGCTTGTAAAACAATCACAGGGATACAACATTGCGCCGATGGGACAGGGGAATCAACGACCGTGAGTACACCAAGACCTCAGTGGGAGCTGGGACAAAGAATACACTGTGTTAAATTTTACTACAAGACAGGCTCGTTTAAGAAAACGCAGGACAGTTACATGCATCAGTTAGAATGTGAAAAGGCTCCATCCAAGCAGAATTCAGAACTGGGTAGACCACTTCGAGAAGTATTGGACCGTGGAGAACCTCAACGCTGCCAGTGAGAACCGTCCAAGCCACTCGGGACGTCCCAAGAAGCGGACAGCCGAGCTAGTCGAAAGTGTGAGAGAGTCTCACCAGGAGAGTCCGAAACGCTCTGTGCCGAAGCGAAGTCAGTCCATCGGTATTTCCCGTGAGACTTGCAGAAGAGTGCTGATGAACGATATCAGGGCTTACCCATACAGCATACAGACACTGCAGACCCTTACAGCCTCAGACTTAAAGCAGAGGAGCGCTATGGCAGTAAAGTCGCTCGATAAGATCGAGGAGACACCAGGTTTCCTTAACCTACTTTGGACCTCAGATGAAGCCCACTTCCATCTTGCCGGAAAGGCGAACTCCGAGACAAATGTTCTGGGGGTCCTCCAGACCCAATGAAGTAGCCACCAAGCTTGTGCACTCTCCTAAGTTCACGGTGTGGGCTGCACTCTCGGTCAGAGGCATCATCGGACCAATCTTCATCGAAGAATCTGCCGCAGCAGTGACAGTCACCAAGGAGCGGTATGTGGAGGTCCTCAAAACCTTCAAGAGTGAGCTCCAGACCCTCTACCCGTCGCTCATGGGCAAGTTCTGGTTCCCGCAAGACGGAGCAAGTTCTCACACATCAAACCTTTCCCGAGATTGGCTGAAAGAGAACTTCGGAGGCCGAGTGATCAATCTCAAGGCTAATTTTGAGTGGCCACCCCATAGCCCGAACCTAAGCCCCCCAGATTTTTACCTTTGGGGCTATCTTAAGGACAGAGTGTACGCAGGGAAACCCAGTACCATCACGGAACTCAAGGAAGCCATAAGGGAGGAGATGAGAGCCATTCCCAATTAAGTCTGTAAGAACGTCATGGACAACTTCGTTCTGCGCCTCAAGAAATGCACGGAGCTAAATGGAGGCCATTTAGAACACATGCTGTAGAACAGAGAAAAAAAGACCAAAGACCGTAGTGTTTTGATGTGATGTTTTAGATATAATAAACTAGTTATGACCAAAAATGAATTTCATTCGGACGAAACACTAAGAAACGGAGCCTAATTAAAGGTGGGCCCGTTTTTTTTTGGTCACCCTGTATTAGATTAAAGGCTTGTTTTTGGAACCTGTCTAAGAATGAGAAAGAAGTGGATGGAGCATCAGCCTAGATATGCGAACACTTCTTCATGTATGGGCGAATGATTGCTTTGTAGAAGTATAGAATACTGGCAAGTGTGGGTTTTCGAGCCTGGTAGATGGAAGTCACCTTATTTTCAGCAGATTTGGCAGTATCTTCTGCGTATTTGTTCTAAATCATGTATTACTTCTAGTACAAAAAAACTCTATGCTACACGTGGTCATATGTTTATTTCCCGACGACTATATCAAGCGTAAGTTTGAAATACCAATATTATGTCCGTCTCTGTATTGATATCACAACGTAGACATCTGAAGAATATTCGTCCTTGTTTTCGCAAATACGGCCATAGGTAAAACACTGAAAAAATGTTTCTCTTTTATTTGAAGAAAATTCAAGTTACACGCTAATAACACGTGTACAGAATGTAAAAAAATGGCACAACTTTCATTACGTTGTGCATCCAGAAGTGCGTTACTGATTCTACACATTAAAGCATTTTGAGGTCCATAACATCAGTCGTGTTATCTCGATTTTGAATTTTATATTATTGTGTATATCTGTCGCTAAATCTATCTTGCCCCTAATCTTGTAAATCGAAAATGTAGATGGATCTACCGCAATCTAACTCCGTGCTTCAGTATTGTCTAGTCTGAATGAAACCCACTTCGGCGCCCGTAGCTATTGCCCCCGCTATCCAGAACAGCAGGAGTATTCGGTTTCATACTATGCCCGGGAAAATGTAGAAGAGAACACACAAAGGAATGTCAGTTGCAGATTCGTAGAGGCCACGTTTTTATCCCTAATCCATGAATTTGCAGCTCCGCTCTTGAAACATCCATAGTTGCTGCACGCAGAGGCGAGGACGACCTGATGACTTCGGATGCTGATGCTGATGCTAATTTTTCGTGGATTTAAAACCGAGTTGTGTTACACTGGAAGCTCTGGCACAACCTCGCTGCCACTGCCATTACCACTATGAGGAAAGGTTGTATTCTAATCGTAGAACTCCTAGTACTTTTGTTTTGTTTTGGAACATAATTAAGATATGCTATTTATTTTGTTTTCGTATATATTTCAATATATATACATATATATATATATATATATATATATATATATATATATATATAAATAGTAACTACTATATATACCATATATACTATATATATATATATATATATATATATATATATATATATATATATATATATATATAAGGTGGTGTACTAAAAGCGAACTTTTAGGAAAGGTAAAACCTATTGTGAAGAGTATACAGCTCAATATCCAGGATAGAGCAGGTAGATATGAAGAAGAATGGAAAGAAATTAGAGAAGCAAAAGCCAAATCAAAATTCAATTCAATTGCTCAGAGCAATGTATATTCCGCAAAAAGACAATTTATTCAAGTTAAATTTTCCTTAATCCAGGCTTTTCAATGTTCAAATCAGAGGAAGTCGCTGGGATAGATAAGTTGGCAAAGGCCAAGATTTAAAATTAAAATATATATAGACAGATAAGAAAAAAATTAAAGACGATTAGGTTTACAAACAAATGTTATATATTGCGCTTTACATTTTGAAGGCGTTTGACAGAGTGTGCCATTCTGGTCTTTTACACAAACTTCAGGGACACGATATTGATGGTGAGGTTCTTGAAATTATTAGGTCTTTTCTTACTGTTCGAAGCTTGCGAGTAACTTTCGACAGTGGCTATTCATTCTCTTTTCCTAGGAATGCTGGTTTTCCTCAGGGCTCTCTTCTAGGCCAACCACTGTTTCATCTCTATATTAATGATCTTTCAGAGAACATTGTTCATTATTACCGGCAGAAAAATACCCAGGAATTATATAAAATATTTTATTCATAATTATCTAAACATTTTAGAATACATTTAGACTAACTTTAAATTTAATTTGGCTTTATTATATTAAAAAAATAACCACAAAGTAAAAGATTATCTTCAGATGTATAATATGCATATTATACATTTAAAGATATTGTCTATTAATTAATAATTAGACATCCATAAGTATATATATATATATATATATATATATATATATATATATATATATATATATATATATATACATATATATATATACATATATATATATATATATATATGTATGTATATATATACATATATATATATATATATATATATATATACATTCAATCCACGCCGGCTTTAAAAATATCGGCTCTAATCTTTTTTAACCTATCGAAACACTGATCAACCAGGGTGCTAGAGGTGTTTGTAATGCACACTTAGATATACATCGAACTCTTACTGCCCCACTTCATTTTGAACCCTGTGAAACGGATAATTCCACTATCGAACTACTGCACAGACAGGATCAATAGAACTTGACCAACAGCTGTGTAAACATCAGCTTTTTAACAACAACATTTGGACTCCTAAACAATTTGAGTATTATTTTATAAACATTCATATCCAATATAACAGCTGCTTTAATTTTGACGTGTTTTTTACGGTGGCTACCCTAACTCATCGGTCTCATCTCAACAAAAAGACCCGTTATCTTTTGCTTTTTATTTTGTGCATAAATTTTGTCAAAATTAAATGTTGCCAATAATATTTACAGTTACATTGTCGGTGTTTTCTATGCTCTGATCAAAAGTGTTTATCTGTGAAAATCCATGGATTAAAGATATGAAGCTCCTTGCTTTGAACTTCTGATGTTCTAATTAATATTGTATCTTTACAATTTGTAATTCTCATCTTTCATCTCTAGAATTGTTTGCTCTATTCAATATATTGAACTTTATATGATGACGATAGATTTGTATTAAACGATAATTCAATTATCTTTAATTTAATTAAACATTTATATATATATATAAATATACATATATATATATTAAATATATAAATATATATATATATATAAATATGTATATATATAAATATATATATATATATATATATATATATATATATATATATATATATATATATGTAGAAGGATGAAAAGGAATTAGAAAAGCAAAAGTCAAATCGTATTTCTATTCAGTTGCTCAGAGCAAGGTATCTTCCGCAAAAAGTCAATTTATTCAAGTAAAATTTTTCCTATAGCCAGGCTTTTCAAAGATCAAAATCTTATCATCAGAGGAAGTCGTTGGGATAGATAAGTTGGCAAAGGCCAAGATTTTAAATTTGAAAAAGTAAAATAAAAATTGTAGGGAAAAACACGAGGCGAAACTCTGCCCGAATGCAAGCAAATGTCCGATTGCAAAAAAGTCCGGTGTCAAAAAGTCCAGCGGAGAAACTGAAATGTAGATAGGTAGGTCGTTAAAAGGCACGAGAAGTAACAAGAGAGGATTCAAAGTTAAATTCCAAAAACCACATCTTCAGGTGCGGCGAAGATAGATAGAATCCAGAGGGTAAAAGGTCCAATAAAAGGTACGTTCGTGGATGCAACAAGGCTCAGTAAATATATATATATATATATATATATATATATATATATATATATATGTATACAGCCACCTCCACGTCTGTATTCTCTGTTTTAAATGGATGATGCCATGAACGATTTTCCAGTGTCTTAAACATGTGTTTGTTAATGACGTTATTCAGTTTTCAGTTTAAATGGAATTCCCTTGTGACGTTATCATTGTTTCTCGGTTTCTACTGATAATTGTTATGGATGATCTCATTCCGGTGGGACATCATCACTTTGTGACGACATCCAGTTGGCTATAAAACAAATAAACAGAAAGGACAAGGCCTTTGACAAAGTATGGCATAAAGGGCTTCTCCTGAAAATACGCTCATACGGTATTACTGGGCAATTATTTAATATAATAAGATCCTTCTTAAACAAAAGAAAAATCCAGGTTGTCCTCGACGGCCGTTCATCTAAGCAACATGACATAAATGCTGGTGTACCCCAGGGATCTACCCTTAGACCTTTGTTGTTCCTGATCTATATAAACGATCTCCCCGATGACATAGAGTCTGAGATTGGTTTATTTGCTGACGACACCACGCTTTACATTCGCCATGTTGGCAAAACCGACGCGACCATATCCGAATCAATGCCTGAAGCTTTAGAAAATGATTTCCAGGCTGTAGTGGATTGGGGTCATAAATGGATGGTAACTTTTAATGCCGCAAGGACAAAGCTCTTTCCTTCAATAACTACAAGAAACCTCTCCAACCACCGATTGTCATGGCAAATAACACCTTACATGAGAGTTTATCAGTCAAACTCCTCGGCCTAACCTTCACAGGAAACATGAATTGGAACAAATATATTGAAGACATTGCCAAGGCTGCCGCAAAGATGGTTGGCTCCCTCTACCGTGCTAGTAAACTCCTCACATCTGACATAATCCTGTATCCCTACAAAGCCACCATCCGCCCATGCATGGAGTATTGTTATCACATCTGGGCTGGTGCATCATCTACTAATCTCTCCCTCCTTGACAAGGTCCAAAAAAGAATCGCCAACCTAATAGGTCCCTCACTGTAAACCCAGCTCCAGCACCTGTCCGATCGCCGCAATGTCGCATCCTTATGGTTGTTTTACAAATATTACAAGTGATTATGCTCCGATGAATTGGCTACCCTGGTGCCCCCTCGACGTAAATTCGCTAGAATAACTCGACAATCAACTAAATCCCATTCATTCACTGTGGAGGTTCCCAGATGCCGGAGAGCCTTCTACTCAAATAGCTTCTTTCCTAGTGCTGCTGGCCTCTGGAACTCCCTCCCTGCTTCCTGTTTCCCCGACAGTACTGACATGCAGAAATTTAAAACTAATGTAAACAGACATCTCGCTGTGCAGATCCGAATTTAGGTTGAAAACCTTCTCCCATTTTCTTTTTTCTCAGTAGCCCCTTACGTCTACAGTGGCGGCCTGCCTTGTTTGGGGTGAACTATGTTAAAAAAAAAAAAGAAAAAGTGTGTAATAATTAATAGTTTTCAAACAGTCAAAATTTAAATAGAAATGCGTTGTCAGCTTTTCTTTTTCTTTCTAAAGAGAAATTACATAAAACGCTAAAATTAACGTTAGCACATTTGTTAAACTCTCGACGAGTTTTCTTGTCCTTGTGGCTAAGATCAAAGTGTAGTATTTGTTCACATTGATACTACACGCTATAGACCAGTATCGTCTTGGCATTCGGGTTTTGATTCCGTCGGTCTGTGAGTTTGTTCTGCGCAAGTCTAGGAGGTTCACCCTTGGATGCTTAGCCTCCCGTCTTTGGGCTGGAGTAAGTTTATCGCTTACTGCCTGAGGCGCACCTAACCGGGGAATGCCGACGGAGCTTCAAAGGTATTTTTTGTAGGCCAGAGTGCTCACCATCTCGGGCGCTGGCTTTTCAAATCCCACTTTCTTGACCTTGTGTCACATCTTACCGGTGTCGGAAGAAGGTAAATACAAACACTCGACGAGTAAGAAATAAATAATTCGTTTCAATTTTGTTAATTTGAATATTTTCAGGGTATACAGCTACGATGTGTCGTGCTATTTTATTTTAAATAGCATGCTTAGCGTAACATGTAAAGCATGTATTATTCTACTTATATCATAGTTTTACTTATTTACATTGACTCCGAAGAAAAATGCTATTAGATCGTGGCGCATGCAATTTGAAATTTGATTTATGTTTATCAAATGCATTGGAAATGAGTTTCACAAATCGATTTGCATTTATGAGCGGATGCGATAACATTTTACAGATTATCAATATAACAGATTAAGTGTAAACCGTAAAGAATAGTACTTGGCATTTACGAAATAGGATTTAATTGTTGTGATGAATATCAGCTTGACTGTAATGCAACCAGAGTTGAGAATGGCATCAATTTGGAGAATAGATTATTATTCAAAAAGTAATTCACCGGTGTTTAATAAATACATCGTAAATCATAGCAATATGAGCATAAATAATCAGTGAAGAACATCAACACATTCGTAATGATAGCAGATTATCGCAATCTGTGCCAATTACTATAAAAACAGCGATTTAAAATGTTGCTCAATTCAATCTCAAAGAAATAAGCAAAATAAGAATGTTGACGAAATTAACCGAAAAACGTGCCCGCTCGAAACGTGTTGCATTTAAATAAATAAATATCGTATTATTTAGTGACACTGGCCAACTCTTTTAATACTAAAGAGTCATCACTTAGAAATACCAAAAACACTCGAGGATAAGAGATAGAGAGATTGACAGTTATTGATGATGGCAATTATGGGAGGATTGAAAATAATAACATAAGACCACTCAAAACTCCAGCCGACTAAAAAAGCAGCAAGTGTTCCCCCTTTCTCAGAAACAGCCCCCATAGAATATGAAGACTACAATATGGAGAAAATTAGATTGAAAAGGCTGCTAAAAAAAATGTTGCTTTCAACCCTTCAATTTCTATTTTAATTTTTATGCTGCGTTTATTAATTACATTTCAGTTTAAATAGCAATCACCTATATTGTAATCATGTCTGATTCTAATGGCATAAGATTAGGCATTAGTTTAAGTTATGTCTTTATCTAAGGATATTCACAGAAGAGGCCACGTGAAGGTTACCAACTTCTCCGAGTAAACATGGTGCGAGAGATAAAAAAACAAGCACTCGCACGCCGAGCCGACAACACCATTGCTATTTCCGTGTATAGCATTGATAAGGAATGGTATACTATAATAATCTTGTATGTTTAGATTTAGATAAACTTGCGTGTTGGTCGGGATCAAAGTGTAGTATCTGTTCCGATAGATACTGCACCCCATAGATTGGTATTGTCTTGGCCTTCGGGCTTGATTAACGTCGGTCTATGGGGCTGCACTGTGCAATTCTAGGAGGTCCACCCTTCCAGGCTTTGCCTCCCCTCTTTGAGGAGGAGTAAGTTTATAGTTTACTGCCTGAGGCGCCCCTACCGGGAAATGCTGACGGGGCCTCCCAGGCAGTTTTTGTAAGCCAGAGTGCTCAACTTCTCGGGCGCGGGTTTTTCAAATCCCACTTTTTCAACCTTGTGTCACATCTTACCGCTGTGGGAGGTAGATAAATAACTGTACAAGAGAAATAGAAACTGTTTTTTTTTTGTAATCATTCTACTCAAGTCACGCATAATTTATTCATTTTAACCATTTTTCA
Organism: Sepiola atlantica; assembly: GCA_963556195.1. Lineage (NCBI taxonomy): Eukaryota > Metazoa > Mollusca > Cephalopoda > Sepiida > Sepiolidae > Sepiola > Sepiola atlantica. Next base: position 14,515,074 of record OY744521.1, on the reverse strand, counting down.
CATTCCCGCCAAGACCTCTGACCCAACGTAGATAGCTGTTTCCCCTAGTAATCATATACCTCACAACTTGCACTCTTTGTGTGTATCTCTCTATCTACCACTTTTTCTAGCGAGCCCACTGTGTACATACCGCTTTTGCCAATATATCTATTTGCGAAGCTCAACCTCTTTATCGATTCAGTCAAGCCGGTCATTCCAAGATTGCTGTGCAGAAAGACAGACATGCAGAACGCAAAAAAAAAATGGCGGCTTACTTAGGGATGATAAGAGCGTGGAGGACGCAATTTTGTGGCTTGAAGCATTTCGCTGTTTGCTTGCTTCGCTGATCATGTAATCGGCGAATTAGTGACTGGAGCGTTTCGTTTGTCGAGTTACTGACGATGAAAATGTCAGCGGTACTCAATGCGCACGGGCAGCTCCTTAACAAGCGTCTTTTGGCGGGAATTGGCAGTCAGTTGCGAAATAGAGAGGGAAGGAGTGAAATAGATAGAGAGAGAAAGAGAGACAAGGAACCGTTAAGGACAGATACATATTTAACAGTTATGAAGGAAGAAAGTGTTTAGGAAGTTAATATGTTTAGGAGAAAGATAGTTGGTATCTGATATACGGACGGTATTATGAGAAAAATGAACTGTAGGCGGGAAGAGATCGCCATGGAAATGAGATGAAGCGGAAAAGAAAGACTAAGAGGAGATACTAGTAAATAAGTTTAAGGGATAAGACTGAATGTGAAAATGAAAACAGAGAAAGAAAAAGAAACGGGTAGAAGAAAAAAACAAAGAAGAATAAGAACAAAAATAAAACAGTGATGAATATAGTGTGTGTGTGTGTGTGTGAGAGAGAGAGAGAGAGAGAGAGAGAGAGAGAGAGTAAGAGAAAGAGAGAAACATAGAGAGAGCGACAGAGATGATTGAGATAGAGAGAGAGAATGGTAGAGAAGAAGAGCGGGAGAGATAGAGTAATAGGTAGGTACTAAGGAAGAAGATGATAATGAAAAGGAAAAACAATTAAATAGACGTATATATATATATATATATATATATATATATATATATATATATATGCAACTTTTATTCCTATATAATTGTATTGCTATCTACCATATAGCAGAATGGTTCTTGGGTGTAGTGGTTGCATAGTATTATTATTATTATTATTATTATTATTATTATTATTATTATTATTATTATTATTATTATTATTATTATTATTATTATTATTATTAATGTTATTTCATATGAAAATTACTATATGACACGGAAGTCTTAAGGGTATTATTATTATTATTATTATTATTATTATTATTATTATTATTATTATTATTATTATGTTTATTATCATTTATTTATGTATACAGTGAAATTTAAGCTGAATTATTTCTACACTTGATTATTGGGGAAATGGTCGTTTCATCAGTACCATTGGAGAGCCATGAATATTATAACTGTCCTGTTTTTAAATCTCCGAAATAGTTACATGGTAAACAGCTGATGATCCCCGTTTTAATATTTCATGCTTAAGTTAAGGTCCCCTGTGTGTTTCACTGTTAGATACTTGAATCCCCTTGGTTATTTTTTTCTTTTTTCTTTATGAATTTTCCAACGAATGCAAAGTCTGCGATGTCTTGGATTTAGTTAGTTTCTCTGGGAATTTAAACTGCATTTTCCTTTTTTTCTTTTGTTTAAAATCACTCAAAGCTTCTTTAGACTATATATATACATATATATATATATTAAATAAAGACAATTTGGATAAAGTCATGTCTCGGCTGAAATCTAACTTTCTCTAACGCTTTCTTGATATCTATGTGTATAATGGTAAGATAGACTAAATTTTGAAGCTTTACACACACACACACACACACCTTGAGTTACCTATTAGACACCATCCTGGAGTATCTTCGCTGTCTTTGTACAACGGTTTGTCAGGAGAACCTGACATAAGCATACTCACCCTATAAGTAAACTCTCACCAAATATTCAAAATAACATAGTATTCTAAGCCCAAATAAGATCCCCACGACACGGCTATACACTGGCTTGGGCGATGAAAAGTTGCACCTTATCTAAGTTATTTAGTAAGGGTCGATGTATCTTTAGTCGCACGTCTTCTAAACACGAGTAATTAATCAAGGGTGTTTCAATCCCCAGCCGAACCTTTTCTGAACTTGAGTCTTTAGTAAAGCAAGGGTTGCGCAATCTACAGCCGCACATCTTTTAAAGATTAATCTGTAGTGAAGTAGTCAGAGTCGGACGTTTGAGAATGAGTCAGAATCAGACGTTTTGGAAAGAAATCATTTTATCCATTCAACTTTTTATAATCAGGGTTTATTATTTTAATTTCATTCATTTTTCGTTGATTTTTCATTCATATTTCATTCATTTTTCATTCATATTTCAGTCATTTTTCATTCATATTTCATTCATTTTTCATTCATTTTTCATTCATATTTCATTCATTTTTCATTCATATTTCATTAATATTTCATCCATTTTTCATTCATATTTCGTTGATTTTTCATTCATATTTCATTCATTTTTCATCATATTCTATTCATATTTCATTCATTTTTCATTCATATTTCATTCATTTTTTATTCATATTTCATCCATTTTTCATTCATAATTGATACATTTTTCATTCATATTTCATTCATTTTTCATTCATATTTCATTCATTTTTTCATTCATATTTCATTCATGTTTCATTCCTATTTAATTTATATTTCATTCATATTTCATTCATTTTTCATTGATATTTCGTTGATTTTTTATTAATATTTCATTCATGTTTCATTCATATTTCATCCATTTTTCATTCATATTTCGTTCATTTTTTAATTCTTTTTTGCTCGTCATATAATTCATTTTTTCCAAAGTTTCATACGTTTTTCATTTTTTTTTCAATTTTTCACTCACTAATGTTCATTAATTTTTTCATTAATTTTTTCATTAATTTTTTCATTCCTTTTTTCATTAATTTTTCATTAACTATTTTGCATTTATTTTTTTATTAAATTTGTATTTATTATTTTATTCAATTTTTTAAATTTAAGTTTTATTTTTAAATTCCTTTTTCTTTTATGTATTTAATCCTATTAATCAATCATTTTTAATTCACTTTTTCTTTGATTTTTCCATCATTTTTTGGTATGTGTTTTATCATTGTTTTTCATTCATTTTTCATTTACTTTTTCATCAATTTTATTCCATTCACTTATTTTCATTGTTTTTTTTTATTTACTTTTTAATTCCGAATCTGTCGATTAGTGCTATCGAATGTTTAGCTGTCTCTGCTCGCCCCTTTCAGTGTAAACATAAATATTATTATATTCTCCATTATTATATGACAATCTCTCGTGGCCTAATAGCCGTCTGAAATTGCTATTTCCCTTTGCTGATGAGAGATAGAGACTCGAAACGACGGTGTACTTAGATAAAATATTTAAATTAATTTAAAATTATATACATATATATATATATATATATATATATATATATATATATATATATATATATATATATATATATATATATATAACTTTTAAAAAATTAAGAAACCAGACACTTTGACCCGTGATTTGGTCAAATAAATGAAATATTTATATGATTTAATAAATATTTCATTCATATTTTTTTTCTGTCGAAATGTTCGTTTTATAAAATCCTATTCATGGTGATGCAAACCATATTTTTCTTCTTTTTTTCTTTTTTTACTTCTTCATGGTCAAAGTCTTACGATGTAACCGAAGATCGACGATCGTCTGGTGTAATTGAAGATACTGTTTTTTTTTAAAGATCGCATCTGTAGTGTAGCGCCCTTGCGCGTGTGTACAAACATCTGATAGGTGTTAATACAGTAAAAAACGTCGTTGAAATGATAAACTTTGTAAATTTAGAAACCAGACACCTGCCGCCATAGTTAGTCAAACAAATGAAACATTTTATAACTCATTTAGTTTTTTAAATCCAAATTTTCGGTTTTATGAAATTCTAACACCGATGTTATATATATATATATATATATATATATATATATATATATATATATATATATATATATGAAGAGATCCAATGCAAAACGCGATAAACGCCATTTTAAAATCATGAAACTGCCCATACAAAAAGGGTTGCATTTCAACACTGGACGACACCCTAAAACTATGTGTTACATAATATGATACCGACATAATTTCTTTCATTCGAAGTCTAGATTTAATATATTCGTGTTTTTATTGTTTAACGTCTCAATTTAACGAATTGGATTGATCGCGTTTTACATATATATATATATATATATATATATATATATATATATATATATATATATATATATATATATGTATACTGGTACTGTATGAGCCCCAGTCCCCGAGCAGATAAAGAAGAATTTTCGTAACGAAACAGTTTTGCATTATTTTTCTGTCCTCTTACGAATATTAAAATTATGATATACTGTTATCAAACTGTATGTCTAGATTCTTTATTCTAATTTTAATCAGAATCCATTACATGATTTTGATTATAAAAGACGTCTCAAATGTGTGTGTTAAGCGTTCTTACTAAGAATTTGGAATTTAGAAATATAGTTTAATTATTGTCAAATTACTAATGTTCAAATTTAAGGCCAATCTGTATATAATGTTGAGAAAGAAGGTTGCGTCTATATTATGTCCCTTAAACCCCCTTTCAAAATACTCCAAAGAAAAGAAAATTTGGATAATATTTAGTAATTGATGTATGATACTTAGTATTATTTTTTTAATCGGAAGTATCTAAATACATCTCCTAGGCGTAATGCGTCCAAATGTTGATTATACAATGTTCACTTAACGGATAAAAGTGGGATGAAAGCCGTATTCATTAAATTTATGTTAGAATATATAATATTATATTAATATGTTTGTAATCCCTCTTTAAAATGTATAGATATTACTCAGAAACAAGCGGATGTAATCTTTTAAGCAAGGAAATCCATTTAAGAGTTTTGGAATACATTATGGCTAGATCAAATTCAACTGATAACTTTAATACTTTAACACAGTCAACGAATTCAGCCTATGTTATTGATCTCGAAACGAATCAGTTCACTATTCAGTAACTTTAAACTGAACCTTCATACAGATGATACACAGAACATAGATAGAAATTAACAAATAGTTGCATGAATTCCTCAACCAATATACATTGAATAAAAACCATAGATATTATCCCAGAGATAGTTCGTTAGTTATATACCACATTATACCTTACATACTATCCATATTATGAGCCCAACCCTACATTGCACTAGATACATTATAATTCAAACAACCGTAAATCAATAATAATATATATTTCCCTGATGTTTTGATGGATTTTTTAAATTTTGAGCTAATAATTGTTTTCTCCCAAAATGTTACAAACTTACTTACAATGCTCTCCAAAATTCATGTAGTAGAATAAAGTTCATAAATTATGTGGTAACACCTAAGAAGGAAACGTGTTGTAATATGATCATGAATAATACATTTTTAAATATTATATTAATACGTATTGTATTTAAGATAAGACACTTTTTAACACAAATACTTATAGTATCTCTAATAACGCAATTTCTCGGAATACTTTAAACTATTTTATAAATAATAATAATAATAATAATAATAATAATAAAAGTAATGATGATGACGCTAATAATAATACTGATAATAATAATAATAATATTAATAATAATATAAATAATAATGATGATATTAATAATAATATTTATAATAATAATATTAATGATGATAATATTAATAATAATAATGATATTAATAACAATAATATTAATAATAATAATATTAATAATCATGATATTTTATGAATAATAATAATAATAATAATAATAATAATAATAATAATAATAATAATAATAATAATAATAATAATAATAATAATGATACTAATAATAATACTGATAATACTGGTAAATATAGAAGAGTGTGTGGAAGACTAAAAAAAAGAGCTGGAAAAATACATAACTCAACACAGGGAAATCCTTATCACTGCAGCAAGAGACACCAATCCAACAAACAACTCGGGAAGCACCGAAACCAGAAACAAAACGGCAAGAAAAGAAAAGTGGGGAAAAAATACTACACGGACACTTCAGAAGACTGACAAGAGAAAAAACCAACGAAAACAGCTGGGCATGGCTACGAAAAGGACACTTGAACAGAGAAACGGAATCTCTACTGATTGCTGCATAGAACAATGCAATTAGGACAAACCACATTAAAGCTAAAATAGATAAATCTCAGGAAAACAGTAAATGCAGACTCTGCGGACAAAGAGACGAAACAATAAATCATATAATAAGTGAATGTAGCAAACTAGCCCAAAACGAGTATAAGAACAGACATGATTGTGTAAGGAAAGCAGTACATCGGGAACTGTGCAAACAATTGAATTTCGAATACGCAGACAAATGGTACAAACATAAGCCAGAAACAGTACTGGAAAACGAAAAACACAAACTCATCTGGGATATGGATATACAAACAGACAAACTCAAACAAGCAAGGAGACCGGATGTTATAATAATCAACAAGAAGGAAAAATCTTGCAAAATCGTAGACTTCGCCGTTCAAGCAGGCCACAGAGTGAAAAGCAAAGCAACAGAAAAACGAAGCAACTACACAGAACTAGCCAGAGAACTGAAAGGAATATGGAGCATGAAGAAAGTCAGTATAATACCAATAATCGTAGGAGCACTAGGAACAATCTCCAAAAACTTGGAAAAACGACTGGGAGAAATCGGGATCAAAGGAATCATTGGAACTATACAAAGGACAGAAATGATCAAAACAGCTACAATCTTAAGAACAATTATTGAATGCAGAAACTAACCCGCATAAGCTACGAAGGATCATACGGAATCTAACACAGGAAGAAAACAAAACTAATGAAAGAACACACCACAAACAAAAAAACAGAAAATGCAAGAAACATCACTTAATAAGCCCCCCCTCCCGCCAATAAATTACAGCGGCCTCAACTGACACAACACAAAAATGGACCAATGAACAGAAATAGCAAGTAACACCATAAGCTCACCACCCCCACCCACAAAATTAATAAATAAAAAATAATCAGCTCCCCTCAAAAAATAAATAAATAAAAAATAATCAGCTCCCCACCCCAAAAAAAATGAATAAAAAATATTTTAAAAAGAAATATAAATAAATAAATAAAATAAAAAATAAAATAAAAAATAAAATTAAATTAAAAATGAATAAAAAATAATATAAAATAAATATTTATATATATATATATATATATATATATATATATATATATATATATAATGGTACCCGTCTAGGCTGACAGCACACAAAATGTCTGCATAGGGTCAAGGAGGATGATAAGACCGACTGCCACCCAAACCCCTAAAAACACCAATGGTCCTTGCCGGCGAGAAATCAATGGTAAACGGCTGTTGTGATACTGCAAATTTATTTGCGGTGGCTATCGAAAAGAGGTGGAGAATACTGGACATCTGGGGAGACTTGCTGTCACTCAGATTCCAGGGAATACCACCGGTTGTCGGTGAGCAATAACTGATGACCTGTGTGAGAACTTCTAGTAAGTAAATAACAATCATATTATTAAGAATAATAATATTAATAATAATAATGATATTAATAATAATATTAATAATAATAATATTATTAATAATAATATTATTAATAATAATATTATTAATAATAATAATATTAATAACAATAATATTAATAATAATAATATTAATGATAATAATATTAATAATAAAAATAATGATAATGATGATATTAATAATAATATTCATAATAATGATGATACTAATATTAATAATAATGATAAATAATGATTATATTAATAATAATAATATTAATTATAACAATAATAATAATATTAATAATAATACTATTAATAATAATATTAATAATAATGATAATAATAATGATAATAATATTAATGATAATAATATTAATAATATAATTATTAATAATAATATTAGTAACAATAATATTAATAATAGTAACATTAATAATAATAATAATAATATGAATAATAATAATGATATTAATAATGATAATTATAATAATATCAATAACAATAATATTGATAATATTAATATTAATAACAATAATAACAATAATATTAACACTAATAATATTAATAATAATGATGATCATAATAATATTAATAATAATAATATTAATGATAATAATCATGATAAAAATATTAATAATAATAATATTATCAATAATAATGATAATAATATTTATAATAATATTAATGATAATAATCATGATGATAATATCAATAATAATAATGTTAATAATAATAATTATAATGATGATATTAATAATAATATTAATAATAATGATGATAATATTAATAAAAAAATATTAATAATATTAATAATAATATTAATAATGATGGTAATAATAATATTAATAACAATAATATTAATAATAATATTAATAATAATGATAATAATATAATATTAATAATAATATTAATGATAATTATCATGATAATAATATTAATAATAATAATATTAATAATAATATTATTAACAATAATAATAATAATATTAATAATAATAATATTAATAATAATAATAATAAATATATATATCATAATACTATTAATAATAATTATATAAATAATAATAATTATTATTATGATAATAATATTAATAATACTAATATTAATAATAATAATAATAATAATTATAATAATAATAATATTAATAATAATAATATTAATTATAATAATGTTAATAATTATATTAATAATAATAACATTAATAATAATATTAATAATAATATTAATTATAATAATAATAACATTAATAATAATTACATGAATAATAATAATATGCATAATAATAATAATAATAATAATAATAATGAAGATAATAATAATGATAATAAAAGTAAGACAAATAGAAGGAGAATGATGATTCTGTCAAATCCCTCATTCTCTCTAAATGCCCAAATAAATACCAATAGAGAAGTATATAAAATCAAATTTAATAGCCTCCAAGCACCACATGAATAAGGTTCACATAAAATACACTAAGTTTCTCTTATTTAACTCACTTCTTCTGAACGATAATATTGTTACACAAATTAATTGTTTGATTACATTAAATTTAAAAATAATTAGAACATTGCAAAACGAAATATTTCCTACTATATCATAATCTATATCCAATAAATGTAACTGTATCAATAAGACTTATGCCGCATAGAAAATAACTGTATGGAAAGTGATGTAATGTACAAATGTGGCATTAAGCCATATAGCACTAATACTAGAAATAATAATACATTTTACATTTGTATGCTACCTATATTTCATTTAATCTGTATTTTACTACTTTTGCTTATAGATACACACACACACACACACATATATATATATATATAAATATATATATATATATATATATATATATATATATATATATATATATATATATATATATATATATATATATATGTGTGTGTGTTGGGGTGGGTGTGTGGGTGTGTTTCGCTACATATCAGGGTGCTTGCTAGGCAGTTCATAAGGGGAGATACAAACCTAAGGTATTCATTTATATATATATATATATATATATATATATATATATATATATATATATATATATATATATATATATTACCTTTTCAATGTTTCTCTTATATCGTTAATGATTATGTATGTATTTACATGATAAAAAAAACATCGACTTTCCCCTTCTGTGATCGGACGTTATCGGTTAAGAACCCAAAGATTTACATGCTCAATCAGTTCAAGCAGCCACATAAGCAACACCATCTTGCGTAAAAATATGAAATCATTTCGTCTTCTTTCCTTATTTTTGTATATTTTATCCGGGTGAGCTTTTCTCTCAAATATTACATTTCACAAACAAGGTGGCAGACATTTTTACCCACACTTTAATATCACCTCCTACTGCACCACCGTAACATTGTCCTAATTTTTACAGTGTGCAATAATAGGAAGAACACGTCTGGTGTGTAATTTGTCACGTTTTTCTCTTTTTTCCATCAAATAATTATTCCTCTTTATTTTACATTCCAGTTTTATTGAATATATAAATAGCACGTCTTTTATTCTTACATACTCACGTCATTATTAATACTTATACAATTGTTTTTTCTTTATATAAAAACATTGTAAAATCTCATTTAATCACTTGAATTACTTACAGTATAGTACCATTCACTATAAAATTACGTAAACTAAATTGTGCACATTTAAATATGCACAATAAAACATGAACGCATATGCTGCCTGTTAAGCTCTTCCAGAGATGAAGGCCAACATTCCATCCACTTTCTATGTATCTTGAAGTGTTTCTTATTCATGTCTGCTCCCATATCTAACAGCAGCTGGATTTATGGGGAATGGGCAGAATTATCCTGCAAGGATTTCAATTTGATTCACGAAAGGTCAAGTTTCATTAGATTATTTCCATGTCCGAACATATTAGGGCCGCATCTGATCAGACTGCAAATGGCTGTAAGGTCAGTGTGGAATGAAAAAGGGCGAATATTAATAATTAACAAAGAAAATCAAGAAACCGTGGTGTTAATCTCCTTCATGGTTAGGGTTCGAGTGGAAGAAATGGTACTGATGGTGTGAATGATTATCGGGGCATAAGATAGGTTTCTCGCTTAGGAATTCATTAATTTGGACAGACAAATAGACATGTCGGTGGTTTCGGACACTGGTAATCGTCAAACGAGATAGTTCCGAAAATATTACATTATCAAAAAAAATTCTAAGCAAATATATATTATTATTTTACTATTTCATAAATAAAGCGTATCAGTGCAGCATTTTAGAACACCCGCTGACATTTATTAATTATTCGATTCAAACTCAAGTTAGGAAGAACAAAGCAAATGCTACTTCAATATCAGCGTTAATGAGTCTATATCCTTAGCAGAACCTACAAATAAAACTGGGTATCATTTTTTTTATTCTTTCCATATGTGTAACTGTTATCATCGTATTAGGTGTTGCGACTTTCACAGCGTTTTGACTGCTTTATTTTCCGGGTTTCTTTATTTGACATCATATCAACTATTTAAATTGTTGTCAATAAAATAGATGATCAAGAAGCAAAGCTGACTTTTGAAACAACCAACAATCACTGAACAATTGGTATTGAAAACGCGACACAATCCTATGCCTTATCCGTTTAATCTACAGTCGTTTTTAGCGAATAAAACATAGGGTCATGAACAGATGTAAGACCTCCAGAGGTGACTTTCACATAATCCGATCAAGCAAAGCTTTTCGCAAAGAAGTTTGTGATCAGAGCCGCATATCCTCTGAACTTACCCTTATGACTGTCACCACTCTGGAGGACATCAATATATCTGTCCGGGATGTTGGCAAACTTATCAAAGGCAGCTGGTCCAGACAACATACACACAATGCTGTAAAAGCCGATAGCAGAATTAGTCTCTACTCTTACAAAGCTGTTCAATTGTTTCCTAAGGGAGAAATTCTTCCCATGAACTTGGAAAACTTGATCACGTTGCTCAGTATTAAACAATATTAGATCTCAGTCAGCTGCACCTCAGTAGAGACTAATCAGTCTCCTATGTGTCATGAGTAAGTTGTTGTATTCTCCGATAGTAAAGAGGTTGTCAGACACCTCACCAAAAAGAATCTACTCAGTGACAAGCAGTATGGATTTAGCCTTGCAAGATAAAACAGCTTACGTGCTGACCGTAATATCGCACAGAATAAGCGAATCTATTGGCTTCGTTTCTAGAACAATAGCGTTCGATATAGCAAAGGCTTTTGACAGCGGTTAGCACCAATAATTCACCTTCTACAACTTACTAGTTATAAAATATCTGAAATGTCCTCTCAACCATCAAATAGTTTGCCTCCGATAAGTTTATGAAAGTAGCCATGATTGATAGAAGTCTACCTCACATTGTATCAACGCCGGCGTGCCTCAAGGATCACTTGTGGAGCGAAACCCAAATAACATTTTCATATTATTCGTTGACATGTAGGGCGATAGCACGGCCATCTACGGCAGCAACTATAGTAATTAATCATCAAGATATTTCTGATTACTACTCTTCCGGGGAACGCTGTGCAATGGGGGAAAATTGTTTGATTACTTTTCTATGAGTCTAACACAAATCTTCAATCATTTTATCATCAACGCCCCGATCCTTACTTTGCCAGAGTTAAAACGAATGCCACTTCCCGCGAGGAGGCACTTGTCTTGATAAACTTCTAGAGCTGAAGTAGAATAATTACGTAAGATCTGTTAGTATGATCGCTGGGAAAATCGTTAGATCTTTTTATCGAACAAGAAAGTATTTCACTACTGGTTTAATCCTCTACCTGTATAAGATCTAGACAGTCTTGAGATGGAGTACTGTTGCTAAATCTGAGGGGGGGCCCTCTCAGAGATCTCCTTTCTGTCTTGACAGATAACATCTAGTGGAAATCTCCTCCTCACGTCCCTACAGCCTCTTTCCCTCCAGAAAAGACGTTACTAATCTCTCCCTACTCTATCGTTATTTTCATGGTAGGTGCTCGACTGAGCTCAAATTTCTGGTTCTCCTTGTAGATCATTGACTGCAAAACTGTGTCTATCTACAACTGCTGTAAACGCATTCATGTATTCCTATGTATATATGTAGCTAATCGAATCTTCCATCTGAAGAGCATTTTTCCAAGAACTACCCCTCGGTAGAACACAATATCACGGGGCTGCTTCCTAGATTACTACAACATGTCCTTCTTCAAGTCAAATATTAAAAAAATGCTTGTTGAGCCGTCCGCTTAAGTAATCCAAATCTAATCCTCGTCTACAATGTTCAAGGTGTTAATGTCACAATCCACTTATGATAAACGATCAACATTTGTTAGTGAGTGGTTTTTGACTTTTTATGAGCTGTAACTTTTTAGCAAAAAATATATGCCGGTATAATTTATTTTAAAAGTTGTTATGTATAGTCTAAAAATCAAATCAATAGAAGGTCAAACTTTATTGGGTATTTGTGATAGAGTTTCTATTTTATGCTCGTTGGAGGAAATTAAAATAGCGTCTATATATTCAAAGTTAAGGCGTTGTTGTACGGTATAAAACACGATTATATTAATATTATATTAATTTATATTCACACCACAATATCTATATACAATAGTATGATAATAGTGTGTATATCTTAGAGTTCTACGTATTTGCATCCTCGAATACCTTATCAATAAATACTAGACAATAGAATCCGCTCCGAAAACACTAACATATCTCAAACATATTATTATTTTCGCTAAGAATAAAGATATTCAGATACACTTTAACACGACGACAAGAGAATCCACCAGCACAACACCGCCACCACCAAGCAACGTTATCATTCCTACCAACAAACACAATCATATATTTTATATACTTATTCACAACACGTTTTCAGAATCATCCAATCCACCTCACTTATCAAAGCACGCTAAAAAGACACAGAAAAGGGGAAATACATTATCCCACACAGGCGGAAATATATATATATATATATATATATATATATATATATATATATATATATATATATTATCCCACACAGGCGGAAATATATATATATATATATATATATATATATATATATATATATATATATACTATTACTTGTCATGAATGTGAGGAAATCTATTTCGTTAGACTCAACGTCCTTAAAAAAGGATATATGAGAACAATATAGCAATCAAACTTGGAGATATATTAAACACGTTGCTCACTCATATGATTTTCAATAATAATGAGGTCGAGATCCAGAAGGCAATAAATATATACTCACGATATAAAATTACGACGTTTGATCGAATCCAGTCTTATTCTACGAAGTGATCACAATGTTCAACAAAGGTCTGGTTTTTACAACCTATCTAACATCATAAACAAAATTATAATCAATGAATATAATCTAAAACATACGATAATGGATAATCTTTATTCCACAAAAAACGATACACTTACGTGTCTATTTTTTCTATTTTTTTCTTGTATTTTCTTTCTTTTTTTTTACTTTTCTTTCCTATTTTTTTTACTGTTTCTATTTTTTTCTTTGCTATTATTTAATTACCACAAGAGGCAAATCTCTCCCCACTCCTAATACGGAATAATGCTGTTTAGCCGAACAACTTTGAAGAAGATGGAGAACAAGTTATATTTCTGATACCCTTCTCTCACACCCACTATTTTCATGGGCCTTTCATCCACATCCTCTTTGAAATTATATTTCAATTCGTATTCGTTTTGGTGTTATATTCATGTGTGATTTCTATTTCATTATTTTTATTCATCCTTTTTTATTTTTAGTTTACCAATTTGTCTATCGTTCCATGTTTGTTCCAATCGCGTGTTTCCTATTTTATTCTGTACACTGTTCTTTACTCAATGAATTTCTCTACTTTGTGCCTCTTATTCTTATTCTGCAACCAACATGACTTTATCTCTTTTAGCTTTTACTATTATTTTCTCCATTAGAACAATGTCGCAACCGAAATGTGTATGCACATATATATATAGCCAATAATGTATAAATAAAGAAATTTACAATTACCACAGAATATATAGCACACTACCACCACAATAAAGAAGAACGTAATCCTGGGAAGAGTGTATTGTGACAAATAGAAATATAAAACACAAAATTAAATAAGCCTTAACCGTTTTAATATAAATATAGTTAGGATAAGTGGAAAACTCTTCAGATCTATTCATTTATATAACAGTAAAACAATGGCTAATTTCATTATCAATGTGAAACGCCGAAATAAAAATCAGGTGGAAAAATATAGTCGCTATCTTTATAAATAAAGAGAAAGATGCTAGCTAAATAAGAATGATAATTTCCTTTATATATTTTCTAGTTAAAAATACATGTTATGAATTGAGTTATCTTCTTCCTTAGCTAGCCTATTTCTGTACTTGTTTAGATAGCGACTGTATTTTCAAATCAGGTGTACAATTAAACTTGGCATAAAAAAACAGTTTACACCCTGAATTGTTTTTTTTTACTAAAACATAGTTTAAGTTTTAAAATGTCTAAGTCATTTATGAGTAATGTCGAAACCTATTTCACTCTAAATAATTCACGTGACTGTAATAAAAATTAACCTCGAATTAAAATAATATTTTGAAACTATTTTTGATAGAATAATGTGAAAAATAAACACAACTAGTTTTCTTATTTGAGTCGCGTAAATTTAAGGATAATAAAAGACGCGAAGAAATACCAGCATGGGTGTTTTTTTTTATTATAATCATTTATATATTAGGAGGGGGAAATGTTTATAACACGATTTTAAAAAAGGGAAAGACAACTTTTAATAAAAGAATTACAATTTAAAGAGAAATCTCAATTGTATTGGTTTGTATTTTTTGTGAAAGAGGTGTTTATTCTAGACTATGTACATTTATATTTTTTAGGTGATTATTTAGGTAAAAAGTGTAGCTCGTACTATTTGCTTTTTTTATCTTGTGAATAGAAACATGTGATTCGGCAATTAATCCTTCGGTCGCATATTCTTGCTAGCCTAAGTAAAGGTAAATTCATGTGAATCGACATGGTACAGGAAGGTGACGGTAGCTAAGTGGTTAGTTCGAATCCAGTTCGTTCCACAAAAACACTTTCACTTAGGATGTTGGACACCTTTACGTGGTCCCAACCTGTAAGTACCCGATGTCTTTCTAAAAATAATTATAGCTAGAAATATATCGGGTTAACCAATGCCAACTACAGAATCATCAGATTCATACGAAATAAAAGAAATTATATGGTACAACTTGGTTGACAGGCTTGATTATGTCGTTCGCATTCTTGAAGAAAGGACCACCTAATTCTTGTCAAGGGATCAAGGGAAGAATAAGGACCCCAGATCATTAACACAAGACGCGGGACATATTTTCAAATCACCGGTTGACCTCGCAATACACGTGGTCTCTATTTACAAAACACTTGTAAATAGATCTTTTATTTATGTTAATATTTATTTTAAGGCAGAGAGTTCATAAATAAAACAAATAAATATTAACATGTTTTCTTTTCTTTTAACATGTATACGCTTTTTTAAAAATCGGCTGACTTGTAATCTGTCGTTTTGCAATAAACAAAACAATTTATCATTTTTTTTTTTACTTTTATTTACTAAATAAAAAACAAATTTAAAACGCAATTCTATATTTCGTGTTGTGTACTTTTTTTTCTTTTCGTAGGGAGGCGAGTAGCGAAGTTTTATATATTTGTTTATAATTGTTGCTTACAGAAAAAAAAGGAAAAAACTTCACGAGGGCAGAAATGGGGGGGGGGTATGAAATATTTATCACTGTACTTAAGTAATCTTTCGTTTTGTAGGGAAAAATCAAGCTTCCCAAAAAGGGGCACTATGGATCTTACCTCAGTTTAGAAGGATTTTTCCATACTACACATTGCTCCTAGCCCGAGGAGGCAAAACGGATGATTACGCAAGTTATTTTAATAAATAAACGAAATATATACGCCTTTTAAAAAATCGGCTGACTTGTAATCTTTCGTTTTGCTTCCCCACGAGGGCGGAGTTAGACTTCAAAAATCAGTTTCCAAACGGAAGCAATTTAAAATTTATGAAGTTTTTTCCTTTTTTTTCTGTAAGCAACAATTACAAACAAATATATAAAACTTCGCTACTCGCCTCCCTACGAAAAGAAAAAAAAGTACACAACACGAAATATAGAATTGCGTTTAAAATTTGTTTTTTATTTAGTAAATAAAAGTAAAAAAAAAAATGATAAATTGTTTTGTTTATTGCAAAACGACAGATTACAAGTCAGCCGATTTTTAAAAAAGCGTATACATGTTAAAAGAAAAGAAAACATGTTAATATTTATTTGTTTTATTTATGAACTCTCTGCCTTAAAATAAATATTAACATAAATAAAAGATCTATTTACAAGTGTTTTGTAAATAGAGACCACGTGTATTGCGAGGTCAACCGGTGATTTGAAAATATGTCCCGCGTCTTGTGTTAATGATCTGGGGTCCTTATTCTTCCCTTGATCCTTGTCAAGTAAGTAAAAGGTAAATCATGGCACAGACTGAATTCGAACTTGGCACCCCCAGATAGTCAGTATCCACTTGACTACCGTCACATCCCTTACTAGCCTGAGAGGATGGTAGCATGACCATGAACAGTGTCCTCCCTCCAACCAAGAGGAAAGAGATAATTCATGGAAGAACGTTCTTATGACAACAGAACTGATACTACACTATTCATCCGCAATAAAAGATAATAAAAACGGGTGAAATGCCTGGGAGGATACCCCAATACCCTTAAAAACGGAGGAGGTATTTCCTGAGAGAACAGTCTTATGACAACATAACCGATACTACATTTGTCGTTCCCAGTAAAAGATATTCAAATTAAATCGAGTTTATTTTTCATCTATTTAAAAATGGCTCGTCACAAAAGGATTATTTTTATGGTTTTTGTCCTTTTGACTGATATCAAAGTATAGTAGCTGTTCTCAACATGTCGACAACATTTCACGTTTTACTAATGTCGGACGTTTTCATGTAAATTCTAACAAAGTTTTTAAAACGCTAATTAATTGTAATAATAATTGCATTAGTACTGTCGCAGAACGATAGCATACACCGAAGAAATATCAGCAATAAAAATTAGAAATTTATATTACAGAATATACATTCATTAAAAACTCTGAAATAAAAATAAAATATATGCAAATGAACAATATCGAGATTAGCTTGAATGAGTTTAGTGATTACTATATATACAGTATTTGGGAATATGTGTGTATCATTAGAATCAAATAAACCTTTGATATTAATATAGTTAGGGTAGATTGAAAAAGTGTTTACATTTATTTCTGAACATAAAAGATGAACATTTCTATGAGAATTAATTCATTAATTAATAAATACTGATCTAGATTACGATCTAATTTTATTTTTTATTTTTGTTGAATTTTTTTCTTCAGTTAGATGTGTTAATTCTTTGGTTAAAAAGACATATTTTTACTTACATTGCGAGTCCCGTTATACATATGTATCTGTTAAATGTTATATAAAATCATTAAAGTCTATTTAATAGAGAAAGCATAGTGACTCACCAGCCTAAGAAGATCAGAGCTCATGGCTACATGTCACCATCTTAACCATCACCCTAACACCGAATCTTAATGAATCGTATGAAAGAGAATGGACGCCGTTTTTGGCCGACAATAAGACAAGCATAAATGATGCAGTATCACTATCGACTGACCCGTGGTCATCGCAAATGGTCATCGGACGATAATACGGCAGGGAATGGCGTTTAAAGGGAGTAAACAACAATTTGTTGACCTTTGCTCGGCCATTTCGAGGACCATTGCTTGACCTTAAAGGAAGGCT
>OY744521.1:14421620-14491620 GCA_963556195.1 Sepiola atlantica | reverse complement strand
TCTTCCACACAGTCTTCTATACTTACCAGTCCTCTACCTCCTTCGTTTCTTTTCATGTAGAGGCTGTCCGTATCGTCTTTTGGGTGCAATGCATTGTGCATAGTCATTAGCTTTCTAGTCCTTTGGTCAAGGTGCCTGAGGTCTTCTTTGGTCCAGTCTATGAATGGTCCAGAGTATCTTATTAGTGATACAGCCCATGTGTTTATCCCTTTTACTAGGTTTCCGCTATATAGTTTAGTTTCTAAGAGTTTCCTTGTTCTTCGTAGATATTCTTTTCCAATCTTCTCATTCATTTCTGTATATTTGATTGTGTCTGCTTCCAGAACTCCCAGATATTTATAACTATCTTGTTCTCCTAGCGCCCTCATCTCTTCTTGGTTGGGGAGTTCTATACCTTCTGTTGTCTCCAGTTTTCCTCTTTAAATCTCTAGTAGTGCACATTTTTCTATCCCAAACCTCTATTTGGATATCCTGGCTGAATATCCTGGTTGTATTTATCAGCTTTTCCAGTTCTATTTTGTATTTTGCAAACAGTTTAAGGTCATCCATGTACATCAGGTGGTTTATTCTTTGTTCTGTATCCGTAAACCTGTATCCGGCATCACACTTTCTGAGTATGTAGTTGAGTGGCACCATGGCTATTATAAACAATAGTTGTGATAGAGAGTCTCCTTGAAAAATGCCTCTCTGTATTTTTATCTCAGACAGGTATTGTCCTCCGGCTGTCAGTTTTAGTCTCCATGTTTCCATCGCTTTCTGGATGAGATTAATAATCCTGTCTTGTATCTTGTATATATTTAAGCATTCAATTATCCACGTTTGGAGGATTCTGTCGTAGGCTTTCTTGTAGTCAATCCATGCCATGGTTATGTTCTTTTGTCAGCTCTTCACCTTCTTCAGGGTCTTTTGATCAATGTATAGTAGATCATGTGCCCCTCTTTGTCCTTTCCGGCATCCTTTTTGTTCCTCGGGGAGCAGTCAACGTCTGTCCAGGGATTGGTTAATTTGTTCTCTCAATTGTGCTGTGAGAATTTCCCACATTATTGGTAGACATGTTATCGGTCTGTAGTTGCTGGGGGTCGTTTTCTTTTTTAAGGTCTTTTTGTATTAATGTTGTTCTTCCTTCCGTCATCCATTCTGGTACGTCTATTTTGCGGATACATCCACTCAGTTTCTGCGCTATTCTTTCATGCAGGGTCGTGAATTTTTAAAACTAGTATGCATGTATTCCATCGTGCTTGTGCTCTCCAGTTTGCCATTTTTCTTAGGGTTTTTTATGATCGTTTCTTTGTTGATTTCTGTTTCGGTTCCTTGTTCGATTTCCTGCAGTTCATCTTTCATGTTTTTCAACCATTGGGCATTCTTGTTGTGCTTTTTTGGTGCTTCCCATATATTGCTTCAGAATTGTTTTGTTTCTGTTGGGTTCGGTTGCTCTGTTGTTGTTTTTTCTCCATTTACGTTTTTGTAAAACTGGCTTTCATTGTTTTCAAAATGATTATTATTATTATTATTATTATTATTATTATTATTATTATTAATAATAATAATAATAATAATAATAATAATAATAATAATAATAATAATAATAATAATAATAATAATTGACAACACGAAGAGTGTTCACACATTTCATCCTCAGGGATTGCTTACTGATAATAACTAGTAGTGTTCTTTAAGTCTGAGTGACAACACGCCTCTCCAATGTGTCCAGTAGTCTCCTCACCTTTTCACTAAGCATTACAAATAAATGTGCGGTATCACAGAAGCCGCTTGCCATTGATTACTCGTTACTAACGACCGTTGGTCTCGTCTGGAATCCGGATGGTAAAGTCTCAGCACTCAGCACTCTTCCAGTGTAGGTTTGGATTGTGCTCTTCCTTCATGGGTCTTGCCATTTTTCTTGAGTCTTCATGACTATTTTCTTTGCTATTAATCGTGTCTGGTGTCATAAGATTTTTAGAGGGGTGGAAGTCAGTTTATGAAGGTTCTTGCAGTTTCTGAACCTTGGGTTCATGTGCTAGTATTATTCCTGTGGTTTTGCTTTCTTTCCTGTTCTAATATCCATGTGACTAGTTACCATTCGTAGGTTGTGCGGATTGGTTGTCGCATTTGATGATTTTCATTAAGATTGCAGCTGTTTTATCATTGCAGTCTTTTGTAAGGTCTCAGTGATTCTTCTGATTCTACTTTCTCCCAGTCTTTTTCCAGGTGTTTTTCGACTGTTCCTTGTGCTCCTAAGACTATTATTATTATTATTATTATTATTATTATTATTATTATTATTATTATTATTATTATTATTATTATTATTATTTGCACTCACTAAGATTTATCACACACGTTATCGTTAGTGATGTTTCTTGGGGTCTGAGTTGAAACAACCCTCCCTAGAGATCCAGTATGATACACCCCTTTTTTATCACCACCGTAAATGACCTCGCGATGCAGCAATAGCCGCCTACCACTAATTACTCGCTCGCAACGACCATTGTTCTCCTCTGGCAGTTGGGTGGCTATAAGCCTCCAAAACGTCCCAGTACTCTCCGCACTCTTCCAGGGCAAGTCTGGTTTGTGCTGTCCCTCCTCTGTCTTCCAATCCTCTTTGACGATCTTTTTGTGTTGTGCCAGCCGAGGCCAGTGCCATTTTATTAATTTACTTCTTTTTTTGGGGGGGAGAGGGCAGCTTATGATGTTTCTTGCAGTTTCTGTTCACTTGGTTCATGCTTATGTGGTCTTCCTGTTTTACCGTCTATGGGATTGGTTACCATTCGACTATTTTTTAAAGATTAGAGCTATTTTGCATCATTGCCGTCTTTCGTATTGTCTCAATGATCCATTTGATTCTAATTTCTCGTAGTCTTTTCTCCTACTTTTT
Source organism: Sepiola atlantica (assembly GCA_963556195.1). Lineage (NCBI taxonomy): Eukaryota > Metazoa > Mollusca > Cephalopoda > Sepiida > Sepiolidae > Sepiola > Sepiola atlantica. Next base: position 14,488,745 of record OY744521.1, on the reverse strand, counting down.
GGGGGGATGTTCCTAGTGCTCCTACGATTGGTATTATATTAACTTTCTTCACGTTCCATATTCTTTTCAATTTTCGAGCAAGTTTGGTTTATTTGCTGCGTTTTTCCGTCTCTTTGGATGATCTTCTGGAACGGCGAAGTCTAAGATTTGGCTATTTTTTTTTCGATTATTATAACATCCGGTCTCCTTGCTTGCATGAGTTTATCCGTTTGTGCACCCGTAACCTAGAGGATCTTGTGTATTTTTTCGTTTTTTCGTTTGGTTCATGTTTGTACCATTTGTATGCGTATTAAAAATGCAATCGCTTGCACAATTCGCATTGTACTGTTTTCTTTTCCACGCGATCGTGTATGTTCTTGTATTTTTTGTTACAAATTTCTGCATCCACTTACGATATTAGTTATTGTTTCGTCTTATTTCACACGGTTAGCATTTACTGTTTGCCTATGCTAGAAATCTAATTTCTTCGATCAGTCATAACTCAAAAACCAATAAACCAAATTATTTAAAACTTTGTACAAAATGTTCATTTGATAGGTTCTATAAGTGTGTACAATTTCAGCATCATTAGTCAAGGAAACCCAGAGATCCAGAAAGGTCAGGAGTGATTTTGTGTTATCGTGTGTGCGTACGTACGTGTGTGCCACTCTGTATCTCATCAACTATTTGACGGATTCAGATGATTTTTGGCAAAGATAGATGTTCTAGGGTCTGGTTGATGGCATTTTAATTTCAGTTTACAATATATCTTAGTTTTCCAGAAAATTCAAAAAAAACATAAAAATGACCATTGTATTGAGGCATAGCCTTTACAAAAGTAGTGCCATTCCATGAGAAATGCCAGTATACTGAAATCATATACCCTTAATAGGGTTAAGATGAAAATTCATATACACTAAATGTACAAAAGCAAGGAAATTCCCAATTTTTTACACTTTTATTGTCATTAACGGTATGACTACATATCAACCAAGCCATTTCATTATCACATCACTACAGTATAAATCTCTATGTATGAGTGGATGAAGTGTGTGAGGTGCGCTGACGAAGAATTCCTACCAGTAAAATACATAGCCTTGTTGTGCTCGCATACCCTTAATGACAATAAAAGTGTAAACATTTGGGAATTTCTTTGCTTTTGTACATTTAGTGTGTATGAATGTTTATTTTGACCCTATTAAGAGCATATGATTTCAGTATACTGGCATTTATCATGGAATAATTATTGTACTCCTGTTCGCCTAGCACCCTCATCTTTTCTTGGTTAGGGCAGTTCCATGCCTTCTGTCGTCTCCAGCTTTCCTCTATTCATCTGGAGCAGTTTACACTTTTACATTGCAAATTCCAATTGCATGTCCTAGCTTAGGGTTCTTGTCGTATTTATCAGCTTTTCAAGTTCCTTTTTCCCTTTAGCAACTAGTTTGAGGTCATCCATGTACATCAGGTTATTTGTTTATTGTTCTGTGTCTGTAAACGGGTATCCGGTCTCACATTTTCTGAGTATGTAGTTGAGTAGCATCATGGCAATGATAAATAGTAGTAGCGATTGAGAGTCTCATTGGAAAATGCCCCTCTGTATGTTTATGTCTGTAAGGTGCTGTATCCCTGCTGACAGTTCTAGTCTCCATGTTTCCATTGCTGTTTTAATAAGATTAATAATTCTGTCGGGTATCTTTATATGTTTAAACGGTCAATTATCCATGCTTGCTGGATTCTGTCGTAAGCTTTCTTGTAGTCAATAAATGACATGCATATTTACTTTTTTTTTCTGTTTTTACATCCTTCAGAATTATTTGATCTATCTATAGCAGATCATGCGTCCCCCTTTTCTCGTTCCCGTATCCTTTTTGTTCCTCAGGGAGCACCCCTCGAGAGATTAGTATACAGGGTGTTTCAAAAGTCTTGGGAACATAACGATTTTTAATAACTCAAAAACTATTAGGAGTTGAAAAATGAAATTGGTACCGTTGGAAAGGTTAAAGTTTCAAGTTTTGTGGGGAATCTTCAAAGTTGCTCAATATGAGCACTATTCGTCACACGGCAGACATCTAGTCGATAGTCCAATTACTTCCAACCGCGTTCCAGCATCTTGACGTCAATGGTTCCCACAACTGCCGTTCCTCGAGCCTTTAGTTCGTCAATATCTCTTGGAAGGGGCGGCACATAGACTTGTTGCTTGACAAAGCCCCAAAGGAAAAAGTCACACGGGGTAAGATCTGGAGACCTAGGAGGCCAGGGCATGAGAACGTCATCACTCGCCCAGATCTCCCAATCCATCTACCAGGCAGCCTTGTGTTAAGAAACTGCCTTACTCTAAGACTCCAGTGTGGTGGTGCACCATCTTGTTGAAAAATGAAGTCATCAGATTCTGCTTGTTCCAACTGAGCCATTACCCAGTCTTCCAGCATGTTGAGATAGGATTCACCAGTGATAGTTGCCTCTTCAAAGAAGAACGGTCCATAGACACCTTTCTTGAAAATTGCACAAAACACGTTCACTTTTGGTGAATCTCGCTCGTGCTCAAGAAGTTCATGAGGATTCTCAGTACCCCATATGCGAGTGTTATGCTTGTTAACTTTGCCATTCAGATGGAAGGTCGCCTCATCGCTAAAAACAAGCCGGTCATCAAAGCCGTTATCTTCCAACTTCTCTTGCATTGCAATGCAAAAGTCACGGCGAAGTGGCTTATCAGTGTCCTTCAACTTTTGGACCAACTTGAGCTTGTAAGGTACCATTTGCAGTCGTTTCCTTAAGACACGCCAGACAGTTGCTGGAGCAAGCTGAAGTTCCCAGCTGGCTCTTCTCACTGATTTACGGGGGCTCCGCTGAAAGGCTGTCCGAACTTGCTCAACTGCATCTTCTGAAGTTGAAGGGCGACCTGTTCGCTTACTTGGGCACAAACACCCATCTTTCACAAATTTAGCATGCCATCTGACAATGGATTTCCTTTCAGGGGCCTCTTTTTTAAATTTCCTGCGAAATGCACGCTGAACACATGTCCACGATTCAGTCTTTCCAAATTGGAGGACGCAAAATGCCTTGTCTTGTTTAGAGAACGCCATTACTGCACCTGGAAAGATAACACGAAAATCATTAGTATGACCAAAAACTTGATCAAGCAAGCTTTAAAATGGCACCAGTTTCATTTTTCTACCTGGAATAGTTCATGAGATATACGCATTTGTAATGTTCCCAAGACTTTTGAAACACCCTGTATTTGTTTTTGTTTTCTTGCGCTGTTATGTTGTTTCCACATTGTTGGTAAACAAGTTATTGGTCTGTAGTTGATTAGGATAGTTCTTTTTTTGCGTCTGTTTGTATAAGCGTTGTTTTTAGTTTGTCATCAACTCTGGTACGTCTGTTTTGTGGATACATTTTCTCAGTTTCTATGCTAGCCTTTCATGTTGAGTCGTTTATTCTCTAAACCATTATGCATGTATTCCATCGTGGCCTGGTGCTTTCCAGGTTGCCATTCTCCTTAGAGCTGTCTTACTGTTTCTTCATTAATTTCTGTGTCTCTTATTTCTTCAATTTCCTGTAGTTCCTCTTGAAGGTTTTTCAGCCACTTGGCATTTCTATTGTATTTTTTAGGTTTTTCCGATATCTTTCTCCAGAAGTGTTTTGTCTCCGGTTGTTCTGTTGTTCGTTCTCCGTTTACGTTGCTGTAAAACTGTCTTTAATTGTTTTCAAAGATCCTGTTCTGTTTGTGCCGTTCCGATGTGTATCTGTATCATCTCAGTCTTCCTTCTATTGCTGCTATTTTTTTGTTTTATTTCCTCATGTTTTGTATTTAGTATTTCCTTGTGATTCAGATGTCTGCTCTTCCATCGTATGCTGTTCTCCTTCATCATGTGTACGTTTTTTTCTTCTTTTCGAAGTTTGGTAATCTGGTTTTCAAGTCTTATTTCTCATCCAGGCTTTGTCGGTCCATTCTTTTCGTCAGTCCTTTTTTCACTTTTTAGTGTCATGCTTAGCGATTTTGCCCCCGCATATATCAACTTGTTTAGTTCTGTGATAGTGTATGTTCGTATGTACGTGAGGAGTTTGTTTACTTTCTATGTTTCTATTTTCATTTCTTATAATATGCATTCCTTAGGGAGTTGTGTTGTTCTCAGACATGAACAGTTTGATGTATCCCACGTACCTTGCTTCTTCCTCAGTGAGTTCTGTGGTTTCGGATTCTTCGCCTTCTTTAGTTTCAGTGTTTATGGTTTGTCCGTTTTCTTCGTGTTACTTTATCTTTCATGGCATTTATATTTGCTTGATTCTTCTTAATACCATCCCTGAGAAACACCCTCTCTTGAGGATCGCTCTTGTTTGATCTGCTATCCTCTGTTCTGTTGTATGGGACTCAGACAAAATGGGCATATACCGTTCATTCGTTTCCGATAGCTTCTTTGTGTGGGGTGGCTGCTTTTGTAGTAGCATTCAATTACTAGTCTCTTCTTTTTTTATGATCCATTTGTTACTATGGCTTTTTGGTTTGTTTGATTCATTCATTTTTTCTCGTGTTTGGTCCGTGTCCTTGTCATACCTAGAATTAAAGAGGTTACTAACATGTTATTGTCGGTGATCTTGTTTCGTGAAAATAAAAGAGCCAACATTCGCAAGATGCGTATCCGGTCCCTCAGGGAAGTCATCGATGGAGCACCTGTTCATCATGCCACTCGGATCTTTATTCTGAGTCCCACTGCTGTTATTGTTATCATGTTGCATTCCTCATATTTTGAGGTATGTGGCAACACCAGGCAAAGGTTTTATTTGCCTGTGATCCTGTCACAGGGAGAGTGTTTATCTCATTTTTATGAAGTGAATGTGTATTATTACGCGCATAAACATTTTATATATATATATATATATATATATATATATATATATATATATATATATATATATATATATATATATCTTTATTGTGTGTAGCCCTAGAAAACCCTCTACATGGGCACTGTAAGTGTAGTATTAACACAGCATGACGTCGCTAGCTATACATGCATTGTTCCTATCATTAAGTAGAAAACTCTCTTGACGTCAAAGCCATCGAATAAAGTGTTAAAATTATCACTGTTTATTCAGCTATTAGGCAATGGTCGAGTAGATCTAGTCGTCGGGATTTCATTTGTAAAAACATTCGGAGCCCGGGATTTCGAATCCTGCGACGGGTAGTAAATAGTAATATCTCTATGCTGAATAGTCCCGATTAAGAAAACGAAACGTATACATACATAGGTAATAATAATAAAAAATATTATATATATATATATATATATATATATATATATATATATATATATATATATATATATATATATATATGATCTAAGGTTAAGATCCGATACTAACTTTGCCTGATGAGGTCTCTATATATAATAGATGTTGATCGATAACACCGACATGCCATTGTTGCAGATTTTGTGCATGTCTTTGTAAATAAAAATAATCATATATATATATATATATATATATATATGTATATATATATATATATATGTATATATATATATATATATATATATATATATATATATGAAGTTACCTAACTACTTAGTGTAAGGTTTCTAGGCTACTCTTAATAAAAAAGGATAAAAACGATAGCTTCCCCTTCCATGATTGTCAGATGAATCGACGCTATGTAATTAACCGCGTCTTGCACCGGCACAATTGTGCGTTTAAATGCATATCGGTGGCTTGTAACATAACGAACAATTTTTATCTCACATGACTAATTTTTATTTCATTTCAATTACTTTAAACTCAAAGAAAAATATATACCCTGTCCCTAAAAAGAAATCTCTTGGGCAGGCACAATTGTGCTTTTAAATGTCCATCGGTTCTTATAAAATATCAGAGATCTTTTTCTCCCATGTGACTAATTATTTATTTTTTATTTCAATTTTTTTCGACTACTAGGAAAAGCTAAAATAATATACACCCCTTGAAAAGAAGGTTTCTAAGCTATCTTGTTAAAAATAAACACCATAATATTCAAATGTCGATATCTACAAACCAGAACGTCTTGCACTGGTATAATTGTGCTTTTAATTATCCATCGACTCCTTATAAAATAACGGAAACTTTTGAACTCACGTGACTATCTTTTTTGTTATTATTTCAATTCCTTTCAACTCAAAGAAAAGCCAAGATAATATATCCCCCTTGAAAAAATCTCTTAAGCTAGATTTATTAGTTTAAAATAAACACCAGATTTTAAAAAAATGTGTATATTTACCAAAAGAAACGTCTTGCACCGGTTATTTATAAAATAACGAAATTGATTTTTCTCTCATGTGACTAATTCATTTCATTTATATTTCAATTTCTTTTGACTCAAGGAAAAACTAAAATAATACATTCTCCCTCCTGAAAAGAAATCTTCTAAGCTAGAGTTATGAGTTAATAATATACACCGGAAAAAATAAAATGTGTATATCTACTACAAGAAACGTTTTGCAACGGCACACTTGTGCTTTTAAATGTCCATCTGCTCCTTATAAAATAACGTTTTTTTCTCTCATGTCACTAATATTTTTTTTAAATATTTGAATTCTTTTTGACTCAAATAAAAGCTAAAATAATATACCCTCCCACCTGATAAGAAATCTCGTGAGCTACAGTTATGTGTTAAAAATAAACACCGGAATAAATAAAATGTTTATATCTACAAAAAAAAAACGTTTTGCACCGGCAGTATTGTACTTTTAAATATCCATCGGCTGCTTATAAAATAACGGGGTTCTTTTCTCTCACGTGACTAATTAATTTATTGTTATTATTTCAACTACCAAAAAAGCTATTGAAATCTATATGTGTAATTTAATAGCTAACTTTGTTTATGTCGTTATCTGTATCTATCTTTTCAGCAAGTGAATCAGCAGCATATACTTTAAAGTATTAATAATTTGCAATTCAACAACCCTTTTTTCGAAGTAACTTTCAAAATGAATGTGCTAAGTATGTTACGATGCAATGAACATAATATGCTGGCCTTTGAGATTACATGGGTACAATGCTTATAACATCGAGCATTAACAGAAGATTGATAGATTGATTAGAAGAATTTAAATATAAAAATCAAATAAAGGAAACACGAAATATAAAAATTAAATAAAGAAAATTAAAACATAAGGCAGGAAAAGAAAAAAAAGACAAATACAATGAAAGAAAGAAGAAAAACCGAAGAGAAATATACAAAACTGAGACAAGATAAATAATGCAAAAAATATATAGAAAAGAAGTGGAGAGAGAAACGTATAGCAGTTTTACGATTTTAAGATAGACCTTGTCACACAAATGAAATAGGCAACTAGGTTAGATTCTATTCACGTGCATTTCAATCTTGCTTCGTTTGTCCCACTGGCACAGATACGAGAACTTTTCTATCAAAAAAGTTAAATGAAAGAAAATGAAAGAATTGGGGTTATGTCTTAGCAGATAATGCATAAGCGTGGCTAGGAGGGGGTTTAGGACACCCAGGGTGGGCTGGTAAGATTGACAGATGAAAACAAGGCGAACAGGAAATTTTGAACAGAGACAAATAATAAGGCTGTTCGTCCTCTAAAACTGGGGATATGCTGGGGGTATCGGCTTCGCCCTTGCAGCAAGACTTTGGGTCAGGTATATGTGTGTACAGGGGATTTAGTTCCTTCGAAATAACACTCAGAAAGTAAAAAATACATGAGCACGCACCTGTTTGCATTCACTGGTAGAGCGGCTCAGACATTAAGCTACTCTCTCCGAAAGAAGGAGATGATGTCTAGGAGGATAGCGTAAAATACCTGAAACGAAAAATACATCATTACGAAAAAAAGCGTTGCCTCATACCGAAATAGAACCCTGAATCAAAATGTGCCATGTTTTTACTGTTGAAAAAATTAGGATTTTAGAGAGGATACTTATTACTAAAAGAAAAATGAGTTTTGCTAAAAAATGTATCTCAATCAGCAATGCGCAGTATAAAAATGTAGAATAAACGCCATTGTAGAAAGTATCGCGGAACGGTTGGTTGTTACCTGTGTACGTATAAAAAAATAAAAAGAATGGATTTGAGAAATACTAGTGAGTAAAAAGTACAAATAATACAAGATGTCTTTTACAAGTAACAGTACTCCTTTCGCACCAAATTCTGTTATGTTCCAATCAACATAAATGGTTTCTCGGTCCTATTATATGAACAGTTAAAATAATTATTCTTGTTTACTCCAGTCCCGTCATTTTGCCACTTCAAAACGGTTATATTTAACTGACCACGATGAAGTGAATATATTGGTTGTTCTTGTACGGCCATGTTTTATCGCTCATTAACTGCTGGATTCTCAGAACGCTGTGAGCGGGTGCATTGTCACGGTAACAATGGGATGGAGAGAAAAAACAAATGAAATCGGTGCAGAAAGCTCAACTTATACGTATATATGCCTAATCATCCTATTTTGCCAAAAAGATAACACAGTATACAAAACATCCAGCTCCAGTTATGCTTTTGTTTTACCTGAAAAAAAAAATAATCATAAAATAAACAGAAATAATACTATTAAGATGAAAGTAAATAATAGTTTGTTTAGTTAAATAGGTACAAGTGGAAGATTGTTTCAATTACTAAGGAGAATTCTACAGAATTGAGAAACTAAAAAAAAACACGATGAAATAATTAAATTAGATGTTCGAATGAGAACATGCTTATTGACTTACGGGTTCAGTTAAACAACGATAATATTACCTGTCGAAGGTCGGAGAGTACATCAACCAAACCTTTAGGAACATGATACCCACAAGTAAAACAAATATTAATATTTTTTTTACTCATTGGTATATATATATATATATATATATATATATATATATATATATATATATATATATATATATTTATTTATTCTGGTACAGAAAAATGAGTACAACATTCGTACCGTCGGTTTCAAGCACGGAAGGTCTTACCCATCCGGCTCTCTTCAGCTTCTGTTGTCATCCAAAACAGATGACAACAGAAGCTGAAGAGAGCCGGATGGGTAAGACCTTCCGTGCTTGAAACCGACGGTACGAATGTTGTACTAATTTTTCTGTACCAGAATAAATAAATATTATGCTCTTAATTTTAACTTTAATTCTTAATTAATCGAGCACTCTGCTGGGATTTGTCCTACCATTTTACAAAGAAGTTATACATATATATATATTTATATATATATATATATATATATATATATATATATATATATAATTGTGGAACACAAATTCTCTTTAGACCACTAACGTAATGTACTGTGATGAGGGCCCGTTTAGAAATCGCAGCTGCTGTAAAGTCTGAAATGGAAGAAGTTGTAAACTGTTCGATATCCTTAAGAACAGGTAAAGAATATATCTCTCTTATCCGAGATCTGGATGACATCGTAATGTCGACTAGAATATGAAGCATTGGTAGGTCAAGCAAATACATGAAAAAGCCATATTAAAAGAGTTGAATAATGTTGCAGTAAAACCTATACAATTAGTGACCATTAGTTGTAGTCACTTATAATTTCGCAAACTATTGGTTAGAATTACAATAAAATGAAATAAGATTGTTTTTTTAAATTCCGGGTGTGTTGTAAGGAGGTAACATTATGCTACTACTACCACTACTACTACTACTACTACTACTACAACTACTAAAACTACTACTACAACAACAACTACTACTACTATTCCAACCACAGGCTCTTTCTCAGATGTGCTCATTTTCTCCGGAGACAGAAAGAGGCAGTACATAACTTTATTGGTCTGAAACGATGATATAGCTTGCGAAAAAAATATATATATTTAATGAAATGTCTATGTTTTGAAAGCAAACATTGACGTCACTAGTATCTCATTGAAACTACAATTTTCTCTAGCCTATTTTTCACCGCCGTTTTAAAAACAACATACACATTTTTAGGGTTCATAGAAAAAAAGATATGATCCTGTCTGATTCAAGCGCAAGGTTACACTGAGGACTGAAACTTGAACCAGGAACAGATATATCCTTCAGGTGCGCCCATTCGCGTTTAGTTTCAAACCTAACTATAACAGAACAACAAAAAATATATAAAAACATAAGCTTTACGTTTACCTGTAGCTGTGTCTACTCGCAATTGTTTTTTGCTTTTCTTTCTTTAATTTTTGTCGTTTTTTTTCCAGTACCTCTTTTCGTCCTAATCAAAGGGGAAAAACTATGTAGGAAAGAATACAGAGTCACGTCTTGTATTTTTAGATAGCGGCTATTTAAAAATAATTCCGACCCGGACAAAGTATATTCTATAAGGAATTAATGGAATTATATTTATTAATTCCTAACAATATGCTGCAGCCATACAGAAGAAAAATAACAAATGAGAATCAAATGTGAATTCCATGTGAAAAAAAATTGATGACTAATATTCGATAAAGAGATTGTCTATACTTTATATTAGATAAGCGTGAGAGACCAAATAAATGCTATGTGTACTTTGTGTGAGAAGAAAGCGTCATAGATATAATCATCTGCTGCTACAATAATATATGTTTATTCAACATGTGCGTTTGGTAATGAAGTTGTATATGAACACCGAAAGTGCGACGGGCCGACTGACCGAGCACACTATCGACGGACCGGGACTTTCAGAGAGACACGAGGACGGAACAAAAAATACTAAAGTGTTAAAGAGGCATAGATAATATTCCAGCTTGAAAAAAAATCACCAACGAACGACTCAAGACTCTTGAAATACGGTTGGTTTTGGAAGACGGACGTTATTGCATTTAGAAAAAAGGAGTACACCAAGGAAGCAAGGATGAGGAGGAAACCTGGCGATATTAAGGGACACAACCAAGCGTGTTGTGTGGTCTTCACAACAGGTGGCGCTCAATCCCACCACTGATGAATTTTCAATCCACACTGTCCTTGAAGTCCCAGTCTTTCACATAGACCCCCGTTTTAAACCTATGTCACCAACCCTTCTTAAAGGCGCAACCCTTACAGCATTTAAAGGATAAGCATTACTGTCTCATCACTCTTCCCGTGAAAAACTAAACTCTCTAATGTGTCAGCTTTTTTTAAAAGTAAATCATATTCAACAAAAGTGACAGTTTTTTTTTGTGTTGAAGACGAAACGATATAAAGTGTGTTTCGTTACTTGAAAGAACTATCTGAATTATTTTATATTTTTATTTTCGGCGCATTATTTCTAAAAAATATAAGATTTCAATTAATAAAATTAAATGAATCGAGGGAGGCGCGGGAGCGCTCTATCCGTTAATAGACTTCAAAAACGGCCTATGCTAGAAATCTCATTTCTTTGATCAATCATAACTCAAAAACTAATAAACCAAATTAGTTAAACCTTTGCACAACATTATATTTGATTTTTAAAATGGGCATTGTATTGAGGCATAGCCTTTACAAAAGTAGTGAAATTCTATAAAAAATGCCAGTATACTGAAATCATATGCCCTTGATAGGGGTAAGATGAACATACATATACACTAAATGTACAAAAACAAGGAAATCCCCAAATGTTTACACTTTTATTGTCATTAAGGGTATGCTAGCACATCAGGGCTATGCATTTTACTGGTAGAGATTTTTCTTCAGCGCACCTCACACACTTCATCCACTCATGCATAGAGATTTATACTGTAGTGATGTGATAATGAAATGGTTTGGTTGATATGTAGTCATACCCTTAATTAACGACAATAAAAGTGTACAAATTTTGGAATTTCCTTGCTTTTGTACATTTAGTATATATGAGTTTTCATCTTAACCCTATTAAGAGGATATGATTTCAGTATACTGGCATTTATAATGGAATAATATTACATTTAATATTCTTAATAAATAAGTTAATCACTGTCGAGAATAGAGTACTATTTGTGTTTTAATGTATACATAGATAACATATTACGTATATATACACGTTAAGTAATATATTTTATATTCATCATGTATATTTTTTAAGTATTATATATATCATATATGTATGTATATAGTATATATAGTATTATGTTCACATATATATATATATATATATATATATATATATATATATATATATATATATATATATATCATACATGTATATATAGTATATATGTTATTATATTCATACATACTTATATTATACATGTATATATACATGTATATATATATATATAGAGAGAGAGAGAGAGAGTATATTTAGTATAGTATATATGTTATTATATTTATATAAATACTTATATTATAATGTATATATGTATATATATATATATATATATATATATATATAATTAGTTATATTCAATAACACAAGGCACATTGACATTGAGAGGTAAAGGGCTACTGAAAATTAGTTACCAGATGTATTTAGGCATCTAAGTGGCTGTTGTCCACCAATATTTTTGTTCAAATTCCATTTAAATTTCTGAATGTTGGTACAGTTGAAGAAACACGGAGCAGGGGGGGGGGGGATTATACGGCAAGCAGTTCAAGGAAAGCAGGTATTATAGTAGAATGCTTTCCGGCATCTGGTGACATCTACATTGAATTTGTGAGATGTTGCTGACTGATATGTACGTCATAAATTGCTTATTTTTCTATGTATTTGGTCCCCCGATTTATAAAATCAGGAGACCTATGTTTTGAGTCATTTCCGTCCGTTCGTCCGCCCGTCCGTCCGTCCGGATTTTTCTCCACAACCATCCATTGAATTTCTCTTAAATTTTGCATCAAGTTGTAACTTTGGTCAGGTTAGAAAGTGAAATTCTCCGATTTTTGAAAAAAAATCTGGTTAGCCCCTACCCCTCAGGGGGTCAAAAGGCCCCGAAATGACAAAAATGACATTCATCCATCCATTCAATTTCTCTGAAACTTGGCCAAAATGTGGACGGAATTGTTCCTAATAGAAAATACGTATCGCTTACCTTGGAGAAAATCTGGTTCGCGCCCTCTAGGGGGTCCAAAGCCCCCAAAATTGCAAAAATTACCGTTTTCTCCCATAATGTTTTATCCATCCATTCAATTTTTTCTGAAAGTTGGCCAAAATTAGGAGGCAATTTTTCTGGATATAAAATGAGCATCCTTGACATCAGAAAAATTCTGGTTCGCGCCCCCAGGGGGTCAAAGGGGGGGGGTGTAAAAAATGCCCCAAATGGCCCAAATTTATTGCATTTTACACTCGCCACATCGAGTCACATACAGAGGGGGACCACGCATGCGCGGCTTGTTATTTTCTAAATTGTAAACTTTATTCTCACTAATTATTATACAGATATTTTCTTTAAACAAATATCTGTCATTTTCTCGCAATATTGTGCGTATTTTGCACCTCCTGCATCCAATCCTTATAACATAAAATGCTTTAACGAATAAGGTCAGCCGGAATTCCTTGGTAAAATTCTACTTTTGATCTTAACGTTTCTTACCTATTGTCATGTCCTCTTTCTCGCAACCATAGTGGATGTGTGTTATCCATGATAATACAGCACATACAATGGCAGCCTCGTGTTCGGGAACAATATACCCGAACACGTTGGTCACTAAAAGCCTGAAAGCTAGGATATACACTAGTCGTTCACTTTACAATACGAAAATCATATTGGAGTTTTTCAATAACATCTGTGTTCAATTTTTATTTGAAGGGTGTCATGAACCTCTAAATATACGAATCTTATTTAAAAATCAATATTTCATTATCTTTAGTATAATAGACTAGTAGTGACAATAGGAGTATAGTAAAAAAAATACCAAGGAAATGACAATTGGGGTAGATGCGTAGAATATAACAGCAGTCAAAATTAGAGCCATTTAATCAAATGAATTAAGTTAAAGTTTCTGTTCTCAATTTTCAGACGTTTACCGATTAACATAACAAATACATTTGAACAATGTCAGAGAGTGCAAGGCCGCAAATATAATATTAATTTAATATGAACTGTGATGCGATTAATAGTCCGAGCAAAAATATGTAAATAATGGTGTGGGTTGTTTTCGCTGTCGGCACTGAAGATAATGTTTCTTCGACGTCGTTTTCTTTTCCGGCAGTGTTTGCAAAAAAATGCGTCATGATCTTTGCATTCTGAGGGATAGGCGTTGAATCAACATTGTTGGTCAAGTGACTTTGGTATTCTGGAATAGACGTGTGTAACCGAACTTCCCCACCTCACTTGAAAGGCTGAATGTCGAACGTTTTAAAATTGTTTTCCTTCCAACTAACACACATGTTCTTTGTGTGTTGCAACTGACGAATCCTGTTTAGGGATCGATTTTTGGATAATTTCATTTATATTGAGAGAAGAACCACATAAGCAATGATATATAAGTATTTCTGCTTAACACTTGCAGAGTCTAATAATATTTAACCATCAGTAACAATGAGAATATATGTGGAAATAATTACAGTAGTGATAATTTGAAATATAAAAAACAATGGAATTGGAGTTTTCGTATAGAATATAAAATATAGATAGACAACGTAAATTTGAGTCAATCCACATGCACGACTTATGACCAGTTCGATTCTGTTCTGGGTATGAGATTCCCAGGCTATTACTATTTACAGAGAGAATATTGATAAGAAATACATATTTACAGGGTGTACATATATATGACTATTGTGATAAATTACGTAGTGTTTGGAGTTATAAAATGTCGGATATACATGGTGATTCATAAGTCACTTAGTGATTCATTTTTTAAATTCTAAAGTTAAAAAATATGGTAATACAAAACAGAAAATGTATTCAACAAATTCATTCATGGGAGTTAAAAATTACAGCACATTTTCAAAATTTCCACCTTCGTTCTGCATGCATAGCTCCATTTTTTTGCAAGGAATTTACGACTCTTTGTAGCATATTTGATTAATTATGAAATAAATATATATAGAAACAAATATATAAACGAACAAATTTAAAATAACAAATAGCAGTAATTAGAGAGTAAAGTAACAATAATCAAAAGTTCATAGTATGTTTGTGCTTCATATGGTAATCATTTTAAATAGCTAAGTGAAGTGACTTATGAATCACCCTGTATATCAAAAGACTAAAATGCGAAACGAGAGCAGTTCGTCAACTAAATTAATGGTCAAATTACATATTTAAAAATATGGGTACTTCCACGTCGTCAGAAACCTCCCAGAAATTTCAAACTGCATGAATTATTTAATAATTATATATCAAGCTTTACCTACTATATGTTGTTCTGGAAATTTTGTATTATATATTTTTATTTCGTTTTTGTTTAAACTGTATCGCTTTTGTACCAAATTATTTCTTTTTAAAGTTAACTTTAATTATTACGGCATAGTTTCGTCATGAAAGTATTAATTTAAACACATAATTATGAATCTATAATTATGTTACTAATTGCGCTTAATCAAATAATTGGATGTAAATAGTTTCCAAAACCATTTTTATATATATTAGAATTTGTTAAGAATTGAAAATTCTAAAAGTGACTTTTTGCCTGAAAATTGACCTATCAGAGAGGAGGATGTTGATGGTTAAAAGAACAGTGTCTGATATTGCATAGCTAACAAGCTTGTGAGGCAAATTTTTGTGTCAATGCCTTTCTAGGGCATTTAGATATCAACAGTTATCCCCCTATGAACGCCCATGGATTAACTGACTCTGTGCGATGTTACAATCAGAACGTAAGCTGTTGATATGGCAAGACGAAATCCATATTTTTTGTCACAAAGTAGATTGTTTCTTGCTGAGATTCTTGAAAATTTCTTGATTAATTACAGATTCAAACAACTTTCTGATGACAGACATGAAACTAATTGGTCTGTACTGAGATACAGTGGACTGATCGCCAGTATTTTTAAAATAGTGGACAGACTGAAGTTTCTAAAGGGGATAGGAAACATTACTCTATTAAGAAACGGTTCTTTGTTAGAATATAAATTATTACCGTGTATAAGAGTTGTCTTTGAAAAAATCACTCTTCTCTTCAAATTACTTTTGAAACAACCCCCTTTCATCGACTGCTATTACGTTTTACTCTATCTCCTCTCTCTTAGTGTTTGTCTTTGGAAACTGCTAATCTTGAAATAACTTTCATAGGTATTTTCTTGTTTGAGTCCACCTCGCTTTTTTTCAGGGCCTCATTTAGCAAACCAATGAAGCATCCGAACTATGCGTTTGACCTCGGGTGATATGGAGCTATCGTGATATGATTTATCTAGAAAGTCTCACAAACATCCTTAAAGTCGATAGACACTAAACAATCGACTATCCCAAAATATGGAGATTACAGGTGGTAATTGATTGCAATCTTTGTAGTGGGAGTTCTACATCAAAGGACTTCGGACTATTTCGAAAAACCATCTACAACTATAAAATAGTATAATTCTTCTTGAAATCATCGTGGTTCTATTTAAGGCAGGATTTAACGAGAATTCCGAAAGCATTATCCATGTTCGGCTAGTACACATAACTAACAGTGCATGCGACTTTCTATCCTGGGTTGTGAGAATAGAATTCTCTTAGAATGATGGCTGTATTTAGTCTGTTTTTTTTAAAACTTTGTCAATAATGTATCACAAGTGTTTAAGCTTCTCTATCAAGTAGTCGAAGTTTGATTTTTTTTTACTTTAAAACCGTAATCTTGAATTCTTGAGAATACATGTATAGTTCTACATTTTTTATCTATATTAATATTTGAAAATATTAATCAGTTAATTCATTTACTTTACTAAATTTCTGTTTTTTTAGTCTACCGAGTTATTCATTTAATTGTGGTCTAAGGAGCGAAGAATGCCTTTCGTTTTTCCTTAAACATTGGCTGGATGTCAACTTCACACTTTAATTTTGCCGTCATTTTATTACACCGACAAAGGACCCCAGGGAAATATTTATTTGCCTCTGTGATCAGGTGTTTGTGTTTTTGACAAACAAAAAAATAATTGACATGTTTCGCAACTTAAATCCCTCCGTCCAGTCGGTGCCGAATATCTTTTCTGTATTCTTCAATACGAACCTTTTTAGTTTTAACGCTCTTCCTTGTGACCAGTTACCCGTCAACCTTGATTGTCTCTCCTGTTACAAACTTGGCTATTTTATTAGCAAGGTTACTTTTCCTAACTTTTCCCAAGTGCGTAAGTTTATAATTATCAAATCTGATCTGGAATTTAACTGCAATTTAATATTATTTCAGATAGATATTTGCATTTATTTCCTAATGATTAATCCGTCTTGTTTATCTAGTGTTGTATTTTACGCAGCTGTTAACATTTTTGCTCGCTCGACACTGCCAGCTCTTCTGCGCAAAACCGGCTACAAGTAAGGCAATTGTTTTTTTTTCCGGTAAACGCAATACTTATAGCAATTAAGTGGCCCACAACCAAACACGGGTAGAGGGCGTATTGCCCTATTTCTTTGTGAATTGGTTTGCTGTTTCTTCTGGCGGCCTTCTTCATGTGCTATGCCAGATTGTTCGATGTTTTTTTTTATTAATAATAGCGTACGCTTGCATCTGTAACGGGCTTCCACAATTTGATAAAACTAAAGTTTGACTCAGTTTCCAAGTGATTCTTTACTCTACATCTAATTTGAGCGTATTTTGTTGAAGCAAATCCATGAAAAGAAATTATTCGCACTCAAGTCTGATTGTTTACAATCAACGCAATACTGGTTCACGACCGACAGGAATATACTGCGATCTCCACTATCTGTGCTAGTTAAATTTTCTTGAAGTAAATTAAAATAATAAAATTAACATTTTGTAAGAAGTTTTATCGCTTCGGTAAACGTTTGTTCTCTTGTTTATCGGAATAAAATATAGTTAATAAAGTTAGTATGCTCCGTGGTGCTCAGTTTTCTCAGTAGTTGGCCAACCTTCATAGGCTCTCTCCAATTCATTCAGTCACTAGCGTATACATTTTCGTACGTTCTATATAACAACGCGAAATGTTATATCGTCGTACAGAGAATATGTGAAATCTTCTATTGCACCTCATATTTTACTTTTTTATTTTTACTAATTTAACTCCTGTTTATTAATCCAAGCTTTTTTTTAGAATTTTAAATAAAATTCTTCGAGTTTTGTTGTTTCATTCTCGTTTGCTGTAATGTGCCGAGCTTTTCATGTTCAATACGCCTTGAAATTCAAACTGTTTTTTTTAATATCCAGCTTGATTCAATCCATTTTGTTTTGCTGTCTCACAAGAAACTTTAGAACTTTAGAAAATCAAGCATAGAGAATTTAAATTCGACCATATTTGTCTGTGTCTTTTGTTTAGGATGAAACGGTTATAAAATCCAATATCGATAAAAGAAAATGTTCATGTTCTTTAAATGAATCCACTTTTCCTCCTCACTCAGAGAATATTGAGTGCTTTCTTTAACCATAATTAATAACAAAACTGTAAATATAATATTCTTGCTAGAAACGTGTGTTCATGTTTAAGTTAGTTACATTTTTTTCGGTTTCCTTTTCTGAATTGCCAAGTAAAATCTCCCGCGTTACAGCTTGAAGAAATATTGACAATTTCCACGCAGTCGTTTTGAGGCCCTTAGTTGTCATTAGGAATCCTCGTAGCAAACTGGTTGTTGCTTTGTAAGGGCTCACAAATAAAGACACAAAAAAAGGATTCTAGTAAACCAAGATATTAATTACTGCAAATCACTTCAATGGTTGACAATCATACTTTGAAACTATGCATTTACAATGGAATGTTCTATCAAAGTAAATAGCACACGCAGACGAAGTGTTCAGATTTATTTCAAAGCTATACGAATATCTATAAGAAAGAGTAATCGCTTCATTAAGTACATAAATAGAGATTAATGCTTATTTCAAAGATTTGTTATGAAAAATGTGAGAGCGAAAATAAAAAGGTGTATAGTTTATTTCTTAATCTTGTGTTCGCGTGTAATTACAGGATGATTCATAAGTCACTTAGCTATTTAAAATGATTACCATAATAAGCACAAACATACTATGAACTTTTGATAATTGTTATCTTACTCTTTAATTACTGCTATTTGTTATTTTAAATTTGTCTGTTTATATATTTGTTTCTATATATATTTATTTTTATTTATTTAAATTTGTGTAAATCATCATATGTGCTTTTTTTTCAGGCAGTATATCATTTACAATTGAAGAGCGAATTTTTATTGTTATTCATATGGCCAAATTTGATGACTCTCCCACACTTGTTGAAAGGCAATGACGACCTCAAATAAAAAAATCACTGCCGAGTTTGTTAAAATTAATCAATCAAATATGCTACAAAGAGTCGTAAATTCCTTGCAAAAAAGAATGGAGCTATGCATACAGAACTAAGGTGGAAATTTTGAAAATTTGCGGAAATTTTAAACTCCCATAAATGAATTTGGTGAATAAACTTTCTGTTTTGTATTACTGTATTTTTTAACTTTAAAATTTCAAAAATAAATAGCTAAGTGACTTACGAATCACCCTGTATATTATTATAATAACAGTTGGTGGACGATACAACACAACAATAGCTGGGAAATCTATACAATTTACTTTTATTGTAAGAATTATGATACTAACTAGAGCTGTGGAAACAACGATTAAACCGTAACAAGGAGAAGCACCATATACATCTATTATATTAATTACAACTGGGATAATAATCGTATTAACTGAAAAGCATGTTATTAAATAGAGCTAAAATAATCAAGATATCAACTTGAACTGGGAGAACAGTAATATCAACAATAGCTGGGAAACCCAGGATATCAACTATTGCTGGGGAAAAACATGACTTCATTAAACACTGGATGGAGATGATCTCTACTATTGCTGGGGTAAGCTCAATATACAATAGAGCTGTAATAAGTGTTATATAAACAAAATCTACGAGAAATGTGATATAAGCAATAGCTAGGTTACAATAATATAAACTTTTGCTACGAGAATGAAAATATCATCATGAACTGGGTGATTCAACATCTCAATAATAGTAGCAATAATTAAGATAGCAATAAAAGTAAGGAGAAATATAATCTTAACTATTGTTGGGAGAAGGACGACAGTAAATATAGAAATTATAAAACTATTATTATATCATTGTATCCGTTGCTGATGAAGCATTTTCAAGAGAGAGAGAGAGAGACCATTTCTTGTTAAGCTGATTCATTTTCTTCCCGTTCTTTTTCTACCAATCATTTAAGTCGTTAAAAAGTTTCATACCTCTTTACTATCACTTGTGAATTTATATGGAGCGCATGAAGAAAATGCTTCTTTAAAAGTAAGTGAAAACAAAATACACGAATACAAATTAGTTTGTCGGGTAATGAACCACTCCACAGTTCAGCTTACAAAATAAAATACGACGGAATTATGTAAACCTGTCCGCTTATTTGAAACTTATGCCAGACAAACAGAGAAAAAAGGGGCTTGTGCAAGAAGCATCTGTTGTTAGAAATAGGGGCACTCCGTAATTTAAATTCACTGATTCAACCGACGATGGCGTAATTTTATATAAACACAAATAGAAGTCACGAGTAATAAAAATGTATATATATATATATATATATATATATATATATATATATATATATATATATTATACGTATATAAATGCGTATCATATATATATATATATATATATATATATATATATATATATAGTATACGCGCATACACATACATCTCTCTCCATCTCTCTCTCTCTATATATATATATATATATATGTGTGTGTATATATATATATATATATAAATCAATTAGATGAAAAAGTGAAAATAAAAAAGACAAAAAAAATAACAAATGTAGATTATATGTAATGTCTGCATATAGCGTGTGTACGTATGCGTCTCACATTTATACTTTATCATAAAAAGTGTGTGTGTATATATATATATAAATATTCTCTCCAAATATGATCTGAGGTTAAGATCGGATTCAAACTCTTCCTGATGAGATCTCAGTTTATAGTAACTGTTGATCGATAAAATCGACATGCCAGTGTCGCAGATTTTGTACATGTCTGTGAAAATAAAATTATCATATATATATATATATATATATATATATATATATATATATATATGCACACATATACTATGATAAATAATGTAATGCTCATAAAATGTAATACATATATACACATGCATATTTTTTTAAAATTCGGACTACATTTCTCATCGTGAGTGTTATCATCACAACGTTTCGGCCACAGGGGCTCGTGACGCATGTAACATAGTACTAAGTTCAATTCAGTTCCTAGTAATAATCATATTATAATGCGGGCAATACGAGGAATTGCGAATAACTGAAGACTTATCCCAGTAATCACTGACGAAACAAGAGCATGCTCGTCCCGTGGATTAAATAAAGGGTTCTGTTCGAAATTCCGCTTCGATTCCCGAGTTCAACAGGACTATCCCGAGGTCGAAGAAAACCACCTGAAGAAGGCAGGAGGTTACATCAGTCGAAACGTTGTGATGATAAAATTCAAGATAAGAAATGTATTCTGAATAACCAAAATTGTGCAAATTATTAATCCTCATGTAAAAAATTTAGAAATATGATATTTACACACACATATATATATATAGTCATCCACATACAGCCTGTTTCGCTGTATCACAGCTTATCAGTGCGGCTAGACCAGTTAGTGTCTCAAGCTGGGATCGAAATGCAACAGTCGAGCTGATAGTCGGCGATGCTAACCCCTACGCCATCGTGCGACCCTGACTGAATGTAAGTGATATTTAAATATAACGAAATGTAAACATTGCAAATGCCTGAGCTCGAAATTAGTTTTACCTAATGAGCATTGCCTTAAAGCTAATGGCCGTTGACGTTAACGTGCATATATATATATATATATATATATATATATATATATATATATATATATATATATATATATATATATATATGCACGTTAATACATCCAAAATCTAATTCATACTGTTATATACAAAGTGTGCATATAAGAGTATCGTATATACTATGTAATCAAAAAGTTATCAAACTTATCATAGAGCTATATAATAAAATAAGATTTACAAAATTGTATTTGGATATATACACTAAACCATCACGTTTTCATTTCAAATTCATGACATTTGTAATTGACACATGTATGCGCTTGTTAAGCCATAACATTACTGTTTTCATAATCTGATTTTTTTTAATGTATGATATCCAATCAAAAGTTGGGCTTTTCGTCCTCCAACAAAAAAGAACCGTCTCCGTTGCTTTTAGAATCTTATACACTTATATGTTAATACCAACTAAGAAATAATTAAATTAGCATACTTAATTAGATATAATACTGAATTTTTAATGACTAATACTAGAATCCATATACAACAATTGACTAATGAAATCTTCTCAGGATATATTTCAAATTCTATTTATTTATTGATTTCATATGTGCGTATCTTTATACTATTTTGAGAGTAAAATATTATTTCTTTTAACCCTTTTACGATTACATATCTTTAAATATTCTCTGGAATTGAATGTATGTAATGTTTAATTCGTAAATCTAATTTAGGTTCTGTTCTATTGCCATTTGTTTAATTTTAGATCTTGAATTGGGAATTGTATTTCTTTATAGTTGAAAAACATATACTATCATGTATATCAATGTTCTTTATAAACTGTAATTATTAAACAACATCATATTTCCAATAGTTTTGTTTATTTACTTTATTTATCCCATGTAACCATTTCGTTTCCAACAATTTCAATTAAACTTTGTACAATAAAACACCATAGTACACAATAGTTTTCTTAACACTAATTGTTTCAAAAGTTGTTTACTTTCAAAAGTGTTAATTCTCAAAAGACTGACACTTATTCTCTATTCATTGTTAGTTTAATATATTCATTAAATGTTTGATCACTCAATCAATAGATTTTCTCATCTCAGATTATATTTTCCATCTGGAGTCAAGTATATTGTTGATCTCCTAGATGTATCACATTAATGAATAGGACCACTCTGATACTTTGCCTCGGAAGACAATTTTAGCTCGAAGGACTGGGCTGTGGCCAAGGTAATTTACGTTGGCTACGGCTAGGTACAAGAGGGATTCTTATTTGGGCCCTGCTAACTGACAACAAACAAAGCGGCCTATTTTACGGTAGACAGAAGCCCACCGGACATAAAGAAACCGGACAAAAGACCACCGGACAAACTCTCTCCAAAGTAATTCAACGTAAAAATAAAGTAATTTAAAAAAAATAAAATAACTTTTTATATGTCAGTTCTGTTAGTAGTCGTTATATATGCCCATACTCACTTTCAATTAAATGGTCATTCTTTTCTAAGCTATCAACTAATATAAGTGCCCCTATTTTGTTTCAAGCCATCTTCCCAGGCATTCCATCCTCTTTCGGGAAATAGCGGACAATGAACCGTCTGCTAATTTCTGATTTTTTTTCAGACCTCAAAAATATGTAAAACTGATCAGCCGATCTGCATTCTAAAATAATTTGTTGTTGTTTTTCTTTCCACTACAGATGATTAATACAATGCATACATTTTTAAAAATGTATTTTCGTTTTACCACCCGGAATTAGTAGTAAAAAGGGTGCGCGGCAGCATTTTTATTCGCCGCTACATATCGCCACTAGACTGGCCGCCAGATGTGTCTCACGTTACTCACATGAACCAACCAACCGCAATCATTTAAAAATAGAGAATCGTTTTCATTATTAAAAATAAGCGTCGAATTGACATTTTATTCCCCCAATAAAATATTTATTTTGATTTGTTAACTTTTCAAAATAGAACTAACGTTGTTTGTTTTTTTTTACTATACTCGACAAGAAAATAAATGAAAATTAATAAATAATTCGCTAGATTGAAAAAATTTCCCCGAAACTAAACACTAGATTTAAACTTCGTACTCGATATGTAAATTCTATGTTTTCTATATATTTTGGGGCTATATTGAGACGTTAGCTTCCAAAACTAAGGTATATTTTGTTTTGTAAGAAACAAATCACAAACTTAGTGTTACATATTGTGTTTTCTTCTATTTATAATAGGTTTATAAAAATAACGTTATTTCAGCAGGGTCATTTAACTTCAAAAGTACCGAGAAATAATTAAGTATAACACCAAAGATAATTCAATTAATAAAACATCGAAAAGTAAAAAAAAAATCAACGTTAATTCTATTTTGAAAACTAACAAAATAAAGCTTTCGCCTACACAAATTGCCTGGGCCGCCCCGTCGGCATTCCCCGGTAGAGGCGCCTCAGTCGATCAACAATAAACATACGCCTTCTCAAAAGGAGAGAAAGCAAAGCTTGGATGGTTGGACCTCTTAAAATTGCACAGAACCTCAGACCTGCGGAATCAAGGCCCAAAGGCCAAGACCGTACCCGTCTACAGAATGTAGCCTCTATCGGAACATATACTGTACTCTGATCTTAGACAAAACGTCAAGGTTTATGGAAGGGTTAATGTATCAATGTTATAAAATTTGTAACCAATCCTAAACGGTAAGGTAGTCGGCCTGCAGTTTTAGTCGTTACTGACTGAGTTAACTGACTGAACTTATGGAAATCTTTCAAATTAACTCACTTAAACAGAATGTAGCCTCCATCGAAACATATACTGCACTCTGATCTTAGACAAAACGTCAAGGTTTATGGAAGGTCTAATGTATCAATGTTATACAATTTTTAACCAATCCTTAACGGTAAGGTAGTCGGCCTGCAGTTTTAGTCGTTACTGACTGAGTTAACTGACTGAACTTATGGAAGTCTTTCAAATTAACTCACTTAAACAGAATGTAGCCTCCATCGGAACATATACTGCACTCTGATTTAGACAAAACGTCAAGGTTTATGGAAGGTATAATATATCAATGTTATAAAATTTGTAACCAATCCTTTACGGTAAGGTAGTCGGCCTGCAGTTTTAGTCGTTACTGACTGAGTTAACTGACTGAACTTATGGAAATCTTTCAAATTAACTCACTGAAACAATTCACCGAACCCGCTCGCTTGACAGTGGAACTTTTCAGTCACAAAAAGAATAGACGCGGTATCCTAGCTAAAATATACGACCACAGTGATTATATGTTGGCTAGTCTGTACTGCATAAATGCTAAGATGTGTTATGTGAAAACTTTTGCGAAAAAGCTGGGGATCTCCGAGGAAAAAATCCCAGTTCTATTGATTGCTTGATCTAAGAATGATTATATATTACGTATATCTTACGGATTAGAGTGCAGACTATTTACAGACTGTAACATAAATTTGGATAACATCAAAGCAAATACAATATAAGCATATAGGTTTTATATATTGTGTAAATAGATCAGATAATATATCCTACGGAAATCAAACACAGTGGAGCAGGGGTAGTAGAATTGGGTGCAAGCGTCAGGATTCATGGTGACTGGCATCTGGGCTTCGAATCTTAGGGTCGATGAACTCGCTGCATCTCGCCATACTGATGAGTCTGTAAACGATAGAACGGCTGTTCGTTGATGGCTATATATATATATATATATATATATATATATATATAGTAAGCAATGAAAATATATATGGCAATCAAGCTACACAGAGGGTCCCGCGTTTCATCCCCGGGGGGGAATCGTCAGGCTCAATTTAGCCTGGCAATTCCCCCCGGGGATGAAACACGAGAGCCTCTGTGTAGCTTGATTGCCATATATATTTTCATTGCTTACTACCTAGCTCTACTTACGTATCGAGCACTGTTGAAGTAAATACTGAAAACTGACACATAAAAAATCATATCTCCTTATAATATTTATGTGGATACATGAAGTACTAATATATATATATATATATATATATATATATATATATATATATATATATATATATATATATATAATTATTATTAATCAATCAATGTTTTTGTCCATGGACATATATATGCTTCGCGTTTATTTGTTTTTTTTACGCCCACCAGTATCTTTCATAATGTAAACACAAATAATGTGATTCTAAAGATAAGTCTATCTCGCAAGTGAAAAAATCATGCGACGTAACTAATTTATAAAGCATTAATATATTATCGCTCGAACAGGCTAAACTTAAGAGGAGGTTTTTAATTATTAGTTTTAGATATGAAATTACGTAACCACGTAGCCGGTCAAACCATTTGAACCTCTGGTCTACGTATTATCAAACCATTTTCTCCTTACCATTAAGCCAACGCGGCGATTACGCTTTGAAAATTGAGAGAAATAAGTATTGTATATTTTATAATGTAAAACAAGTAATGTGATTCTGAAGAGAGTTATATCCATCAATATATATATGGGGGTTATGCGTGTGCTGTTGTGTTGGTGTACGCTTCTTTAACGGTGGAGTGCGCTGGTTTAGAAATTAATAGATTTTACTTTACGTAAAGCAATATTTTTCAGCAAAATGAATTGAATCATCTAAATTAATAGCATCGTAAAAAAAGGGAAGAACTGAATTAGACAAATCCTTTATAAAGAATATGTTTCTTCCACACAGTGCAGCAGATTCAGTACCTTCGAAGACAGAGTCTTTGTTATTAAGTTGCGTATGGACTTCGACTCTCGGGGTTGCTGCGCTCGCTTCGTCTAGCCACACTGATGGGTCAAGAAAAGATGATATATCTGTCTGTGGATTGCTATATATATATACACAGACATATATATATATATATATATATATATATATATATATATATATATATATAATAAAAAAGAGGAAGTGTTCAGACGTAATCGTAATTTAAAAAGGAAACCAAAAAATATCATGTATGTATTCATAAACGTTTCGTCTATATTACAAGACATGCTCAGGATGATTTTTTGAAGAAAACGTCGCACAAATGTGAAGTGTTTTAATACTAGCTCAGACCTGCGGCCGTTTTGATTTTGTTTTGAATTTGCGTCTTCAGAAAATCAGTCTGAGGAAGTCTTGTAATTAAGACGAAACGTTGCTGAATACACAAATAATAGTTTTTGGTTTTCCTTTTTCAATATTTTTATATATATATAAATAAATAAATATATATATATATATATATATATATATATATATATATATATATATATATATATATATATGTATATTTAGGCAGCAAGTCATTATCTAAGGAAGCATTGTTGAACATCACGGAACTTTACATATATATATATATATATATATATATATATATATATCGGTACATATGGCACTAATTTGTATGTAAATACATATCGGTAGATTAAGCATTTGGTAAAACATACGGGTTTATTTCGATAGTAAAATATTATGATTATTTAAGGGGTTTTATTGGACAGCCGTTCAGTATAAAACGAAAGCTTTTGTCTCTATTAAAAAAAACCTTTTTTGTCCGACGAATGTTTTTCTTCTAAATCAAATGTGATGTTGAGTTTGTGATAAATGGATCACATTAATTATGGAAGACTTTTTTTTCTGCCTCGATTTCGCTCGCTTAGAAACATTAGCTAATTACATCACTGTTTGAATAAATAAAAGCGCGTTTTCTTTGTGGGATCTTTTTCCCTATTTTTTTAGTTGATATTTGTGTAGCGCAAGTATTTCGTGATTATTTGTCTCGTCGTATTTAGTGAGTCTCTTCGGATGATTTCAAAATGACAGACATTTTATTTTTAAAGAAAATCATGTTATGTAATTATTTTAAGATTCCCTAGTGCTACGGTTACGAGGTGGAATGTGGGAAAGGCTTTCCGTGTTCGATTTCTATCCGAGTGATTACTTTATCTTGAACCAGAGGTCGGCATATTTGCTGCTGAGATAACACCCTATTCTCGACATGTGGTCAAAACTAATGCGCACATATTCAAAGCAATGGTTACATTCTTAGAAAATGACTTCCAGTCTGTAGTTGGAAGGTACTATAGCTCCCTATTCTAGTAGCTTATTTCCAAAAAACTGCAGTCTTGTGGAATTCTCTTCCTGCTGACTGTTTTTATCATACCTATAGCCTTGCTTATTTCAAGACTAAGGCTTATAGGCAATAGTCATATTTCGTTCTTGTTAGCTCCTTACATCAAGTGGCATCATGCTTTGTGTGAAGCGATTTCTATTTTTAAAAAGAGATAGCTGCATTTAATGATTCTCTCTTTTAGCAATTATAAGAAAACTTCCAACCATCAATTGCCATGGCTTGTAGAACCCTACCTTAAATTTCAACATTTAAACTCCTCGGCGGATTATGCACAGATAATATGAGTTGGAACACATACATAGAAGATACTGCCAAGTCTGCTGTAAAGAAGGTGGGCTTCCTTTACCGGACTAGAAAATCTCTCTCACCTGTCAGTATCCTATATCTCTATAAAGCTACCATTCGCCTATACATGGAGTATTATTGACACATATTGGCTGGACAAATACTTATTGTCTGTCTGTCTGTTTGTCTGTCTGTCTGTATGTCTATCTCTCTCTATATATATATGTTAGCTATTGTAAAAAAGCGTCTATAATTTAATAGGTTCTCCACTCTCTATCAAGCCCCTGCCCCTGCGCCATCGCCACAATCTTGTGTCCCTGTTCTTTACATGCTAACCATGCGCCATTAAAAGTACCCCCCCCCCCAAGAAAAAACCGACAAGAAGCACGATTTCACCCCTTAACTCTTCAGATCCCCAGATTCAAGAAGGCTTTTTTTTACTTTAATAGCTTATTTTCTTCTAACTTCAAGCTATTGGAATCCCCTCACTACTCCCGGCATGCGGACATTTATATATAATGTAAACAAAATACCGCTGTACAGCTCCCCACTTAAGATGCATTAATAAATATTGCGATTCATTTTCAATGGCCGCATACGACTCGGTGGCAATGTGTTTTGTTTTAGGTGAATAAAAGTAAAAATAAAATAAAAGTAAAACAACAATATATAAAATATGTGGTAGTAAGTTATGAAATTAAATTTATGGCAATTAAGCTACACAGAGGCTTCCGTTTTTAACCCCGGGATGAAACGCGGAAACCTCTGTGTAGCTTAATTGCTATAAATATATTTTAATAACTTACTACTGACTATATATATATATATATATATATATATATATATATATATATATATATATATATGTGTGTGTGGGTGTGTGTGTGTCTGTGTGTGTGTATGTGAGGGTATGTTTGTCTGAAATCGGTTAAAGAAATGTGGACAAGCGGCGTAACACACTAGCAAAAATAAAGAGACGAACACGTCATTGTAGCTGCGCCAATATATTTCGGTCGATGGTTGCAACCATATTCGTTTGGAGAAGAGACTTTATTAGTAAAAACTCAGCAAATTATACAAAAGTAATCAGAAAAAGAAAAACAAAATGACAAAGAGGAACAAGCAAGGGATGAGAGGAGGCAGGAGTGGATATAAGGGAATTGAGACTACATGTATAAGGTATACGAGTGAGAGCAGGGAGAGTAGATATGAGCAGTGAATGAGCGGGTGGATGATGAGGAAACGTTATGAATGTTAAACAGTGTGTGTGAAATGAAACTAAGAGTATGGAAAGAAAATAAAAGAAATGGATGGAAAACGGGATGTGTACAAAGACGTTTACGTGTATAGTAAATAAAAAAAGGAAAAACGTCAATGGTTTTCATATTCATCAACGTTTCGTCTATATTACAAGACATTCTAAAGAGGACAGAGTTGAATAAAATATATGGGATATATTTTAACTTTGTATTGAATAGCTCGCTGGGATGTGCAGCGAGCTATTTGAGAACAATTCGATTATATTCCCCGGTAAGTTTTACATAAGAATACATTCTTAGATTGTGTGTAGACTAACATTACTTTCTATTAGGAACACACAAATATTACACACAAAAATATGACTTATATATATATATATATATATATATATATATATATATATATCGATATATATATATATATATTTTAATGCGTGTGTTGTTAGAAATCGACAGAACTCTTCTGTTTAGTGATTCCTTTTTTTATTTTTTCCATTCGTCGAATGATCTTTTTGACGTTGAAATGGAATGAATTAATGTAGGATCCGTGTGTTTGATTAACGTTTTCGATTCTCTCCGGAATCATCTTCAGGTCTTTAATGGCAAACATGAATAAAAAGCGAGTGAAACAATGGAATTTCTTAAAAAATACGCCGGCAAACCGTTCACCTAAAAGATGGATGTCTACATTTTTAAATGTGACGATTGAAACAGTTCTTCATTTATTTATTAATATATATTTATTTATGTATATATATATGTATGTATACATATATCAATATCTCTCTATCTTTATCTCTCTCTCTCTATGTATATATATATGTATGTATATATATATATATATATATATATATATATATATATATATATATATATATATATATATGTCTGTGTGGGGGGGTGTTTGTAAAATAAAATCTCAGCCAAAATGGAATATCAAATGCATGCAATTATTGGATAAGTAAAACAATATAGTTGCAATCATTACACATGCAACTACGGGATAAGCAAAATAATATAGTTAAACTACTGGCACAGGCACATTGTTCACTTTCGGTTGTGAATCAAAACTTAATCTTTGATAAATTATAAACTTTTTACTCTGACGTTTCTAGCATAGAATTATTCTAACCATTCTACTTTTTTTTATATTCAGACTAGTTTATTTTCTTATTCTTATTAACTAATTCAACATAATTCTCTCTCTCACATACACACACTCTGTATCCATCGCTCTCTCTCTCTCGCTCTCTCTCGCTCTTTCTCTTTATATATATATATATATATATATATATATATATATATATATATATATATATATATATATGTATATAAATAAATATTGATAAAGGCTTCTATTTTCAATTGTATAATACTGACTCACTAATGCTTTGAAGTGAACGCCCAATTTACTTAATCTTCGAGCATGCCAATGCTTTCTTCGTTCTACAACCAGAATTTGAATTCATAACCGCTAACGACATCGCCGCGGATATACCCATAACAAGGACATTTTATCAAAGAACAAAGGGAAAAAATGTTGTTTATTTGTATTTTATGAAAAAAGAATGACACAATACTGGTCAACTCTGATGATGGCATATTATTCCGAAATTAATAAGATTAAAGTAAAAAAAAATCTTCCATTGATAATTTTTTTGTATTATATTATATATATATATATATATATATGTATCTCACTATTTTGCTTCATTTTACTTCAGTCGTAGTAGTAAAAAACTAAGGGACCCTCTCCTGGGGCTAACACTTGATCTCTATATGGGATCCACATATATTTTTGTTCCCTATTCAATTTAGTTTGTAAAGGGTAAGAATATTACATTTTCTCTCCCAAATTGACCATTTTATAATATTATAGCATATATTTCTTTTAATCTTACTGGATCGCAGGACAATAATTAATCTAGTCTGATGGAGTATCCAGCTTAGTGTTGTTACTTGAATTAACATCACAAGGAGAAAGTGCACCATTCCCCGTATAAGCTGGTGTATAGAAAAACCAATATCTTATTTGTGCTTCGAATATAATGTTATTTTGCATATTCTGTCAGGTGTTACTTGTAGGGTGAAGTATCCTCATGTCAGGGCTCTTCTGAAAAAAAACTTTTTTACAGAGAGACCGAAGACACTTAAGGATGGTGTCTAGTAGGTAATTCAAACTGCCCAGTTGGTAATCTAAACATTGTTATTCTCTCTATATATGTATAGATATGTGTGCAAAATAAAATATCAGACAACATATAAAGTATATAAATGTATATATATATATATATATATATATATGTATATATATGTACATGTATATATATATATATATATATATATATATATATATGTGTGTGTGTGTGTGTGCGTGTGTGGGTGGGGGTGGGGGTGTGTGTGTATGTATCGAGCCAGCATTTTTACGTTAAGACACGTATTATTAAAAATAACCGACAATTCTTGTCTGGATATTGTCGTATTGATCCCTTCAATTTTCCGGATTAAAGTCTTAATCTCGGAAGAAAATTGGCTGATGAAACTGCCGTAATTAACATTTTGGTCCAGAGTAATTTTTTACCCATCTGGGTCCATCTTCAGTGGAGTAATGTCAAACAGGTAAAGACCTGGAGTGAGATTTATAATTATTTATGGCGGGAAAAATTTAAATATGAAACTATATTTATTAAGTACTATAAGCATTTATGCATATTAGTACTAGTGCTAAAATTAATCTTGTTAATAGCCGTTTTTTTTGTTTTAATTAGTAAAGCTTATATATATATATATATATATATATATATATATATATATATATATATATATATATATATAAGAAGAGAACACATCTCCAAAGACGTGTGTGTGTGTTTCTGCGCGTGCGCAGAGCACGAATTGTTGAGCTCAAAAACACGTGCGTATGCTACATGCATATATAAGTTGCAGGCGTATGTATATTTATATTACTTTCAAAAGCTAATAATAGAACAACACTTTAGGAAAGAGTCACCTCCATATTAAAATTACATAACACTTTCTTTTGTTATTTTAACATAGACGCACACATAAATTTTACGATGACGTAATCTGAGTAGGAAGATTAAATTCTTGACAAAATAAATCTTTAAATTAATTTTCTATTGTGCCACAGATGTAAATTGAAACAATTTTAAAGGTCGAGGGGTTTCTTACTTTTGGGGGGCGATACTTTATTAACCTATTTCAAACCAACACAAATATACATTCTTGAAGTAATATATGATTGTAGTGCGCCAGAGTAACAAATGTTTACAATTTATACTGGTTTCATTTACATTTGATAAACTAAACGTCTCTCAGTAAAGAAGATATACGTGTCACATATATGACACCATGTAAGTACACACATACACATATATATATGTATATATATGGGTGTAAGTGCACACACACATATATATGTATATATATGTATATATATATATATATATATATATATATATAGGAGATAACATTAAAAAAGCTAATATATATATATATATATATATATATGTATGTATATATATATATATATATATATATATATATATTATTATTTCATGTACTCACATAACATTTTATCAGGAGATATAATTTATTATGTATCAATGTTCAGTATTTACTTCAACAGTGCTCATTTTGGCCTGAAGATTCCCCCGGGGGTGAAACGCGGGAGCCTCTGTGTAGCCTAATTGCCATGAATATATTTTCATAGCTTACTATATATATATTTATATGCACACACACATATAAATATATATATATATATACAGGATATAACTTGAATTTCTACTAGACACTTATCTCGAGTTCTCTCTGTATAGGAGTTTTTGAGTGCAATCTGACATGCTGATACATTTTCCTACAGGTAAACCGTAACTAAATATGAAAAATAACATAGTGTCAAAAGCCCAGAAAATATCCCCCGGTATGGCTACCGCTCACTTGCTTATAAGAATAATGGTGCACCTTCTCAAAATGATGTTGCATCTAGTAAAATCACCGAGCTGGTTACTGTACCAGACGCGATGAATTCTTGTCCTAAAATCCGGTAAACAAAAAAGATATACTACTATGTATTTAGCTGGTAAAATTGGGAGGTGACGGTGGTTAAGTGGATATCGACACGGACTGAAGACCTAGATGTTCCAAGTTCAGTCGGTTCCTTGGTACCACTGCCACTTAGGGGTGTTTGTAACCTTCTCGTGGTCCGTCCCGTAGGTACCCGATGTCTTTCCAGAAAGATTTCTAACTAGAAAAACATCGGGGAAACTAATGCCAACACCAGAACCATCTGATTCACACGAAGGAAAAAGAAGACGCTGGTCAATTTGTGAGAGAAAAATCAATGTTTCTAACTTCTTAATTAACTCAGTGTTTGTGATGCATAGGATAAGGTTAGTCGAATAGTCGAATATTCGAATATATGTGTATCTGATATAAACATCAAGTGTTAGCCCTTGAAAAGATCTACTTGATTTCTGAAGAGTTTGAATAAAGTTAAATGAAGCAATATATATATATATATATATATATATATATATATATATATATATATATATATATAATTTTGTTCCGGTTTTGTGTTTAATGGCAACAAAACCCTTTTTCTTTCCGGTATTAAAAATAATTGGTAATAACTATTGGAAATAATACATCAAATTTCTATACATATATAATGTTAGTTATGCATGTATGTATGTATATATATATATATATATATATATATATATATATATATATATATATATATATATACATATATATAAATGTATGTATGTATACATATATTCATATATATATATATATGTATATATATATATATATATTTTAATATACACATCTCTCTCTCTCTCTCTCTCTCTCTCTCTCTCTCTCTATATATATATATATATATATATATATATATATATATGTATTATATAAACCATACATATTTCTAGGCATAGCATCATGGTCCGGAGGTAAGACGCCAGGCCATAAACATCAACATGGAAGGTTCTATCCTTGTCAAAGTTAGCCATTCCGATGACAGCTTTTAGCCATGGATTATTATTTATGTATGTGTAAAAGTAATATATATATATATATATATATATATATATATATATATATATATATATATATATATATATATATATATATATATATAAGCGAAGTTCGAATGCGCTCGTCGAAAATTCTCGACTAGCTTTCTGTCTGTCCCCACTTTTAGGTAGATATAGATCTGAATTTCCCTTGATCATCATGTATTTGATATGTCAACTGCTGACAGAATCTCGACTGACTCTGTTAACCAGGTTGGCGCCGCTTAACCATCTGAAATTGTTACTTTCCTGCACTGATGAGAGCAATCAATTTCCAATGCCATACATATATATCTATACCTTAATTATGAATTCTGGACAACACGGTAATTAACACACTCCATGAACAAAATAATGTCCCCCAAAAATCACGGAATTAAAAATTTGTTATTAACTAACAAATATGGAAGGTTGCTATAAGACTCCCCACGGGAGTGGAAAAGTTAAATGATCTAAAATTGTCATATGTCACACTCATCCAACATCCACACTAATCTTTCGACGGTAAATGTCATTAGCAGAATTCTAGGGTCACGTTTTTCAGAAATCATATATGCCTGTGTGATCGTGAAAGTCTTAGTTGGCGCTACGCAATCTTTTCGCAGAGTGTGTATTCGTTTCTCTACGACGATATAATAAGTTAATAGTGAGCGGCAGATTTGGTGAAATAATCTAGAAAGCCTTAGTTTTCATCAAACTAGCTTTCGGCATAGAAGAACAAATCTGTTCAAGATCTTTCTCAGCTTGGTGCTTTCCGTCCTCTTATTCGTCGTGTTATTGTCTTTTCTTTTAATAGTTCACAGCGGCAGTTCTATCTTCAGCTTACAGGAACTCTCTGACCCTCTCATCAAAAACATTTAACATGATATAAATATAATACAAAACAATTGCTAAAGCGAAACATTACACTACATAAAATGTTCAGTTATAATAAGTAATACATTTTTATGAAAGATCGGTGCACGTGCGTGCATCGATAACATATATGCTCTGATTCGTATTCAAAGCAACAGGATGTGTGACGTATGCACATTATTTACTTGTTTGTATATTTACAATTAAAAGAGTTTTGCCGATAGTGTACCATCTTTTTTAATATAGTTCATCCCAAACAAGACAATTTGAGACTGTAGACGTAAGGAGCTACTGAAAATTAGGGTGAAAGTTGTGGGGTCATCCTAAACATGGAGCTGTGCAGCGTAATGTCTATTCACATTAGTTTTACATATCTGTATGTCCGTACAGTCGGGGAAACAGTGAACAGGGAGATAATGCTAAAGGCCGGCAACACGAGGAAAGAAGGTATTTGAGTATAAAGCTCTCCGGCATCTAGAAACCTCCTCACTAAATGGATGGGATCTTGCTGATTGTTGGGTTGTCAAGTGTATTTACGTCGAGAGGGAACCAGAGCAGCAAGTTCATCGTAGCACATTCTATTGAAGTACTTGTAAAACAAGTACAAGAATGCAACATTGCGGCGATGGGACAGGAGCTTGAGCTGGGCTGATAGTGAGGGAGCTATGTTGATTAGCAACTGTTTGGGAGTTTGTCTAGAATAGAGAGACTACTAGATGGTACAACAGCCAATATTTCACTACACTACTCTATGTATGGGCGGATGGTGGTTTTGTAGGGGTATAAGATAATGTCAGGTGTGAGAAGTGTTCTAGCATGGTAGAGAGAGCCCACTTCATTTTTGCCGCAGCCTTGACAATTTAGTCTATGTATGTGTTATTTGTTACAATTCATGTTACTTGTGAATCTTAAGCCGATGGGTGTTAATGTTGGACTATCAGGTAGGGTGATATTTTCCATGGCAATCGGTGGTTAAAGATGTTTCTTGTAGTGATTGAAGTTTTGTCTTAGCAGCATTAAATATTACCATCTAGTTATGACAACATGCTATCACAAGCTGTAGGTCACTCTTTTAGAATTCAGCCATTACCTCGAATATGTGCGCGTCCGTTTTTCCAACATGACGAGAGTAGAGCGTGGTGTTGTCAGAAAATATACCCATCTCAGACACAGTATCGAAGAGGTTGTTTATAAAAATCAGGAACAATAAACGTTTAATGATCGATTACTGAAGTACACCATGAAGCTCAAAGAAAGCACAGACATTTAAATTTAAAACTAATTCTATATTTATCGCTTATACTTGTCCTGGGACGGGCATTCTACTACTTAATCTATGAATATACATTATCAAATTTTACAATTTCGACACAAATTGTTTGGCACATCGATAGTTGATTCTGAATATATTTTCCCATATATCGGCATGTTTTCTCAATAATACAAACATCTCTTTGGCTTCAGGTTTTTATAGAAAATTTATTCCGATTAGTAAGTTTGTTACAATGACTACATTTGTAACTAATGAATTAAAAAATATAAGAGAGAATCGGGATCTTGAATATTACTTCTCTCTTTTTCATATTATTTGAGTTATTACTGCGTATTTTCCATCGTCTCTTCTATTTTCTTTTATCTAACCAACCGCAAACAATGCCGATTATATACAACTTGTATACTAATAAACCTATTTTACAATTGCACGGGTGAATGTTTGTGTGTTTATCGTCTCTACGTGTCTTACTAATCGTTATATATATTTCACTGTTGTGAGAACATATATTCAAATAACAAATCAATAGTATAGAATCAATCAAAATTTATAAAAAATATATTTGAATATTATCAAATAAATAGAATTAAATTAAGTAATGCAATTCAATATAATTAAGTTCAGATAAATCGTAAACAAGTCATCATTTTAATATTTAGTTAATATATGAAAAATGTAATTACATTGTGATGCTTGGAAAACTTAAAGGAATTTGAAATCATTTTAACTGGAGGGGAAAAGGTTTGGCTTTAAAATTCTTAGCAAATCTCGATATATTAAGAGATTGAAACTATTGGGAACCATTCATAACGCTGAAACACAACAGACGTAACACCAAAATACGTGACATACGCGAGAATACACACATGGTAGTCAGTCTAGCAATCATGTGTGTATGCAACCCCCAGCTAGTTCAGACTTATTATCGTATCAACCGGCATTCACTTTGGAATCATTCTGTCTTAAACCATTAGTTCCATTCGTTTTCAGGATATGGTACTATAAGACTTATTCTTATAATGGACACTCTCGCAGGCATTACCTCTTTCTTCGAGAAAGGCTGTTCCACATCTTGCTACTGTTGGAAGCAAACCATATTCACAACACAGCACGTATTTCAGAAGCGAATAAATACCATACAGTCTTTTAAAATGAGCAGTTAGAACACTTAGACGAACACGCCAAAGTACTACGTTAGGCAATATACACAGCAACGGTTTCAAATATATGTTAAATGTAAAATGATGATCCTTATCCTTTTCATGGTCGTGTTTGCACGGATACCCTTAACTTTCGCGCTTTATCTTCTCTCACTCGTTCTCCCGGTCTCATTCTCTCTCTCTTTCTCCTTCTCTCTTTCTTTCTCTGTGTGTATTTTTTTCTTTCACACTATGTGTCCCCTCTAGGCGTCACAACTGCTTATTGCATTCGGGAAATATTCTATGTCCAATCCCCTCTCGTTACACAGTTAGTCTATGAATGTTTAGAGAGGTCGATGTCGATGAAATTACGTTTTAATAACCATTGCAATGCATAGCTGGTAAGTTATAGATTGTTCCTCCAGATGTGGCCTACAATGCGATATTATATTATGTTTTTTAAGATTAGAGAAAATTTGTCATACTGTCGTTTTTCTTTGGGGGGGGGATTTTTTCCTAGAAATTTGCAGGATGGCTTGTCTTATGCGGGTATACCTACCGTCAAGTTTATCCTCAGTTTTCGTTTGGTGAGTGTCAAGAATTGAGAGACATCAACGGGAACGGAAAGAATGGCTGACTGGAAAAAGGTTTCATTGGAATTCATCAGAAAGAGCAGATTTCCATATAACATTCAAATCATCAAGTGAAGCCAACTTTTTACCAATTCCTGCTTTATCGTTATTCTGTAGAAGCCGCTTAACGTCGACACCAGGGGGCGTATTAATTGAGACGTTGTCATCGTGGTAGACTCTTATTAAAATTCCGATAAGTTTCAGACACCGCAATGCTTTCTTAATGTTTCTTGTTAAATGTAAACATGCATTCGTTTTAAATTTAATTTCCATAGGAAACTGAACCCACGACTCAAAATTAAAAATGGTTGTTGTATTATTTTCTAATTTAGAATTATTGAAGTCAAATAGTTAACCCAGACTTTAATGGAATAGGATAACTGGGGAACATGATACGAAGAAAATGGTGGAATTGAATAGAATGTGAATAAATGCAACCATAAAACTGATTTTAAA
This sequence comes from Sepiola atlantica, assembly GCA_963556195.1. Taxonomy (NCBI): domain Eukaryota; kingdom Metazoa; phylum Mollusca; class Cephalopoda; order Sepiida; family Sepiolidae; genus Sepiola; species Sepiola atlantica. Next base: position 14,449,886 of record OY744521.1, on the reverse strand, counting down.
AAATCACATGATGAATTAAAATAGAAAATGGTGAGGAGAGAAAAGAGTTATACAAAAATGTAAGATGAACCTATTATAAGCGTATGCTAGAATGTGATGAAAACGAAACATAAAGGCAACAATGATTAAATACGTTTAAAATAGACGGGAAGGATGATTAAGAGCTAACAAAGAAAGAGAAGAAGATCAAGAAGCAGAATGAAGATAAGAATTACAAAAATAATAGATGGATTAAAACACAAGAAGAAGTTGTCGATGTTAAAGTAGTAGTAGGAGAAAAAAATAAAATGGGAAAGATGAAAGTTAAAAATGAGAGAAGGGAGCTGACTAAGAAAGTGTACGAATAATAAGAACAACACCAGCAACAGTAGAAGAAGAAAAATAAATAAATCAGAAAGTAAATAAAAACGAAGTGATAACCTTATCCCTCTTTGGTTTTTCTCTAAAAATAAACTAATTTCAGCCCCCCCCCCCCTGCAATATCAGCCATCCCCCGTCGAATATTCATTCTCTTTCAACGACCATTCTATGACGTAATTGGTTTTGTACGCGACCCTCACCGCTACTGACTTATTTCAACAGATGGGATGTCCCACCCTCTGTGTTGGCCACTTGCCGCCTTTCTTTCCGCTTGTCTTCCTCACTTTCCAACATTTGTATTTCACCTTCACTCGCGTTGCTCAATTATCTTCTGTCATTTTCTTCAACATTTTTTTGAATTTTTTTATTCGCTTTGTGTTGAAGCCATACTGCCTTTCCTTGCATCGACATTTTATCAGTTTTTTTTCCTATTCTTTTTGCTTTCTCTATTTAACCGACTCATTTTTTTTAAAAGTTACTGAAACTCTCCATTTGTTTCTAATTCTGCTCATATTTAAACATTTCTGTCGTATTTCTCAAAATCTCGTTTTACGCGTCATTTTCCTCGACATCTCGTAGTTTCCTTTTAAATCTCGCCTTCGACGCCATTTTCCATGGCATCATGTAATTCTTTGTTAACCTCTTGCAGATAATTTCTTGCTCTCGTATTTCTTTTCATTCTTTTAGTTTTTACTAAATGTGCTTACTCAGCGTTGCCCGGGAGTCTTTTTAATTGTGTTTCACTTTCTATTATCTTTGCCGTTTTTTAATAAGATTTTTAAATTTAAATTATTACGATGTTGTTTAGTAATAAAATCATTAATTGAGCAAAATTGTACGAAATTCTAACTAATTTTGTTAACGTAATGTTGTGTTGATCTTTTCTATTTATTTAATAGCTTCTAAATCCTCCAATCTCTTTTAAAAGGATTTTCTAAGAATTTGAAAGCTGGTAATTACTTTCTATTCAACAATTCACATGCTTCAAAAATCCTTTCAGATGTTGAACATTTTCATCCGTCTGTTTCGTTTTAATATTAACAAGAGATTAAAATATCAGACTTAATTACAAAGAAACAGAAATGCATTATTTAATTACGTGATTATTTTTAAGTAGATTTGTATAAAAATAATGTATTTATTACTTTATGGTAGTGCCTATTAGATTTTAGAAAAAAAATCGAGTAATAGTAATTAAACAATACTAATATGTAAGTCACGTAGAGGAGAGATATACAAATAGAGTGATACGAGAAATTGTACCACAATTTTAGTCCTATACTAGATCACCGGTAAACTGTTTAAGTAAAACCATTACCAACATTTTTGGCACTTTTTTTCATTCAAAAATTCATGAACGGTTATACAGGGTGGGCCAAAATAAGGGTCCTATCTTTAAATTTGAATAACTTGAATTTGAATAACTTCCACAAAATAAAAGTTAAACTCACCAAACTTTATGTGTGTGTAGACTGACCCTTCCGAGATTTTTTGAAATAAACAAAACACTTCTTAAAACTTACAAAAACTAAAGTATTGTTTTTTACACTGTTTTGAGTTTTTTAAGCAAAAATAATGTTTTCTAAATGAGGGTACGTTCCTTAGGGCTAATACGGCTCATGCTTGCTTCGGAAGGGGTCCTTTACTTATTCTAAAAAAAAAATTTAAAAAATCAATAAATAAAAAAGTTATGAATTTTAAAAAATAGGCCCCTTATTTTTGCCAACCCTGTATATGTGTTTAGGAATTCTTCTTGCATAACAAAAAATATAAATTATCTTTACTTGTCTATTGCTAGAAGAAAGAGCGGTAGTGAATGTTGTGTTCACGTATCAACTTTCGATAGGGCCATTGGTTGGGATCCAGCCTTACTGATGCAGTCGACAACTACGTATAATTTCTCTTTAGCTCACTCCCTTTCTCAGACTGTCGATTTCCCGACCCGCCTCCCTGATCGAGTAGACCAGCGGGCCTCACTTATTGGCTTGTGTGACAGAAGCTCATAGTCTACTCGAGAATGCACATAACATTGTGCTAATGATTTATATCACCCTCATAGTTGTCAAAAAGCTGATGAGTCGTTGCTCAAAACAACGAGATACTACGAGCAGGCTGAATTTAAGTCCATCAGAGATCACATCAGCGATGCCCCATGGAGGGAAACCTTCTCACTCCCTGCTAATTTGTGTGCAAATGAGTTAACTGAATGGGTCAAAGCATGTCCCCATGCGAAAATTCTTTAGCAAGCCCCACTCCCCTCAATGATTCACCTCGAAATGTGCAGCTCTGATTATGCAGAAGCATCATACATTCCGACAATTCGACCGCCATAATTCAGCTGCTAATAGACAGACATTTACAGAGTCAATAAATAATGGCAAGGCCGTGATAGGTGACGTAAAGTGAAGGTATACAGAGATAACCAAAAAACATAATCAATCACAGAAACTAGGTACTCGCAATTTCTGGAAAATCTACAATAGTGTGGTGAAAAATGGTCAATCAACGATTCACCCACTATCAAACCACACTGATGTCGTTTGCAAGGCAACTGATAAGGCTGCACTACTTGCTCAGCGTTTCTCCTCAAACTCCACTTTGAGCTCAGAAAACCACCCCTTCCTGTAATTCCCATTGCGGACCGAAGCCACACATGACAACCTGGTCATCACCCCATCTCAGGTCAGAGACGTCATAAAAAACCTTGACACCTCCAAAGCTCGTGGGACTGATCTTATACCGGTAATAGTAATAAATAAATTCTCTGCTGAACTGGCCCCTGTCCTCTCCAAACTCTACCACAAATGCCTAGCTAAATCTTGCTTTTCCAATAGCTGGAAAATTGCCTCTGTGGTACCAGTCTTCAATAATTCTGAAGCCAGAACTGATCCTCAGAACTACCGCACACTCAGTCTATTCCCGATCCATCCTAACATTATTGAATCTTTAATCAATTAAGCGATAGTCCGGCACTTTGTTATTGCTAAACCTATTTCTAACCGCAAGTATGCATTTAGAGAAGCACGATCTATTGCGGACATCCTAACGGTCCTCGCTACACGCATATATCATACATTGGACAAGGCAGGTTAAGGTAGGGCAGTAGCGCTTGATATATCCAAGGCCTTTGTCAAGGTCTGGCATGAATGACTTCTCCTAAAGATACGCTCATATGGTATTATTGGGCAAATATTTCATATAATTAGACCCTTCCTGACCAAAAGAAAGATCCATGTTGTCCTCGGTGGCCGTTCATCTAAGCAACATGACAGAACTGTTGGGGTAACCCAGGGATCTATCATTTGACCAGTATTATTCATGATCTTCATAAACGATATCCCTGATGACATTGAGTCCGAGATTGGTATATTTGCTGACGACACCACGCTTTACTCTCGTCATGTGGGCAAAACGGGCGCGATCATATCCGAGGCAATGGCCGAATCCTTAGAAAATGACCTCCAGACTGTAGTGGATTGGGGTCATAAATAGTTGGTAACTTTTAATGCCGCAAAGACAAAGCACTGTTCCCTCAATAACTACAATAACCATCTTCAATCACTGATTGTCATTGCAAATGGCACCCTACCTGAGAGTTCAACATTCAAATTCCTCGACCTTACCTTCACAGGCAACATGAATTGGAACAAATACATTGAAGGCATTGCCAAGGCTGCTAGAAAGAAGGTGGGCAACCTGTACCTTGCTAGTAAACTCCTCACACCTGACATTATCATGTATTTCTACAAAGCGACCATTCGCCCATGCATGGAGTATTGTTGCCAAATCAGGGCGGGTACATCATCCACTAGTCTCTCCCTCTTAGACAAGGTTCAAAAAGGAGTCGCCAACTTAATAGATCCCTCAGTATCCACGAATCCCCAGTCCCTGTCCAATCGCCGCAATGTTGCCTACTTGAGATTGTTTTACAAATACTTCAAGGGATTGTGCTCCGATGAACTGGCAACTCTGGTGCTTCCTCGAAGTAAACACACTAGATCAACTCGACAATCAGCTAAATCGCATCCATTCACTGTGGAGGTCCCCAGATGCCGGGCAGCCTTCTACCCCAATAGATTTTTTCCTCGTGATGTCGACCTCTGGAACTCCCTCCCTGCACTTTTGTTTCCTTGACTGTACCGACATGTAGATGTGTGAAACTAGTGTAAACAGACATCTCGCTACACTGCTCCCAACTTAGGATGACACCCTAATTCTCAGTGGACCCTTACGTCTACAGTGGCGGCCTGCCTTGTTTGGGGTGAAATATGTTTAAAAAAACAATTTTAAAAAAACAGTCATATCAAAAGCAGGTATTTACTTCCAACTCTCGTGCGTGGTATGAAATCTGAACACCGTGAATTCTTCCTATTTTTTTCTACGTACGACATATTTTGCGTACGTCCCCGGAGACCAAGGGGCTCTCGGCAAGAAGCACACGAAATGAAATTCATAAATATGCCGCACTTATCATTTACAAGAAAAATAGTGACACACGGGATGCTCTTTTATCTGAAAAAGGTCGCACACAGAAAATAAATGAAAACGAATCGTTAAATATTATGGAATAAGGTGAAATGAAGAATGGGCGAAAACACATATTCTCTTAAAGCACCGGAGTTGATTTTTTAACGCATAAATCATACGGTTTTACGAGTGTATAGCGCGGAGCGATAATCGCAATATATTTGCCAAAATGTACGAACAATAGAGGAACTAACACCGAAGTCATGGAGCACTATCATTTTTTGCAACGAAAATGATGCCTTTCGGACAAACATTTACTGATATATAACGTAACAATATTTAACATAATATTAGTTAATCACGGTTAATATACGTAAGAGAATGGGAATGAAGTCGCGATCAGGATGAGATTCACAGTTGTGATGTAGCATATTGAGACGTGGCTTGAAGAAAAACAAGGCTCGCTCTCTCCCTCTCTCTCTCTCTCTCTATCTATCTCTCTCACTCTCTATCTCTCTCGCTCTCTCTCTCTCTCTCTTGCTATATATATATATATATATATATATATATATATATATATATATAATGGTAATAATCCAGGTGAAAAATATCCACAGGGTGGTAATCCAGAGAATTTTAACCGGGTTTATAAACAGTGCTCAATATCAGAATAGAGCTTTATATATGTTAATTGTATTTACACAGACATGTACAAAATCTGCGACACTGGAATGTCGATGTTATCGATCAACAGTTACTATAAACTGAGATCTCATCAGGCAGAGTTAGAATCCGATCTTAACCTCAGATCATATTTGGAGAGAACCAGTGTCGCAGATTTTGTACATGTCTGTGTAAATAAAATTATCATATATATATATATATATATATATATATATATATATATATATATATATATATATATATATATATGTATATATATATATATTCTCTCGGTTCTGTCTGGAAGACGAGGAAGGCGTGTTTCTAAAGACATATCCTCTCCCCTCAAGCGGATCTTGTTGGAGTAAAAATGTAACTCTCTATGATAAAATCAAACTAAGAAAATCAATACTATAATTGTTGTTGTATTACATATTGCTGAGTATTAAAACGCTATTAAAATAAACACCCGACGTCACATCATGCTGTTACTAGACGATAATAGTCGACACGCGCCGGCAATATTTGTCATGTAGTTAAAACTAGTCGACTGTTGTTCAGACGATTTCTTGAAACCAGGATTACATGTAGAAAGCTGGTGATACCAAATCAGGCTGCCCTGTGCTCCCTGAGACGAAATTCACCTACATTGACGTTTTTTTTTTTTTGTTTTCTTTTTGTAAAACTTAATTATGTTCTAAAAAACCAAAAACAAAAACAACAGCCCCTCTCCCTTTCTCCCTCCCCTTTTTTATTTTTATTTTTCCTACCCTACTCCCGGTCCTGGATATGACCTTAAACTACATCCCATGGTGAGATCCGGCTTACGGACTTTGGGGAATGTGGAGCCTCCTCTTAATTACCATTGCTCCCAGGTCCACCCTGACCCGGAGTGGTAGTACCTGTTAGGGTCCCAACTATGGGTTAAATAGAAACAGATATTAAAAGGGGAAAGAAACAAAAAAGAGAAGAAAACAAGCCCAGATTCGGCATTAAATAACCCAAAAAGGGTTGATATGCCGTAAAACAAAACTACCAAACTACCAAACATGTAGAAAGGCAACGTGTTATGCTAAAGCAATATTGCCAAAAAAGTGAATAAACTACAGCAGTTATATGTTATTTTCTATTACTGTATTATGTGTTTTTTTTTCCATTAGTCAAATGTTCTTTTTTTATTACTGTCCTTAAAGTAAATAAACTGAGTACAGGATGTGTTTTTATTTCTGCATCGCTCGTTTACCTATTCTTGCTAACTTATCGTAGGAGTAACAAGGATTTCAGACCACAACAATAAATTAACGAACTTAGGTATCGGATTATATGCACTGAATAAAACATTAACGTTGGAATATTTAATGCCAGAAATCTGTTCCCTCTCATTTATTTCTAGGATTTTTTTTACGCTAGCTTGATTGTTAATCCATATTTGAAATGCTTTTGAAATGTTTAAGAACATTTAATCTTATCGTTTCTGTTATAAAAACGTAGGATATTTTTGTTCGCAATATTTATTAGATTAAAAATTAAAACCTCGTTTAAGTTTGGAATTTCACTCAATTACTTTATTTCACAGATTATTGCAAAATAATTTCATGATTAGATGTAAAGAGAGATTCTAATTTATTTTCGATCGTGAATTTTGATTAAAAGAAATTTCTATTCTTTTTTTCAATGTTCGTTAGTGCTGTACGAAAAGGGAGATTATTGCAAGTATATATATATCGGAACCATGCAGATTGCACATCATTCGTATTCTCGGATGAAAATGTTTCGATGACTCTTTCCCGGGATGCTGAAGCCACATCACACATAAAAGTAGAACGTTTACTTTTAAAATTTGAACTTATCGTGAAGTGTTTAAAGCCTAGTATACAGGATAGAGCATTTATATAGATAAATGAAAGAAGAGAAATAAAAAATGTACGAATGACAAATCTATTACATGTACAGTTTTTCAAGACAAGGTGCATTCAATGAAATATTTTATAAAACATTAGTTTATTGAATAGATTTGTCTTGAATAACTGAATATGTAATATATTTGTCATTCTTACATGTGTTATTTCTTTTATATATATATATATATATATATATATATATATATATATATATATATATATATATATAAGGAATAGGTAAAATAAATACCTTTTGAAGCATTAAAGATGCGATATCAATTATTTTTTTTTAAAAGAAAAATGAATCGAAACCGATTTTTTAAATTTTTTTTATTGTAAACTAACATTTTTTTTTTGTTAGTTTAAAGTGATACAGATATTTCGCCAAAAACTTGGCATCATCGGTGTATAATATATCCTGATGTCATCGGATTTGTATTTTTTTTCTAAAAAAAAAAAATTGATATCGCATCTTTAATGCTTCAAAAAGTATTTATTTTACCTATTCCTTATTAAATTTAACAATAGATGCTTCTTAAAAAATATGAACCTTAAAACACTTTATATATATATATATATATATATATATATATATATATATATATATATATATAATTACTATTTCATGTATTTTAGCCTGAAGATTGCCATACATATAGTTTCATAACTTACTATATATATATATATATATATATATATATATATATATATATATATATATATATATATATATATATATATATATATGCGGGTTTATGTGTGTGTGTGTATTTATCTCAACCTGCTAAGTACGTCTTCTTGTAAAGACATTACTAGATCTTAATTAACTTGCGTTAACCGTGGATGTTAACTTAGCCTAATGGGTCTAGGGGTTTAGAGATCAATTAGGTCTGGGTTTCAAATCGTGTAACGGGCAGAACAATTATCTTACTCACTAATGATTCCCAAAAACGGATAAAACACATGTGTACGTGTATAGGAAATGTATATGTATTTATTTATTCTGTTTATTATCTATGTACGTATACGTGTCGTCCTTTATATCGGAACTCATCAGCATAGAAATATGACTATTCACTACTGGTCATGCAATTCGAAACCCCGGATTCCGAGTATTTTGCAACTCAAATCCCGACTTCTAGAACCACTAGCCCAACGCTAAATAGCGAATAAACAGTGATAATTTTAACACTTTATCCGGCGGCTTGACATCATAAGAGCGTTCAACTTAATGAAAGGAACGATGCATTTAGAGCTAGCGACGCCATGCTGTGTTAATACTACACTTCCCATCTAGACGGGTTTGCTAGTTGCCACAAATAATAAATATTTGTTTTGTTTATTAACTATGTATGTATACGTTTCGTCATTTATAATCGAGACTCATCAGCATAAGAAGATGACTATTCGTTACCGGTCATGCGATTCGAAACCCCGGATTCAGAGTATTTTACAACTCAAATCCCGACTTCTAGAACCACTGGGCCAATTCTGAATAGCGAATAAACATAGATAATTTTAACACTTTATCCGGCGGCTGGCGTTGCCAGATAGTTTTTTAGTTGAGGAAATACATTAATTGGTTTAAGACACCATGGTCACCAGCAATTAAAGCATTTAATTGTATTTTTATCTGAATAATTTGTTTTGTAAGTTTTTAAATTGTAACAACCATTGTAACGGCCATTATTCAAGTTATGTTTAGACTAGGGGAAATTGTTGAGAGGAATGTTGTTATGCTCATCTATAATTCATGGGATGGAGAAAATGCCTGATATATTCGACCCAAATCTAAGAATTGTTGAAAAGTAGAGTAATAAACTCATCCTTGTAAAGAAACGAGCCTTTAATTTGCAGTTTACGTGCCCGGTGCTGTATGAAATCGGCTGCAGATAGATACATGGTTATAGTCTTAAAGAAACTGTTACACGATCGAAATTCTGTTTTTTTTCCTTCATTATTTCTTATTCTCTAACTATCTCTACCTCTCTCTATCCTTTCTCCATCTTCCTCTCTCAATCTGTCTGTCTCTATTTGTCTGTCTGTCTGTCTTTCTCTGTCTCTCTCGCTGTCTCTCTCTGTCTCTCTCTGTCTTTCTCTTTTTCTAAATATATATTCATATATATATATATATATATATATATATATATATGTGTGTAGATTATAACTAACTGGATTTACCAATATTTCTGAGCCCCACGCTTTTTTGGATTTCATTATTGGTGATTCTCATACCCGTTTGAACTTTAACATTTTTTTAAAAACTCTTTCAAATTTAGAACTTTGACAGCCCTATCCTGTCAACTTATCAATCATAATCTTTTCCTCTGATGATAAGATGTTAATCTTTGAAAAGCCTGGTTCGAGGAATGAAAGAGAAGAAAAATAATTGTTTTTTATTAACTAAACTGCTTCATGTTTTGAACAACTGAAGATATCGATTTGCTTCCATGTGCAGGTCTAATCAATTTTCATTGACTTACCATATATATATATATATATATATATATATATATATATATATATATATATATATATATATATATATATATGTATGTATATATATATACTTATATATATTTATATATATATATATATATATATATATATATATATATATATATATATATATATATATATATATATATATCATTCGAATCTTTGTTTGTTTGTTTTGTTTGGTTTGTTTATCTTACGGCATATCACCCCTTGTTAAGTTATGTACTGCCTAAAACAGTACGATTGCAAACAAGTACTATGTACGAGCTTAAAGTCTATACAGTGGTGAGACACCAATTTGACAGCTTTGTGGGGTGTGGAGTTGCTACTTAGTTACTAGTACTCACAGGTTTAATCCCTACCAGGATTTGTAGTACCTCTTAAGGATGTGATTTATGCTTTAAATAGAATTTGTCCCGAGCATGAAACAAGATTACGTTCGTCACCTATCGGCAAGGTTTCGCCTCTAGATCGCCTCATCATCCCGAAATCTATCTGTCGAAGCTTTTTTCTCTGCTCATCAACTTGTCAAGCGCCTTCATACCCTAAACGGTTCTATTGTTTATATGACCGTTGACTTTTTTTGGAATTTGAGATGTAAGCTTCCCCAAGATTGCAGTAATCGCCGCGACCTTCGACTGCTTTTGGATAATGCTTTGTCTACTCGCTCTTTCTATCACGCTTGACCCATCAATACCATTTTGCGTGATACTAACGGAGGCTGGTCCCATGATCATTTTTGGGGGCAGAATATGGGATTTCTTGTAATTTATACTTTTTAGGATTCCACCAAGATTATTTTTTTTATATATTGTACTATATCTATGTCAACTCTTCTTCATTATTAATAGTATTATTATTAGTAGTAGTAGTATTATTGGTCCCCCGATTTATAAAATTGGGGTACCTATGTTTTGGGGCATTTTCGTCCGTCCGTCTGTCCATCCGTCTGTCCGTCCGTCCGTTTGTCGGTCCGTCCGGATCTTTCTCCGCAACCATCCATTGAATTTCTCTGAAATTTTGCATGAAGTTGTAACTTTGGTCAGGTTAGAAAGTGACATTCTCCGATTTTTGAAAAAAAATCTAGTTAGCCCCCCAGGGAGGTCAAAAGGCCCCGAAATGGCAATTACTGACATTTTTTGCCCAATAACTTTTCATCCATCCATTCAATTTCTCTGAAACTTGGCCGAAATGTGGAGGCAATTGTACCTAATAGAAAATAAGTATCGCTGACCTTGGAAAACATCTGGTTCGTGCCCCCAGGGGCTCAAAAGCCCCCAACATTGCAAAAAATGAACCTTTTCTCCCATAACATTGAATCCATCCATTAATTTTTTTTTAAACTTGGCCAAAATGTAGAGGCAATTGTTCTGGATATGAAATGAGCATCCTTGACCTCAGATAAATTCTGGTTCGCGCCCCCAGGGGGTCAAAGGGGGGTCAAAAATGCCTCAAATTGCCCAAATTTATTGCATTTTACACTCGCCACATCGAGTCACATACAGAGGGGGACCACGCATGCGCGGCTTGTTAGTATTATTATCATTATTATTAGTAGTAGTAGTATTAGTGGTAATACTAGTAGTAGTATTTATTTATTTATTTATTTATTAATTTTGTAATGGCGTGTCTTTCCTATGTGTATCTGTCGCCTTTCTTACGGTTGACTATATGAGGCGAAGTCATTAAAATCTTTGTTTATTTTACTGCTTGCATGGAGTAAGAAAAAGCAGACGGTGTCAGACGAAGGAGTGTTCGCCAGCCACCGTTTTTCTCATGTCATATTTTAATAAGAAATATTCACAATAAGCAGTCGACAAAATACATTGGATGAGGCGGAATGTTTGTTCTGTGCAAACTCTGATGTCATTAAGTTTTATAAAGAGATTCGGAATTTAATTATTAAAACCATATTTTTGTTGTCGGCTTCTTGTAAACGTTGCGATATTGACAAAAGCAAAAGGCGTTGGATTGGTAGGAAAACGGGGAGACTAATGTTTGCAGAAAAAACGCAAGGCTGGATTTATTTGGATTTTTTTAGGTTTGTTCGACGTATCTATGTATCAACAAGCATAAAAGCCGCGTTCTATGAGGACATTAAAACAATACCAAATCTCATTGGTGCTGTGTAGTCATGAGGTCCGGTGGCGATTAATTTAAGTTAACTGATTAAATGATTGCAGAATGTTTATTAAAATGATTGTGAAACATACAATATGACATCAATTTTTTTTTTCAATTATTCTTTTTTATAATTATTATTATTATAATTTAATCTAGGATTCACTTAAATCTCGGGAGTTTTCTGAAAAGTCAATTCATAGTGTTGGGTAGGAAAACGCAAACATTTGTAACACTTACCCAACAGTTTATCACACTTACCCAACAGATGCGTGTAACACTTACCCAACAGTTTATCACACTTACCCAACAGATGCGTGTAACACTTACCCAACAGTTTATCACACTTACCCAACAGATGCGTGTAACACTTACCCAACAGTTTATCACACTTACCCAACAGATGCGTGTAACACTTACCCAACAGTTTATCACACTTACCCAACAGATGCGTGTAACACTTACCCAACAGTTTATCACACTTACCCAACAGATGCGTGTAACACTTACCCAACAGTTTGTCACACTTACCCAACAGATGCGTGTAACACTTACCCAAAAGTTTGTCACACTTACCCAACAGATGCGTGTAACACTTACCCAAGAGTTTGTCACACTTACCCAACAGATGCGTGTAACACTTACCCAAGAGTTTGTCACACTTACCCAACAGATGCGTGTAACACTTACCCAGCAGTTTGTCACACTTACCCAACAGATGCGTGTAACACTTACCCAAGAGTTTGTCACACTTACCCAACAGATGCGTGTAACACTTACCCAAGAGTTTGTCACACTTACCCAACAGATGCGTGTAACACTTACCCAACAGTTTGTCACACTTACCCAACAGATGCGTGTAACACTTACCCAACAGTTTGTCACACTTACCCAACAGATGCGTGTAACACTTACCCAAGAGTTTGTCACACTTACCCAACAGATGCGTGTAACACTTACCCAACAGTTTGTCACACTTACCCAACAGATGCGTGTAACACTTACCCAACAGTTTGTCACACTTACCCAACAGATGAGTGTAACACTTACCCAAGAGTTTGTCACACTTACCCAACAGATGCGTGTAACACTTACCCAACAGTTTGTCACACTTACCCAACAGATGCGTGTAACACTTACCCAACAGTTTGTCACACTTACCCAACAGATGCGTGTAACACTTACCCAACAGTTTGTCACACTTACCCAACAGATGCGTGTAACACTTACCCAACAGTGTGTCACACTTAGCCAACAGATGCGTGTAACACTTTCCCAACAGTTTGTCACACTTACCCAACAGATGTGTTCGTGTGTGTTTCTTACTGTTTTTGAAATCGATAAAAAATGTAATAGATCCTTTTTAAACATGAATAAATGTTTTGAATAAAGAAGAAAAACTGCTTTTCAGTGAACGACGTATGTGTTTGTTGCTTGTCTTACTTGGGTGCACCCCAAACAAGGCATATTGCCACTGAGACGTTAGGGGCGTTTGTGATAGCAACCATATTTTTAGGCGGGGGGGGTAATCTAAGTGGGAAGTTGGATAGCAAGATGGTTGTTCACATTGCATTTAAATGCATGCATTTTGCTAGAGTCTGGGAAAGAGGGGGCAGACAGTTCATTCGCAAAGAAGGGGATAAGGAAAAAAGAAGCTATTAGAGTCAATATTATTCGACTTTTATTGTCAAGAGGTGGGATGTTCTTGCTATTCGAGCGGGGCAAAGCTTTTCTGGTTGAGGGGTACAATAAGTGCAGTAAGTTCCTCGGATCCCATTAGGGAGATACTAGTAGTTTATGCCCTAGCCGACATGTTGCAACAATATCCCATGCATGCACGAATTGTAGTTTCATAGAACTATACAATACCGATATGTGTGAGAAGTTTGAGTTGAATAACTTTGCAGCAGAATTGTCATAATCTTCTATGATCTTATTCACGTGTATGTTTCCTGAGAATCTTAGGCCGATGGATGTAACCGGTGGACTCTCGGTAAGAGTTTTATCTTCTATGGCAATTGGTTGTATGGGTTAGTGTTAGAGTTAGGGTTAGGGTTAGTGTAAGAGTTAGGGTTAGGGTTAGGGTTAGGGTGTGGGTTAGGGTTACAGGTTAGGGTTAGGGTAAGTGTTATGGTTAGGGTAAGGGTTAGGATTAGAGTGTAACCGGTGGACTCTCGGCAATATGTTTACCTTCTATGGCAATCGGTTGTATGAGTTAGGGTTAGTGTTAGAGTTAGGGTTAGGGTTAATGTTAGGGTAAAGATTAGGGTTAGGGTTAGGGTTACGGGTTAGGGTTAGGGTTAGGGTAACTGTTATGGTTAGGGTAAGGGTTAGGATTAGAGTGTTACCGGTGGACTCTCTGTAATATGTTTATCTTCTATGGCAATCGGTTGTATGGGTTAGGGTAAGTGTTAGGGTTAGTGCTAGAGTTAGTGTTAGGGTTAGCGTTAGGGTTAGGATTAGTGTTTGGGTAAGGGTTAGGGTTGGGGTTACAGTAAGGGTTACGGTAAGGGTTAGGGTATGGGTTAGGGTTAGGGTTAGGGTTATGGTTAGGGTAAGGGTTAGATAGCTTACTTATAATTCCGAAATGGAAACAGTTTTGTTAGCATTGCATGTAGGCATCAATTTTTGGTTCCATTACACTACAGATTGGAAGTAATTCTCTTATTATTATGCCATTTACTTGTATGTGCGCACATTCAATTTTCCCGCATGTTGTTAATAGTGGCCGGTGTCATCAGAAAATGTACCCATCTCATACACGATTGCACCCCTTAGGTGCATGCACATTAATGTAATTTTGTGTTAATGTACGGTACACAAGCTAGGTGTTTGTATTTTAATTCGTCAAATAATACCGTACTAGCTTATTTTCTTGAGAAGACCTTCAAGCAAGACTTTGTTAAAGGTCTTAAACATATATAAAGCGTCAATGATTTAGTTTCACTTACCTTATCCAGTGTGTTGTATAGTTATATAATATAACGAGCACCTTCTCTGTATGTATGTCTGTCTGTCTGTCCTGGATAATTTTTGTAAACAGAAGAGAGAGGGAGGAGCTCGAGTAATTATAATTTGATTAATTAATCTTTTCAAGTCAGCGTTCATAATATTTGTATACCTTTAGAATTAGGAAACTATTATTAATCAATTAATTTACATTAGATTACATATAAATAAAGAAGAACGAAATTTCAAGACGAGGCTGCGATTAGAACGGAAAACGTGTCAAGAATCTTACCTAAACTAATAGTTTTTCAAGTTACTTATATACTGTCATCAAAAGTCGTTCAGACACTAGACGGGTTTTGCCATTTACATCAAGTCATTCCTTTTAACCTTCAATTGAATTCATATTTACAAATATACACTTATAACTGCTATTATCAAGTTTACATATGTATTTACAATATTTTCCGATAAGGTGATATTAATAAAAATTAATCATACAACTAATTAAAGCCATTTTCTTCATGAACCAGCGTGTTTTCTGACCCATACTTTCAATGGCGAGTACTGTCAAAATTGCAAAGTTATCGTTTCGAAAGTGACGTCATTTTGAGAGGATTTATTTTCACATAATAATTCTTCATTTTAATTACGTTGTCAAGACAATGTGATCTACTGTAAATTAAAATTAAACAGGGCATATCTCAGCCATTAGTAAATGGGTGACCATTTTAGAAAAATAAATTGCTGACTCATCCTTCCGGTTCTTTCCGGAAGTGACGTCATCGTGAGAGGATATTTTCACAGTTTTCATTCATTATTTACATTACGTTGTTAAGAGAATGTTCAGTGATTATCATTAGAATATCTGTAAAAAAAAGTGTGCCTAAATCCATAAGTTCATATAGACGTTTAGCATTTTCAAATTAGTGAACTATCGCAAGATTCATTAATGATTCAACAGGAACAAAAAGGGGACATAGGATAATTTTGCGCTGCAATTATAAAACCTGTAATTATCATAATTACATGACGAAATTACTGTGCCTTTAACGCAGGCCGCAAGTTTGTTTGCAAATGCCCGCATGTCTTCACGGGTCGCATGTTTGACTACCTTACCTCAAACCTTCCTCTAATCAATATGATAAGAATGTTCATCACCATATTTTCTTATTAAAAAAGGGCATATCTTGACGATTATCTTGCGCATCACAGCTTCAGCAGCAACTGATTTAAATGTGTGTTCACATCATCATCAACGGTCGCTGTTGTGCACCAATATTTCAATGAGATTGGATTCCATCGGTTTTTGACGATTTGTAAAGATAGAAACACTTTTTAAAGTTGAACAGCTAAAGAAAATCGGGCAGTTTATCAAAGGTCAAAAAACAGATCTACAGAAATCGGTTCTGTTCTACACTTCCTTAAATAACTGATACGTAATAACAATGTGAAATGAATGCTTTAATTATGTTTTTTTTTTACTCGCAGATATATTCGGCGTTGCTCGAAATTGAATGAAGAAACCCATGACGATGTGGGATTAGCCTACAACACTACATTACTTTATTCATCAGTATTTGTTTTACATTTTATAACATTCACTTTATTGGAAGAGATCTCTTCAACATGGATTCGGTTTACACTATTTAAAATACATTTCTGTAACAGCCTCGTAGCAAATAAATGAGGCCCATTGTAGACTTCTCTTAAAGGGCATGGGCCCGTATTAGATTATTATTATTTACTCACTAGGAGTTATCACACTGGTCATCGTCAGTGATCACCAACTGCCAACAACCTGTGGTATTCCCTGGGGTCTGAGTGACAACAAGTCTCATCAGACTTACAGTATGCTCCGCCTCTTTTCGTTCATCACCGCTGATGACCTTGCGGTATCGCAACAGCCACCTACCACCGATTTCACGGTGATAAGGGCCATTGGTCTCCTCTGGGGCCCGGGTGGCAACAAGCCTCCCCACGGTCCCAGTATTATTATTATTATTATTATTATTATTATTATTATTATTATTATTATTATTATTATTATTATTATTATTATTATGATTGTTGTTATTATTATTATTATTATTGTTGTTGTTGTTATTATTATTATTATTATTATTATTTGTACTCACAAGGAGTTCTCAGACAGATCATCGTCAGTGATTGCTCACCGACAACAACCAGTGGTATTTCCTGGAGTCTGAGATAACGATGCGGTATCGTAACAGCCACTTACCATTGATTTCTCGCTGGTAAGGACAAATTGTCTTCTCT
This sequence comes from Sepiola atlantica, assembly GCA_963556195.1. Lineage (NCBI taxonomy): Eukaryota > Metazoa > Mollusca > Cephalopoda > Sepiida > Sepiolidae > Sepiola > Sepiola atlantica. The sequence goes on along the minus strand of OY744521.1, from coordinate 14,432,646 downwards.
GGGATTTGGGTGGCAATAAGCCTCCCCAAGGTCCCAGCATTTTCTGCATTTTTCATGTGGAGGTCTGGTTTGTGCTGTACCTCTTCGGTCTTCTAATCCTCCTCGACCCTCTACAAATAGTTTGTCTGGTGTACGCCTAGGCCGGCACCATATAAAAAATAAACAAATAAATAAATGAAATAATTTGTTTTAAATTAATTTTTTTTTAAATAAAATTAAAATTAATATTTTTTAAATTTCTTTATTCTTTTTCTTTTTTCTTTCAATTTCTTAATGTTTTCCTTTTCTCTTTCCTTGTTTAAAAAAAAATATTATTATTATTATTATTATTATTATTATTATTATTATTATTATTATTATTATTATTATTATTATTATTATAATTTCATAGTAATCTCAACGTTTAGATGTTTTTAGTTGGAGTTTTCTTTTTTGAACACCAAGTCAATTCCTTGACCTTAGACATTCAAGCTGTACCTTGACACTTTCGCTGTTCCTATCAGGCAAGCCTTTTGCAGAATTGGAAAATAAATTGGCTCGTCAATCTGTTTAAGCAGTTTATGCTTGTTTTTAGTAATAGTTCCAAGCGTTCCAATTACAACGGGAATCACCTTTACTTCTTTACATGTCAATAGTCTAACCTATTACCATTTCATGGAAATGTAAAGAAATAAAGGTGATTCCCGTTATTATTATTATTATTATTATTATTATTATTATTATTATTATTATTATTATTATTATTATTATTATTATTATTATTATTATTATTATTATTATTATTATTATTATCATTATTATTATTATTATTATTATTCAATATCAATAATATTTATGTTATGAATAAGTTAAAATCAATGTATTTTCGTTTTCTGGATCTAAACCCGGAATATAAAGCTCCCCATAACTGTGTACCCATTTGATTTCAATACAATGGATTAATGTGTGTACACTGTCTGTTTCCAATTACGTATGGTTTTGAGGTTTTTTCTTGATTATGAAGTTATACGTATAATCAAATAATATGGTGTTGCGTTCCTAACCTTGTATCATTATTCCATAATTATTACAGAAACATTAACATTCATAATAGTTATTTATAGCTTCTGATATGCGTGTCTGCCGTTATCTTCCCCGGTGTTAATTTGAGGAAAATGATAAATACTAACCAATGTACTCTGGTTAATTTCATTTCAAATTGTATGTGGTTTCGAACGTCTATACAACAAACACACAGAAAGGTTTATAAAAACAAAACATCAGTATTGATTTACTCCTCTCCAGGAGTTAGGCACAAGGCCAGTTTTTATCTTACTCCCACAAGTAAGATGTGACCCAAGGTCGGGTCGGGAAAGTAGGGTTTGAAAAGCCAGCGCCCGAGAAGGTGAGCACTCTGGCCATTAAAAATTGCCTGGGCAGCCCCGTCGGCATTCCTAGGTAGGGGCGCCTCAGACAGTAAGACATAAACTTACTCCTCCCCAAAGAGGGGAGGCGAAGCCTGGGAAGGTGGACTTCCTAGAACTGCACATGACAGATCCATAGACCAGCGTAAATCAAACCCCGAAGGCCAAGACAATACCAGTCTATGAGGTGCAGTATCCATCGGAACAGATACTACACTTTGATCTTAGGCAAAAGTAAATTCAATATAAAGGGTGATATGCACTCATGAAATCCTTAAGCAAAGTAACAACCCTTTCTCCAATCCAACCATAATCAACATCTTGGGTGTCTTTCCTGAATATGTTTTAAATTGTATGGCTTGGATGAACTGTATAGCCTTAACAAAAAAGTATATTTTGGGCTGATATATTTGATGTTTTATATACTTTTATGTATTTTTATATATGATTTTATATATTTTCAAATTTCAATTTTATTATCCGCAGTAATGTCATTGCGGTAATGGTCGTCTGAGGAGAAGAATTTTCTTTGAAAACTCATGAGTTAAGGACGTTAAAGTACTTTGCCTGAACATTGAATTCTAATGAAATTTGATTCGCATCTTATTGTATTACTTCATTTCATATTATGCTATATATATATATATATATATATATATATATATATATATATATATATACTTTAGTATATTCCTTATTTGTCCATCACGGTTACGTCATAAATGTCCAATAGTTTCTTTTTCATCGCCATTTAAGTATTACTAATCGTTTCATCAGTAGAACGTGTGATATCATATCACAAGGAATTTACCACTGCCTCCCTCATATTTTTTTTTATGTTTGGGATTATGTAGGCCATCAAACAGAGACAAAATAATCATAGCTGAGAATTGGTGAGCAAGTATGGTAGTGACTAAAGTATATTCGCACATAATATAGTTGGATTGCAGCAACGATTATGCATTCTATTAACGATTCAATTGGTGCTATTTCGCTGGGGCCAATGTGCACATAGACGACAGGAGAATGACTAAATTTTTCCACAAGAAAAAAGTAAGTCAGTTGACCTGTAACATTTGAAGATTAAAATAATTTATTATTCTTGATGAATATGAACGCAAATTAACAAGAGATTAACAAAATTATGTGCAGTTACGTCATTGTGTTATTAAGTAATACACTATTTATTTTTATTTATAATATTATGATTAAGTAACTTGTGTACAAGACGATTATAAAATGCTTATATCGTAATCAGATTAGTACAAATTATGTATACGTAGTTGAGTGTTTATCGTTACTCTTGATCTCTCACATTCACTTTAATTCAAAATGTGTCGGCTTTGTCGATTACAGAAAAAAAAACATAACCCACTCCTTTAGGCAGTTTGGATTTAACTGGTAATCCTTCTTAAGCGGGTGATTAAATGTATTACTAAATGCAGTCTCAGCTTTTTTGCACGCATGCATTTGTAACATTATACATTGTTAATTGGTGAGCGTATTCGTTCAACTTAGATAATCCAAGTGTTAAGACTTTTCGCCAAGAACTGCTGACATGTTTAGACGCACATTTTGGAGGAATTATTGAATAAAAAGTGTTGAGCAAATATCTGCAGAGGAACGAGTCGGTTGAATTCTAACAGCAACAATTTTTAAAAATTTTTTTTCGGTTTTATAACTTAGCACTAGAGAGATGGGAACTGTGTGTGTGTTTTTATTGTTTAGAGCAGCGTTTTCAAATCGTTGAACCCTTGTGGAACACTTAAAATAAATCAGATGTCTGAATGAATATCCTAAAAAAAACATCATTATATACCATATCTTTTGCGTTTTATTTTCATGGAAATTCACGTGAAAAATATCAGAGTATGTATTTTTAATAACTTATTTAAGGAAAAATAATATTTTGTAAAAGTGTTCTGTAATGCTAAATACAATACATAAAATTCGTTCAATAATACGTTATCAGTCAGTTTTAATTGTATACCAAAAAATCTAGACTCAAACATAAAAATAAAATGAAGTAAACAATATCATATACTTATAATATAAATGTAAACCAAACAAAAACAAATAATTGCTACACCGGTGTATTATGTATTTCAGGTCGACAATTACTTTGTTGCTGTCGGGCTATGGTATGGTTATGTTCAGTCTTATGAGGTCCACTCTCCCAGGCTTTACCTTCTTTTTAAGAAGACTTAGTTTATACCTAATCGCCTGGGGCGCTCCGACCGGGGAATGCCGAAAAAGCTGCTCAAGCATTTTTTTGTACGCCAAAGCGCGTTAATCCTAATCCGCTGGCTAACCACAATTGACCTTGTCTCTAGCCTCCTGGAGAGGAGGTAAATAAACATACTATGACTTTGTTCTAACCTCCTGCTGGGGAGATGAATAAAACTGGCAATGTTGAAAATACATAATGGAAATGAACGCTGTGAAGGCGGTTTAACACGTACTTGTCCCATCCTCGAAGTAGGCACTGACTTCTAACGAATGTTTTACACTGGTGCCATACAGACATAACTAAAAATATTTCCCAATGACTGTTATAAGTTTAATAACATAATCTGTTAGATATAATGGTGTATTTATTAAAATATCATAATAACCAAGAAAATATTGTGCTTGTTTAGTAATATTAGGCATATGAAATTAAATACAAAATTTAAAATGCATTAGCTAGGCTCATATGTCCTTGCGGAATAAGGGACATTTCGGGAACCTTGTGGTTACGAGGAAACTGTTGAGAAACGCTGGTTTAGATTAGAAAAGTAGAAAGTAGGCATTTGGTTACATTCGGTAGCCTCGTAATTCTTGCTTCTCTTGTTTTGTCCTTTAGGCCTCACATTCCATGAGCGATGTTTCTGACAAAAGGGGAAGGAATGTATATAAAATATGATATATATATATATATATATATATATATGTTTATCGAAATATTTTAGTTTTAAATTGTCGTCAGATATACAGACTAATCGCCTTTATGTATATATAGATAGATATGGTTATTTTAAATGTTTTATTTTTGTCTAAGCTTTGCACACACAAATGTCTAGAATGTATTATGTGTTCTCACCAATGCGTATCCATTATATGAATAATATCAGACATACATACGTATAAGAGAGTATTGAGAAATGTTAGCGAGTATTCATTTACTCCTCTCCAGGAGTTAGGCACAAGGCCAGTTTTTATCTTACTCCCACAAGTAAGATGTGACCCAAGGTCGGGTCGGGAAAGTGGGGTTTAAAAATTGCCTGGGCAGCCCCGTCGGCATTCCCCGGTAGAGGCGCCTCAGACAGTAAGCAATAAACTTACTCCTCCCCAAAGAGGGGAGGCAAAGCCTGGGAAGGTGGACCTCCCAGAACTGCACAGGGCCGGTGTAAATCAAGACCCGAAGGCCAAGACAACACCAGTATGGGGTGCAGTATCCATCGGAACAGATACTACACTTTGATCTTAGCCAAAAAGCCAAGTACGAAGCTTACGTATATTTATTTACTCCTCTGCAGGAGTTAGGCACAAGGCCAGTGTTATCTTACTCCCACAAGTAAGATGTGACCACAGCTTGGGTCGAGTAAGTGGGGTTTGAAAAGCCAGCGCCCGAGAAGTGAGCACTCTGGCCATTAAAAATTGCCTGGGCAGCCCCGTCGGCATTCCTCGGTAGGGGCGCCTCAGCCAGTAAGCAATAAACTTACTCCTCCCCAAAGAGGGGAGGCGAAGCCTGGGAGAGTGGACCTCCTAGAACTGCACAGGACAAACCCACAGACAGGCGGAATCCAGCCCCGAAGGACAAGACGACACCCGTCTATAGGGTGCAGTATCCATCGGAACAGATACTACACTTACTTCCTAGCGTGCCAGGAGGTAAAGGCGAAGCTTACGTATAGGAGAGTAGACAGTGGGCCTTGGGTTTACTTTCGGCAGTCTCGTAACTCTCGCTAACCTTTTTTTTGTTCTTTAGTCCTCACATTGCATGAGCGATGTTTCTGACAGAAGGGGAAGGTATCGCTGTTTCCTGGGTCGGAATCTATCCGTTTAACACTTATCGTTGGCTAATTCATATTGCCTTTAAGTAGTATGTTTAGCTCCTTACATCAAGTGGCTTCATGTCTTGTCTGGAGCAACTTCTATCGAAATATTTTTTATTAAATGCGTCAAAGGAAGAATATGTTCGTCTGTATATCACGTTTAAGCTTTTTAGATGCGTCCACACGTCAGATGATTGATTTGTCCGTCTACATAACGTTGATTTAGACTTCATATATAGAACCATCTCTCTCGCAACCTTTTACCAGCTAATACAATTACTTAACTATATAGACTCATATGTTAAACATATACAATCGAGTCTTTGCGATGTGTTAACAACCATTTCAATTGCAATGTAAATTTTTTTTAAATATCAAAAATTATTTTAAGAACCCAAATCCCTGCTTAAATGTTATCACATCACAAAACTATGTAATCTTCAAGCGATATAGATCTCACTTCGACTGATAAAATAAAAATAAGAAGATTTTTAAAAACCTGAACAACACATTGTTTCTTGTAAAACAACACGTCAACCACGTGATACACACACCGACATTCAACACCATCATAACACCAAGACAAATTTCAACTTGACAACGACAAATATGTCTCAATCAAAAATAATTAAAAAGAAAAGTAAACGACAAAAAAGAGAAAAAATATCTATAGTTTTGAAATAGGCGTATATCGCCGAAAGTACTCAAGTTTTTTAAATAAAGTAATTGCAATGTTTGATTGTTGTCGCGCATAGTGTTAAGCAGGCCCGGTTTATTTTTACAGGTCTCTATCGCCGTGGGTCTTGTAGATGTCGATGGTCATGCTCTGCGTGTGTACGACACAAAAAGCACGATCTCCTTCTACAAAGGCTGGTTTAAGTGACAGGCTAAAGCAAGATAACTGAGAAATGATGTAGAGTGAAGGTTCATATCTGAATTTATGTCTTACAAAATCTACGGGTCAATCTCGCTGAGTAAGGTAACATCGCGCATGAGTACTATACGAGGTATTTCTACGCTCACGCTAATAATATATATATATATATATATATATATATATATATATATATGTATATATGTGTATGTGTGTGCGTATATCATTTTCCCTTTTGTTAAGAAATGATAATAATAATCAGGGTTGCCCCCAATCGAAACTCAAGCCGATAATGAGTACTTAACGAACATTTGTCAAAATTAAAATACGGTTGAAACAAACGTGTATCCAATACAAAATAATTTATTTTGTTTCAGTTGTGGTTTGCGTTTTTCTGTTAAGTAATAAACATTCAGGTTGCACCTCATCGAAAGGTAATGACGATAATATATATATATATATGTATATATATATGTATATACAAATATATATATATATATATATATATATACATACATATATGTGTATACATATATATATATAAATATATATATATATATATATATACATCATATTCAAAGTATTCAACTTAATTCTGCACCCACTTTAACAATTATTTATGAACCAGACTAACTTTTTAGTATATAATAATTTTCTCGTGTTTTTCTACTCTTACGAAGAATTTGATTATTCTGACATTTCCGGGAATAAGCAAACATTATAAACTCTTTCTTAACTGGATCTCTGGAAAAAAAAATTCTGTGCATATGTGAATATTATTTTTGTTTGCTATATATATATATATATATATATATATATATATATATATATATATATATATATATATATATATATATATATGTACATATTAGTATAAATGTATATCTGTACAGGCTTGGCTACATATGCGCATACATGTTTCAGCTACAACTTGATTCAAAGTCCAGCTTTAGTAAGCCACAGATAATATTTGCACTCTGTATGAGGAAGTTGAACTTTGAATAAAGACGTAGCTGATACGTGTCGGTGCATATGTAGTTAAAACCTGCGTATAAATAAAAATGTATGCTAAAATACAGCTCTACTTTTAATTGTGCACTATCTTATAAACACCGTAGAATCATTGAATTAACACCTATGAACCAACAACAATACACACACACACATACACACACACGCACACACACGCACACACATATATATATATGTGTTTTTTATAGTCGGAATGGTATTAGTTGTCGATTTCGCGGAAGTGATATTAAATATTCAATTGTTTGAGTTCCTACGTGATATTTTCCTTCGATCACAAATAATGTTCGCCGGGAAAATATTGATCACTGAATATTAGATTTTTGTTTGTTTTATTATCCCAGAGCCAATCAAATTCTTTCATCTTCGGTTCCCATGTGACATTGTTTTCAATCCGTTTCGAAGTCATTCGTTCAATTGAACGCGGCTCACAACGACAGTAATGGCGTGGGGGGGGAAGTCTGGCGTCCCAGAGTGCCAAGTGAAACTCATCAAACCATTCAATTACCCACTACCCCTGTCCTCTCCCAACCCCTCTCTCTTTTCTAAATTTGCCAAAGATTATCCAGCATATTTCGTCACAATGGAAGATACGTATACAGCCTAACCCCAGACAGGGTCAAAGATTGCTAAAAGCAGGGCACAGGCAGTAGTATGAATAAAAAAAAAACAGTGGTCAGGCACTCCCCAGCCAGAGGCGGTCCGTGACTCTGTGAGAATTACGTTAAAAAAACATCATGATAAGATCAAATATAATATGGAATGTTTTTCCTTATCTTTTTAGATCGTGGTGAAGGGGGGGGGGTGCAAAAAATCGTTTACCATGAGTTGTTCTATGATCTTTCTTCAGACGTGTCAAGTTTGTTTTGTAGGTATTTGTATCAATTTTTTATAATTCTATATGTTTCATTTTTAAAAGCACATAGATTACATATGTATTTATACAAGTAGATTATGTTATTTTTTATTGATATAAATATATATTACACCATTTTTAACATATATATATATATATATATGTACATAGATAATAAACAAAAGCAATATTATATATACATATATATATATATATATATATATATATATATACATATATATATATATATATAGTCTAAAGAAGCGTTGCGTTATTTTTTTTTTTAAAAGAGAAAAAAAAAAGGAAAATGCAGTTTAAATTCCCAGAGAAACTAACTAAATCCACAATATTGCAGACGAAAAATTCGTTGAAAAATTCATAAATAAAAAAAATATAATAGTAAGTAAATAAAATAAAAACAGGGATTACGTATCTAACAGTGAAACAAAAACAGGAGACCTTAACGTAAGTGTCTAATATTAACACGGGGATCATCAGCTGTTTACTATGTAACTGTTTCGGAGATGTATATATATATATATATATATATATATATATATATATATATATATATATATATATATATATATATACATTATTGTGCGTTAGTTAAACATCCGAAAAATACCCAGTCGTGTTGCGTTAAAACGACTAGAAAATCTTTTTACATCATCTATTTCTCAAATAGTAAGACATATCATGTTCCATACATACAGTTTTCATGTTTCTATCGTTTCACATCTATGTCTTTATATATACTACTGAGAATCCAGTCCGATGTATCACAACTAGGACGATGTCATCGTACAAGCAAACCAAGCGAGCGATCAAAATTATATTTTTTAATGTGAAATGTGTATATATATATATATATATATATACATATATATATATATATATACATATATATATCTATATATATATATATATATATATACATATATATATATATATACATATATATATCTATATATCTATATATATATATATATATATATATAGATATATATTCTTTCTCCAGCTTTTTTGTTCATTTGCTCTTGATACCTGAAGATAAATCGACGAAAAATCGAAAACGTTCGTGAAACCTATAGAACATTTATAATTTTATTTTTATTTAAATTCTACAAAGACTATATATATATATATATATATATATATATATATATATATATATATATATATATTACTATTCCATGTATTCACATGAACTTTTATAAAGAGATATAAGTTGTCATGTATGAGTTTTTACGTAAGTAGAGCTAGGTAGAAAAGTATGAAAACATATTTATGACAATTAAGCTACACAAAGGCTCCCGCGTTTCCTCCATTATATTGACACAACAAAGAAACCGGATTTAGGGTGCTCTATAGAAAACAAAACAATAGAACAGGAAATAGGAAGTAAAACTACCCGGACCTCTGTTCGTGAGAAGCCCAACGATTGGCTAAGAGAACAACGAAGGAATATGATTGGTTTACAAGCTAGCCGTGTATATAAAAAGACTCTGCAAAACTAACTCCATGCAGTTAAGCCTGAATATTCCCCTCGGGGATAAGACGCGGAAGCCTCTGTGTAGCTTAATTGCCATAAATATATATTTCATAACTTATTATATATATATATATATATATATATATATATATATATATATATATATATATATATATATATATATATATATATATATATCGGCAAACATTATTAAATAACACGGAGTGGTTTTGTTTGATGCGACTTTTTCTTATTTTTTCAATTTTCCGAATTGTCCATCTAATGTTTCGGTCAAATTCATGTAAATATGATCCATGGGTTTCTTGTTCCATTCTTTTTTTTCTTTTTTGCAAGTACTTTCGATTTGAATCGTCAAATCATCTTCACGCGGTATTAGTTTTAGTGTCTTTACAAATTATGACTTTACTGTTGTGCTCATTTTTTAATTATAACGTCAAGTAGTTTATAACTTTAAAAAGCGTCTGTAAAGTTGAAATGTACATGAGAGCGTGATGGCGTTCTACACATATGAGAGATTTAAAAGTTTGACTGTTTAAACCGTTAAGAAATTGATGACGTTAAAGAAAGTGCATACAATTCAAACGCATAACTACCTTATGGCTAAGAATGTGGTAATGTTAATATATATATATATATATATATATATATATATATATATATATATATATATATATATATACAAATCCTACCGCTCTTCGGCCAGCAATGTTTTGAGAGAAGAGCGTGAAGGTAAAAAAATGTTTTTACCGAGAGAATTCCCAAATGTGAACAACAAACTTTGGTAAATTTGTTGATTAACATCCACTCTTAATTAACAAACCCCTCTTTAAAAATGAGATTCCACTTTTAGTGTAATTTCTTTTTATTAGAGCAGTTATCAATATATATTTTAGCACTAACTCTAGTTCGACTGGCAAGGTCGTAAAACCACACGTTATCGACTATAAAAGTGCCCCTCCCAGAAAAAAAAAATAACGCACAGAATAATCTCTAACAGCAAAAAAATGCGTAACTGATATAAAACAATGGCCCGCAATTTGATTATTATTTAACGTTCAATTTATATTCTAAACTGATCCCCCACTTCAAATTCTAAATCAATTATGTTGCTGTTTTCTTTTTTCGACACGTTTTTCAGGGTATTTACACGTAATCGCCTAGAAATAAAATCTTATATTATCAGGGGTAGGCGAACATTAGGCTGTTAATCTAAAATGGTCCCCACCATTTCACCATTTTTATGCACACCTTAAAATGAAGGTGTTTAAATAATTAGATCATTTTTAGTAATTAATTTAATGTTCACAACTA
>OY744521.1:14399120-14416620 GCA_963556195.1 Sepiola atlantica | reverse complement strand
TGTGTAGTGATAGCCGGTGTAATTTATTATGGGGAGGGGGAGATTATGAAGTGCTGTTTCTTGCAGTTTCTGTTCCTTGGCTCTTGTTGTGGTGTTCTTCGTGTGGTTTTGTTTTCTCCGTTGTAAATTCCTTGTGACTGGTTAGCCTTTGTAGCTTATGTGTGTTAGTTTCCGCATTCGGGGATTTTCCTTAAGAATTGCAGCTGTTTTGATCATTGTCGTCTTTTGTATGGTTTCGATAGTCCCTTTGATTCCAATTTCTCCAAATCTTTTCTCCAGGTTTTTGGGGATTGTTCCTAGTGCTCCTACGATTATTGGTATTATTATTATTGTTATTATTATTATTATCATTATTATTATTATTTATATTATTATTATTACTTACTTACTTACTTACACTAGTGATTATCAATGATTGTTCACTTGCAACAGGACGCGGTGCTCTTCAAAGTCTTCGTGGCAAGTCTCCCCAGGTTTCTGTTACATTCGATACTGGTGACCAACCACGTTTCGTTCTCGCAACAACTGGTTCATATCGATTTTTCGCCGGAAAATTTCGTTATCTTCCATTCGGGATTTGAGAAACAATAAGCCTCCCAAAGAATCCAGTACTGTCTGTGCACTTTCAGTAGAATTCTGGTCGTGGTCCCACCGCATTGTTCTTTATATGCTACTTGTCATCCTTCACGATCATTGTGTTTGCTTGTCGGATTATTGTATGTTTGTACTTATTTTTTTCTCGATCTTAGCAGTTTGATTTCCCTTGGATTCGCCGTTTTCTTTATATAGTTTGTTCTATTCTAACATACCTGTAGTTGGTCGATGCTACATGGTTACTTGGGTTGGTTTCCGCACTCGTGGATGTTTTCATATTTCAGCTTGTGTCATTAGTGCCGTCCGTTGTATGGTGTCAATCCTCACTTTGATTTCAATTTCTACTCATCTGTTATTATTGTAAGTAGTAGTAGTCAGTGTCGTTGTAGTAGTAATACTAATAATGATAATAGTAGTGTAATTATTATTATTAGTAGTAGTAGTAGTAGTAGTAGTAGTAGTAGTTGTAGTAGTAGTAGTAGTTACAGTAGTAGTATATCTTTGTTGTTATCTTATATTTTTCATACCAATCATTAAACGTAAACATAGCCAAAAAATAAAAATACGAAAGTTGAACTCATGGTATGTAGTAAAAAAAAGGTCTATTTACATTAACGACTGCTTTTTCTCACGACAGAGAGAATTACATCCGCACAAGAGAAAGAAAAATATATAAATATGTTTTTTGTTTTATGTGGGGTCTTTTTTACGTTTTGAATAAGAGACTACTTTGAGGAAATATAATGTCTATTTGTATATATTTTCTTTAGATTAGCTTTTATTTATATATCAGCCACGGGCATCTTACGTCAGCGTCCGAGTTTTCCGGTATTTTAGCATGGACATAACACACACACACTATATATTTATATATATATATATATATATATATATATATATATATATATATATATATATATATATATATATCACAACGTTCATTCCGCCATGTTTGTTTTATTTTGTCCGTTTATTTTGTGTATTTTTTTTCATTTTTTGTTGTCTTGTTTGGTTTTTAATGTACAAACGTGCGCTGTCGTTCTTCCTTTTAGGTTTTTGCTTTTCGTTTTATAAATCCCCACGGCCAACAAACTTTTTTACTCCCTGTCACAAAGTATATCTCTTCCTCTCTCACACATACACACACGTATATACTATCTCTCTCTGTCTGTCTCACTCTCTTTTCTCTCTCTCTCTCTCTCTCTCTCTCTCTCTCTCTCTCTCTCTCTCTCTCTCTCTCTTTCGCCCGATCTCCCCTCATATTGCTCGGCCTTGCATTTTGCTCGCAGGAGAGAATGAAAAAAAGTGAATACTTTTGCCAAACAGGTGGATTGCGGAAATAGAAAACTCCCTCATCCACTACCTACACATATCTCATCAAAAACGATGGCTGGAGGCGAGAGCAAGAAAAAAACATATCGGACAAAGAGGGAAGCAAAAGAAACGAAAATAATGTCCGCCTTCGTGTATCCGTTGACATGCGCTAAAGCGACACCTGGTGGCCAAATTCAGAAACTTTACACGACAGAGATATGGTATTCTTTTAGTTCAAAGAAATTCAAGCACGATTAATTTTTCTCCGTTATATACTTTATTCTTAATTTACAGATCTGGAATTGGTTAAGGCAATAAATAAAACCATATAAATGATGATGATGATGATGATGATGATGATGATGATGATGATGATGATGATGATGACGGCGATGGCGATGGCGATGATGATGATGATGATGATGATGATGATGATGATGATGATGATGATGACGACGACGACGATGACGATGACGATGATGATGATGACGATGACGATGACGATGATGATGATGAATTTAATATTAAGAAAAATCTTCAAGTTTAAAGAACAACTGACCCAGATAAGGTCGACCAACAGGGAAGAGTCAAAAAGTCATAAAAGACCAAAAAAATGAGTGCACAATCGAGACTTCCACAAGAAGGCCATCGAGAGTATTATAACTATGGGTATATTGTTTCTCGTCAGAACGCAAGATAATGGCAGCGACCATTATCAACAAGAAGTCTATCCTAGACTTCCAGGAATCTCACCTGCTTTTCTCAGCTTTTCTCACACGGAAAGTCAAGAAATACTACTACTACTACTACTACTACTAATACTACTAATACTACTAATACTACTACTACTACTACTAATAATAATAATAAACTGCGTGGAAGAATGTGTTGTGTATAGGATTCATCATTCGTTGCTAAATCCTATGTTACACACTTAAGAAGACGTTTCTACGTCTTTATTTTACTTGCGCGGTATTGGCGTACTTCTTTAAGTTACACGGTTTTTGCGTTCTTGGTCAAATACGCCGTGGTCACGTATTTCACCTCTCGTACGTAATTACCATTGTTACAACACACCATGTAACTTCTCCGAAAAGTTGAAACGTTACTACCTTTTAGGTAATATAAAGTGTTTAAACTGTCAATACGCTCTTTTCGCGTCCAATCGTGATGCAGTTCTGTTTACATGCATATTCGTACAGCGTGTACAGGCGTGCTCAATCGCTCGATTCTTTTTAATACGTAAATGTATTTTTTCTTTTTAACATGTATAAGAGTTAGTTTTAATATTAGATTACATTACCTTTGATTTTATGTTCCTTGATTATAAACAAAGAAATGAAGAACCAGGTCACAGCTGAGTACAACAGAAGAGTAAGGAGTATTCTTGAATCACACCTAAACAGTCGAAATACAATTAATGCTATCAATGTCAGAGCAGTAGCTATCATTCGATATACTGCCGGTATACTTGATTGGAATGTAGATGAACTCTAAATGTTTGGATACCAAAACACGGAAAATGCTTACAATTTATGGAACTTTTGTAAAGAAAGGTGATGCAGATCTGTTGTATCTACCTGGAAAGGAAAGTGGTCGAGATCTACTTCGTGTTTAAGATGTTGAGAATATAGAAGAAGGTTGTCTATATAAATATATTTCTGAAAGTAATGAGATTTTTCTTCGTGAAGTGAAAAGAGAGGAAATACTAAGAACTGGGGTGAAACAAAAAAACAAAACAAAGGTTACATGAGAGAGGGTTTGAATTATTTGAAAAGAAACTACCCAGTGTATTATTTAAGAATCCCGCATTTAGATATAATGACATCTGGAATTGATTGGTCAAGGGTGATCTCAAAAGATCTACTAAGAGCACCTTAATGGCAGCACAGGAACAAGCCACTCGCACTAGGTCCATCAAACATTACATTGACAAAACTAGCATCACCGATTTGCCGATTGTGTAATGAAAGAGAAGAACCCTTAGCGTATGTTGTATCTGAATGTCCAATGCTAGCACAACATCAGTATCAAAAATGGAGACACGGCAAGGTCGCTTAGGTACTACACTGGAATATATGCAAAACTTTATGAATTTTAGCACAATGGGAACTGGTATGAACATAAGCCAGAAGTGGTACAGGAGAACGGCAATGTCAAACTTTTTGGGGACATGCGCATACAGACTGATGAGGTTCTTTCGATACCAGAGTGCAGGAGTAAGAACACGAAAAAAATATCAATATTAAAAATGGGAATTATTAGACTATGGAAATGGAAAGAAGTAAAGGTGATCCCTGTTGTAATTGTAATGCTTGGAACCATAACGAAAAGCCACCATAAATGGCTTAAACAAATTGACAAAACAATTTCATTTCCAATATTTCAAAAGGTTTGCCTGTTAGGAACAGCGAAATTGTTTAGTTTCAGCTTGAATGTCTACAGTCAAGGGAATTGATGTTCAAAAAAGAAAACTTCAACTAAAAACATCCAAATGTTCAGACTACTGTGACATAATTATAATACTACTACTACTACTACTACTACTACTACTAATAATAATAATAAAAATAATAGTAACAATATTAATAACAATAATAATAACAATAATATTAATCATAACAATAATGATAATAACAATAATGATAATAATAATGACAATATTAATTATAACAATAATAACTATAATAATAATAATAATGATTATAATAACAATAATAATAATAATAATAATTCAGATAATTTTAAACCTGAAGACACCTACTTCCATTCCAATAACTGTAGATATATTATGAACAGATCCGAAACCCCCGAAACACATTTTAATCAATCGTTTAGGTTTTTATAAACTTAGCTTTATTTGTCAAGAGGGTGTATCTTTGGTTTGTACAGTGAGGATATTTCTGTATCCTCCCAGTCTTCTTTCTTTTGTCAGAACCGTTTCCCTAAGTTATCTTTGTTTCTTTGTTAGTCTGTCATCCTTTTTATCAGTCGTGTTTATACGTCAACCGTCCGTTTCGTTAACGTTATTCACAGCTTTGCTGTCCATTGATTTGGTATTCTAGTCGAACTTTCTATCCAGGTTTAGTAGTTTCATTTTAGTGGCGCATTTGCTATTTCATGTTTTTGTTTTCTATTTAATGTTTTAAGCTTAGTGATTAACAATTAGGCGCCATCAGAAATTAAACACTTATGTCTGTAATATTTTCTGTTGGAATGTGTGAGAGAAGACTGTTGTACACTTCCGTTTCCGGTTGTTCTTTTCTGCCAGTGTCGGTACCTTTCGAATGTGAGTTTCGTTTACTTTTGTTTTAAAATCGCTTTGGTGCATTCAACTCCGTCTGCTTCTGCACCAGTACGCTCTGTGGTTTTCTGCTGAATGATCGCTGAATTGCTAGTGCTTATATTGTGTGCGGTTTGAAACTATGAATTTTCACTGAGACTATTTCTTGTTCTGCTTTACTGATGCGTATACATATTTTTCATTAGGTCTTGCTCCGTAAACCATTGTTTTTTAAGGAGTTGTCTTTAATAAAATACGTAAAAGTCAGACGCCTATCCGATATGATCGTAATAGTATCCAGGTAAACTCTTTTCTTTTCTGCCTCACGGCTTAACATGTCTGTCTGATGTGTTATTTTATACTTTGGTTGATGAATGTGGTAGGATTATTCTACCGCCTCAAATAGTATCTCACTCCTGACGCCATCCTTTAATTGTATTAGAGTAAAATACGGCCTAAAGTGGTGTACTGGTGCCAGATCTGGGGGTGAGTCCGCCAAGATCAGTGTCTGACTGCCTTAACAGTGTACAACAACGACTTCGGAATGTAACGGGCGATGCCCTCTTCTCTTCTCTACAGACTCTTTCTAACAGAAAGTCTAGTCTTTCACTACTCCATCGTTATCTCCATGACAGATGCTAAACTGGCCACACTGTAAAACATTTACAACAAGAACTCGTCTAACTACAACCACTATCAATAAATTTCTTTTCTACTTCTGTGTACCTAGAACTAAGCAGAACTTCCATGAGCGAAGTTTCTCTTTAAGAACTGCCGATCTTTGGAACACAGTTCTATGACTGACTCTCACATATCCGTTTTCAAGTCCAATGTAAACAACTTCTTGGTGAGCCGCTCTCTGAAATAATCAATTTCTGACCAGTCACAACGATTGTTACTAATCCCTTTGGTGTTTCACCGTCTACGTGTCAAATGTAATCACCTTTATCCTCGAGTGCCATTTGGGTCTAGATAAACGGTGACGCGTTCGTTAAAAAAGACAGATATAGTTTTTTTTCTGATATACGTAGACATAACAGTTACACACAAAAAGCAATAAGCGACCAATAGAAAAACAGACACGCGAATACATAGAATGAATAAGGAGAATCGGCAGTACATGACAATTAGGCAGTAAATACGCCTACAAACAAAGATATACTAATTCAGTTTATACTTACAATGTTTTCTACGAGAGAAAAACATGACGATTACTACCCCTTACATAAATAATGGCGAGAATAGAGAATCTTCTTTATGAGTTTTTCTAATATGTACTTCATTTAGAGTACGATTAAACAACTAGTTTTTAGTATCTTTTTGTCGATAGTTGAATTTTAGTAGGAAAGACTACTGTAATAGAATTTCGACATGTGCTCCACGTTTGACTAAATGTTGGCTTTGTTGCTATTTACTAACATAGATTTCTCATACTAGTCATTATCAATGAGCACTCAATGGCAAAATAGCTGCTGTTTGAGTGGTCATATATATATATCCCCGAATTTTTAGTACTCTGACCAAATTCGGATAATCGTTGCAATCACTTTAGCTTATCGTAATATCCATGTATCATTAATGTATCGTTGATAACGACCATTGATTTGCTCTGGAATCAAAGTTGCAATATACCTCTTTATGATTCCAGTACTTTCTGTGTCATTTCAGTGTAGATCTCTAATCCCTATTTTTAAGTAAGAACGAAAATTTAGCTGCAATAACAACCGGTGACACAATGTGTGCGTGTGTATTGAATCATGCAACTTTTCACGCTTAAGTTTGAAACAGAAATGTAATCGTTAGAAATTCAAATTAAATAAAAAAATATTTCAGATGCGAAAAATGATCCCTGTAATCATTCCATTTTCAAGTATATATATATATATATATATATATATATATATATATATATATATATATATATATATATATATATATATACTTGGAAATCTGCATCTAAAATATACTCATTGAACTGAAACATTCAAAATGGCGTACTAATCAGTTTCACCACAAGTGAGTTTGCTCTTTTCTTTGTTGGTTTCGCCCCAAAATTCACCACCGTATAGTGTAGACTTTTTCAAGACATTATAATTCAAGAACTTTTTACTCTTTGTGCTCTTTCTGATATTTTTGTAGTGTTCTGAGACGATATTGACATAAAAATGTTGTATGGCGCATGGCTAATGAAACGGATCGTAAAAATACATCTCACAGAAATGTTATCGTTTTTGGAAATGTGAGAAAAAAAAAGAAAAACATGGTTAGTATAAAATAAACCTGATTATATATATATATATATATATATATATATATATATATATTTCTGAATGTTTTACATTAAGTATTGATAATGTTTATAATTTTGATTATTGGGACTACGTTTCTCATCTTGAGTGTAATCATCACAACGTTTCGGCCGCTGTAACCACCGGAAAGTTAAATTGCTGATTGTGGTTTGACCACTTTATTTTTGGTTTGGAGGGGGATGACTTCATCGTTGTGCCGCCTGATGACGAACTGTATTCTCGCACATTGTTCCTGTTTCTTTTGGACTGCATTGGGACTAATTCCTTGTTAGTTAGCATAGTAGCAACCATAATGCAGAAAAATCTTATGAGGCACTTTTTTTAAGAGTTATTTTTTCTCTTTTCCTTTTTTCTTCTGTTTTCTTCTTAAATGACCTCAATTAGGGCAACACCTCATTGGGTATTGTCAGCTGTTGAAATTCTTGTTCCAGGTGCATAATTCCCCTGATGATCTGCCAAGCAAGGACCTGCTTTGTAGAGAAACACGTGTAGGGAAAAAACTCTTTAATTTTGATAATTCTGATGAATAAATGAATAAAATTTGAAAGGAAAAAAGTATTTTGTAGTGATGAATGATTTCGTGAACGAAATGTGTTGGTAAACTTTAAAAAACACACACACACATATATATATATATATATATATATAGATATATATATATATATATATATATATATATATATATATATATATATATATATATATATATTATATATAAAGATAAATGAATAAAGAGAGATAAATATGTACGTATGACAAATCTATTTCAACTTCGATTGTTCAATTCAAGGTGTATTCGGTAAAAACATGTTTATTTTTCTCACCTTAAGCCAAGGTTTTTCAAAGATAAAAATCTTTACATTAAAGGAATTACATAGATGGATGAGTATATTGAGTTTAAACTATTCCACTATATGTTCTATCCTCTAAAAGTATACTTTTAGTTTCATATTTTATTTTATATTTTATTTCATATAAATACATATATATATATATATATATATATATATATATATATATATATATATATATGAATCTATATTGATAATGATCAGTGGTTTTCATCCTCTATTTCTTCGATGTTTATCAGTCATTTCTCCACTTTCTCATTCGCTTTCTCTAAACTTTCTCTTTCTCCCAGTCTCTCGCTCCTTCCTTTACCCTAACCTCTAACTGTCACATATATTCAATAATGGGAATATGCAATGTAATAACAGCAGTAAACAAACAAAGACTGTCTATTTGATATCATGAATTTACATGCACCTCGCTCATTTTACAGCCGTAGCCATTGAAAATGATAGAATGAGGATAACTTCTCATTGCGATTATTTCCCATACGACCTTGGCGACTTTAGATGTTTAAGGCGTTTTCGTTCCCTTAGAGACACCACCTTATAGTCCAAAATTGATACCCAACTAATGCTGACATAGGTCAGGTTTGCTTAAAGTCGTTATACAGAGAATACAATTATAAGAATTAATGCTAGTGGATTTTACCAAATCTTTTGTCTTCATCAGCAAAATGAAACGAGAAAGGAAAACTCCTCCTCTCAATTCCAAAAATAGAAAACACCTTGACACAATGAAAACGCACATAACTCGAAAACGAAACAAGAACAAAACAAAAAAGCATCAGTGAATTTATTTGATATTATAATAAGACAAATTTAGAAAAACGAAATTGTAAACGAAAAAAAATATAAAAGATTTTCAAAATTAAAAAATAACATTCTGTTCTCTTGTTAACTATTGCTTCTTATAAATATAGCGGGGAGCGAAAACGGAGAGAAATGGGGGAAGAGCGAAACAGAAAAAAGGCGAGAGAGAAGGGGAACGATGGAGAAGAGGGAAGAGAAGAACCTTTTTTTTCGTTTTTATTTTATGTATTTCTTTTTCTGCCTTCAGTATAAACTACCATTGTATTTCCTAAATTGAAGTCGTACCTTTTTTTCTGGTTCCCAAATAAATTATTATTATTTAAATCTCGCCTCATTTTAGAAACAGGCTGACGTTTTTTTTTTCCTCTATATTTTGTTACAAATATATATTTGACCCAGGGATAGTCAAGGTCAACAACTTCCATCTCCCCGCCCTTTCATATTTGTCTATCTTCTTGTCACACACACACACACACACCCACACACACATACACACCCATATATATATATATATATATACATATATATATATATATATGTACATATAATATATATATATAAAATATATATATATATAAAATATATATATATATAAAATATATATATATGCATACATGTATATATATATATATATATGGGTGTGTGTGTGTTATTATACATATAACTACATACGTATATAAATTGGTACAGGAACATATATGCCGATATGCATACGCATGTAGGGTATTTCCTTCTTTTAACATATATATATATATATATATATATATATATATATATATATATGTATATATACATATATATATATACATATATAAGCATGATTATTTATATAGATATGCCCACACATAAAACACACTTACACACACACATATATATATATATATATATATATATATATATATATATATATATGTGTGTGGGATGTGTATGTGGGTATATCTATGTGTTAGTTTGCATGATGTATGTGTTTTGTTCACAACTTACTACGGGAGTTGGCCGCAGTGAAGGTGCATACAAGCTGGAATGACGCCCTGTACCGCATTCGAATCCTATTGTTTCCGTAACACCATTTTAACTCATGGATGTTGGCAATTTCTTACTGTAAATACCTGATTTTCGAAAGAACTTTGGAAAGAAATGCTAAAAACCGAATCGATCCGGTCAAACGTCGTACTAATTTGATTTATACGAATAGCTGAAGAAGACGACGAATTTCTCGAGAAAATCACTGATATCAATATTTATTCTGAATGGCCATTACCAAAAGCAGTTAAATAAGCGTATTTAATTGAGATCAAAACGGTACAATATATTTCGGCATCAGGGTTATTTCATTTTATTCATAATTTTAAAATAGATAAAATAACCATGTATACACTCCTGATCAAAAAGTTAAGACCACTTGAAAATCTTTAAAAGGAAACCTTTTTTAAGGATATATTTTAAACTTCTCCCACTTACGGTTACCAATACTACAATCTCAAAGGTTATGGAAATAAAAAGCTGAATTCCAAACATTTTATTCAGAAATTTAAATGTTTATAAAATGCTGCATGTAACACTTGATCAACATTATTAGACCAGAGGTATAAATTGTTAGATCTATGGTCATTCTAATGTGTTTAGTTCAGTTAAAGATTAGTAATCACTGTGTAAAGGTGTCACCATGCTTAAAGAAAGCAAACCTATCAAAGTTGAGCGTGCTCGAATTCTAGATTTCCATAAGCAAGGTTTGTCACAGCGGGAGATCGCAGCTTAGGTAAATCGCAGTAAAACTGTGAATTGCAACTTTCTAAAGAACAGTTAAAATTATGGAAACAAACAGATACATTCCAAACATTTTATTCAGAAATTTACATGTTTAAAATGAGACATTTTACATTTAATCAAAAGTATAAGACCAGAGACAAACATTTTACGAAATTGTACGAAACGTGTATGAAAACATTCAACAACCAAATATAATATTGAGTTCTACCTCCACTGGTTTTAATGACTTCAAAAATTATTTCTTGCGTGCGAGAAATAAGCGTTTCTATTAAAGTGTGGGGAACGTTGCTCTGGCTTCTGAAGATGGCTTCACGAACTTCATTTTTTGTTGAATATTGTTTGCAATTTCGATAAACATATCTTGTCATCCATCCCCAAGCATTTTCAATTGGGTTCAAGTCCGGTGAGCATGAAGGGTGTCCCAAGAGATGGACCCCATTTTATTGTATAGTGTATATTTCATTTAAAACAGAGGGCTTAAAAATAATATTATACAGTCTTCGTTCGCGCCGAACAACACTTATATATTCCATTAATAACTTGAACAAATAATATAACCCTGTGATAATATACAGGGTGTTTCAAAAGTCTTGGGAACATTACAAATGCGTATATCTCATGAACTATTCCAGGTAGAAAAATGAAACTGGTGCCATTTTAAAGCTTGCTTAATCAAGTTTTTGGTCAAGTTTTTGGTCATACTAATAAAACAAAACCAACCGGTGCTTTCAGAGATAAGGACCCACGCTAATTTTGACCACATCGTTAGGGTTAGGGTCAACGTCAGGGTGGAGGTAAAAGTTAGGGTCAGCTTTAGCGTTAGGGTTTACGGTTTGGGTAAAAGTTAACATCTGTCATAATCTGTGAACATATCAATAAACCACTGTGTTTGAATAAGTATGTTTCATTTTAAATTTAAAAAAAGCACAATGATATCGTGGGTGCAGCGTTCGCATTTGAAATGCATGAAAATAAATCTGTTATTTATTTTATTGTAATATAATTTGAAAATTATAATTATCATTAAATAAGTATATAAATGTTCATACGGGATTAAGGGTATTAATCAGAAGTGCACAGAGGCGCTTATTGATTTGAGGAATAAGCCAAATATGTCCTATGTATGTTGAATGATTATGTATTTAATTAAATGCATTTAAATGTATGTAATTTATTTACACCCGTTCTACAACATCAATCCTGAGTATATACTTGAACCACACCACGTAAATTTAATATAAAAAATTACCCCAAAAAGAATACAAAGGCATTATGAAATTATGAGCTGTTCTCAATGGGCATAATATACCACATATAATCCAAGGCGTACTTATCCATATGAGCGTTTGCATTTATACGAAAACACACACACACACACACAGACATATATATATATATATATATATATATATATATATATATATATATATATATATATATATATATAAGAGCTGTGATACAGCGAAACAGCCTCTATATGGATGACTATACAAATCTTGAGGTATCACTTACATTCATTCAGTGTCATATGATAGCGCATGGGTAGGAGCGCCGACTGTCAGCTCAACGGTTGCGTTTCACTCCCGGCTTGAGGCACTAACTGGTCCAGCCGCACTGAAAAGCTGTGATACAATGAAACAGTCTGTATGTTGATGACTATAAATATATATATATATATATATGCCTAAATGAATAAATGCGAAAGTTATTTGTTTCATTTATCACTCCGATATTATAATCAAAACGGGTTACTGTTATTAAAATTAAAATCTTGATGTACTGTATATATAGTTAAGATAAACAATTAATAGATAACCTTTTGACTGCCTAAGTAGTACAACCATTTTTAACTGTTCATAATTAATTCATGTTTAGTATTATTAATTTGGAATTGCATTGGCTTATGTTGGCTATGTCTATGCTACAGTTTCGTCAATATTAACAGTAATTAATTAAAGTTATTCAATAAATACATTTAATAAATAAATCAGAAAATAAAAAACATCGGCTACCTGACCACCTTACCGACGGTTATGACTTGGAGGGAGAGTGTAGTTATCTTGCCACATAATACAAATTAACAGCTGCGAACCGCAAAATTATTCGCCGCGTAAAGAGATTAACGAGAAATATTGACAAAACAAGACAGCTCCGTGGTCTTTAACGTAGCTTTTATGAATAACGAATTGCTTCCTTACTATATATATATATATGACTCATATCAAAATACAGGCAATCCCTATTGACTTGGTTCTATTTCCAGAGAAATGTTTGACTGAACTAAACGGAAAACGTTACGTTGATCTTCGAACTACATTCTCTAATTTGTTTTATTTCATTATTCACTGATGATCTAAATTGGTCTCTAACCACCTTTATATCAAAAATAAAAGGTCAGCCTACCTCAATGAAACCATAGAACGTATCTGAAGTATATAACGTATAGTGTTTTAAATAAATAAGTATATATATATATATATATATATATATATATATATAATATTTATAAATAAATATTAAATTATGAACAAATTTTTGTGGTACAGAATTTTATCAAGCTTTTAAATAGGAAACGCGTACTCATAGCGAGTCGAGAACAATAGCACAAGAAAAAAAAGAGAGGAAAAGTATAGTAATATATTTAATCGTCGGAAGACATTCGATTAAAAACTTTTAAAAAGAATAAAAAGATTGACTAAAACTAAATCCCAACGTACCTTTCAACCGACACATTTTCAAGGGAAACGTCGACGAATATTGCTTAAAGACGGGGAAAAGAGTAACGTGGAGAGAAAAAAACAGGGAGATTGAATATCGGCATTATAATTCGAAAAGACAATATATGGACTTAAGAGGCAAAGTATTTTTTTAGAAGTCTCTAAATAAGTCCAATTTGTGAGACAACTATGTTTTGCCTACAAAGCGATGGTTTTCGCATTGTTACACTCACGGCCTCTAAAACCATGAGATGGTGTTTAGAACGGGCCTTCTGTACAATACGAAAACATCCATCGGAGTACGCCTCACCGCTATATATATATATATATATATATATATATATATATATATATATATATATATATATATATATATATATATATATTATATATATATATGTATATATATATATATATATATATATATATATATATATATATATGTGTATATATATATATATATATATGTATATATATATGTATATATATATATATATATATATATATATATATATATATGTGTATATATATATATATATATATGTATATATATATGTATATATATATATATATATATATATATATATATATATATATATATATATATATATATATATATAATGTATATTGGGTGGCCCAAAATGGTTGCCCATTTTCTCATCCACTTGAAAGCAGCTGACACGTTTTCTTACAAACACGTTCATTCTGCCCAATGCAGCAGAGAAATTTCGCTTGAAGATGTTTTCTAAGCTGAATGTTTCCGGTGTTGTTCTTCTCACCGGAACCATATATTTGGAACTAAAACCGGAATATTAAAATGTTCATTTTCTTTTCTGAGTCATTCACTTTATTGTTGGAAAATATTGACCTAATCAGTGGATCTTATCTATTTTAACTAATTGGTTCATTTCTTATATAAAATTACTAACTATATTGTACAAAATGTGCCTATTTGATTGAGTCGCTCATGAACTGTTTAATAATTTTAAAAAGTCGAACATAAACCTTCTTTTAACTTATCGAAAACTAACTGTAATTATATGTAATCCAATCAGAAGACATACTGGTTGGAACTGTGTAAGAAATCATCGTAGATGATGGAAGTTATTAACTTTGAAAAGTGTAATTATTGTAAACATCTGAATGATCGCTATTTTCATTTTTTTTTTAAATAGCATTATTTGTATAATTTATATTATTTGAACCATTTTCTTCTATATTTGATGTTATTCTCACAACGTTTCTGCCGATGTATACTTCTTACCTTCTTTAGGTGATTCTTGTTTAACTTGGACACGAGAAATGATTATGAATTACAAACTGAACACCTTATTTAACTCACGAGGGTCAATTATTTTCGTTCGGTTAGTCAGAACCGGATACACATCTTAAATATTTGTTTTCCTTTTACTCTTATTTGATGTCGCTTGTAAATAGGATTGAACCTTCAACTCTCAGAGACTCTCATTTAGAACTGATTGTTACTTTCACCTCTATTTGTTGCGTCACGTTTGCACGATACATGAGTTCGATATAGTCGAAGGTTACATCGTCGAAACGTTGTGAGAATAATAAGCAAGATAAGAATAGCAGACTTAATAATTTGAATAATACGAATTTTCAATACCAATCTAAAAAATGTCGAAACAGCATAATTATGTTTCTCTAAACAATTATGTTAATCTTATTAGTAATGAAATTGACGCGTGTATAGTGGGAAGAATGTCTGGTTCCCAAAAATAAACTTTTAAATACTTATATGAATCAAACATATATATTATTGCAAGAATTGTGTAAAAAATTCGTTTATATCCATCATTGGAGTCGCGGACCTAAATAAGTCGTAACTTTGTGAATGTTTCAAAAGGTCGGAGTCATTTTTTTTTAAAATTTAATTATTGTTTCAATCACATCAAAATGTCTAATCTGCTCACCCAACGTCGATTCTGGTTGCTTATCAGGACTACTTGTCCTCTCAAATGCTAAGCGAGATATTCGGGCATGTGACACTAAAGTTCTGAGTATGTGCTGAAGACTACACACTCTTGAGAAGAGCGGTGAAAACATGCTGCAAGAGTAGTGAGGAGAGGGGAGACCAGTAATTGGGGGTACAAACGTGATCACTGTGCTATATGCTGATCCAGAATAGGCCTGCACACTCACTTCAGACGCTGCAATTCGGTAACAGAAGTATCTGAGGAACAGAACTCAATTATCTCACGAGACAGAAGGGTGCTTACAGAATTTTAGGTTATAAATATTCCATGGAATATGCCCTACTTTCCACGCACATCTTTCAAAGAAAAAAATATAGGCATCGCGTCCTTGCGAGAATATATGTAGATAGGTTTTTATTTCTAATCAATGTCATTTCTTTCACTCTCATAAACACAAATGAAATCAGCGGACAGACGAACATATGCCTATCATAGTATTATAGGCTATTGTTTCATCTATATACTTAAAAATAAAATATCAAGCTATTTATTATGTTAAAAAGGAGGATAGAACACTGGTCTATGGGTTGGTTTTTGTGACAAATAAAGTTATTCAAATAGCATATCCATTAAGATAATTCGAAATTAAATAAATGTTCTAGTATTTTGTCAAATATTCGTGTTTATATCACTATGCATTAAAAAGATATGCCAATTTGAATTTACAGAAATTGAGGAAACGTCTCTAAAATCGTGTACATTGACCTGTACATCTTATAAAATTTATATTTTTTACAAAAAGACATCAATCAATAATTTTGTAGCCTGTTTGTGCATTATTTGTGAGTAATTAGATTTCTATGAACTTCAAATACAGTGCTTATCCTATTTCCCATTTTTCATACTCTTTTTAGTTTTTTGAAGACAGTTTTGTCAAAATTGGGTCTATTAGCGCATTAATTTTGCCAGGAAAATTCATATGTAGTGCTTAATACATCCAAAACATGTCTACTCCACATACCAAACCATAGTATTTTCTCAAAAGTAATTTTATATGCTTTTCACATTACAATTATAAGACACCTTTCAAACCACCAATTGCCACGGATTATAACCCTACCTAAGAGTCCCATATTGAAACTATTCGACGTAACATTCACTGGAATAAATATATAAAAGATATTGGCAGGTCTGCTCCCAAGAAGGTGGGGTTAATTTGCCGTGCTATAACACTTATCTCACCTGCAACTGCCCCATATCTATACAAAGCCACCATTCGCTTGTTGTAACATATGTGCTGGTTAACCAACAACTAGTCTCTCCCTCTCAAACAGAGTCTTAAAAGAACCTCTAATCTAATAGGTGTCACACTGTGTACCAAGCTCCAGTTCATGTCTCATCGCAACACGTTTACAACTATGTGCTTGTTTTCTAAATACTTAAATGGAGTGTACTCTGACGAGCTTACTTCACTTGTCCCCCTCAACGGAAATACCTCCGACTAACGCAACAATCATCAACATCTCACCTATTCACTGTAGAGGTCTCTAGATGTCGGAATAGATTTTGATAAAAAGTGAAAGAAGGATTCTAGATGTAAGGTTTAGGAACATTTTATTTTGATTTTAATTGTCGTAAGTGGACGGAAAATTTGTGCAAAATAATTATGTTCCGAGAATTAATTTTACCTACCATAGGACGGGTAGAATTCTAGTAGTATTATAAAATATACTTTTACTTTCCCTGCTGAATCATGATTATTTTTTTGTTTTCCCCGATAGTTGCTATTATTATTATTATTATTATTATTATTATTATTATTATTATTATTATTATTATTATTATTATTATTATTATTATTAATAATAATTATAATAATAAATAAGGTGCTTTGTTACATTAGGATACGAACTAA
>OY744521.1:14351620-14394120 GCA_963556195.1 Sepiola atlantica | reverse complement strand
TATGTTGCTTATATATATATATATATATATATATATATATATATATATATATATATATATATATATATAATACTCTATTAGATTAGTTCTTAGGGTCGTAATATAAAAAGTATATTATGAAAATTAACATGAAAAAAATGTATTAATCAGTAATATAACCAGCATGTTCATTAATTACACGCTCACAATGACGTAATAATTGTTCTACTTGCTCATAATATTAATTATCTGGAATGTCTATTAGCACTCGCAGCGCCTCAATCTTCACCTCCTCGGAATTATGAAATGTAGTTTTCCGTAGTTCTGTCTTCAGTTTATGGAACAACCTGCGGTCGCATATGTTGAGAATAGGGGCTCTGCTTCAATGTAACAATTCCTCCGCTTTCAAAAAATCAACTGGTTCCACGTGAAACATGACAGCCGGCATTGTCATGTTGCCATGCAACAGCACGGAGATGAATTGGATTTTTCCTCAAATTTCGCCACTTCGTACAACAATCAGTTACAAACTCTATGTAACCAGCACTATTCAGATAAGTTGTACATGTGTACACATTTTCATAAGCAACCAATGAACAGACAAAAAGTTATTAATACACTCTATTTACTTACCTAACAGAGTATATATATATATATATATATATATATATATATATATATATATATATATATATATATGTGTGTGTGTGTGTGTGTGTTTATCGTTCAAGTTTTAAAGTATTGCATGGAAAGTTAATAAAATTGAAATATAAGCCAAATTAGCAATACAAGATTAATTTTTTTTTTCTTACATTAATCCTATCGATTACGGAATAAAATTCCTTCTTCAGGGGTGACAAGTAATGAGTCATTTTTTTTTTTTTTTTCATCAAAAAACAAGAATAAAGAAACTTATTTCTTTTTTAATTTGATAAACGTCTTTGATGGTACGACGTCATCGCCGTGCTGTTATGAAATGGCGGGTCGGATACAAAAACCGGTGTCGAACGAGAGATGCGTTGGCACGCTGTCAAGTAATGTGTGTGTTTATCGTTCAAGTTTTAAAGTATTGCATGGAAAGTTAATAAAATTGAAATATAAGCCAAATTAGCAATACAAGATTAATTTATTTATTTATTTTTTTATTTTTCTTACATTAATCCTATCGATTACGGAATAAAATTCCTTCTTCAGGGGTGACCAGTATTGAGTCATTTTTTTTTCTTTTTTATATATATATATATATCGTTGCCTGACATTTTAATGTCTGTAAGTTACGTTGAGTACAGAGAAAAAAGTGATGGCAACAAAGTACGCTAAAATATCGAATGTCAAGCATGGAAAAATAGTCACAAGAAATTAAGCGCCGGCTCAGGTTCGAACTCACCACCTCTATATATTGATGCAGTGATTTCGTTGGATAACTATGAGCCATGAACATTTTTAGTTTTATATTTTCATATTAGGTTTTTATTCCTGTTTTTATGTATAGTTGAGTCATTAGATTCAGAAGTAGGTAGGAGGCGATGGAGGGGAAATTAGAAAAGCCATGAGTTCACGGTTATACGTTGGTAGGAAACACATTTTCTTCAAAACTAGAAAAAATAGCTGTCATCTCTTTGTATTTTTATAACCTTTTCTTACTAAGTAAGTAAAAATAAAAGTTTCTTATCATTATAAGATATTCACAAATGTTAGCAATATAAGTTAAGTACAAATTATTTTTTTAGCAAGACGGTAGCAAAAGACATAAAACTTTGAACTTTTATTGCATATATCAGCATCCCAAATTCTCAAGTCATTATCAACGATGAAGTTCAGTGTAATGTACAGATGAACGTATGCGTAACGATAACTGTAATAGTTTTATCTGTTTATTTTTTCTCTTCTGTACTGCCTCTTTGTCACAAAAGAAACGTGAATTGTCCTTCTATAATCTATCGTAATGTAAATGCTAGTAAATCATTTATAGCTGAGCAGATTAAGGAAACATCGTTCATTTTGGTAAGCAAGCATGAAACTTGGCACGATTGCTCACAATGGTCTACTCTTCCGAAAAAACTTTTGGGCCACTCAAAAAATCCAAGATGGCCGCCATTTTCAAGATGGCCGCCATTCTGAAATCCAATATTGCTAGTTTACAAAGTATCTAACCGATTTTCACAATTTTTGAGTCAAATTATATGTTTTAGGGGATGCGAAACAGTAAATAACACAAAAATAACCGATAAATGAGTCCTACAATCCACAAAGGTACATATATGGGATGAATTTAAGCAAATATTGTCAATTTTTGACACAACCAGGGCATAACGGTGACATCACTGCTGTGAAACTCAGCATGGGGTCCAGTATCAACTGATTACGGACACACTGTTCATGTTTCAGTGTCCCAAATGCTATCTAATAAGCCCCATGGACAAAATAATGTTCAGTCTGTTAGATAGCCGCACCTGAATTGACAGGATATGCCAGCGCGGGAGAGCCGAGTCAAAGGTAACGGGGCTATAGTTACCTGGATGGTGTACAGATCGCACGGGACTTAAATGATACTGGATGAACGATCGGGCTAGGTGTAGGGAACCTACCTTTCTGAACCTAGTTGTATCCCATATCTGAATGTGTCAAAATATATTCGGTAACTGTGGTTATAGGTGGTAAAAGGATAAACCCTCGGCCTGAAGCCTATAACATTTACAGAATGTCTATTGAGAAGACGTCAAATGTGAAAACTGATTGGAGCAAATGCTGCCTATGTCAGACAGATAAAACCGGAGAGGATCTCAGTAGTCCCATTCCAGGTCGCAGTAAATCAGATGGATATTCAATGCTGGCTACAAATATTCCTCTTTTTCAAGAACTCTGTCAGATGCCCATGATTATTAATCCTGCTAGGCTCGATGAAGGTGATGGTATTGAAGATACATTGCGGCAAAACAATGCTCAGTACCATCAGAGTTGCCGTGCTTTGTTCAAAAATACCAAACTTGATCGGGCCAGGAAAAGGGCATCTGACGCTCAGGAACATACTGACAAGAGTTGTTCAAAGACTCGAAGAGTGAGTTTAAAGCCAGAACAATGTTTCATCTGAGACAAAGAATTTCTAGATGATGGACAAAGACGTGAAGTCATGACAATGGGGCTCAGCAGTAGGCTCAATGAATGTGCCACAACTCTAGGTGAATGTAAAATTCTTGCCCGATTGAGTGCTGGTGATGCCATTGCACAAGAGTTGAAGTATCATAAAGATTGTTTAACAACTCTTTACAACAGGGAAAGATGTCACCTTGCTGCTCTACAAAAACAGGAAAATGAAGATTCTCAGAAAAAAGGAATCCATCTATTGGTATATTCAGAGCTTCTTGCTTATATAGTTGAAACTAATACGAACAGTGATGCACCAGTTGTGTTTAAACTTGCAGATCTCATCACACTGTATAATCAACGACTTGAACAGTTGGAACTGCATGAAATTGCCTCATATGTTCCCTCAACAAGACTGAAAGAGAAGCTTTTGTCAGATATACCAGCACTTGAAGCTCACAAGAGTGGGAGAGATGTTATCTTGTCCTTTACAGAGGATACAGGGTCAATCTTGTCAAAAGCTTCAGAATTTTCTGATGCTGTTATACTCAATAAAGCTGCTAGTATTTTGCGAAGACACATGCTTGCTCATGAATGGAAATTTAATGGTAGATTCCGTGCAGACTCAGTGGGAAATTCTATTCCTCAATCACTACAACAATTTGTTTGTATGGTGGAGCACGGCGTCGATATCAAGTCGCAACTGGAATTAGGTTCATCAAAGACAGACTTGGCTGTAGCTCAGCTCCTGCAGTACAACTGCTACAGTCACAAAAGCAATTCATCCACATTCAGACATTCACACAATCGTGAGACTCCCTTTCCCATCTTTATGGGCCTATTTTTGTATGGGAAAACACGAAAACGAGGACTTGTGGAACTGTTACATGACCATGGACTAAGCATTTCATATGACAGGGTGCTTGAAATATCTGCTCAATTGGGTGATGCCGTTGTTGACAGGTACACTGAAGAGAGTGTTGTGTGCCATACAGAACTTAGGAAAGGTCTTTTCACCACATCAGCTATGGACAATATAGATCACAATCCGTCTGCAACAACAGCTACAACATCCTTTCATGGTACCAGTATCTCACTATTTCAACATCCAACGTCTGACAGTGATGGTGAACTGCGTGAGCCACTTATGATCAAAAATCATAGTATAAAACGGGTGCCTGAACTTCCAGAATCTTTCACAAACATTCATCCTGCATATCTAAAGAACAGGACTCCGTCGCCTCCAGAGTTCGAATATCCAACAAGTGTCGATATTGACTTTCCCAGGCTTTTGTTAGCAAATGAATGTCAGTGGCTAGAAAAGGTTCATCTGACACAAAGCATTGATGATGACGTTAACATAACCTGGTCGGCACACCATGCTTCTGAGAAGAGAGGTTTAGATTTCAAAGTGAGCATTACATCAATTCTACCTCTCCTCCGAGAACAAGCCCACTCAGTTGCCACAATACGACATGTTATGGAGAGGATTAGAGAGACAATAGCGTTCCTCAACCCAGGGCAAATTCCAGTCATAACTGCTGATCAGCCACTTTATGCATTGACCAAGCAAATACAATGGCACTGGCCTCAGCAATATGGTGAAAATAAGTTCGTCATCATGTTTGGCGGCTTGCATGTTGAAATGGCTGCACTGAAGTCAATTGGGTCGCTTCTAAAAGCAAGTGGTTGGATAGAAGCCATTGTAGAAGCAGATATAGCTTCGTCTGGTATTGCAGAATCTTTCATCACTGCTTCAAGTGTTACTAGGACACGATACGCTCACCAGATTACTGTATGTAGTCTCTACACACTGATGAAAAAAGCATACGAGTATTACATTGCAGATACTTCTTTCGAGCAAGATGCGTCAGTTATCTTAAGCTTTGATGAGTGGTGTGAGAAGCGAAAAGCAGAGAGCCCGCAATTCAGTTACTGGTATCTAGTGCTTTCAATGGAACTGACCATACTATCTCTGGTACGTTCTTTCAGGGAAGCTGACTTCAGACTTTATGTCGAAACACTGATGGAGCTGATACCATACTTCTTTGCCAACAATAACTACAACTATGCAAGATGGCTATCAGTTCATCTGAAGGACATGCTGTGCTTAGAGCAGACCCATCCTGATACGCATTTGCAATTCAAAAGTGGCAAATTTGTTGTCTTCAAGTCATTGCGACCATTTTCTTCTATGGCCATTGATCAAGCACATGAACAGGAAAATGCAATCATCAAAGGAGAGGGTGGGGTCGTAGGTGTGACAGAGGATCCTTCAGCACTACGAAGATGGATGGTAGCAGGGCCAGAAGTGAGTCGTCTTACTGAAGAATATGAAGCACTGTCATCGAACAAGGATGTTACTGAAAACATGAAACACAGAGAACAAACAAGTCAATCCCAGAAAGCTTTCTATGGCAAATTAACAAAGCTCACGGCTGTCATCAATGAAATGGGCAATCCATTTCAAGAAGAATCATCCGATCTACTCACTCTGGATACAAAGATTATAGCATCGGAAACCGCAGCTGAAGCTGTTCGCATGCACTATGGGAATGGCAGGACTCGCTTTAAAGAGTTCATGAAGACCTTAGAGGGAGAAAACCGGGCTGCTTTCTATTCCAAAATCAAAAGGAACAACATAGACTTCTTTGACCAGACACAAGAAGCAGCAGTGACTGATGCCAAACATAAAAGTTTGAAAGATGACTGTCGCCTATTCTCTAAACTATTCATATCTTGCCAATCCAGGGAGTGTGACCTGATGGAATTCTTTAAACATGAGAACCAGTCCTTTCCTGCATCGTTGAGTGTAAATGGAAACCTCTACAGTGGTACAAAGTCTCAACTTGCATTGCTTCTTCAGTCCAAAGTTACATGTCCAGATTCAGTTCCACATGTGTCAGTCATCATCATCGATGGTTCAGCATTGGTAAACACAATACCACCCTGCAAATCAAAAACCTTCGAAGAGTATGCACAACTTGATTTTTTTCCAAAGGTACTGAAATTCAGTTCAGCATACGAGAGGACTGGCATTGTTTTTGATGTTTACTTACCAACAAGTTTGAAAGCTGAAACACGGACAAAACGTGGACAAGGTGAAAAGCGTCGGGTAACCCACAAGGGCAAGCTCCCTCCCAACTGGCGAAATTTCTTGAGGGATGATGACAATAAAACAGCTCTCTTCAAGTTTCTGGCTGATAGAATCACTTCACTAGCACAGGATCATGAAAATCTCGTGGTAATCACCAGAGTTGCAGATGTTGTTAGCAATCAGAATATCAGTTTTGAAGGACTAGCACCTTGCAACCATGAGGAATCAGACACAAGGATGTTTGTACACGCAAAACATGCAGTTAATCATGGTTACAAAACAGTACTGCTGAAAGCTAATGACACAGGTGTCCTTGTCATTGCCATCACTGTATTTCCAGTCTTGAAAGAGTTGGGCCTGGAGTCAATGTTCATTGAATTTGGTCAAGGAAATGACACAAGGTTTATTCCAGTACATGAAGTCATCAGCGTACTTGGCCCTGAAAAAGTTAAAGGCTGGTCCTTTTTCCATGCCTTTACTGGTTGTGACAATGTGTCAGCCTTTCGATATAAAGCTAAAAAGACAGCATTTCAGACATGGAATGTTTTACCTGACGTGACGGACGTATTTGTCAAGCTGAGCAGTCATCCACCAGTCATAACAAGTGAGGACCAAGCAGTTATTGACCAGTTTGTCATCACAATGTATGACAGATCTACCTCCCTCACAGAAATAGATGCTGTAAGATTGGACATGTTTGCTCGTAAACAGAGACCCTATGACTCCATACCTCCAACTAAAGCAGCTTTAACTGAACACACAAAGCGTGCAACATATCAAGCAGGGTGCATTTGGAGTCAAGCAACATGCTGTCACATGGAAATTGATAGTCCTGGCGAGTGGGGGTGGAAGAAGCACGGCAATACATGGAAGATATTTTGGACAACACTTCCGCCAGTTGCAGAAAGCTGCAAGGAACTAACAAAATGCGGATGCAAGACACAATGCTTTGGAAGATGCAAATGCTATGAATTCGGCCTTCCATGTACAAATTTATGCAGCTGCAATTGCGAGTGTTGAACGTGTGAATCCTGATGAAAACACAAGAACAAGAAGAGAAAAATGCGGGATAAACTGACATAAGTGTGTAAAATATAGCCTTTATTACACTCAAATGGTGTTAAATCTTTATTTTGTCGTCAGAAATGGCTTTGTTGACATCAGAAACATATAAATTGATATATAATATGTGGAAATCGGTCAAAAATGAAGCATTTAGTTCACAAAATGATAAATTTTACCATCCGTGGCAGCCATCTTGAAAAATAGCGGCCATCTTGGATTTTTTGAGTGGCCCAAAAGTTGTTCGGAAGAGTAGACCATTGTGAGCAATCGTCCCAAGTTTCATGCTTGCTTACCAAAATGCACGATTCTTCATCATTTTTGACTTAAGCTGCTCAGCTATTACAGCAAGAATGCATCTTCCTACAACAATTGCAAATACATTACCTTTCCTCTTCCGTGAATCTTCCATCAAACAGAATTTTTATTAATCGAGTTTCTTTCTAATAACTTTGCATCCGTGGAACACATTACCAGGGTATAACATCTCGAACCACTATAACACGGTGGGTTACAATTCCAATGGCAATACATGCTAATCAAACCATCGTCTTAAGCAATAAAATGTTGTCCATCCTTCATATTTCAATCCTTTATCTGAATACGACGAAACTGTATTAAATATTAAAATCGACGAATGTGCTTAAAAATTATGTAATTTCCAAAAAACGAACCAATGTAGGGAGAAAATGTGTGAGAAAGTAAATTATTTTTATTATTATTAAATGTTTATTTAAGCTTATTTTTCAATTACATTGTAATAATTCATATCGGTTCTTTTTCTTTAATTCGGGAAAACAATGGCGTAGAACTCGAACGCTTTACGTAAAAGCATGTGAAACCTTAATATTTGAGTGAGTGACAAAACAATATACAAAAAAATAGCTTTCATTTGAATTAAGTATCACGTTATTTCAGAAGGCCTTTAAATGTAATAATAATTTTTTAAACGACATGATTGAGTTTTTTGGCGGTGTATTTTACTTTTTTAAGATACCGTCTTCACTTTATATATCTCTATGTGTATCACGAAACATTGTATTTTAGACCAGCCTTGAGTCCTAAGGATAATTAAATGTTTGCTTGTTTTTTTTCTTGTTTAATTTTTATATAATAATAATTACCTTCATGTCATGAGAAAATTTTCTTTTTTGTGTGAAATTAAATGGGCGATTAAAATGGGTGTTTCGTATGACGGAAATAAATAAATGTGAAACCGAACTGTCGCGTTTCATTTAAATGGTTTTGTATTCAGACTGATCTGTACATAAACAAATACACACAATTCATACTTGACAAAATGCATGTAATAATTTTAGAAAACAGAACAAAAAGAACAGAAAATTATTATTGTCTGATAAAATTAAATACTTACTTAAGCAAAATGTATGTAAGACGCCAGTTTACAAGTGCACATACATGCTAATCAATATGCACGGATATGAGATAAATATGTCTATGCCTTTAATTGATGTATAATAGTGACGTCACACGTTGTGGTAGCGTAATTTGAAATTTAGTGAATATTTTAGTTGTTTTCACATATTTTTCTATATCAATAATAGTATTAAAATGTATAAATGATATATGTCAACAAGAAATACAATGACGTAGTCGCATTACTAAATTAGCAACATGAGTACATATGTTGATGCGAAGAAAGATGGTCTCCAGTGTAATATGGATTTGCTGGTGGTAAAAAAGATGGCTGCTTCCTAGTCAGATAAAGTACGTTGTAGAATGAATTACATCGAAATAATTTGGTCTATCTGAACAGCCTGGACCGACAATAAAGAAAAATCAATGGTTAGGTAGAATCTAATTTCGATTTCTCGCAGACATCGTTATTTAGACATAACGTGTAAATCCAACTGACTGTATTTTATATATTAGATATAAATTGAACAAGAACAGCGGAAGGTCTAATACTAAACGTTTCGCCCGACTGTTGCGTGGGCTTTTTCAAGAGTAAAAAAAATGCTAAAAGTGAAAAAGAATGTGATTTGCCACTTTTAGCATTGTTTGCTCTTGAAAAAGCCCAGGCAAATGTTGGGCAGAACGTTGAATCTTAGGTTTTCCACTGCTCCTTTTTAATTCATACCGTCGGATTATTTAATCCTTTCAGTTATTATTATTATATATATATAAATTCCCGAAACAGTTTTTCATGGTAAACAACTGATGATCCCTTAAAATAGTGTTAGAAACTAACTAATATAATAACTATAAAAAATAAATTGACTTACATGAGTGATTTTCCACTAGAAGACTTGAGACTATAAGTTGTTTTTTTTGTTTTTTTTTTTTTTTAATTCTTTTTTTTTTTTTTTTAAATTTTTTTTTGTTTTTTTAAATTTTTTCTTTAATTTTTTATTTTTATTTAAAAAATTTTTTTTTTTTTTTTATAGTTTTAATTGTTGAGAAACTTCCGAGACTATATATATATACACATATATATATATGTTTTACACATACCTTCACTCGATCGTAACATCAAAATGTATTAGTTGATCGTTCTTAACCACATATTATTTTCATGATACGATATAGATTTTCTACAATGTTATATAATATTAAAACCAATTCCAGTACTCCTTTGAAAATTCTAATGTGTTGGTTAAGTCAATGGTGTTATTTACTAGTAATATGAATGGCTGATATCAAAGTGTTTTAACGTAACAGTTCTCTTTCATGAATATCTCTATATGTATTCATGCCGCTTTTTCTCGGGATTTCTCTTTGTATGCCCACCATGACGTTTGTCTCTACACAGATTACAAATCACACAGGCAATTTTTCAATCGATCCATACATCTATTTACTGCTCGCTCAGACCCTGTTTCATGATAAATTAAAATGTATTATCATCACTTCAAAGTTAAACTACCTTAAACATCAGTGTTATGCAGAATGAAAATTGATATATTTCTAATCAAATGTAAAAGTATACATATTAGTACGATGTCAGTTGTGTTGTGGAATGGGGATAAGCGCGGACAGTGGGTTCGAAGTGCCGGGTTCGACTTCTCTTTCAATAATATGCCTTAAAAAGGTATGGATCCATATATCCTTGTTCACATTATAGATTCAATAGTAGTATAGATTAAACTACCAATCTTTGGTTGTGCAACTACGTGTCGGAGGAGGAAAACTTAAAAAGAAAACCAATCTTTCTGTGCTAATATCGGCATTTTTTGCATATATACATATATATATATATATATATATATATATATATATATATATATATATATATATATATAGTCTCGGAAGTTTCTCAACCATTAAAACTATATAAAAAAAACAAAAAAAAAACATATAGTCCCAAGTCTTCCAGTGGAAAATCACTCATGTAAGTCAATTTATGTTTTACAGTTATTATATTAGTTTGTTTCTAACACTATTTTAAGGGATCATCAGTTGTTTACCATGAAAAACTGTTTCGGGAATTTAAATATATATATATATATATATATATATATATATATATATATATATATAATATTTATTAATAAATATTAAATTATTTATATATATATATATATACATATACATCAAGATAAGCGTTTAAAATTTAAATTGGATGAAGTGCCATACGGTTTAAATCATCAATTTGTTCAAACAAGCGGTATATAAAAAATTGTGTTATTTCCTTAATCCATGAATTATCAAGATAATGCTCTAATGACCTGAGAAAAATCAGACCGATAACTCAGTAAAGTGTACTGTAATGCAAACATTTGAAAATATAAAAATATAAAAGATAACAAATATAAACCATTTAATTTTTTTTAATATGCAAAGAAAATTGTCACAATTGAGAAGTATAAAAAAAGCGTGTAAGCAAATTCGAGGATTCAAAGTGTGAGACAAAAGTAAGGGGGCGGAGAGTTGAGGCTAATCCAGCCATCCTTAGTTGTGAAAAGATCAAATTAAGGAGAAAGTGTCTAAAGCTATAATATTACTTCCTGGACCGAGTAAAAGATGGTTTGTTTGAACGGGAGAGAACAAGAGTATATTTTTTTAATATTTTTTGCATTTCAGTAAACTTTACT
This sequence comes from Sepiola atlantica, assembly GCA_963556195.1. NCBI lineage: Eukaryota > Metazoa > Mollusca > Cephalopoda > Sepiida > Sepiolidae > Sepiola > Sepiola atlantica. The sequence goes on along the minus strand of OY744521.1, from coordinate 14,382,843 downwards.
GATTATCCGTCTGATTTTCCTCTGGTGATGAGAGCATAGCTTTGATAATCCAGGGTTTAAAGAAAGAAATCAGTTTTTTTTTATATAACCTTTGTTTTAACAAATAAATGATTTAGAAACTATTGCATTTTATCCAATTGTTATTCCCGTCACCTATCTATCTGCTTATACTACTGCGCTATCTCGTATATCGAACATTGCCTATTCAAGATGAGATATAATGTATAGCTATATATATATTTGAATCAAATGTTATAATATATATATATATATATATATATATATATATATATATATATATATATATATATTATAACATTTCATTCAAATATATATATATGTTTCAGATTTTAGATTTTAGATTTTTTGTTTTTTGTTTTTAGATTTTTTAGATTTTTAATTTTTAATTTTATTTAACGTCCTCAATTTTTGAAATGTTAAATTTCTTTTCTTCTTCTCTTTCTCTATCCCTCCATTTCATTCCCTCCAAATATGATCTGAAGTTAAGATCGGATTCTAACTCTTCCTGATGAGATCTCAGTTTATAGTAACTGTTGATCGATAACATCGACATGCCAGTGTCGCAGATTTTGTACATGTCTGTGTAAATAAAATTATCATATATATATATATATGTATATATATATGAATGTGTGCGCATGAGCGTGTAAGATTCTATTCATGAACAAATGTCCAATAAGTATCACCCCAAAAGACTACCTCATGACAAGCGTACATGTAAGGTTGTTTATTACTGTACAATAGATTGGGTTTCGAATCCAGCTTGAAAATAATCACTGTTCCTTACTACGCTGCTCATTTCCATGTATATATAATGATTTATGTATACGTATCATTAGTACATCGAATATATATATATATATATATATATATATATATATATATATATATATATATATATATATATATATATGTATGTATATACATATATTACTATTTCATGTATCCACAAAATTTTCTAAGAGGATATAATTTATTTATGTATCAATGTTCAGTATTTACTTCAACAGTGCTCGATGCATAAGTAGAGCTATGTAGTAAGCTATGAAAATATATTCATGGCAATTAAGCTACAGAGAGGATGCAACGCGGGGGCCTCCGTGTAGCTTAATTGCCATAAATATATATTTTATAGCTTACTATATAACTATATATATATATATATATATATATATATATATATATATATATATATATATATCAGAGGAAGCATTATTTTAATCAATTAAACAGACGAGTGAAAAAAAAAGGAAAATTGTTAAAATGACCTTAAGGCCTTATCGTCTGACCCTCTGAGAGGAAACGTCAGAAAGGTAAATTTTTTTTTTTTATTTACCATTCTGACGTTTCCTCTCAGAGGGTCAGACGATAAGGCCTTAAGGTAATTTAAACAATTTTCCTTTTTTTTTCACTCGTCTATTTCATTGATTAAAATAATGCTTCCTCTAAAATTGATCCTACGATTCTGTTGTACACGACATTTACTTATATAAATATATATATATATATATATATATATATATATATATATAATTTATTGTTAACGTTCTAGTGTCGTCCCATTTTCTTAATAATGTGAACGTGTTTCGCTGAAATATTTCATGACGAGGAATTTTTTTTTGGTTTTATGTTTTTCTCTTGAATTTAATTAATAATTCATCCCTTGAACGGAATCTCCCCCCCCCCCCACCGAAAATTTTTTTTTTTTGCTGAAGAGAAAGCAAAAATATATTTAGCACATTAATCCCACACGTATGTATTTTTAAAACTAGTAGAGAAAGGGAGGGGGCACACGCACACACATCGACTAAAAGTAATTAACTTCTTTACATTGTAGAATTAACAATAGCGTTCTGAGAAAAGGTACAGCGTAAACATGGCGGCGTTGATTCAATCTGAATCTTTCCGACAGTCCTCTGTCCTTAAAAAAAAAAAAACTTATTTATTGATGAGAAATGAATGAAAATCAAAAATTGATGAAAAACTTTACTTCAGAGATATTTCAGACTATTTTTCTTATTTCTTATCGTTTCGTTCAGTTTACACTCATACATAACACTTCTATTAATTGCTGGCACTCTTGTGTTTACAGGTGTCCGACGACTTCACTATGAATTGCAAAAAGAATTTCCCCGTTTTTTTCTTAACGTGCATTCATAGATATTACTCTCATGAGCGTTACGTTGTCTTCATGGTATATTTTCAGTGTAAATCTTATATATATATATATATATATATATATAATATTTATATATATATATATATAATATTTATAAATAAATATTACTTGTTTTAATACCTACAGACAACGATGTTTCATGCTAATGCAATCTTCAGTGAAGGAAGCTAATTCTCAACGGTCGGCGGGCGCGAACCCCGATCACAAATCGCCACTGATCTGTAGTCAAGAGTCTTAACCCCCTCGGCCATAGACAATTAGATAGTAATTAGGGAGAAATTTTACTTTGTAAATAGCGAATGTATATATATATATATATATATACACATACATATATACATGTATAGATATGTATATATATATAGATATACATATAAATACACATACGTATGTACATAGATATGTATATATATATATATATATATATATATATATATATATGTATATATATATATATATATATATATATATATATATATATATATATATATATATATATATATATATATATATATATATATGCATGTAAAGGAGTAAGGTTACCAACATCTCTTAGAAATGTTTTTTAACATTTATTTATTATTTTGTTATTTTATCACTTTATAATTTTATAATTTTATAACGCGTTTCGAGCGTAGTTCGCTCTCATCAGATATGTAAATCCATTTACATATCTGATAAGAGCACACAACGCTTGAAACGTGTTATGCTATGATAAAATTATAAAATGATAAAATAACAAAATAATAAATAAATTGTGAAAAACACTTTTTACAAATGTGTGTAGCCTTACTCCTTTACATATATACTCTTCTCCCGTGGGAAATACACTGATAATGCACTATCCTCTTTTCTCTCTCTCACTCTCTCTCTCTCTCTCTCTCTCTCTCTCTCTCTCTCTCTCTCTCTCTCTCTATATATATATATATATATATATATATATATATATATATATATATATATATATATATATATTTATATTAGTAGAATGCCTGGACGTCAAGCCGCTTTAAAAAAGTTTTAAATTATCATTGTTTATCAGTTGTTCAGAATTGGCCGAGCGGTTAGCGACGTTGGATTTGAGTTGAAAAACGTGTAAACCAGCGTTTCGAATCGCATGACCGGTAGTGAATAGTCATATCTATATGCTGATGAGTCCAGATTAAAAAAAGGACGAAACGTATACGTACATAGACAATAAACAATAACAAATATATATATATAAATATATATATATATATATATATATATATATATATATATATATATATATATATATATATATATATATATAATGGCACGAAAGAGACTATTTTTATTAATCATGATGAATTAAGAATTAAAAGATGAAAGGGCAGCTGACCGGATTCGTACCTCGCTCAACAACGCCAAATATCGAGGTATCGTGTAAAAAAATTATAATAAAGATACTATGAGAATTATAGCGAGGGAAAGGGGTAAAAAAAAGGTTCAACCAAATAGAAAAAACATTGTGACGTCATCCCAACATAGTGCATATTGCAACTACATTTAAATAAATAATAAAGCGAATTATTGTGATGTGGGGGAAGGACATCTTTTCGAATAGAAGTCAAGATCGGTCGTGAGGAAAAACAACTCGTGTATTCGCAGCAAAATAACAGTGTTTTACAGAAAAAGAGATTTGTTTGGCGAATCTATCACTAATGTTACCAAGCCAAGGTAGGCGACGGAAAATAGGACATCTGTCTACAGAAGCTGATTTGCTTTTGTAAAAATTTGATATTTTGGTTTTAATGGTAGATTGTACAATGTCTAAAAGATAGCCATTCTTGCAGATGGTCTTAGTGATGAATTTAATTTCTTCATCCAGTTTGGTCTTCGAACGACTCTTTAAGGCCCTATGGGTAAGGGTCTTAATAACGAGTGTAAAGACCAGTAAAGGTAGGTTTCCGATATACTGACGTCAGGAAAACATATATTTGTATATATCCTGCGTATTATTAGTCGTACACGTTCCGTTGCCTTTGTGCATGTGCCACCTGTTTGGTAAAAACAACATCCTATTTATTTTAACTGAATAAATCGAATAGTTATAAAAGTAAGAGAATGTGGAACGGGCTGAAAAATATAGCCATGCTTGGTCGAACGAGATCACGTATCAACTTTAAAAGAGTTTTCTTTTTAAATACTCAACCATTTAAGATTCTCAATGATAGACGCGTCGCTCTCGCTATCTCGAAAAAGGGAATCGAGATTTCAAAATCTTTCGGAAATATAACCCACTCAACAACCTGGCCACTTTGAAGAATGACTTAATTATTAATCTAAATAAGAAGCTATGATTGATTTAAAAAGCTTTTCAAATAAGCCTTGAATCAATGTTGTTTCAATAGGTGTGGTAGTCTCTCTCTATTCTATCGTTATTTTCACGGTAGGTCCTTGACATCACTGCAATCACTCGTCTCCCTATAAAACACGAACAACATGGACTTGTCTTTCTCCAACTACCGCAAAGAACTTTCTTTTCTTCCTCTGTGTACATAAACCCAAAATGTAATGCTACAAAGACTAAGCTTCTTTTTCTGTTACGATTACAATAACCTTCTTACCTACCGATTTTCATGGCTAACTACACTCTACCTGAGAGTTAATCATTCAAACTCATCGGTCTAACATTCACAGGCACCATGAATTAGAACGAATACTTAGAAGACATCACAAAGACTGCTGCAAAGAAGGTGGGTTCTATCTACCGCGCTACAAATCTACTCACACCTGTCAGTATCCTGTATCTCTACAAAGCTCTGATTAGCCTATGCATTGAGTATTGTTGGCACATCAAAGCTGGTGCATCTACCACTAGTCTCTCCCTCTTATACAGGGTCCCAAAAGAGTGTTCAATCTAATAGGTGCCGCACTGCCAACCAAGCTCTAACCTCTGTCCAATCGCCCCTGTGTTGCATCCTTGTATTTGTTTTACTAGTAATTGAATGGAATGTGATCTGACAAACCCGTAGCAGCCGTACCCCCACCCTTCAACGTGAATACTTCCGACTAACTTGGCAAGCAGCAAAACACCACTTTTTCACTGTAGAGGTCGATAGATTCCGGAAACTATTTGGTTTTCCTTGAGCTGCTAGACTTTTGAATCCTCTCCTGTTTCCTGCTTCCATGACTGTACAAACATAGAGAGATGTTGATGTAATTCGAACATACATATCGCTGCTAAACTCCCCCCATATTGTCCCTGTTATCATTGTCCCTAATAGTAGCCTCTTACGTCCCAGTTTACATATATCTTGTTTGAGGTGAATAAGAGTAAAAAAAAAAAAATTCTATACACAGAGTTTCTTTCCACAAAACTTAACATATTTTGCACACGTTACCACAAGACTGCTTCCCTGTAGGCTATAATATGTTCGTCTTCCAGTCCAATGACAATAAATACTTGTAAAACCATGCTCTTAAGTATTCACATTTTATCCATTCAATTCATTGTTTCCAATCCTTTTGTAGTATTGTTCATAATTAACAATCTCATTCACTCTTATCTTCGAGTGACGTTAGTATAAAATGGTATCTGCACATCCGAGATTAAGTGATAAAATCGGATAAAATCGAAGATTAATTAATAAAACATTTTGTTTACTGTCAAAAGCCGACAACTCGTGTTTTTGATAGGCCTATTTATCGATCCGTTTCGTTTGAATGTTTTAACCAATAGCGAAACGCATTATGTGTTGTGAATCATTCTTTGTATTGGTTTAGTTTTTATGTTTTGCGGCATATCAACCCAGACTGTTTTATTCTATCGAATCAAAATACCGAAACAAAACGATTAATTGTATACGATAAATTGAACATATGTTGCTGATTTATTGAGAGTTGGAAAATAAATTGCGGGTCATACATTTCGCAATCGTATTAAGACTTAAATGGCGTAAGAGTTGAATTATTTTCACAGTGCGAAAAACTATTTCGGGTATGACGACAAGTTTCTGTCATGTGCTACTCGTAGACATATTAAGACACACCGAAAGCTGACGTCACAACGTTTGGTTTTGTGTGTAGCCGATTTCTATTTCTAGATGCGATTACACACCATCCCTCTTTATAACCTCTATTTTTTCTCCCATATCAAATGGTCATAATATATCGATTGAGATTTTAACACTGTATTTTTTTTTTTCGTCGCCCACGATTGTAATTTCATAACGGGTTTTGTTGCAGTGTGCGTTCATTAAAAGTCGTTCAATCCATTTATCATTTTCAATCCTTTAAATATCCTTTTTCATTCAACTGACAATCTATCTATCTTGCTCACCCTTATATTCGAGTGGCTTTTGGCCTTGATAAGTGGTATCCGTTGTTTTCAATGTGTAAATTAAATTGTGTGTGTAAGTGTGTATATAAGAATCCTTGCGCGGGTAGAAAAACGATCAGAACGTTCACTTGTGCAAATAGGCAACAGGATGCACATTTTCTGTTTCTCCAATTATCTAGTTAAACACCCACGTAAACACATGAACACCAGTGCGTCGTGCACCAGTTATTATTTATTTGGTGTAATCTTTCATTTTTTAGTTTTTTGGGGGGTGGTATGTCATTTTCTACATGCTTATTTTTTTCTCAAGTAATTTATTATGTCTCTTGCTGTAAAATGTTTGTAAAATATATTTTACATTTGCCAGATAATATATATATATCTATATATATATATCTATATATATATATATATATATATATATATATATATATATATATATATATATATATATATATATATATATATATAGTGAATGCTTTTATTCAAACATGTACAAGGTCTGCTACACTGGCATGTCGATGTTATCGATCTACAGCTCTCAAGAGCTGAGGTCTCATGAGACCTCAGCTCTTGGGAGCTGTAGATCGATAACATCCCCACGTTGTGTGTTTAATCTGGAAATAGATTCCGTTGGCGTCCGAGACAGTTCACGAACGGAAGGAGGAATAGCACATATGAAAAAGAAAAAAAACGGTTAATGAAACAGACAGTCTGAGTATTAACATTCTTGATTTTCTTTGAAAATAAAATATTCATGTTCTTCGAAAATTGTTCTTACGGGAATTGGAAGTTTTTCCTAAAAGGCAAGGGTTGTCTTTGTTTCTAAAGAGAAGCTTGAGCATTTTAAACTTTAACTTTGAAACCCGCCTATTAATAGACCGCTGGCGTGAAACGCTTATATGTTGCGGGTTTTAGAAAAGTAATTCACTCGATAAGGGACGCGGCAATTCTTACAACTCAATCTATCTCTGATTTCTCACGCTCTAATTTGCACTGATAAATTCACTGATAAATTCACGCTCTGTTACATGCAAGGTCACGCGGGGTCGTCCGGGAGGGCTCTACTTGCCTCAGTGAGAAAACAATCCGAATGATCGCTGGATTACATTGACCTACATTAAAGGTTTGAATTCCCGTGCCAATCATTAGGTTCGTTCTGGTGTGGTCCGGATTTCTCGTGTATTCAATTCCACCTGGCCCCGACATTTACAGACTATAACATTCAAGCTAACTCCTGACCTCACGTAGAGGCACACCTGAAAATTTAGCAGAAAACAACGTTTTGCCAAAACCTAGAAATTTAAATAATCTCCGCTAATGACTAACTTAATCTTACAATTCGTGTGAATCTAATTCTAATACGCCCGGCACAGAGTCCCAAATAGATACCAGCGAGTTCATACCATGAAATAGTTCGCAGGGTAATCTGTCATATTATTATATTAGGTCAACTAATTTTATTTCGAAAACATGCGTTGAATGTTGTTTTAGTTGTATGCTGTAAGCAGCCTTGAATTTTATAAATGCAAATAACCGATCGCTTCGTACGTAATTTCCTATTAATCCGCTCTCTAATTTACATTTTAAATCGATTACTAATTATCTAAACAACTGCACAATGTATTTATATGTGTAACAATACTTCAACGCATAATACTTTCACTCATTACGCATTATTTTATTTTTCTTGTTCAGTAATACTTCTGTTACTATCTTCCGTTGTGCTATGTCTTCACTTAGTGTAATTGTTATTATTTACTTTAAACTTTTTTTTTGTCTTGGTAAGGTAACTGTGCAGGACTATATAACATTTAACTTAAATTTAATTATAATTTAAACATTTCATTTTTCATGACGAAGTATATCTATGATATAACATCTTGCCATGAAATACATTAACTTGAAAAATAATAAATACTATTTATCTTTGTTTTTATCAAACTGAACACGTTTTTAATTGGTTCGTAGACGAATATGCTAAACAGTTCCATGGATGTTATTTTGACAATATCAATTCGTGTATTCGTGCTTTATATAAATACCTGTTTGTATAACATTACAACAACTGCTTATTTATTTTGTGTGAATCAATTTCCGGTAGAATTAGAGAAATTATAATTTAGTCAATCTTTAAATCAGTACATCTTCAGAAATAAGTTTCCACTTTCTTTTCTTCAGAAACGCAAAAATGGAATATTTCCTATACTCAGTGACGTCATCTCCTGCTACGTAGTCCTGAGTTTAAAACATTAACGTAATAGCATTTTTCTCTTTCCCATGTAAGTTTTAAATTACGTTGGAATTTTCGATTTTTACCTTACACCCGCATCGAACCATTGCTACATAAATAGCATTTCCATTGCTAAATTCGCAGATTGCGTGAATGCATATTGAGGATATTTGTTCTAAAGTACAATGAAATGAATTCCGCATGAAAATGTCCACTTCTGCTTCTTTGTAAGTCAAAAGTGGCGGCAGAAATAATGCAGTTGTAATTTGGATTAATTAGTCAGATTAAAGAAATAGTTTAGAGTTAAAATGAAGAGTATATCAAGAGATCTGTTATGACAATTATGTTAAAATAAATAGTCTATCGAGCGACTGTTATGACAATCAAATAAAGTAGTTAAATTCAGCTCGAGACAGACACGAGGCATAGTTATATGTATTATTAGTATATTAACCCAGTGTTGTTCGGGAGTATTCTGACTTTTTTAATATTTAGGTTTTAGTTGTCTTGTACCTATGAGGTTTGTTTTATCTTATCCTATATTTTTAAATAGGATTTTGAAAGTTAAATTTCAATGTTATCACTTAGTCAATAAGTTATTAATTTCACAAAATTATTATAAGAGTAAAACAAGATTTGTAAAACTAATGTTGTTTTTAATCTTTATTCATGAATCGTTTGACGTTAATCGCTTTCTAGAGTTTAACACTTTTTATACAGGAGGAATTGTTCAGAAGTTTATAGCAAGACATCTCAACGTTTAACTGTTTCCGAATGCGTTTTAAATTTCTAAGATTCACGAAGTAATACATTTTATAAAACTATAAACACATAATTTAAATAGCTGACTTCCTTACAAAAAAACTGAAAAGCATTTTGGTGGGAAACAATCGTAATTTAATTACTTTTTAAATATAGTTTTTATAATATTCGTTTTAGTATTTTACACTGTTGCTTTTTTATTTCCATAAACATTGATTATAAAAAAAAGGATTATAATGTGTAAGTGACGTAAATGTGACAAACAAACATACGCGTGAGATGGTGTCTTGCAATTTATATTATTATAGAATTGAATTAGCAAAAAAACAATAAAGGGAAACGAAAGAATTCAAATTTCACTTAAGTATATGATATTGAAATTAGTTCACGACCTCAGAGGATGCATGTGGCAAAGGAGCAAGTATGGTAATTCCTTCCGATTTTCGCACATACTCTCGATTTTTTTGATTTTCCCCAAGTAAATAGATAATTAATTCAAGCAAATTTGATTGGAGATTTCAACTAGAGAAGTTGGGCACGTGCCCTATTTGTTGTGACGACTACAAAAATGTTGAAGGTCTGAGAATCCCTCCACCTACAAATTGCCATGGCTGATAACACCCATCCCGATAGTCCAACGTTCAAACTCATCGGCCTTACATTCTCAGGTAACATTAATTGGAATAGGTACATCGAAGACACTGCCAAGTCTGCTGCAAAGAAGGTAGGCTCTATCTCCCGGGCTAGGAAACTTATAACACCTGCCAGTATTCTATCATATCTATAAATCTACCATTTGCCCATTTCGACTAGTGCACCAATCGCTAGCCTCTCAATCTTGGACAGGGTGCAAGAAGAGTTTCTAACCAAATAGGTCCCGCGCTGCCTTCTAAGCAATACCCCTGTCATATCGCCACAGTTGTGCATACTCCTCTTATTTAAAAATGTGTGCTTCTTGGCCTTTTGGCTAAGATCAAAGTGTCGTATCTGTTCCGATGGATACTGCACCCCATACTGGTGTTGTCTTGGCCTTCGGGTCTTGATTTACGCCGGTCAATGGGTCTGTCCTGTGCAGTTCTGGGAGGTCCACCTTCCCAGGCTTCGCCTCCCCTCTTTGGGGAGGAGTAAGTTTATTGCTTACTGCCTGAGGCGCCCCTACCGGGGAATGCCGACGGGCTGCCTAGGCAATTTTTAAACCCCACTTTCCCGACCCGACTTTGCGTCACATCTTACTTGTGGGAATAAGATAAAAACTGGCGTTGTGCCTAACTGCTGAAGAGGAGTAAATCAATACTTTCAGGAAATGTGATCCGATTAACTTAATGCACTTGTACACCGCCAATAAAAATACTTCCTACCCCCCGACTATCATCAACATCCCACCCTTTTACTTTAGAGATCCGTAGGTGCTGGAAAATCGTCTTCTCCTATAGCTTATTTCTTGCATCTGGAATCCCCTCCCTGCTCCCTGTTTTTCTGACCGTATTAAGATGAATAAAACTTAATCTAATGTTAAAAACTTTTTTCTAACCAAATCCCTACTGAGTTTGCCCCCGATAAATCTTGCACCTATCACAGTAACTATTTACGTTTCAATGGCAATATGTCATGTTTGAAAGGGGGTAAAGTGACACAAGTTTTCTAAAAGTCGATTTTTCTGTTGTCAGTCATACAATTTTCAATTTAGTAAACATGTAATTAATAGAGTTGCGTTCGCATTCAATTTGCAAATATCATTTACAAATAATATATATTTTATTTTTTCAACGTAGTTCATCCCAAAAAAGAAACTGCGTGTGAAGCTGGGACTACTCAGAATTAGGATGAGGGTTTTGGGGGTCATCCTTAATTGTGAGCTGTGCAGCGAGATGCTTGTTCACATTAATTTTAAATTTCAGCATGTCTGTATAGTCGGGGAAACGGGGAGCAGGGAAGGAGTGCAAAAGACTGACGGCAGGAAGAAAATAAGCTATTGGAGTAGAAGGCTCTCCGGCACCTGGGGACCTCCACAGTGAATGGATGGGATTTAGCTGATTGTCGGGTTAGTCGATGGGGGTACTAGAGCAGGACGTTCATGGGAGCACATTCCATTGAAGTATATGTAAAACAAACACAAAGGTTGCAACTGAAACATTTAGGCGATGGGACAGAGGCTTCAGCTTGGTTGATAGTGAGTGACCTATTAGATTAGCAACTGTTTTGGGGGACTTTTCTAAGAGAGAGAGAGAGAGAGAGAGAGAGACAAGTGGATAGAGCACCAGCTATATGATATGTTTGAGCATTATCTGTCTGTCCGTCTCTCTGTTGGACATTTATGGACATTTATGGGCTCCAAAACAATTCGACTGGTTGCACGAAGCATAATTGAGACTCAGAGTATGTCAATTGTCTTTTAATACTACCACGATTACTTCTACTAATAATACAAAAAATAACTAAGACTTATAGGCGCAAAGACTAACGTTCTAAACTGTACCAAATGTACCATGTAATGCGTTCAAAGCGACATAGTTACAAAAAAATACATTACCGGTAAACGCCGTGTAGACATAGCTAGTGTATAAACAAATCTATCCATCTTGTTGACTAGTATTCCAATCCACGAAACATCGGCAAAAATAATAATGATATCTATTCACAGGTCAAACGTGGGAATGCAAAATGTCAGTGAAAACAGACATCTGTATAAATGCCTACACACATCCCACGCCCACCCACACCACACTTAGATACACACACGAGTACACAGGCGATTAAACGCCTGATTAAACCGTCACTCGGGCCGTCCTCTAGTGTTAGCGACTCTGACGACAACAATAACTGGCTCATGCCTCATTAGACTGCATTGTCTTATTTGCTTTCAAGTGGTTCGTTGAACTCAGCGCTTGCCAACCCCTAAATGTCGCTCTCGCTTACTCCCCTTTGCCCCCCCGCGTCTTGAACCCACGGCGAGGCGCTCTCGATGACAAAAGCTAGGCCGAGCAGTGAGACGCCATGCTTTCAGTCTAGCGGTTTTAACTCGGGGCCCTTTCATCGTGGCAGCTTCTTCAAACCACCCAAGTATTATCGAGGTCCACTTTGGAGATATGCATTTTTGATTGACTTTCGCTTTCATCTATCGCCCTTCCATGTATTATTAGCGAGATAATAAAATGACTGATATTAATTACAGTTAGACAGAATAATTTAGATAACAGACCATTCTGATTGTATTCTTATGAAGAGATTTTTAAAATTCGATGCGAAATTTTATAGTAAAAATTGTAAAGTCGAAATGTTATTCAAATATAGCACCACAAACGCTAAGTCATGTTCACAGAATTTTAATAGTTGAATAGAATAAACCAAGTTTGTACATCTAAAATACAAGCTGAACCTCTGTAAATTGCATATTTTAAATTAGTGCATTATATTTCGAGTCATTTACCCTAAAGCATATTCAATTTATCTCCTCTGAGTTATACTGTGCAACCAAGGAATGAACTCTTCAATTATAAAATACTAGAAAAGACTTACCCGTATGCAAGATTACAACAAAAAAAAACGTGGCATTCTCTTTTCTGACTAAGATATTGAACTGGGTAGATCAGATGGTATTTACATCGTCAAATTGCGCTCTCGTTGCAGTTAAGATGGGACTACAAGGCATTTAACCAGTTTAGAATGATCTTTAACTATTGATCTAAGCATTCGTTATAAGAATAGTTCTCACATGGTATCAAAATAAGTCATATTTACTTTACGTAATCCATGGATTCTCTATAATTTGGTTTGCCCTGGTTATCCATATTCATTCTTCTCGTATTTAATGACTTTGAACGCGAATGTTCCGTCGGTAACGACGGCTGTTATTTTTACCTATGTTTATATACAAGGCTTAATGTCCATTTGACATTTGGCTTTAAATAACATTTTAAATCAGAAATAAATGTAGACATATGTATGTAAATTTAACAGTTACGTTATCATTGTTTTCCCCTTTATATTCTGATTGCGTGTTATCCATAATTATACATACTCGTGGAGACCGCATATTGGAGAAGGGGCTCCAACACAAGCATCACTATCCAAACGCATTAATTGGAAAATCAGATATACGAATTTTATAACTGGTGATCAGTCGGGGTTTCTCACACTTTTTTTAAAAAGTGTTAGAATGTATCTTTGATGATGCGCATATAAGAAAGTGTGTACTACACACACACATATATATATATATATATATATATATATATATATATATTCAATAGGGGCGTTTTTCTATGGATTGGCAATGCAAATAGGCAGAATTTTGTAAGTTACTGTAATTTTGGAAAATATCAAATGATAAACTTTTAAAGATGTTGTTTAAATTTTTGAAAAAAAGTTACGATTAATCATGTCAGTGCATCACCTATTAATTATTAAACAGAATAAAATATATGTTTACTAAATTTTTTAACATTTCTTTAGAAATATTAACGAGGGAAATATGTTTCGTCTCTCTCTCTCTCTCTCTCTATATATATATATATATATATATATATATATATATATATACATATATATATACATATTTGTATATATATATATATATATATATATATATTTATATATATATATATATTGTAAGCGCCAACTATATATATAAGTATATATATATATATATATATATATATATATATATATATATATATATATATATATATATATTATATCCTCCTTATTATATATATATATATATATATATATATATATATATATATATGTATAGTAATTCAGATAGGGTAAAAATCCACAGGGTAGAAATCCAAAGGGAATCAAACCGGGCTTATAAAAGAGTGCTCAATAAAATATAGAGCTGTATTGTGAATGCTTTTATTCAAACATGTACAAGGTCTGCTACACTGGCATGTCGATGTTATCGATCTACAGCTCTCAAGAGCTGAGGTCTCATCAGGCAGATAATTATTTTTTGATCCAACCTGGTTGCTGAATTCCAGGGAGAATAACATCGACATGCCAGTGTAGCAGACCTTGTACATGTTTGAATAAAAGCATTCACTATATATATATATATATATATATATATATATATAATATTTGTAATTGTTTATTATCAATGTACGTATACGTTTCGTCCTGTTTTAATCGGGACTCATCAGCATAGAGATATGACTATTCACTACCGGTCATTCGATCCAAAACCCCGGACTACAAGTATTTTTCAACTCAAATCCGATACCTTAACCACTCGGCCAATTTTAAATAGCAAATAAGCGAGGATAATTTTAACATTTCATCGGCGGACTTAACGTCTAGAACGTTTCTAATTCTTTTAAGGGAAGGAACGATGCATTTTAAAGCTAGTGACGTCAAGCTTTGTTAATACTACACTGATAGTGCTTTACTTTTCGAGGAGCGACAAATAATAATAAATATTTGTTATTGTGTATTATCTATGTACGTATACGTTTCGTCTATTTTTAATCGGGACTCATCAGCATAGAGATATGACTATTCACTACCGGTCATGCGATTCGAAACCCCGGATTACAAGTATGTTTTCAATTTAACTGTTTATCTAAATCCCAGTGCAATACTTCAACTCTGTCGTTGAGTTCTATAATATGTGTGTATGTTTACACTCGCAAATTTCAGTGTAAAGATAACTGAAAACCTCCCGTGGCCTAAGCAATTGAGCGAATGCTTACATATTCCAGGTGTCTCGGTGAACCGAGTTCGTGCCTTGTGACCGTCTGAGATTGTCAATTCCTTACGCTGATTAGAGCAGAAAGGTCGAAACAACGTCGTACGTAGGTCAAATATTTAACATATAATTTAATATTATATATATATACGATGATAATTTTAAAACTTCATCGGCGGCTTAACGTCTACTTTTAAGGGAACGAACGATGCATTATAAAGCAAGCGACGTCATGTTGTGTTAATACTACCATTTCAGTGCTCTACTTTTTCGAGGAGCGACAAATAATAAATATTTTTTATTGTTCATTATCTATGTACGTATCCGTTTCGTCCTTTTTTAATCGGGACTCATCAGCATAAAGATATATATACTCGACAAACATTTCCCACCAACAAATAGCCTACACAAACTTTTAACAGAAATTCTGTTAAGGTTTGCTACTCTACTGCCCTATCAATGAGAAACATAATCTCTGCGGAACCCAAAGCAATTGCAAACACAGGCTGCTCATGCCAGGACAAAAACAACTGCCCCCCTAGAGGGGAACTGCAAAATCGATTCACTCGTATATGAATCCACTGTCACAAACCAGACTACCGGTAGAGCAGAACAATACATTTGCATGACGCCGGGAAGCTTCACGCAAAGATTATACGCACACAGAAACACCTTCAGATACAAAAACAAGGCAAATACGGCACTCGCGACCCGAATATGACAACTTAAAGAAGACAATACATCCTTCACCATCAAATGGAAAGTAATTGCGAGAAAACCATCCTTCTCTCCAGACATAAACAGATGTCTTATATGTGACGCTGAAAAATACCACATATCAAGGGCCATCATTGATCCGAATACAGCCTGTTTGAATATTCGCGATGAAATCTTTAAGGGATGTATCCCCAAGACACAAGCACTACTCATAAACTAGACTGACCGATACACATAAAAGTCTAGCTACTCCCCCTCTGCGTCCACTCCAGTAAATCTCCAAACTAGTTATAGATATAAATAAAATAAATAATTAATGAAATTAAAAGATACGAACAAATACCTTAATCAACACATATCCACATTAATTTTCAAGAGCAAAAACTCCAACTTTCACAAAAATATTTCTCCAGTCATTAAGAGGATAACACCTGCATTTCGCAATTTAATTCTCGGTCATGAGACTATTCTTACACATATCACAAACAGTTCCATTTAAACAACTTCAAACCAGTAAAAATTCTAACAGAGTGACTGCCCTTAGACCGGCCGAGCGTTACCTTAATTTAAATTCCTTCGGGTTGACTAAAAGTCATTTAATCCATAATTTAAACACGAAATTAAGTAATGGTTTTCCCTTTAACCTTTTCTCTCTTCCTTTCTCTCTCCCTTTAGAACGCACATCATCAAACCCCAAAACAGTAACGGCCAAATATACAAAATCCATAAAATTGACTCACGGGAATTATATAGAAACATTCTCTTTTTTATCTTCATTTTTATCATTTTTTAAATATTTTTTTAATTATTATTTTATTTTTTTATTTTTTTTTATTTCATTATTTTTTTATTTATTTTTTATTTTTATTAATTATTTATTTTATTTATTATTTTTTTTTTTTATTCATTATTTTTTTTTTTTTATTTAAAATTTTTTTTTATTTTTATATATTTATATTTTCATATCTCGTCAAATCTGCGGTTTTAAATCTCAACCGATTCCTTACAGTAAATTTAAATTCAAACAAACATACACAACACGTTAAGCAAATAACGCGTCCCAACGATAGTGACACGTGACTTCACATTTCCGAAACAGATGACAACAGAAGCTGAACAGAAACTTGCTTGAAACGAAACCGACGGTACGAATGTTGTACTACCTTTTCTGTACCAAAATAAATAAATATTCTGCTCTTAATTTTTAACTTTAATTCTTAATTAATCGAGCACTCTAATGGGGGTTTTCCTGCTATATTACAAAGAAGCTATATATATATATATATATATATATATATATATATATATATATATATATATATATATATATATATATATATATATATATATATATATATATGGAAAAATCGATTGCTAAACCCGAAGAAAAAAAAGGAAATAATTGGGCGAAATAACAAAATACGGTTCGTGAAAATATATGTTTTAATTCAGGAATAGTTAGGTAAATACTTCAGCTGATGATGAATGATTAGAAATGCAAACATCGAAAAGCATAAGATACGTATATGTTATCACTAAGATATACTGAGCTCATAGTTCCATGTGAAAAAACATGTTGATAATGAATACTGATTGTAAGGTAGGCTCTTCTTGCCTTGTTTTTCATTGTGTTTTGTTTTTTGCTTTGTTTTATATAATTAGCACTGAAGATAGCCACACTAACAAATAAATGTACAAGAGCATTTACAAATATCTTGGTGTAGGATAAAACAATTGTATGCTGAAAAAAAAAACAAGTTTAATGAAATGACGTGATCTGCCCTTCATAACATTGATATGGTGCAATACTTAATACGTGTTTTTGTATATAACATAGCTCTGGCCTTACACTATCGATCTATTATAAATACTTCATGTTATAAAATTTATATTCGAATATATATAGAAGTATTCTAAATGTTAATACAAATACATATATACATATATATGTGTGCATGTGTTTGTATGTGTAGGTGTGTGGGTTATAGATTTTTATTGACGTGAAAATACATTGATATCGGGTCTCAGACGAAAAAGTTAATTTACGCGTACTTTTACTTTCTTTATAGATCAGATCAAACATCAATCCTTTTTCTCTCGTTACATTCCAAGCAAAACAAAGCTTATCATATAAATGGGGTAGTTAATAACCCAGACACGTAAACATATAGGGCTTCCTCCATCCATATATATATATATATATATATATATATATATATATATATATATATATATATATATATATATAGAGAGAGAGAGAGAGAGAGAGAGAGAGAGAGAGAGAGAGAGAGAGGAGAGAGAGAGAGAGATTGTTTGTATTTTCACAGACATATAAAAAATATGCGACACTTGCATGTCGATGTCATCGATCAACAGCTGTTATAAGCTGAGATTTCATCAGACAGATTAAAAATTCAATCTTAACCTTAGATCATATTTGAAAAGAACGAAATGGGGAGGAAATAAAAGAAATTTAAAATTAAAATTTGGAAAGTCACGTGGTTCGGACCGTTAAAAATCAAAATCAAAAATAATATAAAGTAAAAATATATAAAATATGAAATATAAAAAATAAAATAGAATAAAAGAAAAGAAATAAAAAGAAAGAAAAAGAAAGGAAAAAAAAAGAAAAAAATGTTTGTTTAAATAAAAATAATCATATATAAAAGCTCTATTTGATATTGAGCACTTTTTATAAGTCCCGTTGAAATTCTTTTGATTACTATCCCATGGACGTTTATTTGCCTGGATTATTATTATTATTATTATTATTGTTATATATATATATATATATATATATATATATATATATATATATATAGAGAGAGAGAGAGAGAGAGAGAGAGAGAGGGAGAGAGAGAGAGGGGGGAGAGAGAGGGAGGTAGAGACAGACAGAGAAAGAGAGAAAGAGAGAGAGAGATAGAGAGAACGCATGAGTGTGTATTCGTATGTATTCATTATTACGAATTTTAGCGATATCGTAGAATCCCCCAGCCGCAAACAAAGTTAGTAGTGTAATAAGCTGGAGAAAGTAGCAATTATGTGGAAGGTGAAGAAAATAATATAAAGTGTTTGATCAACCCAAATATGGGTTACTAGTGGATAAGTAATGATGTTGAAAGAATCGACTTAAATCCAGGCTTCTTACATCACTTGGTGACGGATTTTATTGCAACTGATAGAGGGATTTCCTTCGTGTATTTGCGTGTCCATAATGCGTTTTATTGAAAACATGAGTCAAAGGAAAATAAATCCCATGAAAACATAAATTGTGCACATGAATTTAAGTAAAGTAAATTCAATACTTATAATAAAAAAAATTAAAAAAGTAAACTATAATAAATCTTGTGAAAATATACATCGTGGAAGAAAAGTGACGAATGAAAAAGTAAATTCGTGTTAATGGAAAAAACAGGTTGCTCGGTCGCATACAGGAAGTTTACGTCGGTTTTTATAGCCTAAGTGTTCTTATTTCGAAAATGGTTCCAATCCAATTTTTTTTTAGTCTGCGGACAATTTCCGGCGCGAAAATAAAAAACACTCCCGAAAAATGTTCTTTTGGTCTATCAACTGAATTTAAAAAAATATTTCTTGAGTCCATTTTTCTGTCAGCCCGTTGCTGTTGATATCACGTTTTCGTTTATATACATAATATTTTCATCGCCGATTGTATATCATCTTATTTTTTTTTCAGCTTCATTCAAGCATATTTAAAAGCCAATATGTCTGTCGATATATTTGTCGATACATCTGTCACACTAAACTTGTATATAGCATTTGCGTTGAGCTGTCAGGATTCAATTTGAAACAAATTACATCGCGAATCGAGCAGATTAATTGAATGCATGTTACGAATATCACTTCTTAGTTACTTAATTAACACCTACAGCCAATCATTTAAGATGCTTTCATTTTAAAACAAAACACTTTATCCAAATAATGTTCCCGTTTCATAAAAAAGTACTTCAAAATAATATGAAGAAATAATTTGCACACCCACACCTTTATATATATATAGATTATCGCGTGATATATATATATATATATATATATATATATAGCTCTCTCTCTCTCTCTATATATATATATATATATATATAGAGAGAGAGAGAGAGAGAGAGAGCTATATATATTTATATATATATATATATATATATATATATATATATATATATATATATACCATGTCCGCTATATTTTCACCCCTCTGCTTGGTTTACTATTACTTCCACAAAGCGTGCTCCGACAATCATACTGAACGTGTACGTCCTCAACGTAATTACACCGAAGAACCTGACCATCTGCAAAATCCCACCCCTTTAATGTAGAGGTCCCTAGATAGCGGACAAGAGTTTACTCACATAGCTTTTTTTTTCCTCGGACCGCTTGCTTTTGGAATCCCCCTTTCTTTCTCTGATTCCCTTACTGTACCAACATCCAGGAATCAAAATGCTGCTAAACCATCCACTTTGGATGCCCCTATAAATATGGGCCCTAAATCACAGTAGCCCCCTTACGTGTCCTGTGACAAAATGCCTAATTTTTGGTTGAATAATAGTAATTGTTTCGATTTAATAGATGTTCTGTTAGCTTGATAATAAAACTGTTTAGTTTCTTACTAAGACACTCCACACGATAGACTAAACATCTCCATAGTTTAGTCTACGTCAAAAAATCCATTCAATAATCGGAGACCATTGCTTTCATAATATTTCGCAATATGATCTAAGAATGCTGTACTTTAATTATTTGGTTTGCAATTTTATTGTTATTTGTGTCCTTATTTATCTTAAACTATAGCACATATAAAGCAATACAATATAAATATATCTATACATATTTTTATATACATATTTATGTATATATATATATATATTAATGGTCAGAAATTCAGGATAAATGCTAAATAGATGTTATTTTTGAACTTCAGATCATGTACTAATAAATAATGTTTTTATCTATTTCTAAAAAGATAATTTATCGACAGACCATTTCGTTAACACTTAGGTTTTTATATATCCAGTTGTTTTTTCATATAAGTGTTACTCATCTGAACGAAGATCAAAATAGCATTCGCTAAAATAAAGAAAACCCCTGTTTTCTGATAAAACCTTCATATATAGATGCTCTGGTGATGTGAGTTGTATTATTCTTCGTCTTTATTTTACGATTTATTCGCCTTCGTTTTAGTGAATTGCATTCATACAAAAACAGAATATATAACTATCTAATGTTTTTTTCATAAATAAATAAACACATGATTACTGGAATTTAACAATATATTATTTGTGCATGTCTGCTTTGGAGTGAAACGATAATCATCAATTGATCTTAGATCATGAAATTCTGACTGCTTATGATATATGAATATATAGGTTGCACATCTTTAAGAAAACGTTTTGTGAAAGTTATTTATAGAATTTAGAAAACCTAAGAAACATTGTATTGCTTGATATATTTATTAAATTAATAAAATCAGTTTATTTAATAAATATATGTCTGAGACCTTCGCTTTAAAACAGCATTTTCAAATTTCTTCCACTTATCTTGCTGCTGTCGGATTCACAAAAAAACTCTCAATGGTAGAGAAAAAAATCGAGACGTATCCTTTCTTTTTTTCATTATTTTGTTGGTATAATCCTCGAGAGGTCAGATCAACCGTAGAGTCCGGAAAACACGTCTACTTGTTAGAAACGATAGTTTAGAGTAAAGTATAGTCCGGTCGATGTTGTAGCGTTGGTTTGGCGGCTTTTGATTAAGAAAATTGATAACAACTTTGAGGCGCCACGTGTCTAAATACTTATATGTACATTAAAAAAAAATGGTGATATTTCAATGATGCCAGCATTTACTTATTTGTTTCTTTACTGAGACTATCGATGAATACATCATTTGGAAAAGAGAGACTTATTTTTTTTCTTTTTCATTTTGATGGTATCGAGGGGTCTGATCTACCGTAGAGTCCGAAAAACATGGCAATTTACAATGAAGCTAGTTTAAAGTGAAGTATAGTCCGATCGAGTGTTCTGGAGTCTATGGTGTATAAACAATAAGTTTATCGTTTAAAATTCCACCATTGTCATCAATTTCCTTATACATATATATATATATATATATAAAGAAAATTGGTAATCTATATCCATATATATATATATAGAGAGAGAACCCGACCCTACGGTTGATATATATATATATATATATATATATATATATATATATATATATATATATATATATATATATAGTAGTACTTCATGTATCCACATAAAATATTATAAGGAGATATAATTTTTTATGTGTCAGTTTTCAGTATTTACTTCAACAGTGCTCGATACGTAAGTAGAGCTAGGTAGTAAGCAATGAAAATATATATGGCAATCAAGCTACACAGAGGCTCCCGTGTTTCATCCCCGGGGGTAATCGTTATTTAGCCTGACGATTCCCCCCGGGGATGAAACACGGGAGCCTCTGTGTAGCTTGATTGCCATATATATTTTCATTGCTTACTATATATATATATATATATATATATATATATATATATATATAAATATATATATATATATATATATAGTATTTAAAGTATATAGTAAAAATATCATTATACTTAGGCAACGTTGAAGATACTCTTAAGTCGGTAATAAAATATACAAGATGATTTGAAATCGGGCAAACGTACTCACGAAACTAAATTGATAAAATTTAAAAGACAGCAAGCAGCGTCAATGTGTAATTGGATATGAATTTTGCTCGTTTAATTATGCAGTGATCGCCTCCCAACCAGATGACAACCAAAATAATGGAGTTTGTTATTTCTCATTTCATTTTTCTTAGGACTGAGGAAGTTTGCCCTGGAAAGATGGCGCAGCGGAAACATGTATTTACATAAGTAACCAAAAATTGTTGTTTTAATTAAAATATATACTAAAAAAATAGCTCTACTTGTTATTGAGCACTATTTATAAACACTGGTGTTCTATTGGATTTACATCTAGGACACAATATAATACATGTGCTATATATATACATATACATATACATATATGTATATATATATATATATATATATATATATATATATATATATATATACATATATATATATATATATATATATACATATATATATATATACATATATATATATATATACAATTAACATAGGATGTTAATACACATCTCGCGTGCATGTGCGTTACCTCATATTTAAAAAGTGAATTAGCTGTTATAACAACACAGCATCAATTTTTCAACCTAAGGACTTGTACATACATAGGGAACTATTGGAAATATTACAACTTCTATTCATACTCTGAAGATGCGAGGTTTCCCGCGAAATTATTAGTCAAAATATCAAAGTGTATAATGAAAAGAATAAATAAATAATGTATTCGGATTTTTTAAAAATGTTGTTGATAAATATCGCATCTGAACATGCTTTTAAAGGCTTTTTAGCCTCATTTATTATATATATATATATATATATATATATATATATATATATATATATATATATATATATATATATATATATATATATATATATATACCGTTTTTTTCGATTATTGCAATGTGTTTGTTTTAATGCTAGTGGGCAGACATATCTTATGATAGGTTATACCGTGAAACTTCAGCGTTTTCTTATACTAAGTACATTTTCTTATAATTTATATATATATACATATATATATGTGTGTGTATATATATATATATATATATATATATATATATATATATTTATATGGGTGTGTCTGTGTGTGTGTACACGTGCAATGTCGTATCCTAGTGATTTTCACTCTTTCTTTTACACTGTGTATTCTTCATTTTAACATCTCCATATGTATTTTCGACAAACAGCGTTCGTCTCTGTTTGTACATATAACCTTCTTAAGTATGCATATCTTATTTTTATCCTATCAAACTTTGTTAATATATATTTTTAGAAACTATATTTAATTCATAATATGAGCTGGTCACCTTATGCAACCCCTAAATTAATTCACTTTCGCGAGGAATGTGTCCTGTTCTCAGGTGATCATAAGCCACAATTAGAAATTACTTCACACAAAACGGCCATACGTTTGTTTTTTTTATCGAGAAGTATTGGTTACTATCACTAACGAACTCTACCAGAACTATACAGACACATAATCACAACACTACCAACCACATTTTAATATTTCCATGTATTACTTCACTAGGTTCATGTTCGAAGGAAATTTTCAAATATAAAAGGTCATTTTCTTCGATTTGTACCTGTAAAAGTGTCATCTTCATTAATATGTTCTTTTACGGTTCTTATTTTATACTTGAGTTTCCAGCAAAGTAACTTCTCTAGCGCGAAACACCTTCGTATGACGAAAATGAATTTACACCTTTGATCCAATCCCCATGATTCATTAGTTTATCTTGTAAACTGGCCCTACCTCGACTGACATTCTTCATCTAGAGTGCGTATCTCAGCGTGTCTCTCTACCGACCTCATTTCCGTTGACAGAATGTTCGGGTGGGGTGCGCAGAGAGACCCGATTATTACGCGATAAAGAGGATATCGGATACTTACCTGCACGACAGGTATTTTCGGGGTCACTTCACCTTCATAAGCTATGAATACCCAATTATCTGATTACAACTTTTATCTATGGTCGGATACATTTTCGCGTAGTTCCTCGTGGTCTTTCTTTTCTATATAAAAAGGGGGCTGCAAGACCGTCTGACGCATACGCGGTCTGTAGAATCGGATATGGCAAGTTCAATTCCCATCGGATCTGTGTATAAGTAAACTATTTATTATTACTGTTTCTTTTTGTATCATTGTATTTACATGCGCGTCAAGTGTGTGCGTTTACTTTTATTATTATTATTATTATTATTATTATTATTATTATTATTACTATTATTATTATTATTATTATTATTATTATTATTATTATTATCATCATTATTTGTACTCACTAGGAGTTCTCACACATATGATCGTCAGTGATTGCTCACCGACAACAACCAGTGGTATTTCCTGGAGTCTGAGTGACAACAAGCCTCCTTAGATTTTCAGTATTCTTCACCTCTTTTCGATAACGATGCGGTATCGCAACAACCTCTTACCACTGATTTGTATAATAATTATAATTATTGTTATTGTTGTTATTGTATTTGTTATGGCTGATGATGCTGATGCATTTGTAAGATAATGAATAGTGGCAAAAATAAATCGTGGACGAGTCCGTTGTGGGGTGGACGTCGAGAAAGAAAGAAAGCGACTTGATAACTGTTAAAAAGGAGCAGGTTTAGCAGTACAAGCGTGACTTGGAAGGCGACGGTTTCAGAAACGCGAAGAGCCGGAGCGCTTGGTTATCGGAGTATCGAAGTACCGGGAGAATGGGAGGTTACCGATGTTTATAGCACCGATGAAGCTTCATTGGCTATGTTACCCAAGCCCGTCTTGCTATTAGTCTTTCGTGTCCGCTGACTAAAAATGCGACTGATAAGCAAGTTGGTATTGTAAAGAATCCCCTATCTTGTATTTTATCAAACAGATAATTGGAAATGATTGTGGAATAATTGCTTCAGTTCACTCTCGGATACACAATGCAGAGCAAATTGCTATCCAATCAAATGTATATATGGACGAGTTTCTAGCGGAAACCAAGTCAGTGATCTCAGCAAGAAAAAAGACTTCCATGAGACTAAAGTATGTCGAAAGATTTGTTCATATATGTGTGTGCGTAGCCGGCATAAAGCATCCGGTGATGGGAAATCAAGAAGACCAAAGTTTTTCCATATACGTTCTGTTCTTTGTCATTCGTGTTGGATCTTACCGGGTATCCTGAAAGAACGGGTAATACAACACATTCACTATAGACGCGTTGAATCGGTTTCCTACTCGCCCGCATGTGAGTTAAGGAAGTAGTTTCGAGGGGGTAATCCTAACCACACATCCAGATCTGACCGTAATATAAAGTCACAAAAACCTTTAGCGCAATAAACATTCATTCACTTTGATCCTGTTAATCAGTTTGCAGAAGGGAAATATAATGTAACATTTCCTAGTGGAACTCTCCAACTAGGAAAGATTAAGAAAGTGTACTCCCCACTAACCGGCAGTTCCATAAAGGATTCCCGGTGAGGAACATTGAAATTCTATGTCGTGTCTTCTTAGTTGTCTTTAATATGTGCTAAGATAACATAGCAGTTATTCACTAAACGTTTCAGCCAACGTAACCTCCAACTTTCTTCAGGTATGCCTTGTCGAACTTGAGAATATGTACAGAATATCAAATGAAGCCCTTTATTTAATCTACGAGGTAGTTTGTTCTCGTTCCGTCAACCATGACTGTGTAGTTGTCTTAAGTAATTCGTAATGGTATTCTTAGTATCGATTGTACTGGAGATCGAACTTTAATCTATAGAAGACTGTCACTTCGAACTGATTAAAACTAAGTGCATTTATCCGTTTCGCCAAGAGTCCTCAAGTAAATGATTCCGTGCGAAATTCCGTACAGATTCTTGAATTCGACATAAAGATATACTAGTTCAACCAGACGGATCTGAAAAAAGGTCGGAGGTTAAACCGGCCGAAACGTTTTGAGTATAACATCCAAGATAGGAAAAGTAGTGCGACCAATCTAAAAAGTACTAATTATCGGTCTTCATAAAAAAAACTCCGAAACATTATACGAGATGAATTTATATTCACAATCAGTTTGAGGCATGAACTCTATACACTGATGCATTTACAAGAATTAAACTAACTTAAATTTCTCGTGGTCAGATCGAATATTATAATAATTTCGTTAGTATATCCGAGGCATTTTATTAAAAAATAACGATACCTAGTGAAGCATCTTATTAAAACATCTTAATTGACTATTGCACGCTAGAATTGATACATTTCCAACCTCAAGCAGATCAGCCTCATTATACTACCTCAGAATATTAACTATCGGCAACCGGTTCTCTGTAAGAATTAGTGCTGCTCCCATTTACTTGCATCTCACAGGATGACTGAGTTGAATACCAATCTGTTTTTAATGTGGAAATAATCCAGTAACACAAACGGGACACTATGGAGTGGAACAAAAATTAAACTTTCCTCAGTCTAGAAGGACTTCTTCCTCACCGACTGAGGACAGAAGAAGCCAAGTAAGATGTTGTTGGATACTAGTTTTACTTGTATTACTAGTTATTCTTCTTCTTTTTTTTCGTTGTTTTTATGGATTGTTCTTAGTTTTCTGTTTCATATTGATTTACACTAATATATTCAATCTTTTTCGTATATATATATATATATATATATATATATATATATATATATATATATATATATAAAAGGAGATTGTAGTTTGCTTGAAGCATTGCTGGTAAATATAAGTGTAGGTTTGTAATCCGAGGCTGGAGCAATGCGATGTAGTTGCCGGAAGGTGAAGCGGGTGAACAGAAACAAACGAGAAGAGAACACGAATCTCAAAACGATTTATTAATATTTCACGTAAAAACTGATTAAGTACCAGAATAGTAAATACTGTCAGGTAAATAAAAAAGTTCGGCAAAAGGTAATCTTAAATTTCGAAAGAAAAACTTTCATTATCAAAAGACAACAATTAAAGACCGAAAGGGTCGAAAAAACGGGCAAAAACCGGAATCAAATTGTTGAAACACTGCAGCAGACCATTGGGAGTAAGAACGCAGAAAATGGCAAAATTAAATTAAATAATTATTCAGCTAAAGTTAACATCTTATTAACATTTGTTAATTTATATACTAATTATTATAATTTTATTATTTTTTATTTTATATGATTTATTAACTTTTATTTATTTATTCAATTCTAAATTTAAATTTACGTTTGGGCCGTTATTATTATATAGACAGCCAAAGGGGGATAACTTAGAACAAACGGAATATGTTTATAAATGAGATTTGAAATTTGAGAAGGAATTTAAATCAATTGTGGAAGGAATTAATGTCATGAGGTTAGGAAGGATCCGTTGGAACGGGGGGGGGATAAGATGAACCGTAGGAAAAGGGAAGGGGGGAATTAAGAGATAAAAATATATACACAGACATATATATATATAAAGTGTAAATATCTAAATACATATTTATTTTATTTAAGGGTATTTCAAGTGTATAATACTTCTAGAAGGAAGAAAGCATCTGAACACCCACATTTCTTCCTTCCACAAACACTTAATATCATGTGGCAACACACATCGCTCTATTAGTGTCCGCATTCTCAACTCTGTCCGCAATATCGGTCAGCTTCGAATTTCGGAAGATATTCTAATCTCTAAATTTCGTCCAACTTTGAATAACAGATTTGAGTTGACTTCCCCTGATTCTTACATCCTCACACTCCCCCTCCAACTTCATTGCCTTTGTCTCCTCCTTCTTCCTTTTATTTGCCAGCGCCATCCACCCCACACCTCAATGTCTCTAACCCTGTGTTTAATTTTTACATGTTACATATGTATAAATAAAACATTTTAATTATGGACATATATGTAAATGTAAATGCCACATAAGTTTTGATAAGACATACTCATAAGATAAGCTGAAGTAGACGTTCGTCTGATTCGAAGGTGAAGCCAGAAAAAAGATTATTGTCTTGTTTTTAATTTTGTACATGTCGCAAAAACTTTCAGAAATACACAACACAAAGTAAATAATGATTATTTTAATTGCACATGTATGGTTCTCTATCGCATACCCTCGCAAGACGTGTTCTCTTATCATTGTGTTTAGGACAGTCATGCATGTCTTCTTATATAGTAATGTCTGTTTTTCTTTCATTTGTGTATTACATATCACACGTTCCTCTAGCCTCTGGTTTTCGTCTGCCAAGACTCGTTCTTGTTAACCACGATAACACTATGTGCGGTAGAGATATCTTCAAACACGTTCGTTTCTAAAATATAAAAGGTTAGATATAAGATGGACATATTTTTTCACGGTCATAGGTTTCTGAATTCAATTTTCATTTAAACAAATCTTAAGTTACTTATGTTGCTGTTTTCATTTTGCATTGTTTTTATTAAATATTCTGTATATTTTACCGTGGCCGCCTTCCTGGTTTAATTTGGATACTTCTCGAGTTGGGAATCTGTGGGCATGATGGATATCAGATTAGTGGTATTTGGTGTATAGTAATTACTACAAATGACTGAGAAAATTTTGAATATCAATTAATTAACTCAATTCAACCAACAACCAACGTCCGTTTGGTTCTCACAAAGAAAAATCGCATCGTATTTTGCTGATTTACTGAACTCAATCGCCTATTATTTCATGTGAATTATTCTGACTAGTATTATAATCTTAGTTGTTCTTTCTACACCGTTTCGGCAGATTTAAACCTTCTCTCATGTGTATCTTTCGAACTTCGGAGCCTTGTAGTGGAACTCGGGAATATCTTGGATTATTTAGATTATTGGCATTAGTGTACTCATCTTCATTTTGTTAACATAGTTCACCCCAAACAAGACAGGCCCCAACTGTAGACGTAAGGGGCTACTGAGAATCAGAGAGTAAGTTTTGGGGAACATCCTAAGTTGGGAGCTGTGCAGATAGATGATTGTTCACATTAGTTTTAAACCTCTGCATGTCGGTGCAGTCGGGGAAACATGGACCAGGGAGACAGTTCCAGAGGCCGGCAGCACGAGGAAAGAATCTATTGAAGTAGAAGGCTATCCGGCATCTGGGGACCTCCACAGTGAATGGATGGGATTTAGCTGATTGTTGGGTTAGTCTAGTGTATTTATGTTGAGGGGACACTAGAGCAGCAAGTTCATTGGAGCACAAACCACTGAATGTTAATTATGGAACAACGGTCAACAGTCTTGCTTAATAATCTATGTTAAGTGACAGTGTTTTTGAGGTTCAAGGTTCCTTCATTACTGCAGATAATAATAACATAAACAGACACCTGTATTCGGTCATGGGTTGAAACTTTACTACAGTGAATTTAATAAATCACGCGCAGGTTGTCGCATTCGACATAGAAGTTGTCAAGTTCGACAAGATAAACATGAAGAAGTGCGGAAGTTACATCGGCCGAAAATTGTAAATATAACAATCAAGATGAAAATCGTAGAAGTAGTAATCAAAGTATTACAAATGATAAATCCTCATCTAAATAATTTCTATACCTTCATATTTGCTTATTGCTGTTTTTAAATTTTACGAATTTGTAATTCTATCGTCCGTTCCTTCCTTTTAGAACAAAGATCATATATATATATATATATATATATATATATATATATATATATATATATATATTACACCGACTTTCATTTGCTGTGTTGGGAATGTTTTACAGATCCAGTTTTCGTTTTGCAAGTTTGTGTTTCTTTATACGCGTATGTGTATATGCGTGTGATTATTGTCTGTTTGGTTTAAAAAGGTAGTCTATGCATCTCCGTGCGTCCAAGTATATGATTTTCTCCAAATAAAATGTTTCTGTGCTTTGTCTATATTTTGTTTTGGCCCAATTTTTTGATATGTGTATCGTGTGTGTTAGTCTAAATGCGTGTATATTAGATATATGTATCATTACGAAGATGCGTATCCATCAGCCACTGATTTTTAGCACTCTGATACGCGGATGAGAGACCTGGTATCTCCGAGCCGTAGATGTTCGCCGAACATGGGTTTCGTACCGCTGGTGTCTGCGAAGGATCCTATAACTCATCCTGCTGGACCGAGTTCACAATGCTGTCATTAATTCGCGGTGAAACATTACACCTTTTGAATGGGTTTTGAAATGAAACTGACTGAGATGGACTGGGAACGTTTGTAGGCGTCCTGACGCAACTATGCCCAGGAATGTTCTCAATCCAGAGCCCTACAAGATTGGCGCCACCGCCATGGTGGGCAACTGAAGACTTGGTTAGACACTGTCAAAGCCGATATCACTTCTCTTCGGTCGATAGAAGAAGGAGTGGATGAGCTTATCTGTGGACCTGAAGCTCAACAGGACGCAATGGGCAGGATCCACCCGTGACGGTGCGAAAACTAGTGCAAGCTCAACCTGAAAGACGCAAGTCGAAACAAGTACAAGTGTATGTTAGTGTAAGTGTCTAATGTATGTGTGTGTTTGTTGTACGTGATTTTGTGTGCGTGTGCGTGTGCTTGTGCGGTGGTCAAATTGTATAGTTTAGATAGCGTGTATGTGTGTATGTAAAACGAGTGCGTTTGTATGCATGAAAACGCTGTTTTTCTATTTGACCTCTTTTTCAAAGAAATGTCTTTATTCCAGGAAGTAGTCGAATTTCGCTATTGGCATATGTGCGTGTGTGTGTATATTAGACAATTA
>OY744521.1:14341620-14349120 GCA_963556195.1 Sepiola atlantica | reverse complement strand
ATTTCCTTCGTTTTTAGCTCGTGCTTGTAAGTGTGTAACTTTATTTGAGTACACAATAAAAACTGAACTGATGTTACCCAACGTGAGAATGTGTCAGATGAAAAATTCATTAAATGTTGATAAGGATCGATATAATGTTATTGTCGATGCGATGACATTTTAATACATTCAGTCTAATTTAAATACGGGCTTTATTTTCTTTTTTACTTTCGTTACATAATAGTTTTGATCAAAATGCAAATATCTAATTTTGAACTAAAATTGCCTGAAAAACGTGTCTACAGTTGTTGGAAATAAGACTAAAATGATATTTCTAAAGTAAAACTTTTGAAAATGAAATTTGATATCATGTTAAAACATTCTGTGCGCTTAATCGATCGAAAGGTCGCCATATGCCGACTAGGAATTGATCGTTCCCAGGCATGTCATTGCACTAGCATAATTTGATAATTTTAAGATTTAGAACCGAAAACAAAAATACAACATGCGCTTCTATCTGAATATTATCCCTTAAAAAAAAAAATATATATATATATATATATATATTAATATTTGCATTATCGCCCTAATAACACTAGTTGTGACAGTAAAAATATGTTTTATTTCTAATTTATAGTACAGTATTCGAGGTGTCTACACAATTTAAATAGTCTCAGGTTGTTTGTATTATATTTTAATTAATAAAAGTATTAATATGATAAAACAATTATTTACATTAATAATTTCAGAGACAGAAACCTATAAAATATATAAGTTTTCATTTTTGGGGTCCAAATAACACATTGGAATATTAAAGAAGTTATTTATTTATTAATTTGAGTTCACCCCAGACAAGGCATACTGCCACTGAAAAGAAAGTGGCGACTGTGGATTAGGTGTCAGAAATAAAAGTGGCCATCCTCAGAGAAACGTTGTGAGGCGAGATATTTTATTTCTGCATGTCGGTACAGTCAGGAAAACAGGGAGCAGGGAAGAAGTTACAAAAGTTTACAGCTTGGGGAAAGAAACTATTGGAGTAGAAACCTCTACTGCATCTCGGGACCTGCACAGTGAATAGATGGGATGTAACTGATCATCGAATTGGTCAGGTTTATTTACGTAAAGAGGGAGGCAGAGCAGAAAGTTCATCGAAGCACATCCCATTGAAGTAGTTGTAAAACAAGCACAGGGGTGCAACATTGTGGCGATGGGACAGGTGTTGGAGCTTAGTGGAGTATTCGCTTCCACTTGTGTAGATGTACTTGATATTTTTAGAATGTGTGTCGCCATACGTTATCGATTGAACGCCGCCATAATGCTCGCTGGGAATATATCGTTCGAGTCATGCCATTGGACTAACACTATTTGAGGCTTGTAAATTTCGAAACTGTCTATCACTCCCGAATGATGTTACCGACGCAACATTTCGTCGCACGAAAGTGATACATTCAACGATATATGAAAATGTTGTACGTACCAACTGAAGAAGATAGGTCGTTATGCAATTCACCCAATGGAAGTGATTTATAGATATTTTCTATGACGGCAAAGATAGTTTCACTTGGCCGATATATAACATTACGTCTACAGTGGCGTCCTGCCTTTTTTGGGGTGAACTATGTTTAAAAAACAGAAAAAAAACGTATGTCAATCGATACAACATCAGAAGTTCGTAAAGAAACAGAATTTAGTAATATTTCAAATAAACACGTTTTTTTTTTCCTTTTTAATTTCCCATTACGTCAGATTACTCCCATCTATCTTTTCCCATATATATATATATATATATATATATATATATATATATATATATATATATGTGTGTGTGTGTGTGTGTGGGTGTGTGTATATATATGTATATATATATATATGTATATATATATATATATGTATATATATATATATGTATATATATATATATATATATATATATATATATATGTATATATATATATATGTATATATATATATATATATATATATATATATATATATATATATATAATCGATATCAGTATCGCTGGAATAAAATAACAAGAACTTTTAAACCTGTACGTATTGATTACTTTATAGAAAAAGTAATAAAAGCATTGAATAATACATAAAAAAGAACCGCTGACCACCGCTGTCAAAATAGCGTTATGCTTATCAATACAGAGAATAGCGTAACCAGAAAGAATAAGGCGATAAAGAAAAGGTTGTTGTTATTACTCCTGGAGGAGGAACCCCTCACTGTTTTTTTGTCATTGTAACCACTCTAGCCACTGCGTGTGGGCGACGACATTTGCCCATAGCAAGGTGTTTACATACAGCGCCTGGTATTTTTAAATGGTCACCCGTCTAGTACTGACCCGGCTCAAAGACGCTTAACTTCGGTGATCTAACGGGAACCGCTATGTCAACATAAGTATTCTGTATGTGAATGATTATTCGGTATAAAAGTGAATATATTACCCAAATACTTTTAGTTATGGCGTTTCAGAATGCATATTGTTGCTGGACTCTATATTCAAAACCGTAGAAGGAGGTCGTGTAAACAGAAGTTACTATTTTCTTTAATTCATCAATTATTTTATTAATAATCACATAGAAAATTAATAACGAGCATTGCTTCTTGTAATAATCGAGTATTCGGGGTGGGGGTAATTAATAGTTTACATCCTCAATCCCTAAATGCTTGTAATGCCCAGTTTATGAAGGGCCCAGACTATCTTTCCAGAGATACTGATTAATGTTAATGATATCAAAATACAGAGATGGATTTTCCAAGGAGACTCCCTATCCCCACTACTGTTTATCACAGCCATGATGCTAATCAACTACATACCCAGGAAAAGTGATGCCAGATACAAGTTCACAGGCAGAGAACAAAGAATAAACCATCTCATGTATATTGGCGACCTGAAGCTATTTGCAAACATAAAAAAGGAACTGCAAAAACCGTTAAATACGATCAGAATCTTTAGCCAGTACATTCAAATGGAATTCTCAATAGAAAAGTGTGCATTCCTAGAGATTAAAAAGAGAAGCTGAAGACGATTAAGGGCATGGAACTAACCAACCAATAGGGAACTACCCAACCAGGGAACTACCCAACCATGAGGGTGCTAGGCGAACAAGACATCTACAAATATTTGGGAGTTTTGAAAGCAGACACAATCAAATCACCAGAAATGAAAGAGAAGATTGGAAAAGAATATCCGAGAAGAACAAGAAAGCGTTTAGAAACAAAATTATATTATAAAAACCTAAGCAAAGGCATAAATACCTGGGCAGTAGCACTAATAAGATACTCTGGATCATTCATAAGCTGGACTAAAGAAGAACTCAGGCATCTTGACCAGAGGACTAGAAAATTAATTCATCAATTATTTGATTAATAATCACATGAAGAATAATAACGAGCATTTCTTCCTGTGATTATCGCGTATTCGGGGTGGGGTAATTAATAGCTTCAATCCTCAGTCCCCAAAATGGCTACGCAAGTTTTGTTGAAGGGGGAGTATAGCTTAAATGATATTTAAAAATTATTTTGAAAACTAAAATAGTTACGCATGTATGCAGAGAGTTGAAGTAAAAGGTTAATGACCCCTACATCTAAGTAATAGTAAGAAGAGTTTAATATGTTTGTAGGCAGGACAAGAGATTCAATAAAAAAGCTGCGAGGGGTAAAGATGAAACAAAATGTTTAATCCGTCCCAAAATCTGAGAAAATATTCGGGGAATTTTAAAGTATGTTTTGATAAAATATATCACGAAAATTTAAATTGATCTATTATTTTTTATTTGCAAGTATATAGTTTTATTTAATTATTACATTATTGACTTTTGTTGTAATTATACTTATAACGTTAATTTGTATGAACGCAATACATAATAAAATATGTGTTATTAATATAGAAGAGAGGATTATAGTCTTAAAATATGTTTTCTTTTAATTCGCCTAATAATGATATAACTTTGAAAAAAAAACGAACATAAATAATACAGGGTGTTTCAAAAGTCTTGGGAACATTACAAATGCGTATATCTCATGAACTATTCCAGGTAGAAAAATGAAACTGGTGCCGTTTTAAAGCTTGCTTAATCAAGTTTTTGGTCATACCTATGATTTTCGTGTTATCTTTCCAGGTGCAGTAATGGCGTTCTCTAAACAAGACAAGGCATTTTGCGTCCTCCAATTTGCAAAGACTGAATCGTGGACATGTGTTCAGCGTGCATTTCGCAGGAAATTTAAAAAAGAAGCCCCTGAAAGGAAATCCATTGTCAGATGGCATGCTAAATTTGTGAAAGAAGTCTATGTGCCGCCCCTTCCAAGAGATATTGACGAACTAAAGGCTCGAGTAACGGCAGTTGTGGGAACCATTGACGTCAAGATGCGGGAACGCGTTTGGCAGGAAATGGACTATCGACTAGATGTCTGCCGTGTGACGAATGGTGCTCATATTGAGCAACTTTGAAGATTCCCCACAAAACTTGAAACTTTAACCTTTCCAACGGTACCAATTTCATTTTTCAACTCCTAATAGTTTTTGAGTTATTAAAAATCGTTTTGTTCCCAAGACTTTTGAAACACCCTGAGTTGTCTATCTGATCAGATATTTTTATTCATAGAGAAGAGAAGAAAAGTAATCTTTAAAATAATATTAGGCATATGTTTACAAAGACGTGTTAATAAGCAGATGCACATATATCATCGAAACTGGACCGGAACTCTGACGAAAACGGACAGGGTAAAAACCGAAAAATGTTTCCAACTGAAAATATTGTATTTTCAGCACGAAATGTAACAAAAGTTTAATATAAATATATCGTGGTATCATTTATATACTTATTCCCACCTTTGAACAATATTTTAAACAATAAAGCAAATACAACTCCGTAAGTGATGAATGGCTTATCAAAAATGGAGGAGAATTAACAAAAAGGGTAAGAGAGTTTAACGAAATATAGCTGTCATTGCGTTCTTGGCAACCATGTTTGGGAATTTATGAAGGCGGTGAATATGGAAGAATTCTCTGCCATCATATTTGTCCTCACTATTATGTGTGGCAGATGTAGTAGAATTACTGAAGATATGCACTTATCCGCCTTCTATAGAATGACTAATAAAAATAGTATATCGATCAGGATTAAATATTAAAATTGATAAAACCTATTAAAGGGATCATGTTTAAGAGGAAAGACTAATAGATTGTATTTTTGTCTAATGAAAAAGATTGGTTATATAGGTATCTATTTTTCAGAAAGTTATTCTGGTAAATACAATAGATGATGTATGTTTAATATATACATATATATATATATATATATATATATATATAGAGAGAGAGAGAGAGATACATACATATATATATATATATATATATATATATATTAGATTTTGAAAATATATAATACAAGCGTGATTATCTGTTACTGAATAAATACATAAAATATGTGTAGATTGCAATAAGCATATCTTCTGATTATAAAAAAGACTAATACTGTGAAAGAAAACGAAAGAAAAAGAGAAAGGGAAATAGATATCAGGACGAAATAAGTAGATATGTAGGATCTCATATAGTGTATTGTGGGCCTTTTTTCTGCAAATTCCATTACCATTTTCGCCTCGAAGTTTTGATGATTAACTCAGGAAATTCTGTATTCCGTCCTTTGTTCATTATCTACTGTGATTCGTGTCTTGACACATCCGCCATATTCGTTTCCTTCCTCTGATCAACAAAGCAAGTTCACGGGTTTTCATATACGAGGGAGTGGACACAGGAAGAAAATGGCGCACGTTTCGAGCTATTCTGCACCGGGAACACATCAACACCCGACACAAAAAGAACAGACAATGACTTTATCAAGTGCGATCATATATATATACACACACACACACATATATATATATATATATATATATATATATATATATATATATATATATATATGCAAAGTTATTGGAGAGCCCTCTGTAATTACAATAATCTTTATAATCCTAGTTACTCTTATATCTGATCTACAAAGTTTCATACATTTAAATATATATTTATATATATGTATATATATATATATATAATACAAGGTGACTAAAAAAAAAAAACGGGTCCCGTGTACACTTTATGTGATATCTCCTTTATTTATTCACCGATTGCCCTTATTTTACAGGACATGGCAGCATCAACGACCGTGAGTACACCAATACCTCAGTGGGAGCTGGGACAAAAAGTACAATGTGTTAAATGTTACTACAAGACAGGCTCGTTTAAGAAAACCCAGTTCAGTTTCATGCATCAGTTCGGATGTGAAAAGGCTCCATCCAAAAGCAGAATTCAGAACTGGGTGGACCAGGTCGAGAAGTATGGGTCCGTGGAGAACTTCAATGCTGCCAGTGAGAACCGTCCAAGCCACTCAGCACGTCCCAAGAAGCGGAAAGCGGAGCTGGTCGAAAGTGTGAGAGAGTCTCTCCAGGAGAGTCCGAAACTATCTGTGCGTAAGCGAAGTCAGTCCCTCGGTATCTCCCGTGAGACTTGCAGGAGAGTGCTGGTGAACGATATCAGAGCTTACCCATACAGCATGCAGACGCTGCAGACCCTTACAGCCTCAGACTAGAAGCAGAGGAGCGCTATGGCAGTCAAGATGCTCGATAAGATCGAGGAGACACCAGGTTTCCTTAACCTCTTTTGGACCTCAGATGAAGCCCACTTTCATCTTGACGGAAAGGCGAACTCCAAGACAAATGTCTTCTGGGGGTCCTCCATACCCAATGAAGTGGCCACCAAGCCCCTGCACTCTCCAAATTGCGCGGTGTGGGCTGCAATCTCGGTCAGAGGCATCATCGGACCAATCTTCATCGAAGAATCTGGCGCAGCAGTGACAGTCACCAAGGAGCGGTATGTGGAGGTCCTCAAAACCTTCAAGAGTGAGCTCCAGAACCTAAACCCGTCGCTCATGAGCAAGGTCTGCTTCCAGCAAGACGAAGCAAGTTCTCACACCTCAAACCTGTCCTGAGATTGGCTGAAAGAGAACTTCGGAGGCCGAGTGATCAGTCTCAAGACTTATTTTGAGTGGCTCCCCCATAGCCCGGACCTAAGCCGCCCAGATTATTTCCTTTGGGGCTATCTTAAGGACAGAATGTAACGCAAGGAAACCCAGAAGCATCACGGAACTCAAGGAAGCCATCAGGGAGGAGATGAGAGCCATTCCCAATTCAGTCTGTAAGAACGTCATGGACAACTTCGGTCTGCGCCTCAAGAAATGCTCGGAGCTAAAAGGAGTCCATTTAGAACACATGCTGTAGAACGGAGACAAAAAGGCCAAATACCCTAGTGTTTTGATATGATGTGAATATAATAAACTAGTTATGCCCCAAAATTAATTTCATTCGGACGAAACACTAAGAAACGGAGCCTAATTAGATTTGGGGCCCGTTTTGGGGGGGTCACCCTGTATATATATATATATATATATATATATATATATATATATATATATATATTTAAATATATATGCATATATTTATAGTAATATGTTAAG
>OY744521.1:14254120-14336620 GCA_963556195.1 Sepiola atlantica | reverse complement strand
AATTAAATTAAATTAGTTTTTAATTAGATTAAATTAAATAAAACAATGGGTGGCAGGAATAGAGGAAAAATAATTAAGGAAAAAAAATAATTTAAAAAACATGCATTCCGACACGGACTTAATTTCTAAAAATAGAAACAATTGATTTTTATAAACAGTATTTTGTACAGGGATTTGATATTAGTAATAACAAAGTCTCCCGCCATTTTACGAGTTAGAGTGATATTTTCCCGTAAAGTGGTAAAAAATAACCCCGTTCATTAAAAAATGTTTTTTTTTTTAATAGAAAATAGATTTCTGATAACGATATTCCGTAGTAATATTTATTTATGAAATATAGAATAATATTCTCCCCAGAGAGGTGTAAACAGACACAGCCGTTAAGGAAATATTTTAAATTATTTCAAATAATAACTAGATTTTTGTAGAAAACTTTTTATAGTAACATTTTATTTTTGATATATGAATGTTTTTGTAAAAATAATTTCTGCGGGATAGGCTTTTTTCGCTTCGTTAAATAACAACACGATAATAATCGGCAGTTAATTAAATGAAAGATATTTCGCAAAATGTAAAATGACGTCCCAGACACTAGATAATTAATTTCTATAAAGAATAATTTTAATAATAGAATTTTTTAGAAACAGTATTTTGAATAAATAGTTTCTATCTACTAATTAAGATACTAATTAAGATGTTTTCTTAAAATAAAGGAGATATTCTGCGACATTGACGTTCGTTTAACTCGTCGTGTGTTTGTTTCGAAGAGGAACAAGTCAGCCCTGGAAATAAGGCTCGTTTGACTGCTGGCATTCCGAACGAACATTTATGTTTCCTTTCCTTATGATGAATTAGATGTAGAATTCCCATACTATCATTGGATTAGAATGGTAACTTGTGAGCGGTATCTTGAATGTTTTAGTTTTTTGTTTGGGGGTGGGGGGATTTTCATCATTGTGCCGCCCGACGTGAAAGTGTATTATCGCACATTGTTCCGTTTTTTTGTTTTTTTTAAATGCATTTCGGACCGATTATTTGCTTGTTGGCTTGCTGGCAGAAATAATGCATGGGAGATTTAAAAGTGTGACTGTTTAAATGCCAACACCTAAAAACACATAATTGAACCTCCTCCCAATATAGAAACATCCTTGTTAACAATACCAAAATAATACACCACGATACCAATATCAAAAAATTAAAAATACTCGAAGCCATCTACATAAAAACTAAACATCCCACAATTAATAATGTCAATTATGAAACTAGTCGCAACATTTTAAAGTGTCTAGCATAATAATTAACATTACCAAATGCTTAGCCATTAGGTAGTTATGCGTTTGAATTGTATGCACTTTATTTAACGTCATCAATTTCTTAATTTTTAAAAGTTTGACTGTTTAACAGTCACACTTTTAAATCTCTCATATGTGTAGAACGCCATCACGCTCTCATTTACATTTCAACTTTACAGACGCTTTTTCAAGTTATAAACTACTCGCCGTTATAATTCAAAAATGAGCACAACAGTAAAGTCATAATTTGTAAAGACACTAAAATTAATACCGCCTGAAGATGATTTAACGATTCAAATCGAAAGTACTTGCAAAAAAGAAAAAAAGAATGGAAAAAGAAACCCATGGATCATATTTACATCAATTTGACCGAAACATTAGATGGAAAATTCGGAAAATTGAAAGAATAAAAAAAAGTCGCATCAAACAAAACCACTTTGTGTTATTTAATAATGTTTGCCTAAATATATATATATATATATATATATATATATATATATATATATATATAAATATCATTGCATTTGTAACTCATAAATAATATAGTGTTATTCTGAAATAAAGTCTACGAATGTAGTGAGCAGACTGAGTTTCAATTTCAAAGAACTCTTTGAATTAAAAATTAAAATTTGCTTTTCTCAGTGTCAGAGTTTTCATTAAAATGTATAAATACTTAAGGAGCATTTTCAACTTCATCTCATGAATGGATAATTTATCAAAATTTAGTAAAGTCTTCCAATACTTATCATTAATGAATTGTTGTTTTTATAAAATATTCTGAAATATAGTAACTACGTTATGTGTCCAAAATGTAATTCCTTGATTCGGTTTAGTTTGAAAGAAAGTGTTTATTATTATTTTTGAATATTTCCATTAAGTAAACTTAGCTCTTTATGTGTTTAGTATCTGATTTTGCAGTTTCAAAATTATGTTAATACTGATATATAAAAGGTAAATATGTGTTACTTATGACTAATTCGATTCAGTTTTTGGTCCCTCGATTCAGTGTTTGGTCCGGATTTCACTTATTCTTTCAAAAATCAAGGTATTTATAAGACCGACCACTTGAACGTATTCCAACATATATAGTAAAAGCATCGCAACTGATTCGACAGGATTAGAACTTCCCATGCCCATATTGTCAATAACAGTATTCACTTTAATGGGGCACAACCTTAATGTTATGCATACATCTGTGTGTGTGTGTGTGTGTGTGTGTGTGTGTGAGAGAGAGAGTATGTGTGTGTGGATGTGTGTGTTTTAAACGAGCGGATAATCCCCAGTCTGTCATCCTCATAGATTCGCTTCAACGGAGGAGAAAGGAAGCGGTCGTCTTCACGAAGGCAAGTGTTAAAGCTGTCAAAATGAATCTCGTTTTAATAGTTGAAGTCTGAAGATTTGCAGTGAGCATTGCATTTGAAATCGGGACATTAATTTTTTTTAGAACTACAAGAACGACATGACTCGTTGTCTTTCCCGTCCATTGCTCGCAGCGACCTTTTCACATTTTTTTTTGGTCAATTCTGTTCCCACAACGGCAATTTACTTGCTCTACACGGATGTTATAGTCACATCAATCTTCATCAATATAGTAGGCTCCATCACACTGTGATTCTACAAGTAAGTCTTTTTTTTCTTCAAAAATAAAATTACTAAACCAATCCTTTTATGTAAAAGAATTTGGCACATATTCTGTGTGGTCTACACGACAATCGTTCTCCTTCTCCTTCTCTATCTCTCTCACTTTCTGCCTGTGTATCTCTCGTTATATATATATATATATATATATATATATATATATATATATATATATATATATATATATATATATATGATAATTTTATTTGCACAGACATGTACAAAATCTGCGACACTGGCATGTCGATGTTATCGATCAACAGTTACTATAAACTGAGATCTCATCAGGTAGAGTTAGAATCCGATTTTAACCTCAGATCATATTTGGAGAGAATGAAATGGAGGGATAGAGAAAGAGAAGAAGAAAAGAAATTTAAATTTTTTTAACGACCTCAATTTTTGAAATGTTAAATTTCTTTTCTTCTTCTCTTTCTCTATCCCTCAATTTCAATCTCTCCAAATATGATCTGAGGTTAAGATCGGATTCTAACTCTGCCTGATGAGATCTCAGTTTATAGTAACTGTTGATCGATAACATCGACATGCCAGTGTCGCAGATTTTGTTCATGTCTGTGTAAATAAAATTATCATATATAAAGCTCTATTTTGATATTGAGCACTTTTTATAAACCCGGTTAAAATTCTCTGGATTACCACCCTGTGGATATTTTTCACCTGGATTATTACCATTATTATATATATATATATATATATATATATATATATATATATATAGTATACGTGTTGTATTAGTTTCTATAGATGTAAATTCGTTGGAACATCAGTGTTTATAAAAAGTGCTCAATAACAAGTAGAGCTGTTCTTAAGTATAATTGTTCATTTATACAATCATTATTGGTTACATATGTGCATACATGTTCCGGCTGTACTCTTCACATAGAGTCCACCTCTTCAAACCAAAGAAGACAGAAAACATATATATATATATATATATATATATATATATTATTTTATAGAAGAGTATAATGTAGACAATCTTTTCAGTTTATTCATTAAATAATGCATATGGTTTAGAATGTGCATGCGATGATACTTTTACTACTTTTTATTTAAATATACTAAACTATTTTTCTATAGAAAAGAACACGTGTAAAAATTATAATCTTATATTCCTAAGAAGGTAGTGAAATTTCGAAGTACGCTACTGATTTCTTCACTATAATAACATCAAAGATAACATTTGAATTACATATTAAATAGACAACTCTAAAAAGACGCTGTGAAATGATACTTACTTTTCCAAGCCACATCACCAACAGTTGAGCACAAAAAAATCGAAATCCCTCCGAGGATAATATAGGAAAGCAGATTCATAACTATCAGACCCCTCTATTTTACCCTTTAGTTTTAACATTCCATGAACGATGATTCTAAATAATATGGGAATAATTGCTGTTTTCTGGGTCGGTTGTTGTTTTGAGAGGGTGTTATCTGGATATTTTCAATACTCTCATAGTATGAATCATCATTCATCTTTCAGTCTATCCATTTATGTAACCCTTATCGTTTAGTTTCTAGTCAAGATTAGTAATGTAACGAAACGATATCATTTTGGGAAAAAAGTTGATGTGGTTCATGGGCGGCTTAAGATGCTCGTTGCTTATGTGGCGACCATATTGAATTCTACATAAAACCTCACACCTTTCTGATCCCGCATTTCATGTAATTATATTTTAGAAATAAACTAGAAAATATATGCTCCATTTGGCGGCATAGTTTTACTAGACTAGGATAATATCATGGTACACGAACATATATTCCAGCGATCCTTAATGGATGAGGTATCATGACGAACGCCCCCCCCCATCCCAAACAAGAGGGTAATGCCAAGGAGGATGATATACTGACAACAGAAAAGATAGTGCGCTACCCTCCAAAGGGAAACGGAGAATATAATCATGGAAAGAAGGGAATCCTGAGAAAGGAACATATAGTAACCTATCCTCCAAAAGATGAGCCAAACCAGAGAGCATCGCCACATAAAGGAAGAAAGTAAGGCCTGTGATTATGGTATCATTGAAACAGAACAGATACTACACATGGACGGTGGCACCAGGGGGCGGGCAGGGGGGCTCAACCCCCCCCCCCCCCCACTTTTTGACTTGGCCCCCCACTTTACGGTCATCAATAATGAAGTTATATATGCATGTGTTTAACCGGGCCCCCCACTTTTATAACTGTCCCGCCGGTCCTGCTACATTTTCCCTCAATAGAGGA
This sequence comes from Sepiola atlantica, assembly GCA_963556195.1. NCBI lineage: Eukaryota > Metazoa > Mollusca > Cephalopoda > Sepiida > Sepiolidae > Sepiola > Sepiola atlantica. Next base: position 14,331,452 of record OY744521.1, on the reverse strand, counting down.
TATAATACCTGGGAGAATTACCCCAACATCTTCAGAAGGAGGAGGTGATTTATTTGAAGAGAGTCGTATGACAACAAAACCGACACTACACTACCCACCGACATCAAATATAAAAGAACGATGTATTAATATTCTAATCAAACAAGCCTTAATTTTTATAAAAAGGTCAAACTAATTGCAACACAAGTTCTTTGTGCAGAATGCATTTCTATGAGGTCTCTATTTAAACATACTAAAAGTCTAGAAAAACTAACCGATGCTTAAAATGCTAATTTGGCACTTTTTACCAACAGGTGTCCTGCATTGTTTAGTTAACGTGACGTACGCTACTAATCGCGTTAAGGCAGTATTTGAAAGTTATGAATAACAATTAGTGTATGAATTAATGCTTATTGAATGCTTCGTAAATTTCACAGCATGTGCCACCTCATATAAAATGTATTTTAGAGCAAATATTAAGTGTTAAGACATCTTTCTTGTTAAAATACACTGTTTGTGTATGCATTCAAATAATAGTCTACCATAATCAAATTATTAGAATATCTTATGGAATTATTTTATTAGATATACCTTTACATCATTATTTTTCAATTAAAAAATAATGAATATATTATAAATAACCCCTCCCCCACAAGGAGGTTATGTTTTAATCATCATTTATTAATTTGTTTGTTAGTTTATTTGTTTGTGTATTAAGAAATTGTATGAAAATTCTAATTTATATTACTTTTCTATTTACCAAAGATTTACCATGGCTACGAGAAGTCCTCATTAAATTCTGGATGTGATCGAGGTCAATATCTGGATCCAAGATTTTTTTTGAATATTTGGAAAATATCCCTATTTTTCATCATTGTCCAATTTTAAAACAATAATATCTCAGTCAATTTGTTGTCTATTTTTAAAAAAATGTAAAACCTGAGTATAAGATAGGATTACATATCCCCATATCAAATTTCTATCTTGATCCGTATCTATCATCATATCTTTATTAGCAATAAGTTGCCCAATTATCTTTTGATCTGACGTTATGAAACTGTCTTTTAAATTAGTACTTCTTTTTTTAATTGTATCAAATGTCTATGTTACATAGTTTACTTGTGAGTTTTGTTCACTTCCGGTTTCATTGTCAGATACAGCAGTGTATAATACAGGGAGTTTCAATATGTCTGCAAGAAGTAATATATTAAGTGCAGTACTTGTTAAGAAATTACTCCTTCGTGCACTAGCATAAGGCTTTCCATTGAGCATATTTGACATAGAGTTGTAGCCATATATCTCTTCTACAACATCTTTTTCTATTAGATAGCCTATACACATAAGAACATTCACCTACGTGTGTTGTCCTTGAATTTATAGCATTCCAGATTCCAGACGACTATTAGATGGTTTATTGCTATGATAGTTTTAGCCTTCAAATACAGTGGCTGGTCAAATGTGATAACAGGAGTTGTGTGACTAAAAGTGTATTGTTCAAATAGGAAAATCAAAGTAGAATAGATACTTGACATATTCAATAGATCTAAATAGATGAGAGACAAAATAACTACTGTGGCCCTACATGGATAATTTTCTTTGTGTACCATTTGCATGAATCCTGATTCCCCTTGATGTGCCCACTGCAGAAACAGGAAAACTGTCCACAGGATATCAGGTAAATATGGGGATTTCGGGAAATAATCACAATGATTTATATGATATTCTTTTAATTTTATTATTTTAAATGATATTCTTTATCTTTGTGATAATGGTAGTTATGAATCGTTACTAGACCAGACTTTATAATCTCATCAGTAGTTATTTTATGCAGGGGAATCACACGAGTTGCAAATGTTCCTGGTGTTTATATAGCAACCATGCCCATCCCATGAAAGGTTCCATATCTATCAAAGGGCTGTATGTTGTGGTCAACATTGTCTGCTGCACATTGCACAAATTGATCTTTTGTAACATTGACAACATTCCGTACAAATGTTTGTACTTTGTAATATGAGCTACAGAACCCATGTTGATGTAATGAGACTATCAAAACCCTGGAACCGAAATAGTGATGCATTTGTATTGGCAACCCTAATTGTAAAGGATCAATCACTATATTTGGTCAAACAGCTTGAATGATAACATGTCCCTTTTATTTCATTACTCATACATTTTTCTGCAGTTTTCACGATGCGTTTGGTCTCTTCTTTCGCATTGCTATATTCCGGTTTATTATAATAATTACACATATGGCTCAAGCATTGATTTTAAGTGTAATAATATGTGTCTTGCCACCTAGATCAATAAAAACAATTCTTACACTATTCTGGAAGATTTTGCTTCATATATTGAACACTATATAGTTCTACGTTTGAATGTTTGGGTGCATGAACACACATGATCCTCAGCGATTAAAACATTGGAGTCAAGTTCCTTTCTCAAGATGTTAAAAAAGTAAACAAGAATGTTCTTTAAGGACAGAGAAAAACAATGAAGACCAACAAACGATGGTATTCTTAATTAGGGTAAAAATAGACGAAAACAACAGCCCCTACAATACAATTGAAAAACAATTTTGTTGATGTAACTGAATCTAACATTTTTAATTACTAGCAATATCTGAATTAAATTATTTTGATATAACTATTTAGTTTGCCTGAAAACTCATAAAGTTTGTCAATAAAATTTACTTTGATTAATTTAAAAAGTATGATAATGTCGCTTTAAAAATCTTCTGTAGCAATCAATTTGACACTGTTAACTGTACATCAACGAGGTTAAACGCTATTGAGCGTATTTACTGGTCAGAAAAAAGAAACGAACACGAGGATGTTTACATTTTTTCGGCATAAACAAACGCAGTTTTCGTAGATCGATAATTGTGAACTTTTCGCAAATCGATAATTGTGAAATGTTCATATTTTGAATCGGTCGATATCTCTAAACTTTTAATATCTCCATATAGACACCTCATGAAATGCATTGTGCAAAATAACATTGTGCTGCAATTCGTTTGACACTTTTCACTGATTTGAACGGACTATAAATCTTTATTTTCATTCATTTCAAAACGCCTCGCCATTCAAACATTTTTACTGGTTTCTAGGCCTTTTGGCTAGGATCAAAGTGTTGTATCTGGTCTGAATTTCCCGGCGGCACCAGACATTTTTCAATCGATGAACATATTTTGTATATATAGTATGTGACAATTAAAAATCACAACTGTCGATACAGAATATCCATTTATTAGAAGCTGTTTATTAAATAAACTAGCAAATATATGCTCCCTCCGGTCGCACATTTTGGCTAGGCTGCCGCGTCAGAAATGAACGCTCACGCGTAAACCGATGGAGCCCCAGTCATATTTCTTGGGTGGTTATACATTGATTTTCTGTGTTTATGACCAATAATATTTTTAGTTGAAAATAAAGAAAAAAAGTAATTCTACCCTACCCCGATTTTTGTTGTACCCTCCTCTATAAATAGAAAGATTTTTAGTTTAAAAAGAAAAAAAAACAATGATTTGCACCCCCCTCATTTTTTTTATATTACCCTCCCCTATTCATAGAAATATGTTTAGTTAAGAAAAGAAGAAAACATTTTTTGACCACCTTCCCCCAATTTTTTTATCCCCCCCTCCATACATATAAATATTTTTAATTGAAAAGGAAAAAAACACACCCTAACTCTAACCTTGACCCTAACCGTAACGACGGGGTCAAAGTTAGCGTAGGTCCTAAAATGAAAAAGCACCAAAAAATCAAATACAGTGAACTCGGTGTGTGTGTGTTTGTTTAATAACTTTTTTTTTAATTAAACAGTGTAATTCTAAAATCAGTTGTATAGTTTTCCAGTACAAAGTGTTAGTTTTTTTTTGTTGACAGTAAAGAAAAATAAATCACATCTTTTTTTTTTAATAGATGAAACATGGAATCATAAATTCAGTTGAGGTCGTGAAAAAATGATAATATTGGATATGAAAGTATTAAGAAATCAAATACAGTAAACACGAATAGTTTTTTTAATTCTCGGAAAGAAAAGGTTTACCTGAACTGAATTCATTATAGTGTGTGTGTGTGTGTGTGTTTTTTTATATAGTAATTTTTAAATCAATTATTATTTTAATTAAACAATTTGATTCAATAAATTTGTGTTTTCACACATAATGGCTGATAAGATTAAGAAAATAAACAAACTCAGAACGTTTTAAAGTAACACGGTTAAATGCCAGCGTTTTGGTTACATTTGAAATTACGTGCGCGTCTTGCGTCCGTATGGATTTGACGGAGGGAGGTTGTTTCAATGGATGAACGTTCGTTTGAACAGCGAATGTTAGTCCATTGAAACGACCTCCCTCCGTCGAATCAATACGAACAGATGAAATAACTACGTAACTCATTAATTTTTAAATCAATTATTATTTTAATAAAACAATTTGATTCAATAATTATAATTTATAAGTAAGATTATTAGCGAGCAAAATTGCTTAAATACATGTGGAAATCTCAATATAACAATCATGAGTGTATATTTGCGAATACTGATTTATTTGAAGTATAAATGCAATTGATTATGTAAATCGAGAAATGCGCATAGTGTTTAAGGCGTTTTTTTTTTCATAGTATATAATGAAGCTAGCGGACGTACAAAATAGGCATACTACTCTGATGGAGTTTCGGCTTCAGACAAACAGACAGATACATAAACTCCATTATTAATAGGTATGCAAATCAAGAAAGCAAAACGGTATTTGTGGGGATTTGCAGTCAACTATACATACGGTATTAAATAATAGTGTCGTATAATTATATTTAATAAGTACAGCCTGTTTTGATGTAAATACAATTAAGATAGATGTAAAAGAGCTTAATTATTTATTCATTTAGATTACGATCATTTTATAATAGGGTAAACCATTTTCGATCTCTCTCGCTCTCCTCTTCTCTCTCTCTCTCTCTCTCTCTCTCTCTCTCTCTCTCTCTCTATATATATATATATATATATATATATATATATATATATATATATATATATACAGAGATAGAGATATTTTGATGTTTCACTGACAATATTCAGTAAAGTCCGGAGCAAGGCCAATAAAAACAAGTTCGATGAGCGCCGAGGATAGAGTACAGAGCATTTATATGTATATTTTGAGAGTTTACCAAGATATTTTTCTAGAGAGGATTCATCACAACAAAAAATCTGTTATTTTATTATTCATTTATTTTGTAAAGCTATTGTATCCTACACGTGTTTCGCTACCAAGCAAGATACTAGCTAGGCAGTTCATCAGGGGAGATACAAAAGCTAAGATATTGACGTCAACAAGTGGCAATACCCCGCAGGTGATAGACCTTGTTGAAATCACTTCAGAAAGAAAAAACATGAAAATAAGTTCAAAGGAAAGCTCAAACAATGTGGTTATATGTGGTAATTGTGATGCGCCCCCACAAGAATGGTGCAATCTAAAAAGGGGAAAGAAAAAGGAAAAAGAAAAAAGGGAGAAAATATCTTGATTTATAGATAATAATTTGCCAACATAAATTAACTGGCGTTTCAATCTAAGAGATATTTGAGTGTCATCATGCGACAATGTATGCATTATTTATCGCGTCGTAAACGATGTATCTTGCTTTCTCTCTGCGTGTTAACCGAACACGTCATCATTTTATGACGCTATCTGATCTTTACTCTTTCCTTTTTTATGGAATACATCTTTCTTTTTTAATAGATGACGCCATCGTTTCTTTAATTGGTGACATCCTTCGGTTTGAATGGATGCCTTATTTTCATTTTTAATAGATTGTATGTTTGTTTAATAGATGGCATCCTTCTTTTTCAATAGATAGAACTATTTTCGTTAATTATTTACATTCTTCTTTTTAATGGATGCCATTTTTCTGTTCGTTAATAAGTTACTACCTTCTTTTTTAATAGATGACATCTTTCTGTTCGTTAATCATTTACAACCTTCTTTTTTAATAGATGACATCTTTCTGTTCGTTAATTATTTACAGCCTTCTTTTTAATGGATGACATCTTTCTGTTCGTTAATTAGTTACAGCCTTCCTTTTAATGGATGACATATTTCTGTTCGTTAATTACTTACAGCATCATTTTTAATGGATGACACGTTTATGTTCGTAAATTAATTACAGCCTGCTTTTTATGTTTGGCATCCTTCTATTGGTTAATTAGTTATATTCTCCTTTTTAATGGATGACATTTTTCTGTTCGCTAATTAGTTACAACCTTCTTTTTAGTAGATGTCATCATGTTTAATGGATAACATCCTTCTTTTGCTACTGGTCGGAAGCTTGTGTTCAGGTTACGTAAGCAGCCGAAAGATGCCGAAGCGATTAGTCAATCAGCTGTCAGCTGACAGCTGTCATCAGAGGACAAGTTTCCAACAAATCTTCAAATTGAGTAAATTAAATAAGACATTTCAAATGCGAAAATAAATGTCAACGCTCTACGAATGAATCTAATCTCCCCAGAGATGCAGTGCTTGGTCCCAAGAAAGATTTCCTTCAGCAAAAATGAATAAATGCAGAAAATTCGAGCACATGTGAAGGTTGACACCAAGGAACACGATTACGGATGAGGATGCACTAATACAGAATGCAGAGCATGAATAAGTAATGGCACGTTTTTTTCGCAATCAAAAATGGAGATGGCTAAAATACCGAAGTTGGTATACCCGTTCTCCCAGAAAATGGCAACTGTCAAAAATGTGCGTCAGGAATGCGGCATTGGCTCACCAAACACGCTTACCAACTGGACACATTTTCTGGGTTGGGGGATGTGCGAACAACACTTTTTAAGAAATCCTCGTCAGATCAGAGGCCCATGGTTTAGATAGACGAGACTATCATCAACCATAAAACACAACGAACGAATGAATGAATGAATGAATGAATGAATGAATGAATCACACATTTCTCTGAATAATTTAATAGAAAACGCATTGATTTGTTCATGGAAATCGCTCCAGACAAAGCATGAAGCTACTTATTGTAAGGAGCTAAAAAAAAGTACGGTGCTTATCGTAATGACAGGAGATGGGTATTAACATTAGCCTTGAAAAGAGCAAGGCTATACTTAAGAGGATAACAGTCAGCAGTAAGGGAGTTCCACAAGCTTGCAGTTCTTGAAAAGAAGCAAGTTGACTAAGAAGCTATATTATAACGAGGTGTAACAGCAGCGAATTAGGGGAGACTACTAGACCAACGAGTCAAACAAGCTGGAACAAAGGAAGCAGCGAATAGATCAGGCAATTAGGAGGAAAATGCCATAATAGTATTTATAGTAAAAACTGAGAGTAGCAACATTACGTCTGATACAGAGGGCGCAGTGAAGAAGAAAAGGTTGGGCCAACTAAATTACATATTGATTAGGGGGGTGAAAACGTCGTCACGTGATGATACACCGAATCACAGCCGAACAAAGAACAAAAATACAACGCAGAATATTATTGAGAGAATCCACAATAAAACTGCGAACCAAATTGTTGATTTTATGATAAAATAGTAATCCCAAAATTCAAAAAACTTTTTACAATTAATGTTTTAGATAATTCAAGTAAAATGTATAAAAAATGTAATCCCGATCTGCTGGTGAGGATAGGGAGGTACGTTAAGACACATGTGTTTTGATGAAGGCGAACACAATCTGCAATATACATTGCAATAAATACAGTTATTTCAATAATCCTATTTTTTGAGACAATCTTTCACAGATTGTTAGCAGCTGTTAAGTTGAAAATAGCCACAAGGTTGAAATTGAATGAATAGTTCATGGAGCAGAAGTCCAAAGTATGGGTGTCTGTAATTTAATATGATTTCAAATCTGAGAAATGTCCCACTTCGATCAGATTCATTTCGATAAAAATAATAAAAGAAACAACAATGAATATTTTTAATATACGTCCATTCAATCTGCCAGATTTAGCGTGACAGACAAACTAAAATATCATTTCAAACTTAAGTGAAACAGCCGAACAGCAAATGCTATTTAAAATCTTAAGTATGGCAGAAAACGAAAATGCAATTTCAAAATAGTGTGACAGACCGACTGATTGAGAATACTTTTCTAGAAACCGTTCAACACATCTAATTAAGATTCGTCCGTTTAATCTCTGTGGTCGACAATGAAAATGCAATTGCAAACAAACGTGACTACTAATAAAAATAAGCGTGATAGACCGACGAATGCTTCTTTTTTTTTTTAACATAGTTCACCCCAAACAAGGCAGGCCGCCACTGTAGACGTAAGGGGCTACTGAGAAAAAGAAAAGGGGAGAAGGTAGTGGGGGTCAACCTAAATTGGGATCTACGCAGCGAGATGTCTGTTCACATTAGTTTTAAATTTCTGCATGTCTGTTCTGTCGGGAAAACAGGGGGCAGGAAGAGAGTTCCAGATGCCAGCAGTACGAGGAAAGAAGCTATTGGAGTAGAAAGCTCTCCGACATCTGAGGACCTCCACAGGGAATGAATGAGATTTAGTTGATTGTCGAGTTAGTCTAGTGAATTTACGTCGAGGGGGCACCAGAGTAGCCAATTCATCGGAGCATAATCCATTGAAGTATTTGTAAAACAAGCACAAGGATGCTACATTGCGGCGATCTTAAACTTACGTTTGATAGAACAACGAAAATGCAATTGCAAACAAGCGTGACAAACCAATAAAATGAAATGTTAAACTTAAGCCTTACAAACGAATAAGCATGATAAAGCGACGCAAATAACCTTTCTAACGTAGGTCTAACAAATAAACAAAAAATGTTATTTAAAACTTTAGTGTTCAGAAATATGAAAATTAAATTTTAAACTTAAGCATGATAGATCGACAAATATGTTTTTTTTCAAAATTAAGCGTGACAGACAAACAGACAGACATATTGAATTTCTTATAGAGAGTATTGGTGCATTCTGAAATAAGAAATGTCCTTCAACCTGTACGTATCGAGATAAGAATATCATTTTAAATTTAAGTGTAACACAACGATGAAAATTCTATTTCATACTGAGGTGTGACAGATCGACCGATGAAGACAACATATTATACTATTTAAAATGTAAACGTGACATGTCAAATAACTGAGAGATTGACCGACCGACAACACCTCTAGTACGAATGCGGGGACAAAACTACAAAAATGTGTGTTACATGTAAACAATGTACCTGAAAATCGACATTTTTGGTTTGAAATTCGAAACTATATCGACTTTAACACTTCACAACGTAATTCACCCTATGTTATTCAAACAAAATGAATCTAGGATTTGTGCTGAATCCAAAAGAAGAACTTCTGCTCAAAATGTTGGAAATAATAAAACAAGAATCACTTTTGAGCATTTTGATGGTGGAGTATCTCTATATTTATAAAGTTGCGCCATTTCTTGCTCTAACAGTGAGATTATAACGTCAAATTGAAATTAAAACAATAAATAAACAATATTCGCCCATGCATGAAGTATTGTTGCCACATCTGGGCTGGTGCATCATCTACTAGTCTCTCCCTCCTTGACAAAGTCCAAAAAAGAGTAGTCAACCTAATAGGTCCCTCACTGTCAGCTAAGCTCCAGCCCCTGTCCCATCGCCGCAATGTAGCATCCTTGTGTTTGTTTTACAAATACTTCAATGGATTATGCTCCGATGAGTGTGCTGCTTTGGTGCCCCCTCGACGTAAATTCACTAGACTAACTCGACATTCTACTAAATCTCATTCATTCACTGTGGAGGTCCCCAGATGCCGGAGAGCATTCTACTCAAATAGCTTCTTTCCTCGTGCTGCTGGCCTCTGGAACTCCCTCCCTGCCCCCTGTTTCCCCGACAGTACTGACATGCAGAAATTTAAAACTAATGTAAACAGACATCTCGCTGCTCAGATCCCAATTTAAGCTGAACCACCAATCCTTCCCCCCTTTTCCTTTTTCTCAGTAGCCCCTTACGTTTACAGTGGCGGCCTGCCTTGTTTGGGGTGAACCATGTAAAAAAAAAAAAAAAAAAAAAAAAATATGTGATCATGACTATGTCATTGATGGCGTAATGTTAACAAATCTGATAATTGTTTTCGAAAATGAAATTTCACAAATTAACTATTTATTATATTTTCCTCATTAAATCATTGTTTTCATTTTAATATAACACATTATTCCATTACATATAGAACTAAACAAAATTCGAATAAAAAGTGTCATATCTCTTCATTTGGGAGCAGGAGTTTCTTTAGGTTTTCTTGGACAATGCCGATGCATGAGTCCCACTAGTAAATATATAATTCAACCAATGTTAAATAATGTCTTTCTATGTCTTAAATAATAGGATTTTAGAGGTTAAGAAATACGTCGGTCTCCGGTATGAACCGGAATTAACGATAGAAGCAAGTATGTGACAAAAAGACATAATGCCATTGGATGTCGGTCTTCAAATGGATCAGACATGATTTCGGAGACTCCTTTGCTGTTTCCTACAGTAAACTGGTAAGGGAAACCAAGGGTATGGAATACTTAAGGATCTTACTGAGTTATAATGTATACTGTGAAGAAAACTTAAACCATAAAAAAACTATTAAAACAACAAAGCGATAAAAGTATTGCTTTAATTAATGAAACAATTGTAAAAGAAATACATTACTGCTAGAGATATATAAAAAGAGAAGGGCAGACGGGCTCTAAACACTGCAGTTACTCTTACAAAACACATTCATGCTCGGCCCTACTACAACCAACAGCATACATCACATACAACACCACACAACACGCCGGCTATCTGTTTACGTGACGAGGATGTGTACCGGTTAGGAGAAACAGTACTACAAAGCGCAAACAAGTATTCCATTTGACACGTGCGTTTCGGAAATAAAATCATATTTCAAACTTAAATGTTACAGAAAAAAGGATCGCATATTAAATCGGTACATACAGCCACTTTGTAGACTGTCACATATAAATATTTATTAAAAAAACTTTAAGCATGATTCATCGAACGACGTAAAAGCTTCCCAAAGAGATACAAGCAGAGGACGAGTATAATAAACTGCAATACATTTATTGCGTACTAAATCTGTGGGAGGCAAGCGGAGCAAGCGGAGCAAGGTGGACGCGGGTGTCAATGTCTGACATTTCCGGTATCGAACAACAAATAACAATTCAAATGGTTTCATTTTTTCATATAAATGTGATTTAAATCAATACGCTGCTTTACGCGTGTACTCTGCGAATTTTATATTTGTATCTTCATTTAAGACCAACCATACATGTTGGGTGTGTATTTACACCAGTCAGACATCAGGACGTTGCCAGCAAGTAGTCATGTTGGTGCAGGCATTACATAACACTAGCTTGTGTAATAGTCCAAAGGAGAGTTTCATTATAACGAACTACTCGTGAATTAAATCTGACCTTACTTCAATGTTATGAAAAACACTCGTCTATTAACGAAACTGTTACACAAATAAGTTACGTGGCTGATTTGCTTTATTCGTTTTTTTTACGATATGTCCACCTTTTCTGTGTCATTCCATAGCGAAACGTGTGTCGTAAACTATTAATCATATCACTAGTTAAACAGCTATTTCATCAATAGTTGCAAGGAAGTTGGGCGTTCATGCCTTACTCAAATAAATAAGTGCTGAATTGACAACAAGAGATCCGAAGAAATTGGAATTCAACATTTTCCGATTGAATTACACTATTGAAATTATGAGCTGAAAAAATTATTAATTTTAAAAAGGTGACACCTCATTAAAAGATACAAATTATTGAAATTGGCTCAAATTTCATAAATATATATCATTTTATGCGGTTTGCGTGCACTTTAATATTCCTATAAATATTCCGGTAATAGGTTTATTATACCAAAGGAAGAGGATTATACAGATGAATATGTGCGTAGACGTTGTTATTTGCGCCATTTTGTAGAATTTATTTTCCAAAATGCATATGAATTGTAATAAACATGATATTTCCTTCAAATTGTTTCATTTTTTCAGACAAATGTGATTTAAATCACTACGCTGCTTCACGTATTTAATATTTATTATATAGAAAATGTGGATAATACCCGTTCCAATTAAAAGTATTCCCCAAAACAGAAAAGTCTTGCAGCACTTCAGGTCTTCTTACGAATATTAAATTCAAGTGACAATGTTATCTAAATATTATGTCTAACATACTAATTTTAATTTCGATACATCTATTATATAATTTGTATCCTCGAAAATGTCTAAAATTTATGACTTTATAAGTAAAAGGGGTCGTCAGAAGAAATTGAAATTCAGGAAATCCTTCTTAATTCCTCTAAATTAACTATAGATAAGATTCAAGAAAAATATGAAATATTTAAATTTTCAAATCGGAGATGGTACTTATATTATACCACTATACCACGAGGCAAAACGTATAAATACTCTCCCATAACTAAAAAATAGTGAATATTTAATAATAAGTGTTAAATACCTATTGTAAAGATTTCACCAAAAATGTATGTGCATAAATTACCACAGAGGCTTCAGTCTATTTTTAGACCATTTGCACGCCAGTAAATTCAACAAAACAGACATCAAGTTACGACCCTTTACATTTGGGAGCTGTGTTTTCTAATTAATCATTATCACTTAACTAGTTTAGGAGTGTATCTTGTACATACAAATATATAAATATATAGAGAATCGTAACTTTATATATGTAGGTTTATAGTTGTTTATAGAAAAATTAGTTATCAACGTACACGTCTACACACACATACACCCACCAACACAAACACACACACATATATATATATATATATATATATAGATGTAAATATATATATATATTTATATTTATCACTTAATTAGTTTAAGAGTGCATCTTTTTCATACTAATATATAAGCATATACACAATACTAAGTTTTATTTATATATGTATACACATCTATTTATATATATATGTATATATGTTTATATTTGTTTATAGAAAAACTAGATATCCACGTATGCGTTTACACCCCCCCCCCCACACACACATATATATATATATATATATATATATATATATTAAAGTTCTGCTACCAACTGATGATGATTGTATTTTAAATACTTTGGTAGAACTATTCAATATGTGTTTTTGAGGTTATTTTTGCTAGTTGTATTAGCTTATCTTTATTCCATTTTTATTTTTACATTTTGTCTGAACCTCATATATATATATATATATATATATATATATCTCGATATATATATATATATATATATATATATATATATATATATATATATATATATATATATATCAATATATATATATATATGTATATATATATATATATATATATATGTATACATATATATACTTATTTACAAATAAATACTATTTTGAAAATAAAGCCATACACACAGGTGTTTCATGAAAACCTCGTCATTATTGGAGAAGACACTCTCTGCCGGTTACATTGTTCTAACTCCGATACGAAATTTATGTTTTACTCAATAGCTGAGGCGCGTACTAATTCTCCATCATATATATATATATATATATATATATATATATATATATATATATATATATGTATTTATTTTATATATATATATATATATATATATATATATTTATATGTATATATATATGTGTGTGTTTATTTATTTATATATATATATATATTTGTGTATATCCATAAATATATATGTATGTATATATACATATATATGACTATATATATGTATATATATATAAATACATATATATACATACATTTTTATATTTACATATATATTAACAATATTTATATATATATATATATATATATATATATATATATATATATATATATATATATATATATGATGTCCCTTGAGAAGCATTTTTCACCGTGTCATATTTCATTTTGAACGCTTTAAATGTCGCCTTAACATTTTAAATCTCGCTCTTACTATAGGGTGTTTCATCTATTCGTATCTCACATATCTATTTGGCAAACTACTGGGTGGTTGATGAGAATTTCTGTGAAAGTCACATAATTATGTCTCAGGCCGCGCATCTTATTTTAAGTCACGATCAATCAAATTACATTTTTACACTATAACTGTAGCTGACCAGATCCTTTATAAGCAGACACATGATTATTTTTTAATAAGACATTCAAGTTCGAAAAGTTCATTTAAAATAAGAATTACGCGATACTAAAAATGAGTAGCCTTTTTGGATTCTATTTATTTTACTTAGTCATTAAAATATACTTATTTAAGCTAAGTAGCATGCATATAGCGCAAACGTATATACATAAATATATATTCCTACATGTGTATCTGAACTTTTTCTATTTTGGGATGAATCATTTTTTTTTAATTTATTCCTTTTGTTCTTTCCACTCCCCCTACGCATTTCATCAGTTGCCCGAAATTTCGCTAGTGTTTTTTTACATGCTGACCAACTTTTCCTTCTGATCCATTTGTTTTAAATGTTTTTGTGTACCCAACTCAACTTAATTAATCAATTCAGCACGAACGTCGCTGAGATTTACGCCCCGTCTATTAGAACTTAACAAAAAAATATCCATCTTAGCACAGAATTGTGTAGGAGTGTCTTCCAACGAGAATAGACAGATGGAGAGAACCAGGAGTGAACATTCTCCTGTCAGATAGTTCTCTTCTGTGATTAGAGAAAGTTTAGCATCGCTCTGTTTGAATGAGTCATGAAAAGTGTTGTCATCGTTAATTGAAGGCCCATTATGATGTTAAAGTTTACAAGATTGGCAACAGATGATACAAGTAAAACTCGTATGACAAAGGATTATCCAATAAAGCACATTACTTGTTTGAAAAGAATTTATAAAAAAAAGATACTAAGTTACTAGCTCACGTTTAAAATAATTCATACTTTATTCTATTGATCGTATGAAATGAGATCTACTTTCCTTTTCCGTGATAAACGTCAATTTTTACTGCTATATAGTACTAGCTGTTCCTACTCGGTGTTGCCCCGGATCCATCAGGTTAACATATTTTGTTCTATACCCACGTCTTTTTTGCCAGGTTCAGAATCTATATGTAAATTAAACCCGTTTAAGAACGAAGCAAAGCATAGTTAAAATTAAAATAATATGAACAGGTAAATAGGCGAGGAGTGCACTAATCAAGCCGTGATTTGGTTCACAAAGAAAAGAATGTGAAACACATATTTGTAAATAATAAATACAAGAAATTAAGCAACGCAAAAGAATCATAGTTGTTCTGAATGGACTATTTTGTTCAGAACAGCAAAAAGGGCAAATACAAGTAAAGGCATAATACGTAGCTTCTAAGAATAGTGACAAAAATGCTATATACACGTACAAGCTCTTAGTTAGTCTTGCATATGTAAATATGGACACTCAATAGAAAGGCTAAGAGTGGCAGAACGCAAAATAGAACGCATTATGCCCGGCATCAGTCTTCGTGAAAGGGGGAGGACCACCTGGACCAGACAACAATTAGGGCGAATCATCACCATCATACCCTCAGCTAAGCATAGATCAGGCGGTCACCATTCGAAATTTAAAAATATCAGGTGGATGGCTAAAGCGACTGAATGGACCCTGGGACAAGGAAACAACTCAGAGGTAGAGCAAAACCCCGGTGAAGAGACGACCCCTGATTGCGTGCTACGTTGACAAGCCTAACCAGGGGCAGCACAAGGTGGAAAAGGAACCAGGGAGGGTTTCCTCCACCAGAGATGATAAAAAAAAACCGATGATGATGATGATGATGATGATGATGATGATGATGATGATGATGATGATGATGATGATGATGATGGGGATGGGGATGGTGATGGTGATGATGATGATGATGATGATGATGATGATGATGATGATGATGATGATGATGATTATGATGATGATATAAATATATTATGTAAGTGCAAGATACTTAATAAGTTATGAAAACAGTTGTTGATCAAAAACGTAATAAATTACAAATACAGCAGCCATTATAATTAGGGCGGTTTAAAATATACTAGGAAAGCATCATTTAAAATAGGTTGTAGAGATCAAATCGTTGTAAGCAATAATATGATATGTAAGTAATCACCATAAACAGTGTAATATGTATTTCAATCATTTTTAATCTTTTATCTAATATCTGAAATCAATTCTACCAATAGAGAACGATTATATATATATAAGATTGATGTCGTATAGATATCTGAGGAGCTCACTGACTGTAGGTGGGTACATTGATAATGGAAGCTTCGTTTTGCCAGACAAAACAGTCCGCTTGTATCACTAACCGTTATTAGAGGACTATGAATGTTTTGTTTGTAATGAATATTTTATGTGCGTGTCTGTTTTTGTATCACATAATATTAACCTTTTACACACTTGGATAATTTTCTTTTTACCTGTGTTTGTTTTGGATAAGTTTTGGCTCAGTTTTTATATGGAGGAAGTGTATCAATACTTAATATTTGTACGAGCGTTTGATGACACAAGTTCCTTCCATCGGGTATCATGAATTGCATTACACTTGATATACGCACGTATGCCCATCTATGACCATATTTGGCACATGTTTACTCAACCGGACGTGTTAAAGGCATTATTTTATTTAAAAAAATACGCAACCCCAATTTTAAAGTACAAATAGGTGTGTCCCGTTATGCACTTAATAAGCCGGTGTGCAACACAATGCGCTATGTCACATAGTTTACCGATTTCTTTGGGCACAATAAATATGTCTGCACGCGTAACAACAAACAGCTGTGTTTTATGCCAATAGTAATAGTATGAGCAATCAGTTGTGACCTCTTTTTCCTTCTCTATCTCTCTCCCCATCTCTCTAGCTCTCTCTCTCTCTCTTTCATTCTTTCTTTTACTAATAAGAGAAAAGTAATTCGTTTTCTTTATTTCGTTCTTTATTTTAATAGTTAACTCTAATTACAGGAGTGACATTTTTTTCTCTGGAATTATATATTTTTCTCTTATTGATGGTTTTAATTCTTTAAATTCATCATAAGTAATGGAAGATAGAGTACCCCTTCCTCACTCTCTGGTCCTAAGTTAAGTGTGAAGACGAAACTTCCGGAAAATATGTCTGAATTCGTTCAGACCGCTAGCACACAGAATAATTGCCGGAGCAGTCACGACTCATTCGATACTTCCTGTCATAGCTCAACTTCCTAGACACGCTTGTTCAATTTCCTTCAATCTAATTTCTAATGAATAATTCATCTTTCCTTCCTCTAGTTACAAAATGGACTGTACATTATCTATACGATATTAACAACGTAATACCTAATATCGCTAACGTTGTATTAATAATTTCACATCATTTAATCTATAATTTTATGTTCCTATTATGTAAATTTGCGCGGCGCCATTCGGCTACTCTCACCAATAAAATTATAACATCTGCAAATGACAGTACAACACGAAGACAGGTTACCTGAATGTAAAGGTAAAGTCTATTTTTGGATGTTATTCTGATATAGACACAGCCGAATAGTTAGACATGTGAAGACAAGTGTAACATTCTGTCTAAATAAATATATGAATCTTCTAACATCTGTCTATTGATTCATGGAACAAAGATGGATGAAGCGCTAAGCATATACACTATATGCAGGAGAACCTAATCTAATATCGTAATTTGGTCATTCCTGTCGGAGTACAAGGTTGATCCGACACAGTCAGCGAATGTGTTGGGTGATCAAAAGTGCGACTGTCTCAAAGCTTTTTCTCAGCTACCAACCGTTTTACACACACATACAGTCATTAGTATGTAGGCTCCGTTAAGTATCAAATAGCCAG
This sequence comes from Sepiola atlantica, assembly GCA_963556195.1. Taxonomy (NCBI): domain Eukaryota; kingdom Metazoa; phylum Mollusca; class Cephalopoda; order Sepiida; family Sepiolidae; genus Sepiola; species Sepiola atlantica. The sequence continues at coordinate 14,313,700 of OY744521.1, read as the reverse complement.
GAATCTGTAAATACAGTTATAGTGATTTTGCATGTGTAAATACTTATATATCTACAATATGTGTATATATTTTCTCGTCTAAAGTCTCAGCAACAACAACTTTCGACCTGCAAGGGTAGGAATTAATATTGAGCAAGTTTTATGCAGCAACGCTAAAAATAAAGAGATCAGTTTGGATGAGAATCTATCTCATCTTTATGCTAATTAGGTGGAGTGTTCTTCTGCAATGAATAATATACTTTCGAAAAAGCGTAACTATCACACACGCACTTATATATATATATATATATATATATATATATATATATATATATGTATATATATATATATATATATATGTGTGTGTGTGGGGGGGGGGGTGTATACATAAATGTGTACGTATATGTTTCTATATTTTCGATATATATATATATATATATATATATATATATATATACATTTTCGAAGAAATGTTTAACCTAATTAAAAACGAAATATTTCAGAGCATATCAGTTTACGATTGTTTCAAAATTATTTGAATTCAAACCCAGTATTTAAATGATACAATAATACAAAATATAAATTTTTTTCATAATCTATCAAAATACAGTTATTGAATCAAAATAGTATCTCCTCCTGAAAACTTGCGTATAAATATATATACCCACTTACATTGGTGGAAAATGAATTGTCAAATTATCGTTCCAAATGATGTACTTTTAAAAATCTAGTTTATTCTCAGAAAATTACACAAATATTGAAGTAAGGAATGCGGTTACTTTTGATGGATACTTCATGATGAACTTGAAAACATAAAAAAGTACTTAAGGGCGGAATTGTGTACAGAAATTTTTAGATCTTACTAATATTTCGGTCCAATTAAGGTAACTAATTATTATCCAGATTTGTTAGTTAATAAAACAACCCAAGGCTTTAAAAAACGCCTTTTTATATAGGTCATTAAATAAAGTTTAGCGCTATTCTTTTATTCTTAACTATTTCAAATAACTACCAAAATAAAAAAAATGTTAAACTCTGTTAAACATTCTTGATAGGGCAGAAAATTACTCAGCGTGTCAGGAAAAAGAGGCAAATAACGCTTAGAACTTTAAAGCTGATTACAGATTTGTACGATATTTTTATGTGTATCTATTTAATAACAGGAAACATATTCTTGTATGTACGCAATTATCAGTATAATCTGCAAATACTACTGGTGCTATGGGCATCGGCTACTAAACCGATACACCTCATTGTATTATCTGATTAAGACATTGATTGAACACCAAGTAAGATTAAACACGAGATATGGCAACCGGCTTCATAATAAACTTTCACTGGCAATCGCTATACACTGTCGTTCTCTATTCTACTATCTATATGTACATAATTCATATGTCTTTATAAATACTGAGTCCATATATATATATATATATATATATATATATATATATATATATATATATATATATATATACATATATATATATGTGTATATATATATATATATGTATATAATATATATATAGTGCATTTAGGGAGCATTTTCTTATTTATGAAAACATTATTAAACATAACAGAATTCGTCTGTTTAATTATATATTTTTTTATTTTTTCAATTTTTCTGATGGTGTTTTTTGTATTAAAATTCTTTTTAAATTGTCTTCTTTCTCCAGCTTTTTTGTTAATTTGCTTTTGGCACCTAAGGATGATTCGACGAAGAATCGAAAACGTTCGTGAAACCTGTGAAACCTGTGAAACTTATGGTATATATTATTATTATTATAATTATTTTTTATTTTAATACAAAAAAGACCATCAGAAAAATTGAAAAAAGTTATAATTAAATAGACGAATTCTGTAATTTCTTAACAATGTTTGCATAAATACACATATATATATATATATATATATATATATATATATATATATATATATATATATATATATATATATATATATATATGCGGGGGTGTATGTGTGTGTATGTATGAATTAATATGTAGCTATAAATAATTAAACATTTCTGTATGAATATTGTTATGAGCTCGATTACAGAAAAAATGAGCACTGTTCTAGAGATATTAAAAGAAGACTGTCACTTAGGAGGAGGTAAGCTCACGATTACGTTCGTAGAACACATTAAATAGCCTGATGCTTTATGTTCGCATGTATTTAGGCATACATATAACTTAATTTATCCCGTATCACGTGATCATGTTGAAAAACCACGATGATATAGCGAAAGCGTACAGAGTCTTCATCGTCTATGCGAACCGGATTCGCATATTCTGGAATTACCGCATCCTAGAGCGTAAGCTCGAAACGACGGGGTAAGTAATTCAATAATGTATATATATATATATATATATATATATATATATATATATATATATATATATATATATATATATATATATAGGACCGGCGGGACAGTTATAAAAGTGGGGGGCTCTCCTCAAAAAGTAGGTGGGGCCCGGTTAAACACATGCATATATAACTTCATTATTGATGACCGTAAAGTGGAGGGGGGCCAAGTCAAAAAGTGGGGGGGGGTCTTGAGCCCCACTGCCTCCCCCGGTGCCGCCGTTCATAATATATATATATATATATATATATATATATATATAGCATAATATAAAATGAAGTAATAAAATAACGTGCGAATCAAATTTTATTAGAATTCAATGTTCAAGCCAAGTACCTTATATTGAGCTTCAGTTTTATCCGGATGTTCACTAGTTAAATATATTAGTTGCCTCTTATATCTTTTGTTGGATTAATGTTATATGAGAGAGAGAGAGAGAGAGAGAGAGAGAGAGAGAGAGAGAGAGAGAGAGAGAGAGCGTATAGTTATCATGGATGTAGGCGATATATTGACGACCTTGTTTGCATTAATGATAGCGATGAGTTTGCAAATACTAAACATTTAATATATCCTAAAGAGTAAAAATTAAACTGTGAACATAAGGGAACACAAGCTACTTTTCTTGATTTGGATATAAAAATTGAAGATAAAATATTTATCTATTAACTGTTTGATGAAAGAAATTCATTCCCTTTTCGTATCGTGCGCGTGCCACATAGAAATAGTACCTACCATGGGTATATATTTTACGGGAATATTATGTCCGAATTTCTGAGGATTGCTCGTGTTATCTTAAAATTGGTCGATTTTATGGCTCCAATTTCTGAACAAATAAAAAGAATGATTAAACAATGTGTCGATCAGAATAAAATAGTTTGACAATTAAATAAGGCAATTACTCGCCATCCTGATTCTTTTAAGTCTTATCAAATTAATTAAAATAAATTGATAGAGCAAATCCAAAGCTATCTTAATATAAATAAAAATAATGTAGAATATGTATAATCGTATACGATTATACATATTCTACATTATTTTTAATGATTTTAATGATTTTCATTGAATTCTAATATAACACATATAATAATTATATAAAAAATAGTTACGTATAATAGACAGTAGAAAGGGATGAAGAAGGAAAGAAATGTTGAAAAAGTTAAAAATGAAGAAGAAGAAAGAGAAAAAATCGACAGTTAGCTTATTACGCTGATTGGAAACACTGTGAGTTTAAAAAAAAGAAGAAGAAGAAGAAGAAGAAGAAGAAGAAGAAGAAGAAGAAGAAGAAGAAGAAGAAGAAGAAGGAGAAGAAGAAGAAGAAGAAGAAGAAGAAGAGAAAGGATAGACAGTTGGTTTATGAACGCCGGTTGGAGGCGCTGTGAGTTTAAAAAAAGAAGAAAGAGAAAAATAGGCATTAAGCTCATGAACGCTGTGAGTTGGCTAGGAGGATTAGTATTTATTTGTAATTGATGACAAGGAATTGAACAATAAAAGAGGAGGAGGTGGATAAGGGGGAGGAGGAGGGAAAAAGACTAAAAGTATATATATATATATATATAATCTAAATTTATTTTTTGATATTTGGATATGTTGATATTTTTTTATATTTTTAATATAAAACTCAAACAAAAATTCATTAATCACCTAGAAAGTAGTGTACTGGATTCGTCTACACACTTTAAAATGCAGCAACATTTTTGTAAGTAACGGATAAATTTTATTAGACAGACGAACAACACAGGTAAGGAGGATTTTTTTTTAATAACTAATATAAGTTAGCAAAATATTTATACGGAACAAAACTATGGTTTAGTATACGGAACGTTTATGTGTTTGTCTTTTAAGGGAAGTGGGGTCTGATTAACTCTGCTGGGAAGCCATGAAATTTAATACTGTCTTGTTTTTAAATTCCCGAAATATTTTTTCATGATAAACAACTTATGATCCCTTAAATTATGTGTGAAGCAAACTAATATAATAACTGAAAAAAGTTAAATTGACTTACATGAGTGACTTTCCACTGAACGACTTGGGACTTAAGTTTTTTAAAAAAAAATTGATATATTGTTAATGGTTGAGAAACATCCAAGACTATATATATATATATATATATATATATATATATATATATATATATATATATATATATATATATATATATATATATATAAGTCAGTTGGATGCTATATTCTAATAACTATTTTGTTTTGTTTGTTTTTTTAAATTTTTTTAAATTTCTGAAAAACATAACATTTCTGTGAGATGTATTTTTACGGTCCGTTCCTTTCGCCGTCAGAAAATTCCACAATAAATAAAATTGTTTCGCATGATTTTGTAGTATTGCACACTTTAGTGTGATTTTTTTTCCAGACATTTCAACCTAAAAACTTGTTGTTCTTTGTGGATTTTTCTGATGATTCTGTAGTGTTGCAGAAAACGACACAATGTATAATGTAGGTTTTTATCATAACATTTCAATTTAAGATCATTTTACTCTTTGTGCATTCTTCTGATGTTGCAGTCTTGAAGAAAATGACCCAATCTATAATGTAGATTTTTTTCAAGATTTTTCATTACTTAGTGGATTTTCTTTATGATGTTGTAGTGTTACAGAGACAATATTGAGATATAAATGTTGTGTGCCTAACGGTAAAAGAAACGAACCGTAAAAATACATCTAGAAACAAATGTTATGTTATTTTGGAAATAGGAAAAAAAAATTGAAACAACACAATGAACATGGTTATTAAAATATACAAGAAACCTGACTTATATATGCTCTGTTGTTATAGATTGACAATCATCGAACTTAATCTTTTAAAGAGATTGCTAATTAAAATGGACCGATAGTATATGCTAATACATATATTGTCATATTAATATATATATATATATATATATATATATATATATATATATATATATATATAGTAAGTAATAAGTAGTAAGTTATGAAAATATATTTATGGCATTTAACTACACAGAGGCTACCGCGTTTCATCCCCGGGAGAAATCTTCAGGCTAAAATCTTTAGCCTGAAGATCCCCCGGGATGTAACGCGGTAGCCTCTGTGTAGCTTTATTGCCCTAAAAGTTATTTTCATAGCCTACTACCTTGCTCTACTTACTATCGAGCATGGTTTAAGTAAATACTGAAAATTTATACATAAAAAAATTATATCTCTATATAACATGCTATGTTATACATGGAATAGTTATATATATATATATATATATATATATATATATATATATATATATATATATATATATATACATATATATATATATATATATATATATATATATATATCTGCTCTACTTATTATTTCCTTATTTCTCCCTAATTACCGATTGAATACGACTACTGCATGTGCTATATTCTTTTTCTTTGTTATGAACTATTCTAATCGTTGTATGATTTGCCTTGTTCATTATTTTTAATTGTTGATAAACATATTGATAGGAAGAGAGAGAAGAGAGTAATAGATGATGTTTTGAAAAATAGCGCGGTCAAACAATATAGAGTGATAATCGCAGATAAAAATGATGGGCCAGTTTAAAATGATGAATATTTGCACATGTTGTTTCTGTGATTAAATATGTATATATATATATATATATATATATATAGCTAAAAAAAACAGGGTAACAGACGGTGATTAAATAAGCTTTAGTATAATAATAAACAAATGCATCGTTTTAGGTTACAACTATAATATACTAGCTGTATCTACCCGGCGCTGCCCTAGATGCAGTTAAATCATTTTATTTTTATTGTTTTTTTTTTAATTTTTTACAGAAAAAGAAATTAATTGTAAGTTAAAAACGTATTCCACATGAAGATTCCAATTTGCCGGTGATTATTGAAAATGTCTTTTTTTCAATAATGGATTGTTTTAATCATTTTATTAATCTTTTTTTGTTGTGTGTATTTCCTTTGGCATAGATGGAGATAGAGAAATAGAGTAATAAAGAGCGAAAGAGAGAAAGAGAGAAAGAGAGACAGTACTTATGGTGAGGCAAGACAAAGAAATGTTTTAAATTAATTGAAGCGGTCTATGTTATTATATTGTCAATCACATGGTACATAGTACAGCACTAACAAATGAACATCGGCAACTCAGAATCAAAGTTTGATTTAAAGACTACTGGTGTCTGACATTGAAAATCCGAAGAGATAACTTTATATGTTAGATTACTAGACGTGCATTTGGGGTTCAGCTAGCGAGCAATAATCTATTAATCTCATAAATGTTTATTGTTCTGTAAGCAAAATTTGAAAAGAACAATAAAATAAAATGAAGTAAAATAAAAATTGTTGTCAGCAAATAGAAAGGGGTTAACTAGAAACACGGAGAAATGTAAAAATATTAGGCGTCAATGTTTTTATCGAAAAAGACAAGGGTGTGGATGAAACACACACAGACCTTCAAGAGAACATGTTTTCTTTTTGTTTTCTTTCTTTGCTTTTGGTTTCAAGCGACAGATGCAGCCAGGGTTACAAGTTGGGGTGTCTCATTTTTTTCAAATGCTGTCGGCCAAACATCTGGATTGTTAAAAGGAAACACCCGCCAACCTTTGCAGAGATGACTCTTTCTTTTCTTCTGCTTCTCGCCGTCTTCACTGGTGCTAAGTGTTACCATATTTCCCGAGAGAGTAGCAGCGAACCCTGAAATAAGAAGAACGAAGGAAATTATCGATGGAGGCAACAAGCAAGTTATAAATGTGAAATAAAAATGAAAATATTAAGAAGAACGAGAAGTGGGTCAAATAACCGGGTCGAAAAAGAACGTGATGGAATAGAAATTAGAAAAGCCAAAATAGATAGAAAAAAATAAAAAAAATATATACATATGTACTCGACGAATACCAGTCACAGGACGGGTACAATTAATTTCTTGAACGAATAAACTGTCTCCTTAAGACAATTAAAATAAGGATATAAGTCTACTAAACCTGATATCTGGAATCTTCATTCCAATTTTGATAAATTATATTACATAACGGTGAACAAAGAGGGCTACGCATTGAGATAACATAAATTTGCCGATACATTATACAGGGTGGGCCAAAATAAGGGTCCTATCTTTAAATTTGAATAACTTGAATTTGAATAACTTCCACAAAATAAAAGTTAAACTCACCAAACTTTATGTGTGTGTAGACTGACCCTTCCGAGATTTTTTGAAATAAACAAAACAAATTTTAGCCGAAAAACACTTCTTAAAACTTACAAAAACTAAAGTATTGTTTTTTACACTGTTTTGAGTATTTTAAGCAAAAATAATGTTTTCTAAATGAGGGTACGTTCCTTAGGGCTAATACGGCTCATGCTTGCTTCGGAAGGGGTCCTTTACTTATTCTAAAAAAAAAAAAAATCAATAAATAAAAAAGTTATGAATTTTAAAAATAGGACCCTTATTTTTGCCCACCCTGTATTTTCAAAACTAAAGTTAACTAATTAAGTAGCAAGCTTCATCTAAAAATTTCGTTCAGGAAATTGTCTATATTTTAAAGGGGGCACGGTACACATTATATGTACCTTTACCAATGGTTTAATCCAATTGCACATGAGTAAACAAGTTATTAATGTCAAAGGAAGACAATAACTCGGTATCCTTTGAGAGCGATAATGTGCGTATATAAGACACAAATTGGAAAGAATCAGAGATACAGTCGGCCGAATAAGTACGAGCTTAGGAATATCAACTAACCATTTTCCTGATTTTTGGTGTGCAGAACCTAATATAGAAATAATAAGGCGTAAAGGAATGTTTGGGGTGTGAACCTTGGATAAGTCGTACATTCTAGACCTTTGATAACCGATAGGCTATATTCTCTCGTAAATATATTTAGAAATAAAGTTGATTTATAAAATTGAAGAAGTATTTTCCGGGTTTTTGGTGTGCAAAACCCAATATAGAAATAATAAGGCGTAAAGGAATGTTTGGGGTGTGAACCTTGGATAAATCGTACATTCTAGACATTCTATAACCGATAGGCTATATTCTCTCGTAAATATATTTAGAAATAAAGTTGATTTATAAAATTGAAGAAGTATTTTCCGGGTTTTTGGTGTGCAAAACCCAATATAGAAATAATAAGGCGTAAAGGAATGTTTGGGATGTGAACCTTGGATAAGTCGTACATTCTAGACCTTTGATAACCGATAGGCTATATTCTCTCGTAAATATATTTAGAAATAAAGTTGATTTATAAAATTGAAGAAGTATTTTCCGGGTTTTTGGTGAGCAAAACCCAATATAGAAATAATAAGGCGTAAAGGAATGTTTGGGATGTGAACCTTGGATAAGTCGTACATTCTAGACCTTTGATAACCGATAGGCTATATTCTCTCGTAAATATATTTAGAAATAAAGTTGATTTATAAAATTGAAGAAGTATTTTGCGGGTGTTTGGTGTGCAAAACACAATATAGAAATAATAAGGCGTAAAGGAATGTTTGGGATGTGAACCTTTGATAAGTCGTACATTCTAGACCTTTGATAACCGTTAGGCTATATTCTCTCGTAAATATATTTAGAAATAAAGTTGATTTATAACATTGAAGAAGTATTTTCCGGGTTTTTATTTCCGTGCGAAAAGTGTCATCATGGATTAAATTAGCCATCTTCAAAAATATATATTCATCATAAATGATGTTACATATTATGGAGATATAATAAACGTTATTCCGGCTAACAACATCTAATCCTTTGTCTGGACTGTAGTAATTTCGCTGTTTCAAAATGATTTTTCTGCCAAATACAATCACTTGATTTAGTGTGTATGGCAGTAAACCTCCAGACTAATTACCGTAACTAGATTTTCAAGCGACTTAATTGTTCAGGTGAAATAGGCAAATGTATTTTTAGTTAATAATATTATAGGTCAATCTAATTGAATATGTTGATTTTTATCAACGTGGAGGGGAGGTGAATGCAACATTCTAAGCCGGAAGACAAGACAAAATTCAAGCATTGGATAGAGCATAAGTCGAATTATTAACGATATGTTTTTCCGAATCTGCTGTTGCCAAACTTTTAGTAATCAATTTGGTTTTAGTGAGGGTGAAAATATCGCTATTAGACAAAAACAGTGAAAAGCGAAGTTTGTCAAAGAAAGAAAATTCTTTCAAAAACATAGCTATTTAATCTGCAAAGAATTATCAGAATCTTAGTTGAAAAAAATTTCGTCTTGTAAAAATACACGTTGGACAGCCAACGAATTTCTACATTTGATTTTAGACATTCGGTTACATATATATCCAGGAGCTACATGATTCGAGCGGAAAGAGTTAAGAAACAATTTTCCAGTCATTTTTCATCCGTTTTCCTTAGTTTTTAATTTCAGAGGGTCAGACGATAAGGATGTAAGGAACAATTTTAGCAAAGTTTTTTTTCTACAGACCACGTTTAATTGATCAATCAATAATGTTTTCACTGAAATTTATCTTACAATTATGTTGTACTAGAAATATACTTACACCCCCACATATATATATATATATATATATGTATATATATATGTATATATATATATAGATATATATATAAATATATATATATATATGTATATATATATGTATATATATATATAAATATATATATATATATGTATATATATATGTATATATATATAAATATATATATATAGATAAATATATATATATATATAAATATATATATATATATATAAATATATATATATATATATAAATATATATATATATAAATATATATATATATAAACATATATATAAATAAATATATATATATATAAATATATATATATATATAAATATATATATATATATAAATATATATATATATAAATATATATATATAAATAAATATATATATATATAAATATATATATATATATATATTATATATAAATATATATATATATATATATAAATATATATATATATATATATAAATATATATATATATATATAAATATATATATATATAAATATATATATATATATATATATATATATATAATCAAATATCTCTGCCACAATCACTTCTAACTGTAACTATAGTTTCGTCTCAGTCTCTTTTTTACGATCGTCTATTTCCTCTCCGTTATCTTCACTTCGCTCTATATTTTCCGTATTCGAAAAGAGTAATATCAAGAAATACATCTAAAATATCGTTGTAGGCTTGTAAAAATTCATAAAGGAAAACACGAACTCTTAGCTTAAAGAAAGTAAGTATATTGAAAATAGTACAATACAACAGAGAACAAGAGTGGTTATGCTTCAGTCTTGACAACGAGTAAAGAATGGTGTGGTTCCTGGTATTTAATTTCTTTCCAAGGAATATGTGGCACAAGTCCGGTAATTTATCCTGTTCTTTATTAGTATGGCTTGTTTTTATAGGAGCCTGACAACCCCCTTTTTTGTTTGGAATTGTTTTTGAAGAAGAGTTTAAATGTGTTTTCTGACGTAACCTTCTTATGTGCGCAATGCTTAAATGTATTTATACTAATTTTTAACACTTATGGCAGACTTCGGCTAATTTCTGTAATGTTAAATTTAGTTAACTTTCTAATTTTTGCAGATCCCTACATCTGATTTCTACGTCTTTTCCTGGTACAAGTCTTTGCACAAAAATTAAACATTTAACGTTATCCGCGCTAAGTTCAGCTAATTTAAAATCGTCACAGAGTTTATTAGCGATTGACGCGAACGTAGCGTAGTCTTCGCCATCTTTCTTTACTTAATTCAATCACTTCAACAGAATAATTCTATTAAATGTTTAACGGCTTCAGAAAAAGTCAAGTCGCTAGTATTTTGGGGCATAATAAAATCAACGAATTTAGTATGTCTGCTGGTACCTAATTTTCAGAGTCTGCCCAATTTTTACAATCTATTTTATAGATGTTAATACCTTCTAAAATATGAAGCAAAGGGTTTATCCTCGTCTGGGGAACAGGTAAAATTGTCAATTGCACACCAAAGGACTTTCTGAGAAAAAGCATTTTCCATTCTCAGTAATATTGTTTCTATTAATGCTTCAATCTTGTGATTTGTTTCCCCTTTTTTGTTCCAGTAGTTTTTCGTCGAATGTTTGTTGTTGTGCCAGTCTTTCTACATTTTTAGTGTCTTTCTTCAGTTTTATTTGTATTTTTCCAGTTTAAGAAAAGCGACTTGGCCTTCTCTCTAACTAGAGCTGTCGCTTTTCTTAGACTCGAATGTAGTCACTACATAAATTCTCAACTGCCTGCATTTAATATACATATTTCAAACTCAACTTCTGAAAAACTATTTTTATTCTCGGTCCACGGTAGTATTTTAAAATGACCCTAATTTTCAAAACTACATCCGAATAAGTGCGCTCCATCTACAGTTGAACTAAACATATTTCTATTCGATTAACTCTATTTGGATTTACTTCATTTTCCATCTAAAAAATTCCTTTCACCGGACACCTTATCAACGGACATTCATCAACTGGATAGACGCCATATTTTACACGCACATTCTCACTCTCCATTACTTAATATTTTTCCAAATTCTGAATTTTGGATTTTGCACTGCACACTTATGTAATTCCTCTGATGATGAGAGTTTAATCTTTGAAAAGCATTGGCTTAAGAAAAGAAAAATACACATGTTTTTACAGAGTACAAATGTACTCTGTAAAAACATGTGTATTTTGAACAATCGAAGTCGAAATAGATTTGTCATTCGTACATCTTTATCTCTCTTTGATTTATGTTATATATATATATATATATATATATATATATATATATATATAACAAATCAAGGGAGGCGCGATAGCGCTCTATCCCTTAATAGACTTCAAGAACGACCTATGCTAGAAATCTCATTTCTTTGATCAGTCATAACTCAAAAGCCAATAAACCAAATTATTAAAACTTCGCACAAATTTTTTATTTGATAGGTTCTATAAGTGTGTAGAATTTCAGCATCATTAGTCAAGGCAACCCAGAGATCCAGAAAGGTCAGGAGTGATTTTGTGTTATCCGTGTGTACGTACGTACGTATGTGCCACCCTGTATCTCATCAACTATTTGATGGATTCAGCTGATTATTGGCAGAGATAGAGGTTCTAGGGTCTAGTTGATGGCATTTTAATTTCAGTTCACCACATACCTTAGTTTTTCTAGAAAATTCAAAAAAACCTTTCAAACTACCATTGTCTTGAGGCATAGCCTTTACAAAATTAGTGACATTCCATGCTAAATGCCAGTATACTGAAGTCATGTGCCCTTAATAGGGTTAAGATGAAAATTCATATGCACGAAATGTACAAAAGCAAGGAAATTCCCAAATTTGTACACTTTTATTGTCATTAAGGGTATGACTACATATCAACCAAGCCATTTCAGTATCACATCACTACAGTATAAATCTCTATGCGTGAGTGGATGAAGTGTGTGAGGTGCGCTGAAGAAACATTCCTATCAGTAAAATGCATAGCCCTGTTGTGCTCGCATTCCCTTGTAATCCTTGTTAATAAGATCTAATTTTTAAAGGATGCTAGTTTTAAATTTTTATTACTAACTTTTTACCAAGACAATTCACCCACGAAACACTACCAACTTTTAAAACTTATTACATAGAGATGTTATATAACACTTATTACATTGAGAGAGAATAGAAAAAATAAAAACGCAGAAACGGTTAAAGCAAAAAGGAAAACAAGAAACACGTCTTACGATGAAAGGACATGTGAGAATATGAAGTTTACAGAGCGTACCTTATTAGTTATACTAATATGTAAACAGATGACGTAGATCACTTCACTTGCTATATTTGTAATTTTTCGAAATAAATATGACAGGTGTTGTTCGGGTAGCTAAACTTTGTGATTATACAAAAGATACACAATAGAATGTTAAAAGAAAACGAAACAAAGAAAATAGAATGAAATCGAATGCAGCAGCCATTATTAACAATGGTGTGCAAATATGTGGTCCGTTGAAAAAGCTAGTCCAACAATGTGGTAATCCGGATTCTGGGTTCCACTGTTTCAATAAAAATACGACATGAGAAAAACGACAAATGAAGAAGAAAGTATAGATATAAATAATAGTATCTGGCGAGACTCGGAGATTCATTTTGAGTTGTTGTATGAATCATATGACGTAGAAATGTGAAAGAAAATAAAATACACAGAAAAATAGTTTAAAATATTAATACTCCAACTGCTTTTTTTTTTATTCAACTACCGCTCTGTGTTTTTGAATGCAAAATAACTATTGGTTTATTTAACCATTCTAAAATGTGCCCGGAAAGAAAAAATAGCATCCCGTATTTAGATTGAAACTATAGCGTATGTAAGAGACAATAGAACGAAGAAATTATTAACCTAGGGTTCTTAATCCAAAGTGTGAACCTATTAATAAATAATTCCCAATAAAGTAGGTAGTAATAAGAGTAGATACTGGCGTTAGAGGGCTAATCCTTCCAACCTGCTCTACGGATGGATGTGTAAGGAGAAGATTTTGAACCGGAAAATGTGAACAATTTGTACTGAGAACAAAACGAACGCACATTTTCTTTTAGAACGTATCAAGAATTGACCTAAGTTACTGCCTATACAGATCATCATATGCATGTTTTGATTCGAAAGCTATAATGGTCAATTTAATAGACGAGAATTCATTTTACTATTCATATAATAGATTACTAACGATGATACTGTATCGTTACAGTTGACCTTTCTCGCAACCGATCTTCTGTGAGACGCGTACCTAGTAAAACGGCGTGTTTAGTTGACACGTTATCGTTTTAAGTTAAATCAGTTATGACATGTCTCGGTGGTACTCGCAGTAGTTGTCTTTACTCTTTATCTACTGAGGTTGACAGCAACTGAAATAGTGAGTATATTTCTTGAGAGCCGATGTCAGAGCAATTAAAAAGAGCAACACATTAATTGTGGTCTGGGTGTTATCATTGTTTTGTTCATTTATGTTTGTATTTTACCACAACATTAGTTCACCTTCCGTAGCAGGATAATCAAGACGAATCTATTCGTGACAATATCCCGGAGGCGTTGAGTTAAGAAAGAGCCCGAAAAGGACGTCCGTAAAAGTCAACATCTAAGACCCAAGAGAAATATTTTACTGAATGCTTTGCAACGTCAACTTTTTTTCTAGAACACGTCAGTTTGAATTCTTAGCATTTAACTACTAATGAAAAATACCTATTTTTTTTTAATGAAACAGAAACCACCACTTTATCAAGGCCGAGGCCACCCGTTGACAAGTGTTAATGTGATTTCTATTTTATCCCCCCTCAAGTGTCATGTGGGTTAGATGGAAGCGTTTTCAGTTGAATGACTTGGATTTGAACCTGGCACACCCAGGTTCTCAGTCCGCGTCGATACCAACTAAGCCACTGTGCCATCCCCAAATACCTATTTACTTCATATGCTTCAAAATGGAATCTTCTTTCTCTACATTATGCTAACGCCCCACGTGCAAATATGGCAACATTATCAGTTAGGTTCAAAACGCTGGAATGTAAATTATTAACAATTTTACATCTACAAATTATTTCGTGCAAATAATCATTTTTCTAAATATATATTTGTTTTAAATAAAGCGCATACAATTATATTCATATTTTGGTGAAAAGTTTAATTTTCCATGTATATTTTTAGCTGTTGGTGCATATACATTGTTGTATCCCTAACAATTAGGTTAGTTCCATAGAACGCGTGACCACGAATATAGATCGCAAAAATGTTTCGGATACAGAAAGACACGTCACGCTATTTAAATTATTTGTTGATATAGAATGTCTAATTACATGCAACGTGTGAATAAATGGTTAGTGTTTATATTTTATTTGTAAATATTACTGAAATATTTTTCAATGATTAAATGTTTCAGTTTCAAGAATTAATGCGAAATATAAATGCACATTCAATTAACACTAAATAAATCAGTCTGTGCTGACGCCGGCTTCTTTTTGCATGTATGTATGTATGTATGTCTGTATGTATGTATGTATGTATGTATGTATCTATGTATGTATGTATGTATGTATGATCCACAGTAGCAGCACCTGTCTAGGGTCTGACCTATAGGGTTAAATATACTTTTCCATCCCTGCTGCTTTGTAGGGTACGCCTGTTTAGGAAAAGGCTAGGAGAA
Organism: Sepiola atlantica; assembly: GCA_963556195.1. Taxonomy (NCBI): domain Eukaryota; kingdom Metazoa; phylum Mollusca; class Cephalopoda; order Sepiida; family Sepiolidae; genus Sepiola; species Sepiola atlantica. Next base: position 14,298,211 of record OY744521.1, on the reverse strand, counting down.
AGAAAACTACGAAATCAAACCAGAAAAGACCAAAACGGCGGAGCTACTCAACGTCGGCGGCATAGAGTAACGCCTGTCAGGCAAGTAACAAGATCCAGAACCCGGAAGCCCGATTGAAAACCACTCCTCACGTCATGTTAGGTTGCAGTTTTAATTTGTTACTGCCTATCTTGTTGTCTCTTGTTGCTGGTACTTAACGGTTAAACACCGAGAGAGATATCTAGCTGTCGTAGAAAACTAGATAACTTTATTAGCAATCTAACTACAGACACTCCTTCAGACAATGAACCCTTTACTAAAGGAAAGAGTGGCATTTGCCCGGCAAGACGTTGCGATCATCATGTATGTATGCATATATGTATGTATGTATGTATGTATGTATGTATGTATGTATGTATGTATGTATGTTTGTGTGTATGTATGTATGTATGTATGTATGTGTGTATGTATGTATGTATGTATGTATGTATGTATGTATGTATGTATGTATGTATGTATGTATGTATGTGTGTATGTATGTATGTATGTATGTAATATAATCTGGAGGGTAAAAATGTTGATTTTGCACTCATTCTAAACCTTCAATATATTTACTTTGTAAAAACTTAATATTCAAATCAAATAAGAATTTTACACAAACACAAACATACATAAATATAATGAGAAAAAATACGTACAAAATAAACAGCAGGAAGCTCAGTTACGATAGTAAAAGAATATATATTTTCTATTGAATATGTATTTTCTATTGATAACAATATACTATTTTATTTTTATCAGTCATTCATACCAATAACTACCGAAATGTTAGCCAACCAATAATACATTGTATAGAACTTAAAATAATATATGTATATATGTATATATATATATATATATATATATATATGTAAAATCATATTTATTTGAAAGTAAAAGGTCAAGTGTAACAACCACGTAAAGCGACAGGTAGAAGTTATTTACATCTACATATATTCTGAATCGTTATCCAAGTTGCTCTAAAACTGGAGATGGTGGTAATTGTCTCTACTTCTTCTTGTAGATTGTTCTACGGGACAGAAACACGAACAAATAATGTTGCCTTCCTTTTATTGAAACCAAATCCACAGTAATGCATAGCTGGCTTAAAAGTATATGTATATATATATATATATATATATATATATATATATATATATATATATATATATATATATATATATATATATATATATACATATATATATATGTATAAATATATATCTAGTAAGCAGTGAAAATATATATGGCAATCAAGCTACACAGAGGCTCCCGTGTTTCATCCCCGTGGGGAATCGTCAGGCTAAATGCATGGAGTTATTTTTGTCATGCATTTAGCCTGACGATTCCCCACGGGGATGAAACACGGGAGCCTCTGTGTAGCTTGATTGCCATATATATTTTTACTGCTTACTACCTAGCTCTACTTACATATCGAGCACTGTTGAAGTAAATACTGAAAACTGATACATAAAAAAGTATATCTCCTTATAATATTTTATGTGGATACATGAAGTACTAATATATATATATATATATATATATATAATCAAATATGAAACTAAAAGTAAACTTTTAGTAGATAGAACTCATAGTGTAATGGTTTAAGCTCAATGTACGAGATAGAGCAATTATTAAGATAGATGAAAGAAGAGTGATTAACATTTACGAATGTCCAGATTTATTTCAAACTTCAATTGTTCAATGCAAAGTATTTTCTGTAATTAAATTACGTGTATTATTCTTTCCTTAAGCCAATGCTTTTCAAAGATCGAATTCTTATCATCAGAGGAATTATATAGATAGATAAGTTGGCAGTGGAAAAGCCAAAATTAAACATTTGAAATGATATTAAGAAATGGAGAGCGAAAAAAAAGTTCGTGTAAAAAGATATTGGGTGTGTCCAGTTGGTAATTGTCCGTTGATAAGGTGTCCAATGAAAGGAGATTTAAATGGAGAAGAAAAGTTTTTCGTGAAGGCAGCATGGGAAAGCGTTAAGAAATGAAGTAACTCTAATAGTGAGATGTTGAGTTCAGATCGTAGGTGGAGCGTACTTCATCGGAATTAATGTGAGAAATCGGGCCATTTAAAAAATACTTCCTGGGCCGGAGCTGAATAGTATACAAATGACTTTGGTAGTTTAATATTTAAGCAATTCTAAGAAGAAATCCTTTAGTTAGAGACGAGGCCAAAATGAGGAAGTGGGTTGGAGAGAGGGAAAGTGAAGCATAAAGCGAAGGAGGATAGAGGGTTTGTTGAATGGGCCATGGCTGCTGCTGGAAAGGAAAAGAGAGGGAGGAGGATGGGTTTTTGTGATAAATTTAAAGTTGGAATCCGATGCGAATGGGGATTGGCAGTAGGTGAAAATATAGGTCAATTGAGTGTATATATTATTTGAAAAAAAGAAAGGGGGTCCGTAATTAAAACGGATTTTGAACGAAAGACAAAAATAATTTCGAAAGTTTAAAAAGGTTTCCGTTGGGAAAATTAGGGTTCCATCGACCCTGTATATGCTTCTCTCTACTGACAATATCTTCCTCGTATATTCCATTTATCTCACCTTTTAACTACGCTCCTTGGTTACTCCTTCAATTTGTCCTTTTGCCTCCGCTTATGAAGCTATTTATAACTTCAACGCACTAGCAATACATTTAAGTTTACATAATTCAACTCAACCCTACCCCATAATACTTATAATAGAAATCAATTGTTACAAGCAGTCTAACATTATAGCAAACATTGTTCTCAACCCTAATTTATAATATGATTGAGTGGGACAGGCTTAGTCTATAACTATACATTGAGCTTGTCTTATTTAATTATAGATTTGGGCTTGTCTTATTTAATTATACATTTAACCAACTGGGAACCCCTTTAAACTCTTTAAAACATTTAACTATGAAACATTAGTCTTTGCCTGATTTATTACATTTTCAACATTTAAACTACAGATTCCCATTAATTCGAACCCTAATTTTCCCAACGGAAACCCGTTTAAATTATTTTTGTCTTTCGTCCAAAATCCGTTTTAATTACGGACCCCCCCCTCTTTTTTCAATTAATATATACACTCAATAACCTAAATGTTCACCTATGGCCAATCCCCACTCGCATCGGATTTAATTCCTACCAACAATTACCTCATCACTAGAACCCTACATCCTCCCTCCCTTTTCCATTTCCAGCAGCAGCCATGGCCCATTCAACTAATCCCCTCACCTTCTTCCCTTTATGCTTTACTTTCCCTCTCTCCAACCCACTTCCTCATTTTGGCCTCGTCTCTAACTAAAGGATTTCTTCTTAGAATTGCTTAAATATTTAACTACCAAAGTCATTTGTATACAAATCAGCTCCGGTCCAGGAAGTATTTTTAAAATGGCCTGATTTCTCACATTAATTCCGATGAAGTACGCTCCACCTAACGAATACTTACAAAAGTAAATGTCGGCTTTCTGTGATAAACCGATATCATATATTCATTTTCAGGTTGCACTATATTTACGATTTTATAATTGTTTATTTGAATCCGAGAAGAAAGTGCCGTGTTCATGTTCTGGTTGTGTTATTGTAGACTTTCACTAGATATTGCCCATCATGTCGTAGCCACTATGACTTCCTCTTAAAAGATTTGAGCTCTCAAGCCAGTCGGCTATATAAGCAAATCTAAAACAGTATAACTTTTCTTAATTGTGTTAGATGGGCTTATATTATGCTATATAAAAAGCTTTTAAAACACAGCAAAAAAACTGAAATTGAAAGGATGTGTAGGAATAGAAATATATACATATAAATATAGTATATGCATATATGTAAATATATATACATATACACATATATATGCATAAATATACATATACATACATATAAATATATATACATATATATACATATATATACATAACAATATACATCCATATATATACATATTTATACATACATTTATATACATATATATATACATATACATATATACATATATATATACTTATGCATATATATATACATATATATGCATTTATATACATATATATACATATATACTTATACATATACACATATATATATATATATATATATATATATGCATATATATACATATATATATACATATATGCTTATACATATATATATGCATGTACATACATACATATATATACATATATATTTACATATATATATATACATATATATTTACATAAATTCCCGAAACAGTTTTTCATGGTAAACAACTGATGATCCCTTAAAATAGTGTTAGAAACAAACTAATATAATAACTGTAAAAACTAAATTGACTTACATGAGTGATTTTCCACTGAAAGACTTGGGACTATAAGTTTGTTTTTTTTAAAGTTTTTTTTTAATATAGTTTTAATTGTTGAGAAACTTCCGAGACTATATATATATATATATATATAGCAATTCCTCGTTTTGCTCTGAAACGGTTGACTGTCTATGAAGTGTACAACTGAAACATGTATGCACATATTTAATGAATAATGTTTGTATAAATTACACTAAATAGCAGCTCTACTTGTTATTGAGCACATTTTCAAAACACTGGAGTTTCAACGGATTAACATCTACAGAAACTACTATTCTACATGAACCATATATATATATATACACATATATATATATATATACACATATATATATATATATATATATATATATATATATATATAGAGAGAGAGAGAGAGAGAGAGAGAGAGAGAGAGAGAGAGAGAATGAGAGAGAGAGAGAAGCAGACAGACAGACAGAGATGGATTTGAGGACATATGTTGTTTTACTGTAGGAGGAATATAATCGGACTTTTATTAATTATTATTCTATAATATATAGAATGTAGTTCTTTATATTCCAAGATTAACAATGACGGCCACTGTAATTGCAGCACAAAATAAAATAACAGATTTACTGTGACTATGAATACTTAATATAGGTAGTTAGAAATAGAAAAATTATTACTTCTTTCATCTTGTGTTTACAAAGTGTTCAAAGAGTAAAAGGCTTACGATGGAAAGGTATAGTTCTGATAAATACGTACCGTGCATTCCAGACACACTGAAAGCAGTGTAAGACTTCGGCTAGCAAAACTTATCATTGATGGTAAGCTTAGAAGATATCTGCTTACAAAGACATCATATACAAGTTTTATGTGATTAATGAAGATAATTCTACAGTAGATAAGGTAAACAACCACTACACAAGGCTCATGCATCGCGACGCAAAAGTTAGTGTCCTAAGCACATGCTCCCTAACATTTGGCCTCTTAGCTTCACAGATGTTAATATTTGGGACAACGACGTATGCCACGTGTTTAAGAAAATTTTTTATTAGGCACTCTCGTTGCGGTTAATAATAATTCATTCCTGTCTTCATTTGAAGAGTAATCTCCAATATGAACAATGGCTACCTGATCATTGCATATAGGCGAGGCATACCTCATGTTAAAACTGTAGGAGACTTTTATACAAAGAATTACAAAGAAAATATATAAATTATTATCCTCAAAAGCGTTTACTAGTAAAAAGAGATTATTAAATTGTTTTCAGACTTTTATAGTGTATGTTTTTGTATTTTACCCACTCTTTATGTACATTATAAAAGCATATACATATACATCATATACCTATTTATAATGGCTTAAATGTTTATAATATATATATATATATATATATATATGTATATATATATATATATATATATATATATATATATGTATATATATATATATATATATATATATACGGCTTTTCTCTGTAGTCAGCAATTTTGAAAGAATATAGGTTTTAAGTTTATTTTATCACAAAATTTTAACTTTTTTATTAATATATACATATATATATATTATATATATATATATATACATATATATATATATATATATATATATATATATATATACGTGCTATCCCATGCGCGTGCCTACAACCACCACTCCTGCACTGATGAGGGCAAAAAGTCCAAAACGATATCGTATGTAGGTAATAAACACATAAATATTTAATAAAACGTATATATATATATATATATATATATATATATATATATATATATATATATATATATGTGTGTGTATGTGTGCATAATTTCTCATGTTAAATGTCTACTAAACGATGTGAAACAGTATTATGAATTTGAATTTGAAGCTAATATCATTGAAATGTTAACAAGTTTCTAAAGCTTTGGACGTCATTGCTTATGATGATTGGTGTACTGACTGCCTATTTACAACCAATCAGTAGATTTATGTCCCATCTGGAAATCATTGTTGGACATGCCTCACTGCTGCAAGACGACATTTATTTCTACAGAAACCATACTTCTATGTGCGCACATTTTAATCCGATAAATGTGTAAAAAGCGGGCAGCGTGTGTTATATGTGTTCCGATTTCATAATCGCTTCGGTAAGTTACAGAATACACCTGTTAAATGACAAATCATCACCCCAAAAATGTTGAAATGCATTCATCTCGTCTTTCTAAACTCTGGTAAAAAATACTAACACAAAGAAAATACTAACACTAAGTAAATACTAACACTAAGTAAATACTAACACAAAGTAAGCACTAACACTAAGTAAATACTAACACAAAGTAAATACTAAGACTAAGTACTAACACTAAGTAAGTACTAACAATAAGTAAATATTAACACTAAGTAAATACTAACACTAAGTAAATACTAACACCAAGTAAGTACTAACACTAAGTAAATACTAACACTAAGTAAATGACTAACACTAAGTAAATGACTAACACAAAGTAAATAATAACACTAAGTAAGTGCTAACACTAAGTAAATACTAAGACAAAGTAAGTACTAACACTAAGTAAATACCAACACTAAGTAAATACTAACACTAAGTAAATACTAAGACAAAGTAAGTACTAACACTAAGTAAATACTAACACTAAGTAAATACTAAGACAAAGTAAGTACTAACACTAAGTAAATACTAACACTAAGTAAATACTAACACTAAGTAAATACTAACACTAAGTAAATACTAAGACAAAGTAAGTACTAACACCAAGTAAGTACTAACACTAAGTAAATACTAACACTTAGTAAATGACTAACACTAAGTAAATGACTAACACAAAGTAAATACTAACACTAAGTAAGTGCTAACACTAAGTAAATACTAAGACAAAGTAAGTACTAACACTAAGTAATTACTAACACTAAGTAAATACTAACACTAAGTAAATACTAAGACAAAGTAAGTACTAACACTAAGTAAATACTAACACTAAGTAAATGACTAACACTAAGTAAATGACTAACACAAAGTAAATAATAACACTAAGTAAGTGCTAACACTAAGTAAATACTAAGACAAAGTAAGTACTAACACTAAGTAAATACCAACACTAAGTAAATACTAACACTAAGTAAATACTAAGACAAAGTAAGTACTAACACTAAGTAAATACTAACACTAAGTAAATACTAAGACAAAGTAAGTACTAACACTAAGTAAATACTAACACTAAGTAAATACTAACACTAAGTAAATACTAACACTAAGTAAATACTAAGACAAAGTAAGTACTAACACCAAGTAAGTACTAACACTAAGTAAATACTAACACTTAGTAAATGACTAACACTAAGTAAATGACTAACACAAAGTAAATACTAACACTAAGTAAGTGCTAACACTAAGTAAATACTAAGACAAAGTAAGTACTAACACTAAGTAATTACTAACACTAAGTAAATACTAACACTAAGTAAATACTAAGACAAAGTAAGTACTAACACTAAGTAAATACTAACACTAAGTAAATACTAACACTAAGTAAATACTAAGACAAAGTAAGTACTAACACTAAGTAAATACTAACACTAAGTAAATACTAACACTAAGTAAATACTAACACTAAGTAAGTACTAACACTAAGTAAATGACTAACACTAAGTAAGTACTAACACTTTCGAAAAAACTAAAGTTCAAATATTTGAAAAATATGAAACTTATTATCAAAAATTATTAAAATAATTTTTGATAAAAAATGTGTTGAATGAAAAGAAAATTTTCCGTGAAAAAGATATGCAAATTGTCCGGGTGGTAAATTTCCGTTGAAAGGAAGTCCGGTGAAATATTTGAACTTTGGTTTTTTCGAAAGCCAACTTATCCATCTGTATTTCTCCTCTGATGATAAGATGTCGATCTTTGAAAAGCCTTGGCTTAAGGAAAGAATAATAAACACTAGTTTATTACTGAATTGAACAATTGAAATTTGAAATAAATTTGGAATATCGTCGCATATTTATCACTCTTTTTTCTTCTCTCTCTCTCTCTCTCTCTCTCTCTCTCTCTCTCTATATATATATATATATATATATATATATATATATATATATATATATATATATATATGTATATGATTGTTTTCGGCATCATACACACACCGTGTCCCCCACACACCAAGCCAGCTAAAAACAGTAAACAGACTCGAATTTCGCTCCTTTTTAGGCTCTTCACTATGATAATCACTCGCAAGCCCAGCATCACTCCCCAAAAATTCATATCGGTTATTTAGTTTCGAATCTTTAAACATGATGTAAATCTTAAATCAATGACGTTAAGTCAAAGCTACATCATGTTGGTAAGGTGATGTTTTAATCTCTATTTATAAGAAAGTTCAAATAGCGCAGTTGGTAGACTGAAGATCTCACGGTTTCGGTTTAAATGTTCAATCATGGTATCCGCTTTATTTGTTGTGACTTTATTATTTACTATTAATGCAATATTTTTCATTCCTAAAAAATATTAATATCTTTGATATTTCAAAAATGTGACACATTACGCAATGTATTTACTACGTTAAACAAAGTGACTGACAGAAATAGTGTGACTGACAGAAAGACGGACTAACGAACACAATCTCTATTAATGTAAGATTTAAGTAGCTTCAAATTGTAATTTAAAGTTTTACCAAATTTACAAGATAAAAACATAATTCAAAATTCAACGAATTACATGTGTATTTATTCAGTATTTTGCGCGTAATTTCGGTCTCGAGAATATAGATAACGTCTCTGTTTTTTTCATAGTATGACCCTGTCCTGGAACGGGTGTTACAGCTAGTATGTACATGAACGTTAGCTACATCTACTTTTTCTTTGTTATTTTTATTACATCAACCCACATTAAAATACGACAGTGGAGACAAGTACATAGAAACTGATTCCCCCACTCCGATCACCATTTCAAAGTCGAAAGCCATAAAAACAAATTTTCCATGCGAAGGGATTCCGTTGTTTTTACATATTTTGAATTTCATATCTGATACATTTCGAAATGTAAACAAAACAGTTGACGTCAGTTTGTAGTATGTGACAAGGTCAGTACGCAGCGAATGTGTAGGTGGTTATCTGATTTTCAGCCCGCTGTAATGATTACGTTTATAGACTTGTCTGTTTTAATATGTATGTGTAAGTTAATATTATAGTCATCATGAATCTTTCTATTACTCCCCTAAAAGGAATATATATATATATATATATATATATATATATATATATATATATATATATATATATATACATATATATATGACGATTGTATAGTTTGTGTTTCTTAGATGTTAATCCAATGAAACTACGATGTTTATATGATAGTGCTCAATAACAAATAGAGCTATATTATTAGATTTTCTCAGAATACTAAAAACGCCTAAATATGAGGGGCCTATAAAAGAAGTCGCAACAGAAACATGTATGCACATATGTAGCGAATGATGTTTGTATCAATAAAAAAAGATACTGTGTATATATATATATATATATATATATATATATATAGTGAGAGAGAGAGAGAGATACATACGGCATAATAACATTTACACCGGTTCCCGTTAGGTCATCAAAGTTAAGCGAGGTTGCGCCTAGGCAGTTCTAGATGGGTGACCATTTCAGGAATAGCAGACACTGTGTGTGGACACCTAGCTATTGACAAATAGCGTCGCCAACCCGCAGTGCCCTGTGTAGCGACTATGGCAAATTCCCCTAAATGACAATCACCAACATGATGTCGGAAACCAGGGAGAGTTTTCTCACCTAGGAGTGATAAAAAAAAACCTTATTATGATATGCATATATATAATAGACTATCCCGTCGGTTTCAACGTAAGAAGTCTCGTCAACCCTGTTTATTGAACCCTGTGTTTTAGTCGCGAATGACTCTCCAGTCTTGCGAGTGAGTTGCAGAGAGTTGCAGAGAGTTGCAGAGAGTTGCAGAGAAGTGCACAGATTCTTCAAGAGTGTAAATCGTTTGAGTATATGGCTGGAACAGCAGCAGATATTTTGTTTCTTTCCCTAGTTTCACGAAGTTTGACAATTTTCGATGCTGCATTATTCCTGATGTCATTATAACATTCGCACCCCTATTCATTACGATCAATTGCTGTGTTCTCAAAGAAAACATTATTTATATTCGTGGCTATGAGTTTACTTTTTAGCTGGCCAGTGTATCTAAACAACAGTCGGCACACTTTTTGATAACCACCGTTTAATTGACCATACATGATATTTTTTATTAATTCTGTTGTCTTCCATACGTATCACGTGACCTTCCCAACGGAATTGTGATCTCATCAGAAAAGACTCAATACCATAAATACTACACACGGTGAAAAGGTCAGCATCGTTATTCCACAATCTCCTCTAAGATATGTTTTGTGAAAAACATCCAACCGTTGAATTTGATTCCTATGCAATGTCCACGACTCTGAGCCATACAAAGAGTTGCAAGAACTACAAGACTTGTATCTTGGTTTCAAGCCTTATCGCTCGGTCTTTTCAGAGTCGATGACAAAGCTTCCAAAATGCGCTAAAGGCTTTAGCTATTTGGTTAACTATTTCATCAACCAAGGTTGCACTCGCATCAACTTTGCTACCAAGATATTTCAAGTTTCCCACATACTTGAGGTTATGGCCGGTAACTTTGATTGGCTTTTCAGGAAACACGTGAACAGGTGGATTCTGTTCCACTTCTCATATTTGCTTCAGTGCATAGGCAGGCTGGTGCACTACTTGAGTTTTAGCTATACCAATTATTAATCCAAATGTTTTACAAGCTGCAGAGAATCTGTCCATCAGTTGTTGAGCTTCTTCTAAAGACGTAGCTATATGTGCAGCATCGTCAGCAAAGAAAAAAGTCACGGAGTATACCAGTGCAAGTTAGAATTTTGGCTTTGAACCTCTGATGGTTGAAAAAGCCGCCACTTGTTCTAAATTGAATCTTGACACGAACTTCAGTTTCAGCAAATGAGTGTTTGAGCATTACTGAAAAATAGAGGGGAAACAGAACCGGTGCCATAACACATCCTTGCTTCGTGTCATTCGTAACACCGAATAAATCAGAGAGTTATCCATTAGAAACAACATTCGCTTTCCTGCCCTCGTGGAATGAAACTACAACTTGCAGCATATTCTCAGGTATACAGAGTGTTCGCAAAACCCTCCACAAATTAGCCCGGTTCACAGTGTTAAATGCCTTGGATAGGTCTACAAACACTATATACATTTCCTGTTTTTATTTCACGAATTTTCTTGGCAACCTGCCATAATGAGAAAATCATGTCCATGGTGCCCCGGCCTACACGAAAGCCACACTGTGGCTCAGGGTAAATGGCATCAACTACATGTTTTATTAACCGGTTCAAAATCAATCTGGCCGCGATCTTACCAGCAATAAAGAGAAAAGAAATTCCACGCTAGTTTTCACATACCTTTCTATTACTTTTGTTTTTGCGAAAATAATTAATTAGTGGATCCTTAAAATCTTGAGAGACAGTCACTTGTCTCCAAATGTGAATAAATAGTTTAATCAATGCCTTGACTAGCCTCGTTCCTCCGTACTTGAAAATTTCTGGTAGAATTGCATCTTCACCTGGTGCTTTCCTGACATGATTAGCTAAGTAGTTGCCGAAACTTTGTGAAAGGCCGGTAAAAATGACAGCTCTGGAATATCTGGACGTTTCGGGATTGAGTCAAAAACATTTTCGTAAGTACAAGAAGTATTATTGAGGGCAGTATCAAAATGTTCCTTCAACTTTTTCAAAATGTCAGCCTTGTCCGTCAGGTAGACCCCGCTTGCCGAATTAATGGGGGGCACCCCATTTTTATGCGTATCAACCACTTCCTTCATACCATCGTAAAAGGCTCTTGAGTCATTCCTATCGAATGTGTCCTGAAAGAATATTAGTCTGTGCAGACCACTATGCATCTTTAATTGCACAAAGGGATTTTTGAACCTGACTTTTGCAGGTTGTATAAGCCCTCTTTTTGTCAGACGAGTTTTTTATCCTCAACCCAAGCTTTGTGTGAACTTGCATTTTTTGTATTAAAGACATTACTTCGTAATTGTTTTGATCGAACAATCCTAGTGCTTCCGAATACGCAACACAAGCACCTGAATTGATGTTGAGTGAGTATTGATTTACTCCTCTCCAGGAGTTAGGCACAAGGCCAGTTTTTATCTTACTCCCACAAGTAAGATGTGACCCAAGGTTGGGTCGGGAGCTTTCCAGGACGTTCCATGTCACTACTAATTTCAACTGTTTCCTGTGCTGCATCCAGCTCTTCAGCAAGTCTTGCTTGTTGATTAATAGATAGTTAAGGCAAGACATGTATGTGCTTTAGGGCCGAATATTTGTTTTACTCTTCCGTGATCTATACAAAGGTGTGCTTTACTACGGAGCAAAGTGTGATGTGATAGGAAGCATGTTGTATAAAAAGAGCTTGTTAATTCAAACTCGTTACTATCTCGTATTTTTGTTATCACGTAATCGATCATGTGCCAGTTTTGAGAGCGTGGATGCATCCATATGGTTTTAAAGCGTTTTTTTTATGTTGAAAAAAGGTGGTTGTGATGTACATGAACACATTATTTGCAGAAAGAAAGAAGTCTTAGTCCGTTTCAATTCATATGTCTAATACCATGATGATCCAAAACTCCCTCCCACGACTGATATATATATATATATATATATATATATATATATATATATATATATATATATATAGAATGTTAGTATAAAAAGTATCCAATCTTAGGTCAGGAAAAATATTTCAATTACGTGACAGGGTTGGTACTCTTATCCGATTAAAAGTAGGCCCCTTGTGCTTGCACACAATTAGCCCACCGATCCATCCACTGCTGGAAACACGTCTGGAATTATTCTTTTGAAATTAGTGTTAATCTCCGCCGTCGGAGAGTATGCGATGTATAAAACAAATTAAGGAGTGCTTCAACCGATTACAAAAATGGTCGCATATCAGCAGAAAGTGACCAGCGTTCTGGCAACCCCAAAACTGTTCGGAGTGCAGCTGTTGGTGATAGGGTACGAAAAAAAGATAATACGGAACGCGACGGCGGAGATGAACAGCATTCCAAAAGAATAGTATTTTAACCTATTTTCTTTCTCTTCTTTCTTTTGTCTATATCCATCTATCTATCTATATGTGTGTATACACACACATATATATATATATATATATATATATATATATATATATATTGTTAGTATATATATATATATGTGTGTGTGTGCGTGTGTATATAAATATATATATGTAGTTTTAGTATATATATATATATATATATATATATATATATATATATATATATATATATATATATGTATATATGTAGTTATCTCGATATATATATATATATATGCTAAAACTTTTTCGATTTTCTTTGTTATCTCGTTGTCCTGGTTTTCTCCGTGCACACTGAGCAACATCAATCAATAAGAGATGTGGAAAGCACCGGGGAAATCATTTATAACGGGAGAAACGGATGACGTTGTAAACGTGAGACGATATGCACTAAAACATGTTGGACATCATGAATAAATCTTTTATAACGTAATATATTATGAAGTAAAAGGAACTAGCGTAGCGTCTTAAATTGTTTACGTGTAAAGTGACTGATATATATATAGAACACAACCCATTAAATCCGAGACGTTTTGCGTACTAAAAACATTCTGTCAATTTTGTTATCTTATTTTTGTGTACTCGTGCAAACTGGATAACGGCGTCATTAAAACAGTTGGGGATAACCGTGCAGACTCCCCGCCGACACTAAAGAGTGACGTCATTTATTAAAATAGAATCATATGGGATAAACGCATGCAGTGGATGACATCAGAAAGTGAGTACGTTATTCGCCAAAGTAGAGTGGGAACGGATCGCTTATAACATTTTATATGAAGGGGCAACGTCTGTTTGTGCGTATGTGTGTGTGTTTGTATGTCCAGCTAAAATTTGAAAAATACCCATTAAGTTGATATTTCCTAAATTGTCCACGTTTCAGTGTATAATATCGGGAAATTTGAAAAAATGTATTTTATTTCTCTGATGTAGAAGAAACACACATTTTGTCATGAGGGTGGTCTAATTTCTTCGTTTTTTAGCAGACCACGCATGCGTATACATCAGACCGGAAGTTAACATTTATTTATTCCGTGCTTCACTCGCCAACAAAATATAATGTTGCTCATTTTTCCTTACGAATCAAAGTCAGTAAATGATAAATAGTTCTCGACTGAGGCAACCTATGCGTGCTTTTACTTAATTTCGTTTTTTTATATCAACCCTTGTTTACAATGATTCATTTTTTTATTTTAATTCTATTTTTTTAACATATATTGATTCGTTTTATTCATAAAACGTTTTCACATTTATATTTAAAACGAATAATTTCGTTTTTTACATCAACCCTATTTTTTAACGGAACGAAATCATTATATTTACAACATATATTGGTTCGCTTTATTCATAAAACGTTTTCACATTTATATTTAAAACGCATAATTTCGTTTTTTACATCAACCCTATTTTTTTAACGGAACGAAATCATTATCTTCACAACATATATTGATTCGCTTGATTCATAAAACGTTTTCACATTTATATTTAAAACGCATAATTTCGTTTTTTACATCAACCCTATTTTTTAACGGAACGAAATCCTTATCTTTACAACATATATTGATTCGCTTTATTCATAAAACGTTTTCACATTTATATTTAAAACGCATAATTTCGTTTTTTACATCAACCCTATTTTTTAACGGAACGAAATCATTATCTTTACAACATATATTGATTCGCTTTATTCATAAAACGTTTTCACATTTATATTTAAAACGCATAATTTCGTTTTTTACATCAACCCTATTTTTTAACGGAACGAAATCATTATCTTTACAACATATATTGATTCGCTTTATTCATAAAACGTTTTCACATTTATATTTAAAACGCATAATTTCGTTTTTTACATCAACCCTATTTTTTTAACGGAACGAAATCATTATCTTTACAACATATATTGATTCGCTTTATTCATAAAACGTTTTCACATTTATATTTAAAACGCATAATTTCGGTTTTTACATCAACCCTATTTTTTAACGGAACGAAATCATTATCTTTACAACATATATTGATTCGCTTTATTCATAAAACGTTTTCACATTCATATTTAAAACGCATAATTTCGTTTTTTACATCAACCCTATCTTTTAACGGAACGAAATCATTATCTTTACAACATATATTGATTCGCTTTATTCATAAAACGTTTTCACATTTATATTTAAAACGCATAATTTCGTTTTTCATGAAAAACTTTTATACGTGCTTTTACAGATTAAAACGAATCAAATTACTTGCCTTCTTTCGGTCGTTTTAAAATCGATGGTATGAAGTAATCATTTAGTTTTAATTAATGAAAATATACACTTTAATTAACCTTGTTTTATTTTTATTTCACAATACAAATAAACAATTACAGGGTCGGAATGTTTCATATCATCATGCCATATGTTGCTTAGTTACATAAAAAAGGGTAAATAAAGAAAACAAAACTACACAACCAAAGTTTGTTTTTTAATAGCAACAGAAAGTGCGTTTTTGAAGATTGCTGCTGATGAAATCAAAATAATAATAATACGTATTTTGTTGATAACAATTATAATTAAATAAAAATCCTTCTCAAAATGTGCTACGAACAGAAGACTATTTCGGATTTTACAACAATCATAAAGCGGCATGGTTCTTTTCGGTTGAATCATCGGTTTACGGCATGCACATGTGCTATGTTTATACTTGGCCTTTTTTATTACAGACTTTTATTCTTATTTAACTTTGTTTTTTTTACTATTGGTTACAGTAAAACTCTATTACCACTGACCAGAAAGTATGTACGCGTAAATATGAGTATATTTGTTAATATTTACCAGGACCGGCGGGACAGTTATAAAACAGGGGGAGGGCTCTCCTAAAAAGTGTGAGGGGGGGCGGTTAAACACATGCATATATAACTTCATTATTGATGACCGTAAAGTGTGTGGGGGGTGGCAAGTCAAAAAGGGGGGGGGGGCTTGAGCCGCCCCCCTACCCCACCCCGGTCCATGTTTACTCAGAAAAGGGTAAAGTTCTACCTTTACACAGTATGCTGATCTCAAATCCGGAACAAAGGAAACAATCTTTTTAGGCGATTACACGTAAGCAGCTGGAAAAAACTTGGCGCTAAAAATTAAAACAAAACAAGACAATTATTGTAAGATAAAAAGTGAGTTATTTAACGTAAAAAATCATTAATTACCAAACTAGATAGCGTTTTAAGGGCATGTAACCAAGTACATATTTTAAAGAAAGATGAATTGTGCTTGTATACTTTTTTTGTAGATAAATATTTGCTATTGTTGTATGGCGATTACATGTAAACAGTTTATAAAAACTTGGCGGGAAAATTTTTAAAAAAAATGTTTGAATAACATATAAATGTAACGTAAATACCATCCATTACGTGGTCAGATAGGGTTTTTAAAAACATATAAGTAAATATATTTTTTAAGGAATAGAAATTGTGCCTCTGTATTTTTTTTTTCTTTTTGTGTAAGGAGAGTGGATAACAAATCCGGGGCATTTTTTATTTTTTTTAAATAATGAAATGTAATTTTTTTTTTAAATGTTCATTACTTAAAAAGTAGGTATTATGGTATCTTTGGAGCGTTACACTAATTCATAATAGTGGTACAAAAAATTGTACCTTGCACCATCTGATAATTCACACCAAAATAAAAATAATAACATTCTTTTTTTTGCTAGGCGAGTATATATGTACAGACTGAGAAACTTGATGGTAGAAACACAATAATTACTTTAGATGGGAGATCAGTTACGTATATACATTTAACGTAAAATTAGCACCCATCTCCAAGCTAGCAAATGTAATGATAACCCACGTCCTAAGTGGATAGCAGGGTGAGGGACAGGCAAGTGGCAAAATCGGGAAAAGAGAAAGAGGTAGAGGGAGAGATTGAGAAGGGTAGCAATAAGTTTTAATATAAAGATGTCATACACACTTTTAACCTCCTCTATTTTTGTTTTTTATAGCCCCGGGCAGCGCCGGGTACCCATTTTAATGTTTTGATGTACAAATTTGGAAATAAAATACCAGCTTATTTTTCAAGGAGAGTTGTCTGTGTGTATGTCCATAGAGATGAAATGTGCTAGGCTGAAGAGAGGAAATGGGGGCGAGGGTTAGAGCCCTGGAAACGTTTATAATTTTAATCAAGAAGAACCATGAACGGAAGAGTCCACTGGATGACCCGTCACGACCCTTGTAGGTTTTGTATACCTATAAAACACTGTGTATCTATTTATATTGCATTATTGCATGTGTGTGTCTCTGCACAATTGGTAACCTCACAAAAGGCGAACGTAGTAAATAAAGAGCGATACATAGGAATAGCAGGTAGAAGAGTCGAATGGTGTAAATAATTAAAACAGAGAGACACAAGAAATAAAAAGGGAGAAATAAAGGGGTGGGGGCAAAGAAAAGTTAAGAGAGACGGGAAGACATAATAAATACTGATCCAACGGGTCTAGTATATAATGAAAGCACTCTCTTGATCTTGTTAGCTATGTTACACCTTTGATTATTTCTTCTAACCGTGTGCAGTCAACCGTGTTTCAGAAGAATGAAACAGACGAGTGAATGATAAGAGAAGTGGAAGGAAACAAGAAGAAGTGATAAATGAAAGAGGCGAAAGAGAGAGGTGAGACTGTCAGAGCAGCGGGATGAGGGAAGATGAATATAACAGATATTAACCCATCTGGTCAAAGGTTGCCTAGTATATTAAACCATATAGTTACATTAGTTACAATATTTAAAGTATATAGTGCGTTCTCATTATTGCTGACAGAGCTTTTGAAAAACTAAGTGTTGAACCAAAAGTTAACAGGTACAGTTTTTCGGCTAGTAACCTTCAGACATTGTATCTATATGAGACAGTTGATAATGTTTATATAAGCATTAGTATGTATCTTCCTGTTGTAGCTTCATGAATTAAAAACTATGATAACGGAAGTCGACAGTTGTCATTAGCGATAATGCAAAGCACATTTAAAAACGACATATATCATGATAATTTTAATAGAAACATTGATTGTGTAGCTGATAAGCTACCTGACTGTTAACGAAGCGGTTGCGTTTCGATTCAGCTTAAAGCAATTGGACGCCTCGCCACTCTGAAAAGCTGTAACCCAGGGAAACGGTCTATATATAATATGATTGATAACTTAGTCTCAACAATTATTTTATTGCTTGAACACTATAGTAAGATAATTGCTAGTTGTCATTAAAAAAAATAAAGCAGTATATATATATATATATATATATATATATATTTATATATATATATATATATATATATATATATATATAAATATTGTTGTATAAACAACAACAAATATTTTATATTTGTCGCTCCTCGTAAAAAAGTAGAGCCCTCTTAATGGTAGTAGAAACACAGCATGACGTCACTTGCTTTATATGCATCACTCCTTCTTTAATAGTAGTAGAGTGCTTCGACATCAAGCCGCTTTTATATGTGTTAAATTATCATTGTTTATCGGCTGCTCAACTGGTGGGCGCGCGGTTTAAGTCGTTGGATACAAGTTGAAAAATACTTGTTATCCAGGGTTTCGAATCGTACGACCGGTAGTGAATAGTCATATCTCTATGCTGATGAATCCCGATTGATAAGGGATGAAACGTATACGTACGTAGATAATAAACAACAACAAATATTTTATATTTGTCGCTCCTCGTAAAAAAGTAGAGCCCTCTTAATGGTAGTAGAAACACAGCATGACGTCACTTGCTTTATATGCATCACTCCTTCTTTAATAGTAGTAGAGTGCTTCGACATCAAGCCGCTTTTATATGTGTTAAATTATCATTGTTTATCGGCTGTTCAACTGGTGGGCGCGCGGTTTAAGGCGTTGGATACAAGGTGAAAAATACTTGTTATCCAGGGTTTCGAATCGTACGACCGGTAGTGAATAGTCATATCTCTATGCTGATGAATCCCGATTGATAAGGGATGAAACGTATACGTACATAGATAATAAACAACAACAAATATTTTATATATATATATATATATACATATATATATATATATATATATATATATACATATATATATATATATATATGCATTTTCTTTTGTCGTCGTTTATAAGAACTTTGCTTCCCTTAAATCATATTTGGAAAAGACTTTCAAATTATAACCTAAGGGAAGGAAAAAAATTTTCATTCTGCCTGATAAAATCTTATTTATAACAGCTGTTGATCGATAACATCAACATGTCAGTGTTGTAGATTATGTGCATGTCTGTCAAAATACAAAAAAACATATATATATAAGCTCTATTTGATACTGAGCCCACTTTATAAACCCCGTTGAAATTCTTCGGATTCTTATACTGTGGATGTTTACTTTACCCGGATTACTATATATATATATATATATATATATATATATATATATATATATATATATATATATATATATGTCGAACTTTATTTAATCCACGGGTGTAGCATGACTGGGAGAAGTCTTCAGTAATTCGCAACTTTCAGATGACTATCACTTAGAACTGAATTTAACTTAGTACTATATCCAGTGTGCTACGGGTCATTTGGGATGTTTTTCCGGATTTGAATTTCCATGCGATAAATGTCATCATAGCTTTTTATCATCCAAAATGTAACAAATTTTGGCGATATAACCAACGTGGTTCAGAAGAATAACGCCTGTTTATTTCTTCTGGACGAATGATATACATATCGGAGTTTGACTTGAGTAATTGTTCAGTTTCAAAATGATTTGTTTGCCAAATACACTTGCTTGATTCGGTGTGTATGGCAGAAAGCATCTGGCTTAATTCGCCAAACTGGATTTAAAGTCTAGTTCTTTCATTTTTGAAATTATTTTAATTTAGTTTATCTAAAGAGATCACGGGGGTCCCTCTTGAAGCTAACGCTCGATTTCCCTATGAGTAGAAATTATATCCGAGGGTTCTCTTAAGGATAGATGTTGTCACTTTTAGGGTTGCTATCTGTACTTCCTAACAGTTTGGTTTTCCCGGGATTGTTTCTAAGTGTTTTTTAAAGATTTTATTTCACTAGACCTGTTGCCCCCACTTCAACCGGTATGATGGGACTATGTTATTTTAAAATCATTTTTGAGGTCTTGGTATTTTGTTATTTTTTCCCGTTTGGCTCTATTGAGGTCATAGTCGTTTGGGACGATTAGGTGAATGTCTTTTTAGTTGAGAATATAATAGTTCAATCTCAATTTATTAACGTGGGGGAGGAATGCAACTTTCTAAGCCGGCAGACAAGACAAAGTTTTCAGTATTAGATAGATCATGAGACGAATAATTAAATAGATGTTTATCTGAATATTCTCTAGTGCCAAACTTCTTGGTAAATAAAGTATGCAATTATTTATCATACGAAGTGGTTTTGTTGAAGGGGAAAATATCGGCATTCGACAAAATTTGAAAAGCGAAGTTTGTTAAAGAAGGGAAACATTCGTTCCAAACCATACCCCAAAGACAAATATATTTACATCGCAAGGAATTATACGAATCGGAGTTACAGATGATTTCGCCTTGTAAAAATACACGTTGAACTGCCTACGAATTTCTACACTTAATTTTAGAAATTCGGTGACAGATAAAACCGGGAGCTACATGATTTAAGCGGTAAGATTAAAGAAGCTGGTCTCGGCCTTTTGGCTAAGATCAGAGTGTAGTATCTGTTCTCAGATAAAACATTCTCGTTTTCCCAAAGACCAGGCTTTCCGCTTACCTAGCCTTGCGGCTAGGTTCAAAGCGTTTTTCTTTGACCAAGCCCCCTTTTGGGGCTTTAGTCACTTTTTTGTCCCCTCTTGGGACTTTTCTCTTTTCTTCTTTTCCCTGACTGTTGGGCTGACTTAAGCAGCTGGCAGGTTTCGGGGAGACTGACGAACCCGTAAAACGGTGAAGGTCTCTTCGTCTCCGAATCGGCGGGTCTAGTCCGACAGTCAGGTTCGTTCGCCCCTCTTGGGCCATTAATTATTTTTTATTCTTTCTTTCAGTGTCTGTCTGAGGTGCGCACTTAAGCAGCTGGCAGGTTTCGGGGAGACTGACGAACCCGTAAAACGGTGAAGGTCTCCTCGTCTCCGAATCGGCGGGTGTCGTGCCTCTTTCAGACCCGCTTATAGATGGAAGCCACCCGGGCTTCAAAAAACTGTGTTGTCGTTGACAACAGCGAGGAAGGTGTGACCGCGGAGGGCACCTTGTTAGATTTGGTGAATCGTACTCCTGAGTACGACCTAATGATGGTGGGGATAACCGTGCCGAGCGGTTCTCCGACCTGGAAGGGGGGTTGCACACCCGAGTGCGCCCCAGTCGTGTTGGAGGGGGTTTGCACGCCCGAGTGCGCCCCAGTCGTGTTGGAGGGGGGTTGCACGCCCGAGTGCGCCCCGGTCGTGTTGGAGGGGGGTTGCACGCCCGAGTGCGCCCCAGTCGTGTTGGAGGGGGGTTGCACACCCGAGTGCGCCCCAGGAGGTGTTGCCTCGCCGGGCACCTCAGTTTCGGTTATGGAGGGTGTCGCACCGAGCGGCACTCCAGTCGGGTCGTTTTCTATGACAGGGGGTAGCATGCCCGAATGCACCCAAACCCTAAGTTTTGGCGAATTTAGTGATACCCCATTCTTTAATCAGAAGCAAGTAAGAAAGTGCCAGTCTCTAGACTTGGAGGTGGCACAGAGACAGTATAGGCCAAAGTCGTTTCTTGGGTGCTCCTCGGGGGGATCATCAACCGACAGCTCTGAGGGAGACGAGAGTAGGCCTGAAAGACCAAGAGTTAGGAAAGGGGCCAAAAAGGTCTTGCCAGAAAAGACACTTAATAAGGACTCCAAAGGAACCACATCGACGTGGGGACCCCAGGCCCAGAAGACTCCAGAGGAGTATAGGCGACTCTTCAGAGATAAATACGCCGACTTCACCGACGGAAGTACAATCAAAGTAGTCCCGGGCACTCTGGAGAGACTAAAGAGACGAATAGTCTCATTGGTTACAACTGATACAAAGACGAATGGGCTGACTGGGGTCCCCAAGGACAAAATAATGAAAATACTTGGGGATCTGAAGATCCCAGCTACTTACGTAGTAAAGCGATCATACGCTATGTATGATATTCTGCTCCCTAACGTGGCAGAAGCCGAAAGAGTGGCGAAATGGGAGCATACGAGTAACGGAATAAAACTGACTCCGGAATATTTATCAAAGAGGAGGACAACTGTGTCAGTTCTCGGCGTCCCATGCTGTGTCGCCTTCGAACACATAGGCGCCATTATGTCACAGTATGGCGACGTTGAGGCAGTGTTCCCAGTCCGTGGTCCCCGAAATATCCAGACGGGGGACTACAAGATCCTTATGCGACTCACCCGTGAAGGATTCCGGGAGATACCGGCGCAGCTATACTGCGAAACCTGGTCGATGCCAGTGATAGTGGAGGGAAGGAGGCCGGTTTGTTGGCACTGTCAGACGTCGGGGCATATGGCAAAAGAGTGCCCCAAAAGGAACCCACCAAAGACCCCGGTGGCAGTGCCAGCAGTGACAACAAATGTCCCCAAACCAACAGAACCAACAGTACCGGAAAAAGTACCGGAAGTACCGGAAGAAGAAAAAGGTTGGAACAAGGTGGCAGCCAAGAAGGGGAAAAAGCGGACTCCAAGCACGAGCGAGAAAACCGCTAAACCACCAACCGCAACAGGAGATCAGCCTGCACCTGCGGTCAAACGGAAGTTTCAGTTCCCCTCATCAGGATCAGACGAAAATAACGACTCTGAGGAGGACATGACTGTGGAAGGAGAACCGCCGGTCCAGAAGCCCAAGAAGGACACCAGGGCAAAGAAGAGCCGAGACCAGAAAGCGACATGTCCAGACAAGGAAATCGTTCAACCACCCAAACCCCAATCTCCAGAACCCGAAGTTGTGGTTGAACAAAATACCCCTCCCCAATCCAACACCCCTGAAGAGATATCCATGGCCGTAGCATCGGCCGAGGCAGATGAACCGCCTAAAAGCCCATATAAAACTGCCAAACAACCAGAGGCAGCTGTAGCCGACAAGATAGCGGCGGAGGAAGCTGTTGCCGACAAGGTAGCGGCGGAGGAAGCTGTTGCCGACAAGGAAGCGGCAGAGGAAGCTGTTGCTGACGAGGAAGTGCCGGAAGAAGTTACGGCGAAAACTGCACCCACTCCTCCACCAGTTAGACGAGAAAGATCCCGGAAGCTCCCTTTCCTGCCTGGGGGAAGAATTTGTGAGGCGGACGCAACACTTATCCAGTCGGACCTAAGTAATAGGCAGAGGGGTTATCTGAAACAGTTAGGAGCGTTCACACATGTGAAAGGGAAAAGAGTCGATAACCCTCTGAACTTCCGGGATGCCCCAATGATAACTACCTTTTTCAGGCATGATAAAGGTAGTAGGGCACGCGCCCTTTGGAGAATGGTGGAGGAGGGAAGGATGGCTATTACGGGGGTTACCTTAGTTGACGAGGAGCATCCATCAAAAAAGAAATTGGCTTCTAAATATCCGGGGAGGGTCCCCATTTATGTTCATCCCTCATTTTTTCGGGCTTTAAAGCTAACCTTTCCCCTGGACGTGGGAGGTCTGGCTCGAGACGGACGGATTTCGTCCGAACTGCTGACTGGCAGTCTTGGTCAGGCCTTCGGCGTCCTCACTCCCGAGGACTTTAGGCCCGTCTGCGACATATAAATAAAGGATAATGGCTTTAAACCTGGCCACATTGAATGTGAGGGGCATGAGATCTCGAAGCAAGGCTGTTCGCGTGCTGAGGGATCTCGTGGCCCTTAAGGTAGATATAGCTGCGATCGAGGAGACCCACTTCGTTTCGTATGGGGATTGTGATGTGCTGACTGACGACTATGACGTCATCTCAGCATATGGCAATGTCCGTAGTTGTGGTGTCTCTTTGCTAGTGAGACGCACTCTGTCCGTGACAGTGCGCGTTGTTCATACGGATGCGGAAGGACGGTTGGTCGTAGTCGATGTTGCCGTTGACAGCAGCAAGTTTCGGATCGTTGCGGTTTATGCGCCTAACGCTGTTGGTGAGAGGGTTTCCTTTTTTTCGACGGTTGGAGACGTTTCTCGGGGGTCCGGAGCGAGTAGTTTTAATGGGGGATTGGAACGCCGTCCTTGACCCCAAGATAGATAAGGTCGGGGGTAATAGAGGGTCGGATAGGTGTGATAGCAGTCTGTCTGACCTGATCGCCTCATGCGATCTTGTCGACAGATTTCGCGTTGATCACCCAGGGCGGGAGATGTGGACGTGGCATACTAGCGCGGCCTTCTTTTCGAGTACTTACTTGGACAGAATGTTAGTTAGAAGAGGCGACATAGATTTCTTATCTTGTCCCACGTTCACTTGGTTAGGTCATTCGGACCATAAATTGGTTATGGCCCGTTTGAATTTAAGTGATAGGCCTAGGTTAGCTGGGTACTGGAAGTTGAATACCTCCTTACTGGAGATACGCGACTTCCGGGACAAGCTAACGTTACTACTTCAGCGGAGTTTAGTGGGGGCGGTTATCGGGAGTAGTTGGTGGGTTAAAACTAAGGCTCACGTTAGACGCTTTTGTGTCCGCTATAGCCAGCGCCTCGCTCGAGATAGGGCTAGGACACAGAAGCGTGTAGAGGATAAGATGACCCGGGCGGTGGCTGGGGGGGGGATCCCCTAGAGATAGCCTTAATTAAGAGGGACCTCAATCGCTTGGCTAGCGAGCGATATGAAGGTCAAGTAGTTTGCGCTAGGTTAAAGAAAGTCTCTAACGAAGCTGTGAACGTTGACGCTGTTGAGCGTAAGGCTGCTTTACGTCGTGGCTCGGATGGGTACATTCGGAAGGTGAAAAACCTGGAAGGACATACCCTGGTATCGACTCGTGAGATTTGCGAGGGGTTCCGCGAGCATTTGGAGGAACGTTTCACCCAACTACCCAGACTCCGCGTCCAGGAGTTTGACAGCTATTTGGCTGGCTCGCCCCGCCTAGAGGCGGCTCGAGCGGCTGGCTGTGATGGCATGGTTACAGAGGGTGAGATCATTACTGCGTTGAAGCAGGTCGGCTTAAACAAATCTCCAGGACTCGATGGTCTGCCATACGAAGTTTACTTGAGGCTGTCGCCCATGTTTGTTCCTCTTCTGAAAGATGTGTTTAACCACTGGTTTGCTCAGGGCTCGATCCCTGGACAGGTTACCAAAGGAGTGGTCACATTGTTGAAGAAGGGGAGCCAACCTGGTGGGGGGAATCTAGATGATTACAGGCCCATAACTCTGCTAAACACAGAGTTAAAGATTTTGGCCCGTGTTCTTGCGAATCGTTTGCAGATTGTCATCGCTGATTTGATCGAGCCTGAGCAGAATTATGCTGTGAAGGGGAGGTCAATTCAAGACAACTTGCATCTGGTCCGTACGATCCTAGAGGGTATAGAAGACGACACTGAAGCCGCGCTGATCAATTTAGATCAGTCCAAGGCTTTCGATAGGGTCGACCATGGTTTTTTGGAATCTGTTTTAGAGGCTGCCGGTTTTAATCCGGACTTCCGCAAGTGGATCTCCATTCTGTATCGTCTGCCGACGGTAGTGGTGCAGGTAAACGTTAGGCTGTCGGAATCGTTCGTGGTTTCTCGTTCGGTGCGTCAGGGTTGTCCGCTGTCGCCCCTGCTTTATGTCCTGGCGTTGGAGCCCTTCCTTCGCAAATTAAGGGACGGGGCGGCTACACCAGCTCTGCGCGGAATCGCTATCCCTCCTCACTATGCGCGAGCCAGGGTTTCCGCGTATGCCGATGATGTCACCGTTTTTGTGTCCAGCCGTGAAGACATAGAAGCGGTGATTAAGGCGCTCGCTCGTTACGAAGAGGTTACAGGGGCCATTGTCAACCGCAGCAAGTCCAACGGCCTGCGGTTGGCTGCCTGGAGCGGAGAGACCGCATTTCCAGGTGACTTCAGCTGGACCGATGGCCCGGTTCGGATCCTTGGCGTTTGGTTCGGACCGGGTCTCCAGCTGGAAAAAAATTGGTCGGAAGTACAGGCAAAGGTCGAATCGTCTGTAAGGGCTTGGATTCGAAGGAAACTTTCCTTGAAGGGGAGAGCTGAGGCGTGCACCACTTACGTCTTTCCTCTCATACTTTACCGACTGTCTGTACTCCCTCTGCCCGCGGACCGCCTTCTTGCTTTCACGCGCTTGCTCTTTTCACTTCTGTGGAACGGGCGGAAAGCATACGTCCGCAGACAGGTCTGTACGCAACGTCTGTGCGATGGAGGCTTGGGGATGCCTGACTTGGCAAGTCATCGACATGCCGAGAGACTGGCTTTCCTGAGTCGTACTCTGAGGGAGGACGCTCCGTGGGTCCCTGCGGTTGGGGACGCCTTTCCCAGCCTCATGCCCGACCACTCGGTCGAAGGTCGACGTGGATCGGGGGGGGGGGAGTCCATGTTCGTCGCCGAATGCCGGGCCGCGCTTGGGGCGTTGCCGGGGTCCGGTGACCTTGCCCGGTCTGGGAGGGGACTATGTCGGGATCTGGTGGAGGGGTCCGCTTCGGATCCGCTTGGGACGCGGCTTGGATTGTCGATTGGGGGGGCTCGCTCCCAGTGGAGTTGGGCGCCAGGCCAGAGTTATCTCAACAATTCTGAGTATTCTCTGACCTGGCGATTGGTTCGAAATGCGCTGCCCCTCTGTGGCGGATTGCGCAGGGATGGCATGGGGGACGTTCCCTTGTGCCCGCGCTGTGAGGACGATGGGGAGGAAGCGGCCGAGCACGCCTTCTTCACTTGCAGCAAAGTTCGTCGTCTCTGGGAGTATGTCGGAGAGGTAACGGCTCGCATCGACGCCGAGCAGCCGATGGTACTTGATGTAGCATACGTTATCAACAACGTTGCGCCGCCATGGTCTAGGGAGAAAATAATGGTTTTTCTGGCGATCCTAGCCACAGCGAGATTAGTGACGTGGGTTACACGTCTAGATGAGGTTCATGGGGTTGGGTCTGTTTCGGATCATGATCTGGTTGTTTACTTTAAGCATCAGCTTAAAGTGAAAATCAGATGCGATTGGAAACGACTACATCGCATGGAGTTCAATAGAAGATGGGTGCACAACACTAGTTTGTGCATTCGACGAGGGTCCAGGTTTGAATACGTTTTCCCGCCTTAGCATGGCGCAGACGGTACTGGGTCCTACGGAACCCAGCCCAGTATAAAACAAAATTATTTTTTATTAGCCTAGTCGAACTATAAGCTAGTAGGAGTAAATGATGTCCTGTCCCAACTTTGTTTTTCTGCAGGCACTAGAGAGCTTCCAAAGATGCCCACTCCACATATTTATTTTGTCCTCGGCTGATGAAATCCTTGGCAATATTATCTTGGAAGACGCCATCCATTCCCGTACCCAGATCCCGATTAATTTATTTTCAGAACGCCCCGCTTTATTCCCACTCCCATTTAGGGGTCGACCTGCTTGTTTTCGGCTTTGAGCCGGAAAACAGTGGGCGATCCGCACTTAGCAATCGGGTAGGGAAGGGTCCTACTAACCACCCCTTATCATTTTATTTGGTTCTTTATTTTTCTTTCTTTTTGAGTGTTTTTAATGTGTATCCCAATCCCACGTTATTTCATGGTTTCATTTATCATTTTGGGGATATTTTAAGTAGGGTTAAGCCATAGAGTGACTGTGAATTTTTTAGTGTGAATGTCTAGCTTAGGGTAGAGTAGGTTTTTGTCATTGTGCATTTTCTTTGCTTTTTGTCAAATAAAAAATGTCTTTGTTTTTGTCTTTGTTTGAAATAAAAAATGTCAAACTGTTGTTTTTTAAATGTCACAATGACCCCCGACCCCCACCTTCCCCCCTTCCACAGTGGGCTTTTATGCCTAAGGTGGTATGCATTCTGGGAATGTAATCTTAACTCTAGGAGTTAATGTTTTCCAGGATGCATCCATCTAAATAAATTTTGGCTAAGATCAAAGTGTAGTATCTGTTCCGATGGATACTGCACGCCTGTCCTGTGCAGTTCTAGGAGGTCCACCCTCCCAGGCTTCGCCTCCCCTCTTTGGGGAGGAGTAAGTTTATTGCTTACTGTCTGAGGCGCCCCTACCGGGGAATGCCGACGGGGCTGCCAAAGCAATTTTTAAATGGCCAGAGTGCTCACCTCTCGAGCGCTGGCTTTTAACCCCACTTGCTCGACCCGATCTTGGGTCACATCTTACTTGTGGGAGTAAGATAAAACTGGCCTTGTGCCTAACTCCGCGAGGAGTAAATAAATATCATACACTTTATCTTGGCCTTTTAGTCAAGATCAAAGTGTAGTATCTGTTCCGATGGATACTGCACCCCATAGACTGGTATTGTCTTGTTCTTCGGGACTTGATTTACGTCGGTCTATGGGATTGTCCTGTGCAGTTCTAGGAGGTCCACCCTCAATTTCCGACCCGACCTTGGGTCACATCTTACTTGTGGGAGTAGGATAAAACTGGCCTTGTGCCTAACTCATGGAGAGGAGTAAATAATACTTCAAACTTATTTTTAATGTGTAAAACGTTATTTAACGTTTTGATGAATTAAGGGGTGTACCGACCTCGAAAATATGTAAGTAGATTTCGACTACAACAAAATGGTAGGATACATTTAAGAGAAAACAATATTTTTTATGGAACACGAGGGTGGAAAAATAAGATTAAAAATGAGAATATCCCAACATATACTACGTGATATTCGTTAACACAAGGTTTCGAGATACTCCAGGAACTTTCAAGCACATGAATCTGTCATCGGTAATCAGCTGGTTAACACAAGTAGTTCTTCTGATCAGTATTCCGATGGGTGGTTTTCTGTTTTACACAGTGCTAGGTCGAACTACCATCTCAATATTATTGAGGCGTTAGTTATCACAAATTCTCGACCTGGCCTGTGTAGACCAAATATTTTGTAACATCAATGAATCATATCGACCATAACGTTGCGAGATTTAACGTTTTTGTCTTCTCTCAATTGTTTTCTCAAACTGAAAATATTTCCCCCTCATATCTCATCCGATTTTCTTAGCTTTAAATTCATCATTGTGATGTTTCCTTATACAGGGTCAGGCGATAAGGATTCAATGAAAATTTTAGCAATATCCTTTTTATTTCTACCTGCCCGTTCTGTAGATTAAAATAATGTTTCCTATTAATATATATATATATATATATATATATATATATATATATATATATATATATATATATAGTGTGAGCTTTTCATTCTATCCTATTCACGTAACCGCGTGCTACACACACTGGCATATCGACATTAATCGTCGATAACATCAAGACGAATTTCAACTTGACTGCGATAAATATCTCTCAATCAAGAAAGATTAAACGAAAAAAGAAGAAATAAAATGCTTATACTTTTAACAAAGGTGTATACCGCCGAAAAATTCAAGTTTTGAAGAGAAATAAATAATTTATTTTTAAAAAAAACATAAAGAAATGTGTTGTCCAGGTTTTTCAAAATATTTATTTCAAAACAATCTCTTTATTATATATATATATATATATATATATATATATATATATATATATATATATATATATATGTTCCATGAAAAATGCCAATATACTGAAATCATTTGCCCTTAATAGGTTAAGATGAAAATTCATATATAAAAAGCAAGGAAATTCCCAAATGTATACACTTTTATTGTCATTTAGGGTATGTGAGCACAACAGGGCTATGTATTTTACTAGTAGGAATTTTTCTTCAGCGCACTTCACACACTTCATCCACTGAGGCATAGAGATTTATACTGTAGTGATGTGATAATGAAATGGTTTGGTTGATATGTAGCCATGCCTTAATGACAATAAAAGTGTAAAAAATTGGGGATTTCCTTGCTTTTGTACATTTAGTGTATATGAATGTTCATCTTAACTCTATTAAGGGCATATGATTTCAGTATACGAAATTTTTCATGGAATGGCACTACTTTTATAAAGGCTATGCCTCAATACAATGCCTTCTCATAATGGGTTTTTAGAATTTTCTAGAAAACTAAGGTATATGGTAAACTGAAATTAACATGCCATCAACTAGACCCTATAACGTCTATCTCTGCCAAAAATCAGCTGAGTCCATCAAATAGTTGATGAGATACAGGTGGTCACATACGTACGTACGTACAGACAGATAACATGATTTCATGATTGAACTTTCTGGATCTCTGGGTGGCCTTGCCTAATTAATGATACTGAAATTCTACACACTTATAGAACCTATCAAATAAACATTTTGTGCAAAGGTTTAACTAATTTGCTTTATTGGTTTTTTAGTTATTGTTGATCAAAGAAATGAGATTTATAGCATAGGCTATTCGTGAGTCTATTATGGGATAGAGACCTCTCGCGCGACCCTATATATATATATATATATATATATATATATATATATATATATATATATATATATATATATATATATATATATATAAACGGACAAGCCTCAAACAGTTTTTTCTATTAAAAAACAGTGCAATATAAATGTCGAAATTCTCAAACTTTGATTAAGTAATAGCTACAATTTAATTAAATATTTCCAAACTTTTAGCTTGTCCCTTGGATTCTGGCTCATTTAACAGGCGGAGGAGAAACTTATTCTACAAGAGAAACTCTGTAGAAATGAGCAACGCCCAAACGAAAAACAAAACATATAAAAGAAAGAAACGGGTAAAAGCAAGCAAATACTTGTGGCGACAAAATTCATAGCTAAATAAAACGAACTATGCGATAAAAAATATGCCGAATTACAATATGAAATCAAATAAACAATAAATCAAAAATTCCGGATGTTAAAAGAAGGAATGTTAAAAAAAAACATGTGATAATTAATAAATAGGCCGAAAGCGCTAGTTGTGAATCTAACATTTCCCATAGAGATATATTTGTAAAATGCATATTATGCTCATTACATCGCAGAATGTCTAATAGCCCATAACTTTGAAATTTCTTCAGAGCTTCAGAACGTTGGCCCAGTCTAATAATACATAAGAAACACTAATATTGGCGTATTACGTAACCCTTTATTTCCTACTAGTAGGATTTATGTTACGTTTTTACTTACCGATTCGTGTATAAACAATAATTCACCCGTCATAAATCAAGATTCTGGATCGTATGTTGACAATCATCACTCGAACGCCGATGTTTATTTATAAAAAAAGGTTTATTAAAAGATAGAAATACTCACATAATAAAATTAGGAGTTGTGTTGCTTGCGATATATATATATATATATATATATATATATAGATAGATAGATAGATAGATAGATAGATAGATAGAAGGATAGATAGATAGACGGATAGATAGATAGATAGATAGATAGATAGATAGATAGATAGATAGATAGATAGATAGATAGATAGATAGATAGCTGTTTCGCTACAGCTATTGTTTGTGCCCGCCCTCAATTGGAGACAGCGTCTTGGATACGTCTCGTCTGTTTAAAGTGTCGACACAAACATATCCGTCCGGATGTCAGGTGGTTTCGTCGACTTCCGTTCTGGTGTTATTTCTGATTCCTAAGCGTCACTTAAACTTGTCCATTCTAACAACGGGTGTCTGTATGTAACTTTTGCGTATATCATATAGTACTAGTCGAATCATATTGACAGTGTTCATTTTTTATACTTTGTTCTAAACTGTTATGCTACCTACTGATTTATTTATATCGAATTATATTTATTTTAATTTTTTTTAAATATTATCGTCAATTTGTTTTCAGTAAAATTAATGTCAGTTATGAATTACTGAAAATAAAAAAAATATATTTTATAGAATGGTTATAATGTAAAAAAAGGGAATTATATTCCTTGTAAATTGATAATGTGATCTGACGTTTTTCAATGAAATTGTCTTCTTTGCTTATCTCGCTCTATTGGTCACTCTCACTCCTTCTCTTTCAACTTTTTATCGTTTTACTTCTAACGCGACTTCTTTTCATATCCATCAGTAAGCCCAATTACTTTAATCTGATTGATTTTTTTTGGTTGGCATTTGTTCCTCTGATTACTTCTTTATGTGGAGTATGTACGAACGCGGGATGCTAGGTGGAGGTTGGCAATATACACATGAAAGTCGTGCTATGAAACCGACAGGATCCGAATACGGCATGCGGAGTCGCCAGTCACGCCGGTATCACTTTCACTGCTACCACCTTTATCTAACGCATTTATATACGCCTACCTGAGCCTCACTTATGTACATTCTAGGTCCATGCTCTAATTGTCACTGCTATTTCATTATGATAACATTTGGTTAGTTATCAGCGGAGATGAATACAAATTATAAGTTATGGAAGTATAAAATTCTGATTTGCATGAATAAATACTTGTACGGTAGCTCTACGTCTAACTCTTAGTATCTCTGATCGGTACTTTTATAGATGACGTACCATGTTTCTGTGACTTCGCGTCGTCAACATTCGGACAGGTTACGGAAGCGCCCGAGAGTTGACGAGGCGAAAACTGCCAAACGCTAAATTGAAGACTGGCAGCCGATAAATTACGACGGAGAAAAAACAAAACGAAAATACATACATAAAAATAAAGAACGAACAAACACATAGCTAAACAACTGTTGTTAATTAGATGCTTATTTTTGTGTGTTTTCTGTCAAAGGAAAAATTATTAATCAAATATTTTTAAAATATTTTTTTTCGTCTGTGCACCAAAAAGTGTCAAAAGATGATTTTGTTTGATTTGTTGAGCAAATGTTTTGTTTCTTTAAACTTTTTTTCAATGTTTTATTTTTACATTTTTTTCAAAAAAAACAATTAGCCCTTCGGGAGATGCAACGATCTCACAGAGATTAGAGTAATTCATTTTTTTGTTATTGAACGGCAATGCGATTAATTTCTTTCAAAAGTTATGGGCTGTTCGATTAACAGTTTCGTCAACTCTCGGGCGGTTCCGTGACCTGCATGAACGTTGACGACACGAAGTCACGGAAACATGGTGCGCCAGCTATAAGAGTACCCTCTGACCATACCGCCATAACCTATGTTCTTCTTGGATTTTTCCCTGGCACTGGATTAAAGTAATTTTGTTCTGGAAGAAACTCAATTTTATCTATTTCAGTACTACGCATTGTACAAAATGTTATCCTTCTTCCATTCTCGATGTGTCTAACTTTGTCTCACCGTTCCTCTCTTCCCATCTATATTCCAGCGTCGTCTGTCTCCATGTCTGTCTGTCTGGATAGCTCTTACCTCGGGATATGTCTGCTTTTTTTTGTGTTTCTATTTCTATAACCAACTTTTAAAAACTGAATTAAAAAAACATCTCTAATCATTTGAAGTCGCTATTAACTTGCCCCCACGAGGACAGAGTAAGACACAAACTCGTTTTTTTTATGTAAGGTGAATACAGCCTCCCAAAAGAGGGGTCGTTTTGAATAGCTTGGACAGTTGTCACTTGCTGTCGAGATGTGCTGAACTGTTTTATAGGTATCGAAGTGGTTAACCCAGTCCTGAGTCCTACTCTTGTCGTTTTTTTGTTCACATTTGAACTGATGCAAATCAAATTGGGCAGTCGTGTTATATACGACATTATCTATTCGGGCTTGGAGTCTTCTCTCTTTTAAGCGATAAACAGGAGAATAAATTAATACTGTCTTGCTATATGACTAAATCAACCAGAAAGATTGTTATGCATGTATCAAACAATAGAATAACATGGCATAAAACATTGTCAATCATACATGAATATGACTTGATACATCTTTTGACAGCTATTACCAAAAGTATTAGAAAAGGATTGTCAAACATGTGGCCCGCATAAACGATACTGTAATTTTGTAATTTTAATGGCCAAAATTATAGATTTTATATTTTAAAACTTGCTAAAACTGCTTTGTTCACGGATAATTGATTTCTTTATTCGGAAGGTTTTTTACACTTAAAAAACTATATGTGACATTTGTTTGATCCCGCAAGCAGAAAAGACATATAAAGTCAAACGTGTCCAGATTTCCGCGTTTTCAAAACTCTCCGTGAATTAAAACTTTAGAAAACTTCATAAATTTACACGTAACTTATTATACTTTTTTATTGTGCAATCAAAAGAAATGAACAACAATAATCAATTTCTATACATATCATATATTCCAAAGTAACAAATATGTTCTGCGATAATTTTCTTAAACGATTTTAATTAGTAACGTACAGCCGCCATGACTAAATAAATTGACTGACATGGACTTCAACGGATCCTGCGTTTGATATGCCGGGTCTAGAATATTTAATATGACCTATGACACTCTACGAGTTAAGTGTGCAAGATATATTTTGCTGAGAGAAACACAGACATACAGACAGTCACTTACGTTATATATGAGAGGGTTGCATGAAAACGCGACCGGAAGTGAACATGTTAAATAGCTACTTGCCTGACAAGGAAACGATCGAGACACTGCACCTGCCAAGGTTGTCGCTAAAGGACGAAAGCCATTTTTTAGATTTATGGCTGTGTGACTATAGCAAGTGTTTGCATACAAGACATCACGCGGCTAATTTTGACAAATTATATATATATATATATATATATATATATATATATATATATGTAGAGAGAGAGAGAGTAAGAGAGAGATGTGTGTGTGCGCACACGTGCGTGTATGTACACGTTCAAAAACCGTCAATACCAATACATCTGTAAATTAGAGTATTTATTTACCTCCTCTCCAAGAGGTTAGGCACAAGGCCTATGTTATCTTACTTCCACAAGTAAGATGTGACCCAAGGTCGGGTCGGAAAAGGTGGTTTGAAAAGCCAGCGCCCAGGAAAGTGAGCACTCCGGACATTAACAATTGCCTGGGCAGCCCCGTCGGCATTCCCCTGTAGGGGCGCCTCAGGCAGTAAGCAACAAACTTACTCCTCCCCAAAGAGGGGAGGCCAAGTCTGGGAGGGTGGACCTCCTAGAACTGCACAGGAACGACCCATAGACCGGCGTAAATCAAGCCCCGAAGGCCAAGACAATACCAGTTTATGGGGTGTAGTATCAATCGGAAAAGATACTACACTTTGATCTTAGCCAAAAGTCTGTTTTCTGTATCATAATCTGCTAGATCTAATGTAAGTGAAATGCTTACTTGCACATTAAGTATGTCTTAAAATAGTTTGAAAACTATTCGTTCAATAGGCTATTGAGCACTTTTAAACTGGTCTTTGTTCTACCGTCGAATACTGCTTTTCTTGTATTCCCTCTGACTTTTGTTCTCTCTCTCTCTCTCTATCTCTCTCTCTATATATATATATATATAGTCATCCACATACAGACTGTTTCGCTGTTTCACAGCTCATCAGTGTGGCTAGACCAGTTAGTGCCTCAAGCCGGGATCGAAACGCAACCGTCGGCGATGTTAACCCCTACGCCATCATGCGACACTGACTGAATGTAAGTTGTATCTCAATGTAAACATTGCAATTGCCGAAGCTCGAATTAGTGTTTACCTAATGAGCATTGCCTCTTTTACGCTAATGGCAGTTTGCGATACCTTTACAAACATAAGCTCTACCCGGGGAGGGGGAGCTTTATATAGTCATCAACATACGGACTGTTTCGCTGTTTCACAGCTCATCAGTGCGACTATATATATATATATATATATATATAGAGAGAGAGAGAGAGAGATAGAGAGAGAGATTAAATGTATTCATTTTTATTATTTTCGATAATTTGAATGAATTCAACTTGGAGCAGAAAATAATTTTAATAAATTCTAAGTTGCAATTAATTTATTTTACCAAGTAAGACGTCGATACACGTCTCCGTATGTAATTATGTTACAATATTCATGTCGCTCTAAATTCCAATTGGGTAATACTTAACTTATGTCCACCTACAATATAGGTTAAATGCTTTTTCTTTATAAACTGTTGAATGTGTTCAATGTAGTAGAAACAAAAATAAAAAATAAAAATTTACATCTATAAAAAGTGATACATTCGATGCACTAGCGAACTCAGTGTCTGAGATCTGGATTTCCAATCTCGCTAGGTTCAGCCACCCTGATGAATCGTAAGACGACGAAAGACATGTTGTATATATATATATATATATATATATATATATATATATATATATTTACATAGCCTTGGAAGTTTTTCAACCGTTAAAACTATATTTTAAAAAAACACTTTTAGTCCCAAGTCCTTCGTTGGAAAATTACTTTTCTTGTAAGTCAACTAACCTTTTACACTCATTATATACAGGGTGATTCATAAGTCACTTAGCTATTTAATTTTGAAATTCTAAAGTTAAAATATACGGTAATACAAAACAGAAAGTTTATTCAACAAATTAATTAATGGGAGTTTAAAATCACCGTAGATTTTCAAAATGTTCACCTTCGTTCTGCATACATAGCTCCATTCTTTTTTGTAAGGAATTTACGACTCATTGTAGCATATTTGATTGATTATGAAATAAATACATATAGAAACAAATATATAAACGAAGAAATTTAAAATAACAAATAGCAGTAATTAGAGAGTAAGATAAAAATCATCAAAAGTCTATAGTATGTTTGAGCTTCATATGGTAATCATTTTAAATAGCTAAGTGAAGTAACTGATGAATCACCCTGTATATTACAGGTTTCGTAACGAAATGCTGGATGTTCGCACTAATATTTAACTTTACTTGCCATCCTTAATTATTAACCTTATTGTAATGTAGCTTTATATTATTGAAACAATCTTGATATTTTAATCGTCATAGGATGTTATTAAGAAAAATATAGATGTGTTTTCTATCT
The DNA here is from genome assembly GCA_963556195.1 of Sepiola atlantica. Lineage (NCBI taxonomy): Eukaryota > Metazoa > Mollusca > Cephalopoda > Sepiida > Sepiolidae > Sepiola > Sepiola atlantica. Next base: position 14,260,948 of record OY744521.1, on the reverse strand, counting down.
ATATATCTGTCTCGTTTTGATAATTCGCGCTGTTAACCGAGAGTTCATATTAATTCATCACCTAAAAAACAATATTCATGTATAGTGGTTAGATCTGTTAGATCTGTGAATGAGGCTATTCAGATTAGAAAACAATAGCTGAAGAAGAATACACATGGAAATAAAAACTAAACAATAATCATTCATAACATAAACCAAAAAAATACTAACAAAGAAAATACGTCTGACAAGATGTAAATCTTAACATTACAAATAAAATATAACTTTTATGAATGGAATGGACGCATTAAGAGTTCTATTAAATGCATTACTTTTTAGAATGCATCTGGTGTTACAAATGCCAAAGGACATTATATTATATTCATTATAAAAGCTTAAATATCTTATTTATTTCTCACGAATTTTGAACCTAATTGTGCTGATACAATTTGTGAGCTATGCATAAACCGACTTTTTTCGGCATCATCCGGCTGTTTACGTACACAGCTGGAAAAAGCCAAATGAAAAGGATCTGGTGTCAAAATCAAAACAAGTAACATAGAATTAAGGGTCGATTTTCCACACAAATATCACAAAGAGCTAAATGCCGTAGCCTACGTATCTATAAATAATTAACAACAGCAATAAATACAACTAAATAGAAATAGAGGCACTAGGTGTAATATTGGCGGTAAAAGCCCATGAATTTTATATGGAAGAAGGTTTGCAGACGGAACAGCGTCCAATGTATTACAATTTACGTACAAAAAGACAAACTTGGTAATAATGCCAATTGCTTGCAAAGATCGAGAACCATTCTTTTAAGCTATATATTTACAATGAAATTATGCTTTTCTTACTTTCATTCATCCAAAACAATGCCAACTATCACCGAGACATAAAGAAGTACTGTGAATAAGGGGACAGATTTATAGGGATTACCTAGATATGAGTCATGCAGCAAGATCAGTGTTCACATTACATGTTAAATTCTGCATGTTAGTATAGTCGAGAAAACAGGGAAAAAAGTTCCAGAGGCAAGCGGTTTGCAGAAAGAAGCTATTTTAGTCGAAAGCATTCCGCCATTTGTAGACGTCTATTATAAAGAAGTTCTGCTTGTCTCGTTAGTCGGGGGTATTTTAGGCTAGGGACCACGTGTCCAAGAGAAAAATGCCAGTGGTTGGTGCACCAGCCGAGAATGTACAACAATACTCCGTGCAATGGCGAATAGTGGCTTTGTAAACATAGGATATTGGCAGGTGAGAAAAGGTTTCTACTTCGGTAGAGGGAACCCACCTTCTTTGCAGCAGACTTGGCAGTATCTTACAAGTATTAGTTTCAAGTCATGTTACCTGTGAATGTTAAGCCGAGGAGTTTGGATGTTGGACTTTTGAGAAGGGTACTATCAGCCATGATAATCGGTGGTTGGTAAGGTTTCGTATAACTGTTAAAGGAAATTAACTTTGTCTTCGTAGCTTTAAATGTAATTTTTTCTCAATAAAAAGGGTACACGTAGACGTCTTGTCGGGGATAATTCAAAAACTATGCGATAAACCAGTGATTGCTTCCTAGAGTACAGACATAAAAATGAAAATATAATTTGCTATACGGTCAACTATTTGCCAGATTACCTTGAGTAGAGTAAATTTAATGTCAAATGTGATAAATGTATTACAAAAAGTAACAAAAAGTCATGAGGTGGCAAGATAAAATCTCAAATTACAAATTAAATGATTTGACAATATTTCGTCATACGCTGAGCATTTGGTTAATCTTACGTCACTAAAAAAATAAATAAACCTTCTTTCATGTAAAACAATAAGATTGTGTTCCCTTTAATTAGTATAGCAATTTCTTATTTTCCTTTTTTAATATAAATGTTTCTGCTAGCTATAACATTATTGATGCGTGAGATACTACATCGAACTGTCCATATGTTCAGTGTGTTGGTAAAAGACTTAATCGCAAGTCACTAGTATCAGTTACAACATATATTCTTATTAGGATCATAATCCACAAAGGACAATCAGATATGAAAGCCGTTATAATTTCGTCAAATACTTTTTTTTAATTTAGAAGTTCAGCTGACTCCCATGCATATTTATCAAGTAATTTATTTAGTGAAGTTCTTAATGCATGCATTCTAGGAATAACATTTTCTTAAATAATTTTCAAATCGTGCAATGTAGTGGCGTGATGGGAGGCATATTTTTCTTGATGAAGATATGACTGCGTTTGACTTTCAACACTTTTCATCAAACATGTGTCCGAAGTATATATTATTGTTAAAAGAAATGTGTATTTGAAATGTTTAGCTTAAAGCTGTGTATTCTATTAGTTCAGAGAATGTCCACCATGTTATTCTTGATTATCGATTTTTATAAATACCATCATCGCGTAGATTATTTGTTGAAATATTCCTCGTGCCCCATTTATATCAAAATTATACCCATTGAATGTGTATTTATTGCAAACAATTGTGTAAACAATTGTATAAACAATTGTGCACATGGTTCTGCCAATCGTATTTGTAATTATGCATCTGATTAATCGAGTTTTGAGAATAGTTGTCCTCTATTTAATTTTGAAAATATATCTTCTACGTAAGTTGTAATTTTAAGATTTTAAACAATTGATGTCTCAAGATGAGTAATTGTGATAGAAAAATAAGGAACTCGTCGAAGCACTATCGCTATTATACTTATCATTGTTTTTTTGTCAAAAGTCCAGATCTTTTACTATGTTGTGAGCTGCAGATGATATGTGTCTTTAGTTATGAATAGGCAACATATAATACAGACCTGGCAAATATGTGACTGGGGTCCACGACTGGGATCGGACATGTGAATACTAACATCATTACTAAATCATAATTACAGATAAAAATGTGAGTATAACATTTCTTAGTAATGCTCAGTAATTAGCAACTATACATATTATTAGGAAGCAAATTACCATAATTGATTTATTTCCATTGAATTTGATTTCTGATTTCATTATGTCATTATATTTATTGTAGTCAAGTAGTCAATTTAAACAATTTGACTCATGATTTTTCAAATATCAAAAATGTGCCTGAGTCATGATGAATAAAGTGATCTTTTGTGAATTTAGTTCTTTTATATTTATTTCTTTTAACATTTAATTTGATGGAAATAAAGCAATTATTGTATGATGTGTGTTTATAATATTTGTTGTTGCTTATTAGTAGATATTACTAAGAAATGTCGTACTAAAACCATTTTCTGTAATTAGTATTTAATAGTTATTTTAGTTTTCACATGTACGTCCCCAGTCGCGGACCCCAGTAGCATGTTTGCCAGGCCTGTATTATGGATCACCTTGCTTTGATGACATTCATAAGCCTCTATAGTCTGCCTTATTTAAAATGGGCCTTACCGTATTACAAAAGGTATGTTAGTAGGTTCGATCAATCAAATGACTTCATTTAACCCGTTCCGAATATGTTCTGAGATTGGTCTATGGTGTATATTTTCAATTTAGTTTTTTGGTTTATAAATGGTACATTAGCGTAACAGTTACCTTATAATTTATTTTTGCGGGTTACAAATCGGGTAATTTGAAGGAGGTAATTCGCATTAATGTATCTAATGGAAATTAAATAAGGTTGGCTTATATTTATACAATTAGCATTATTCTATCGCTGGAGATGAATTCTATGCTTTTGTAAAGTTATCTTTTTCGGTTTAGGTATCTCTTTTATGATTCTTTTCTACAATGTGTTAACTTATGCCTACAATTGTTATAATTATTACAACTAGCGGAACCCGTGTAAATTACACTTATTTATAAATATGTAAATTACACTCATTTATTATGAGCCACCCCCTTCTAGATAAAAGTGAAATAATTGTTTGAAATAGTAACTCGTGTACGATGGGCACTGCGCATATCTACTAAAAAAGGTTGATATGCCATCCGTTCAAAAAAAAAGAAGACAACAACAAACTAATACTAGTCGATACCCTACTTTTTAAACAGTCAACGTAATTAAATAGACAATGCCATTAAAAACGCCAACATAAAAACAAAAAATAGTTTTAAGTTTTAAGCAACACAAAAAAGTAGTTTTTAACCAGGTAATAAAAAAATGTATTATTTCTTCCCCTTCCCCTTGAAATGTAGAATAGAAATCTTAGAGGTTGGTTGGGATTGAACTATAAACCAGTCGAGCCGAAGTAAAAAATACCACCTCGCTAACCATTGCGCCAGAGGGATAAACATATAAATGTACCTAAACGCAGGCTAGTTGAATGTTTTTCAAAATTTAGGTGCAGCACGCATGCGCAGAGCTTTTGCCGGAAGCGTGACACACGAACACACACGCTATCTTATTCATATATAGATAGTTATTATCAAATGCAGAAATTTTATTTAAATAAATTTGACGGAATTCATAACAAAGGTTAAGTGTAAAAGAAAATTCGTGTTACTTTGTTCTTTTCTTTCGATTGGATGTGTGTGTAAAATATATATGCAGTGTCATGGCGCATATGGCTAATACTATTAGGTGTAATATTTTGTAATGTTCATGCAGAATTGTGTTCTAATTTTAATCGTAAACGTGATATCATTTAATCGCTCGGCAACGCAAGAACTTGCACAAATATTAGACATTTGAACTTGTCTGGAATAAATTCGCTGACTTTGAATTTTTAAGTTTTCTTTATTGACTACACATGCACATATAATGTAATATTTTGAATCCGTTTTGGTTAGATTAAGGCATTGTCAACGTGTGTTGAAAACTAAACTTCTTTCGCCGAAATAGTTATTCATAGAAACTAGTTTCCAGAAACGTAATATCTCCTGTATTGTTGTTAGTATGTATTTAACACACTTTTCGTGTTCAATAGCTTTCAATGTTAAACACAATAGTCGATGTTTTATCGTCTTACCATGTAAAATAAACTTTCTGAAAATACCATCGTATATCCCAACATCTGCTGAAAATGAGACCTGATATTGCCATGCTTGTTGATTACGGAATTTCGAGAAAAAAAGATATTATCACTCGAGAAATCTTCTAAAAGTCTTCAAGACGATTTCTCCTGTCATTCGAAGTCTATTTTTCGAGACTTTTCTTTGTTGTGACTCCGCTGTTTTTCTTAGACATTTTAAGAATCTGCTCATGTGTTTCACTATGCTATGTATTCTTATTGATTCAAAACCTCCGACATAAGGTTTGTTTAAAGTCCTTTATGACGTTTCCTTTAGTCTTACTGAACTTTTCTCTACGCCTTGTTCTTCATTTTGACAAAATGGCATTGCAGTAAATCAGTTCATCACTCTATAAAAAAAGTCATGTTAATAAATAAAGTCGATTTTTTTCAGAAAGTAGTCGTTTTATTAGTTAGACCAAAGACTTATACAAAGAGTTGCGGCCATTTAAACAACACGCTTGCCGATGAAAATACTATTTCAAACTTAATTGTAATAGAATGACGAACGGATATTATGAATTATAGTGATGCATGATCGCATCTAACATCTATTACAAACTTTATCCATGATACAACAACGAAAATGGTATTTGGAACACAATTGTGATGTACCCACCAACTGTCGGATGTACATAGATACCTGGAAGCATCTTAACATGTTATTATAAACTTAGGCATGGCAGTCAGATTGACAACTTCCAAGAAAAACGAGATGTAATACAAGGCCGGAAGGTGTAGAAAAACCAAATCCGCTTTCGAATGAGGAGATTATGCTTGGGAGGGTTTACTCCTAGGACCATACCTCAGACAGATCTGCGTATGATGCTTCAAGTAAGTCGCTAGGTTGCCAGAATGACATCAAGTCACAAGTCCGGTGATGAAGAAAACCATCTCCCACAGGGTACACTCCTGTTGCGTACATAAAAATCGGACACTGTTGGCATTTCTCGGTAGAGGCACCTCAGGTAACCAACAATAAATTAAACCCTCTCTAGGAAGAGGAGTTAATGTGTGGTATGCTTCCACTAGTAGGGCCGACCCAGATCATACCTCATTCCGACTAAAAATGGGTTGATGGTTCAAGTCATTTCCTAGGTTGCCAGATTGATGCCAATGGAAACCTCGGAATTTAGTTGCTTCTCTCTGCTGCTTCATGTGGCACAAGGCCGAACGGTGGAGAAAAATGAGCTCTCTCGATAGCGCATTGATCTCGGATAAAAAATAGCCTTTAACCACCCTGCCGGCATTCCACAGTAAAGCCGCCTCAGGCGATCGGCAATAGCAATTTTTTTCGAGTTCATGCCTGGGAATGCACCTCCTAGGACTTAGCCGGATCATACCACATTTAAAAAAGAACCGGTATGATGTGTCAAATCAGCCCTAGGTTGGCATTATGATTCCAAGGCGAACTTCGGTCGGAATGACAAGTCTCGTTATTAGTTTTATTACTCTAACATGTAAACGTATTTTGCCAGAGAATTATAATACAGATAAAAAAGGCAATATGGAGTCATATATTCTGAGGTAACACTTTCACACCAACTATTCAGTTGGGTATCATGGATTAGTTCTTGCCGGTAACTATGAGTTTCTATAACAAAATGTCACCCTGTTAACAATGTTGTCGGCCTCTTATTTTATTTCTTTTAATGCGTTTTGTCAGTTGAGGTTGGCCGTTGGCTGTAAAGCAAAACTGTCGTAAATCATTTATAATTCGGGAAGAAGGAAGAAAAAAACACGTTTTTTTTACCACCTGCGATAATTATTACCTGTGAAAACGATGTTCACCTTTTAAGCGACATTGATGCTAAATCATTGCAACAGGAGAGGAAATCGCTGTTGGTCTAGCTATGGGTAGGAGAGCGTAAAAAAACACCAATATCTT
>OY744521.1:14241620-14249120 GCA_963556195.1 Sepiola atlantica | reverse complement strand
ATTTTTTTACCCCTTTCCCTCGCTATAATTCTCATAGCATCGTTTTTATATTTTTATACGATACCTCGATAGTTGGCTCTGTTGAGCGAGGTACGAATCCGGTCACCTGCCCTTTCATCGTTTTAATTTTTTAATTCATTATGAGTAATAAATATTGTCACTTCAATGCGATTTTAAAGTTTTGTACGACAAAGAAAATATTTATATATATATATATATATATATATATATATATATAGAGAGAGAGAGAGAGAGAGAGAGTGAGAGAGAGAGGGCTGTATAAAAATACATACATGAAAGTAAGCTACCCAGAGACGTCCATTTGTTTTCCCAACCGAGAATCATCAAGCATAGATTCATCAGGCATTTAGCCAGGCACCATGCATTAAGTTTCAATATGTTACGCCGGGATGAAACGTGGACGCCTCTGTGTAGCTTACTTACCATACATATAGTTTACTAATACAATTACCAATTCCTACTCACGAATTGAGCACTGTTTAAGTGAATACTAGAAAATCCATACACAATATATTATATCACTTTTTATATGATATATGTATATACATGAAATAATATATATGTGTATGTGAAAGATATAGAGTACTACAATCGACAAATCACAAACATATATATGCGGACTTACTTTTTTTATATGTTTCAGTAAGACTTAAAATTCAGAATTACGTATGAAAATCAAAAAACAATTTCTTTAGAAATATTATGGGTTGGATATGTTATTATGGCATATTTTCTTTTAGTTCATTTTCATTTATTAAAATCTATTAGTCTATTCATGAAATAATGTATAAAAAGCTTTATTGTATCATTTGTAAATAAAAACTATAACAAAAGGTGCTTTAATTATTTAAACAGAAAAAATACTATATTTAACCATATTTACTGTATTTATTTACCTCCTCTCCAGGAGGCTAGGCACAAGGCCAGTTTTATCTTACTCCCACGAGTAAGATGTGACCCAAGGTCGGGTCGGGAAAGTGGGGTTTGAAAAGCCAGCGCCCGAGAAAGTGAGCACTCTGGCCATTTAAAAATTGCCTGGGCAGCCCCGTCAGCATTCCCTGGTAGAGGCGCCTCAGACAGTAAGCAATGAACTTACTCCTCACCAAAGAGGGGAGGCAAAGCCTAGAACTGCACAGGACCGACCCATAAACCGGCGTAAATCAAGCCCCGAAGGCCAAGACAATACCAGTCTATGGGATGTAGCATCCATGGGAACAGATTCTACACTTTGATCTTAGCCAAAAGGCCAAGAACAACTGTATTTATTTACTCCTCTCCAGGAGTTAGGCACAAGGCCAGTTTTATCTTACTCCCACAAGTAAGATGTGACCCAAGGTCGGGTCGGGAAAGTGGAGTTTGAAAAGTCAGCGCCCGAGAGGTGAGCACTCTGGCCATTAAAAATTGCCTGGGCAGCCCCGTCGGCATTCCCCGGTAGGGGCGCCTCAGACAGTAAGCAATAAACTTACTCCTCCCCAAAGAGGGGAGGCAAAGCCTGGGAGGGTGGACCTCCAAGAACTGCACAGGACAGACCCATAGACAGACGTAAATCAAAGCCCGAAGGCCAAGACAATACCAGTCTGTGGGGTGCAGTATCCATCGGAACAGATACTACACTTTGATCTTAGCCAAAAGGCCAAGAACGCATTACAACTGTAACATGCTTCCGGTGGGCTGCTACTATTCAGATCTTTACGGTAAGGAGCCTTGTCCTAGCTCCAAATTTAAATAATTCGAATCTATCGTAGTTACTAACATTACAACGATTACATTTTTATCTTTATATAATAATCGCTTTAATGTTTTACAGTGAAATGGGTACTCTTTTGATTTTATGTTCATAATTGCTATTCTAATATTTATTTATCTTTAATTAAATAATTATTTTGTTTCCCCCGGGCAATAGCGGGGATTTCGACACTGACATTAGTGTAAACTATTTGGTAACAGTCAGTGCTGTAACAATGGGGTTTCCCTTCTAAATATAATTACAATTCTTAGTTTTAAAACAATTAGAACTATATGATTTGACTGATACTCGTAACAATAATGCTTGTAACATAGAGAACGACAAACTTGCAATCAGTACAATCATTTCTTTAAACCAAAAACACCATCCCACGTTTCAGGCATTAAATAGTCTTCCGCCTCTCTAAAACAACATAGACCAAACTAATATATTCCGTTTGTGTTGCTGGAATATATATCTACCGGATTAGCCCACACAGCCATATCGATGGTTGCAATCGATATCCAATACTGAATGCCATGAACACACAATTTTTCTGGATGCAGACTTTTAGATGAAACCGCTTTTAGATGTTCAATGCTCCAAATTACACAGTTATGGCGGTTAACCAAACTTCAAGCGAGAAGTAAAATTCGTCTGACCACAGCACATATTTTAACACCAACTGAGTTTTTATAACCGAATTTGCCAAATTATATCGTTGTGGTGGGTCTGCATCATCAATAGATTGGACTAGGCTGATGCGGTAAGGCTGCATGCATTGCTGATGAATAATCCGTGTAACACTGCGTTGAGGAATGCCTCTGAGTTCAGCTACAACTCTTTAACTTGCAGTGACAAGTGAATTAGTTGACTGTAAGCGTGTGATTCCCTATAACGTCTATAACAGCACCAACACGATGTTTCGCCAGTGACTGTCTGGCGCTTGATGGTAAATCATGGAGTGTTTTTGTGCTCTCGACTATTTTTTTATTAATCGTGTCAGAGTAAATAAAGGAAATGGATTATTCCGCATGGCTTTTGTCTTTATGTATGCTCTCATTGTTGCAGCTGCATTTTCAATATTCTCATAATACAAGTTTACTAGCTCCAGTCTGCTATTTATCTGCGTCCCACACAGTAGAATGTGACACAAGGTCGGAAAGTGGGTATGCACTCCAGAGGAGGAGTGCTAGCGGCGTCTTAAAAAATTGCCTGGGCAGAGTGCCTCAGACATTAAGTATTAAACTTAATCCTCCCCAAAGAGGGGAGGCAAAGCCTGGGGGCGTTACTTCCCAGATCTGCACAGGACAGACCCATTGACCGGCGTAAATCCAGACCCGAAGATCCAGACAATACCAGTATGGGGTGCAGCATCCATCGGAACAGATACTACACTTTGATCTTAGCAAAATGGCCAAGAAAGCTCCAGTCTAGTTTCCTAATCCAGTGGCATGATGTAAATAATGACCTGTAAAGTATAAACACATCTATTATACAAACGCTATGCATATATGTATAACACGTATAAAAGCAATGTTAACTAATATATGATTAGTGTAATATTTTTGTACAATATATATTTGCCTGCATTTTGACTCACCATGCATATAATTACTATTTCTTATATTATAAGGAGAGATAATATACTGTGTATGTGTATTCTCAGTATTATACTATATATATATATATATATATATATATATATATATATATATATATATATATATATATATATATATATATATATATATATATACACAGAGAGGGAGAGAGAGAGAGAGACCTAACACTATACAGACAGAAATTCTACACATAGAAACCAATAAAACAACATCGGTTGAAATTTAAATACTTATATTAAACATTTTCAGTAGAGGCGAGTTTTACTAAGATCTACTCATATTCGCATATAGACGGCAGCGATTTAACCAACCGCAAAAACGACGGTTTATTTTAAGCTGCTTTTGAAACGAAGCAATTTAATAACTTCTTACCATCTATGATATCAGTACAAGCTACGAGATTAGTTAAGTATAAATACATATATTACACATTTAGAGCAGTCATAAGCCTTTGCAAGTCTAGTCACACTGAAATGGCGTGATACAACAAAACCACCCTATATATATATATATATATATATATATATATATATATATATATATATATATAGGCTTTAAGAGTGAATCTAACTATATATATATATATATATATATATATATATAGGGTGGTCACTAAAAAGGCGGTAAATTTGTCCACTGTTGTTTATTTTTATAAAGAATAACTTTTATGAAGTTTTACCAAGACTAATATTATGATACATTCAGAGATGCTGAAAATGTTGTCCGTGCAAATGGAATAGATGAATAAGGCAGACGCAACAAAATTTAAATAAAATTCTATTTAAAAAATAAACTTTACAACCTCACATTTCCCGCTTTTCTAGCTACTATCTTATATATATATATATATATATATATATATATATATATATATATATATATATATAAGCATTTTGATTTTTTCTGCTGTTTCAAGACAATATTTATTTTAAGTCATATAATGAAACATTTCTTAAACATCAAATCTCTTCAGACAAAAAACCATGTATGTACCCCATAACGAACCGTGAAAATGTCTGTTAATGTTCAATTTCGAAGAAAAATGAAACATAACTCCCAAGAGAAGATCCATTGCACGATATTTTGCTTAGATGTTCATTTAATTCCATATCAATCACTAACCACTCGTGGGTTGAGCTCTCTAAATTAGGATGTAACAGTTGCCAATTAAAGTTATGCTCTTTGTAAAAATAATAGAGTGCCCTGGCCAGACTACCATGAGGATGTAAACAAACAGAAGCATTATCAATTCCCGTACTTTCGTATGTGGGTCCTATAACTAAACAGTTGACTTTCCAATGCCAGTGTGAAACAATAACCCCGTATAGCCAAACAGAAGAGCACATAGTTTTATAATTCAGGAGTGATAAATAAAGGACAACATTTTCCGGAGAGTTTTACTTAAATAAAAATTCTAGTTATATGTTTACTTTCTGGGTGCATACATGGTTTTCTTTGAGGAGATTTGATTATATGACTTAAAATAAACATTGTCTTGACACAGCTGTAAATAACTTTAACACTTTTGTGCATTCTCTAAATTTTAACGTGATTTGAAAATATTTAAAATCCTAAAATAAAATAAATATATCAGAGATTATAACAACCTTAATTAAATTGATATTGATCAGATTGATTCACGAAAGAATCTAATTGTAATTATAAAATACAAACCAGTGTTTAGCATTTACATATTCATTTCTAGATTTATTATTATATATTTTCATAATAATTGATATTAAAACGCATCGGATGTACAACTCTAGTAAACGAAAGATCAAAGTAAGTTACCCTAAAAAACATTCTTATATAAAATTTAAGGTTCATCATATAGGAAAAAATAAATCCGAAAACAACAGAATCAAAAACCTGTTTATCATTCACATCAACGGAAAATGTAGTAATACTCGTGAAAAATGTTCAAAGAATCAAACATTCGAAATGTAATTCAAAAGTAATCAGACGAGAATGTTAAAGGACGCCAAAATCAGACATTGTTACTTTTTATGTACTAATAACTCAAGGCACAGAAGCCACTGGAGGATAAGGGTTACACTATCCCGATATCATTACTAGTTTTTATAATCATTTACTTATTATATTTTCAGTAAATTTAAATTAGCCTCAGTGGTATTAATGTCAAAATAGTTTCAAAATGGAGCTCTCCAATACCAGACTAGGTGTCTAAAAATAGTAAGGAAACTGTTACAGAATATTGTTAAAGAATCCTAGTGTATAGCTATTGCTTCTAATAAAAGATGTTATCTTTTTATGTTCGTTTTTTTTAAACATTTAAATCGTTTTCTAGGACGGGATGAAGAGGACAGAAAGAAATGTGCAACGAATGAATTAGGTATTTTTCTTCTTCTTCTTCTTCTGAACAACTTAGTAACCCACTTTCCAAGTTAACGGGTTACGATGCCCCGGACGCAAAGAAGGGGATGAACGGCGAAGCGCATACGACTGTTCGCTCTGTGAGAGGTGATGACAACTCTGGGGAGAAGTTATCTCGTTCTGACGAGTTACTGAATATGGGCTACACCAATTATTCAGCAAGAACTATCCTGACTTCCCATGTCGACAAAGAATCTTCTCAAAAACCAAAGTAAAAAAGAAAACTATCTAATGTCTGCATTGCTGAGAAAATCCTCTAATCTCATACATATTTTCTGGCTGTGGACAATTGTTAAGTAATTTTCAAACGGTAACAGTAAACACGAGCTTATAGGATTTGCATGTCAAACAAGCTGGCTTGTCATCAGCGCCATGCGTAGGATAATTAGACATTGTTTTCAAAGATAAAAGTCAAGACGTTTCTCATTTTAACGTTCGTATATTTTATGAAAAGTTTGTTTCAAAATGCCAAAGGACAATTCTATCTGGGACAGACTTAAAGAAGGTCATTGGATATCGTGGATTAAAACCAATATTACACAACTAGACACAATAATATACATTAGACTTCATATAAGCTTGCAGATAGCTCATGCTATAAAGCGCCTCGGCCTCTTTTCATTCACCTGACTCGCGGTTCAACATTGTTACACATGACTTCAGAAGTTTTTCAGTTTTCATATCACAAGGTCCACCGCCTTACCACTACCTATACCTGTTTAACACAGTAACATAACGCTCCTCTGCTCCTTGTCTGAGGCTGTAAGGGTCTGCAGCGTCTGTATTCTGTATGGGTAAGCCTTGATATCGTTCACTAGCACTCTCCTGCAAGTCTCACGGGAGATGCCGAGGGACTGACTTCGCTTCGGCACAGAGCGTTTCGGACTCTCCTGGTGAGACTCACTCAAACTTTCGACCAGCTCGGCTGTCCACTTCTTGGGATGTCCCGAGTGGCTTGGACGATTCTCACTGGCAGCGTTGAGGTTCTCCACGGTCCCATACTTCTCGAAGTGGTGAACCCAGTTCTGAATTCTGCTTTTGGATGGAGCCTTTTCACATTCGAACTGATGCATGAAACTGTCCTGGGTTTTCTTAAACGAGCCTGTCTTGTAGTAAAATTTAACACAGTGTATCCTTTGTCCCAGCTCCCACTGAGGTATTGGTGTACTCACTGCCGTTGTTTCTGCCATGTCCTGTAAAATAAGGGCAATCAGTGAATAAATAAATTGGATATCACATAAAGTGTACACGGGGCCCGTTTTTGGGGTATATATATATATATATATATATATATATATATATATATATATATATATATATATATATTCGCACATAGATAGGGCATAAAGAATAGTAAAATGAAATACATATATACAAAATTCGAAAATTACGAAGGCGAAAACTTTAAAAAATGAACAAAATGGAAAAGAAAAATTGCTAATGAGGAAAGAAATGCTATTCTCCCATTGTACACACTATATATATATATATTCCTATAAATCATTGATACACTATATATATATATATATATATATATATATATATATATATATATATATATCGCATCCTAAAATACGGAGCCAGCTGGTGTGTGTGGTTTTGATCGATTCACCGGATTTCCCTTCTGCTGTCCACTAAGCTGAGTGTCCATTTGATTCCGGAGTAAGTTTCACATATTGCGAAATCCCCATTTTTGTTGCGTTGACATAGTTGTAAACAACGCTCTGAATCGTC
>OY744521.1:14111620-14236620 GCA_963556195.1 Sepiola atlantica | reverse complement strand
GTTCCCATAGGTTTGGATTCTCAATCACTTCCGGCTGTTTAATCTCTTGTCTATAATATATCCTGTACGTGTCCCATATTTTAACCGCACATATGTTTACAAGCTAAATCTCCTACTCAAATAGTTTACACTTATTCGTATGTTTTGAGTACGAGTTTTAGATCGATTTTTTTGCAATTATTAAAGCGTCCAAGAAATATCGCAAAAGTATGTCGCGGTTATCTACAAGCTAATATTTTCCTTAATGCATAGAAAATTATTTCTTGTAGATGTTGACTATCCTTAATTGCGATTATTTATATCGTCAACCTTTCGTGATAAGAAAGTGCTAAGCTGTTCCTTTTATTCTTTTCTCGAGATGCTATTAACTTCATGTTGACAACGGTTCTAATTTAAAATATGTTAATTACTTAACTAGTGGATATCCCGTGTCTTTATTCTATTGCTCAATCCCTAGAAATGGTTCAAAGCGCCATATCTCTCCAAACCTTACATTCCGTCTTACATCGCTAAAGGTTAAACAACTGAATCTTATTCCACTCTATCATATATTAACTTCAACCATCTATCACTGGTGTTTTCTACGGTGCATATTCTTCTATGACAGTGATGTTGTCTGACTTTCGTAGACCAGACTTAAAGATATTCAATAGTAATGGTAGCTAATACATTCAGGAAGAACAATGACATTTTTAACATTAATTAAATGTATTTACTTAAGTAATAGATATTCATTTCCTTATCTACGAGTCCTCTTCCGGGCTATGTCCGGTTTTGTTCCAATAATATACAGTATTTTTTATCAACAGTCGTGAAAGAAACAGGAAGAAGTCTGCTTACTTTGAAGACTAACAACTCAAGTATCTACTTTCTTACCTTATTCTGCAGAATTATTTTCTAACACCTTCTTCGCCACCACGTTTAACTTCTATCTACCACAAAGTGTATATTTATTAAAATGCCTGCGTAACTGAAATTCAAATTCTTTCTTTCACTTGATCAAATACACCAACGAAATATTGTCTTTCATACGGGGTGCAAGCTGATTCCCGTACAACGATACTATTTACCTGTAGTACCGGAAAAAGCATCACTTCATTTAACTATAAATCTCTATTAATTGATTACATAAATTCATAGCTTAATAAGTCCTTATGTGTCTTTACAAAGGTCGAAAGCCACTCGATCATATGGGTTAGTGAGATCTATGCACAGGTGAAGGATAGCGAATATTATGAAAAAGATTAAGAATAATGAATGGAATAAAGAAACATTGATCACTTATGAGAACGGTTTATGGCAAGTGATTATCAATATTAACATTAGATTTAAAGATGACTATGGTGTATCCATCAGAGAAGCAATCTGGCACCAACGGGTGCTACGCATGAGAAAATTCTTGGAAAAAAATTCTGTTCATAGAAATCTCGTTTGGTGTTAGACACACGGAGGTAGGTAGGACATGTATTTGCAGTTGTGGTAGGAAGAAGAAAGCAGATATATGAAATGATTAAAGTGTCCCCTGTAATTAACAGAAAAACGTACTGACAGACAACCGTGTAGGTTTTATATAGACACTGATCTAATTGATGGCAAAAGTGAACGAGTCGGTATTTTTCTTTTGATAAATAGCTACCAGCCACTTCTTCAAGAAAAATAATACGATGACCCTCCGCCCTTGGATTCTAAAGGATCACGTAAATTAGTGGTTAAGATTTGTTGAGACGAAATTTCACGTTTCGTCTTTTTAGAGAAGGTTGTGTGTCGTGTGCAATCTAAGTGGATTTCGTAATAGCTTTGTTGACGGTGGATTTTTTTTTGTTTCGACTGATTTTAGCTTCGGTTTCGTTTTTGTTTGTTTGGGGTCGGGTGTGGCGGCGTTTTTATGTGCATGAACCTCTTCAATTTTGAAACTGTTTACGCCGATTCTCGCTCGAAAAAATCCTATCCGTGATAAAAAAAAAAGAAAAAGAACTAAAATACAAAAGTCATAACTTATTTGCAACAATACGTATCGTTTCTTGAAATTTGAGTGACAAGATGACGTCCCCAGATTTCTAGACCTCTACGCTTCTATCGTGAACGGTTGCAACTCTTTTTACGTGTTCGTAACAGCCGTTTACCATTAATTTCTCGTTCACAAGAATAAGCCTCCTAATGTGTCCAGTACTCTCCATGCCATAATATGTTTTTTGTATCTTCTGTTATCTGTAAAATCAAACGATATTGGTGCCAGCACGTTTCTAAGAATGTCAGATAAGACTCTTTTGTGTGTTTATATCAACGACGCTAGTTTCTGTTTCCGTGGGTTTGTGTTATTAATTATTAATTATTAGTAGAAGTAGTAGTAGTAGTAGTAGTAGTAGTAGTAGTATTTACTCACTATTGCTTCTAACACGAGTCATTATCGGTGTTATCTCACTGAAGCAGCAGGTAATTTTCCTTAGTGTCTGAGTGACAACAGGTCTCGCCAGATGTAAGTTAGTCTACGCTTCTTTCGACAACCGTTGAAAATAATTAACCCTCTCGCAACAGCTGTTTATAATAATTTCTTGTTGTTCGCCTTCTCTAGATTCCGATTGGAAATGAGTATCCCTCCGGTTCCAGAATTTTCCGTGCACTTCCAATGGGGTCCGGATGGTTCTTTCCCTCCTAGGTCTTTCCATCCACCTTGACCCTTAAGAACACTTTTGGTTGGTACCAACTGATGCTTCTGCAACCACACATGTGTTTTTGTATGTTTCTATTTGCTGAGGGGCAAAGTATACGATCATTATTATCTGCTACAATAGTGTCAGTTTCTTTTGTTTCGTGTATTATTTTTTCTGTGTGTCTATTGTGTTTACACAGTGTTATTATAGTTAAGTTTATCGCTTATTGGTCGGCATGTATGTGCGATTGTTTAGGCACTGCAGCTCTTTCAACTTTGTCCATTAATACTCTCTTTCTTTAGTATGGTACCTCTCCTTTGTTTGATGTCAATTCCCCAACTCATTTCTCCATGTTTTTCGGAACTATTTCTAGTGCTGCTACTATGATTGACATTACGCTGGTCGTCTTCCTGCTCTATATTCGCTTTATTTCTCTTGTAAGCTTCATGTATTTCCTTAGGTTTTCTTCTTTCTTACGCTTCATCCTGTAATCTGCAGATACGGCAAAATATATTATTTTGCATGTTTTCCTCTTCCTTTTATTGATGACTAGCAAGAACACCCGACGTTCCGCGAAATTGAATGATGATCACTACTATATAATCGTTCACTATGCTTATTAAACCATATCACTTTATTTGTGTTACTGTCCCTCTTCCCGTGTCGCCTTCTTATTTTATCGGAAGAAGCTGAAATACTGGGGAATTCTATGAATTACAGTATTTAACATATGTTTTAAATTTCATTAAAACCGGGTAAACGCACTTGTTGTTTCAAGGATCTTCGTGAGGTGGAGGCAGGTAGATATTCGCCACGTAGAATGTAATATATAGATTCGGGACCCCTTCCATTGTCTAGTGGTGTGGTGAAGAAAAACTCCCATCCATCGGCTCCCCAGGTTGCGGATAGGGGAACGGCCTTTAAATATAAAGGTTAGCTGTGAATATCCAATAAGCAGTACCGGACAAAATCGCGGGTTGCCCTTTGGCAAGGCATAGTACCCGGAAGCCACCCTGCCAGGGATACGGTGAAGTACTGGAGCCCAACAGAGCAAAACAAAATCCCTCAACGGCGGAGTAGTCTGTATGTCAGGCTGTAATGGCGGATGAAGGGTTGCAACCAGTCAGGGGGTTGAGTCGTTTCGGTCTCCATGCCACTAAACATAAACCTGCCTGGCCAAGATGATGGGTCTATTGTTTGTGCACCAACTTATCCATGTTAAACAAATCATCGCACAGGCGCCTCCAGAAACACCAGTAGTGGGATACGAGTTCAAGAAGAAAATGGAAGAACGTCTGGCGGCGATCGGAAGAACGCGGTGGGGACAGGATTGTGATATCTGGAAGTATTTACCGGCACGTCCAGCGGCAGATGTTTAGTTCAGTCGCTTCACTCTTGGACCCGGAGCAAGAGAGTGATTCGGCAGTGGCATCTGTGACTGAGCAGCCCTTTCTAGGATCCACTCTGCTCACCCTAAATAGGGAGGGGGATAGAAAAGGTGCCCTAAAATAGTTTGCTTCATCTTAACCTGCCTGGAAAACCGCTTTTAGAGGGGATTCACCTTAATTGCAGGCGAAACAATGAATTAAAATCAAAAATGGCACCATGGAATGTCCGTACCCTACTAGACTTAAACTTTTCAAGACCCGAAAGAAGAACCGCTCTTGTTGCACGAGAGCTCCAGAGACTCAACATCGATATTGCAGCGCTTTCAGTAACCCGCCTGTCAGGTGAAGGGCATCTGCGTGAAGAAGGTGGTGGCTACACTATTTTCTGGAAGGGCTACAAACCTGACAGGCCGCGAATACACGGGGTCGCTTTCGCTACAAAGAACACTTTGATGCTGAGACTCAGTGAATTACCTGTCGGCATAAATGAACGCCTTATGACCCTTAGAGTACAAACAGGGGAAAGTTCCTTTGCCACAGTAATCAGCGCATATGCTCCCACCCTTGGTGCCGATGAACAAACCAAGGAAACATTCTACCAAGACCTTGACATACTACTTTCTGCCGGCCAGACTGAAGATAAAATCATTCTTCTTGGTGATTTTAATGCAAGAGTTGGTAGGGATTCTCAAATTTGGAGGGGAACCATTGGTAAAGAGGGCGTGCGTAAAATAAACCCGAATGAAACACTTCTACTTTCAAAGTGTGCTGAATACAATCTCATTTTCACTAACACGCTTTTCAGACAAAGAGACAAATACAAGACCACTTGGCAACACCCGCGATCAAAACATTGGCATCTTATAGACTATATTATTATTCGCGTGCGTGATAGGAGAGATGTTCTAATTACAAAAGCTGCCCCACTCACCGAGGACTGCTGGACAGACCATCGTTTAGTTTTCTCAATAATTAGAATCAAACGGCAGTGTAGGAGGAACAACCACAATACACCAAAGAGGCTCATATTCAACACTAACTTGCTGCAGGATGTGACGAAGCGGCTTCAGCTACAACAATCACTTCTTCAGCATCTGCCGGACCAATACCCCACCAGGGCTGAAGAACATTGGCAAAACATGAAGTTCGCCATTTTGGACGCCTGTGAAGACTCGATTGGTTTGAAGAAATATAAGAATCAAGATTGGTTCGACGAAAATAACCAAGAAATAAAAGAGCTAATCGAGCAAACAAGGAAAGCGCTCGCATCTTAACGACCCAAACTCAGAAGCCAAAAAGAAAAAACATAGAGAATTAAAAGCCAAAGTACAAACAACTACGAGAGCCATTAAAACAACTGGTGGACGAACAAATCTAAAGCGATACAACTTTATGTTGATAAAAACGACATGAAGAATTTCTTTAGTGCAACCTAAATTCTCTATGGTTCCAGCACTCAAGGTTTAACACGTTTGCTAAGCAGGGACGGCTCTCGAATTCTCAAACATAGTGGTGAAATCTTGGCCCGGTTGAAAGAACACTTTGAAGATCTTTTAAACCGACACCCAATCGTTGACGACAATGCGATACATCAAATACCGCAACGACTTGTGGACGATTAACTGAAAAGTATCCCCTCTCTTGAAGAGGCCAAAATTGCCGTCCTTGCTTTGAAAAATAATAAGGCTGCCGGTATGGACAACATTCCTGCCGAAATCTATAAATATGGTGGACAACTCCTGCATTCACAACTGCATCAACTTTTTGTCAAAATATGGGTACAGGAACCAATACCAACTGACTTAAGGCATGGCCTAATTACAACAATCTTCAAGAAGAAAGGTGAAAAAACTGACTGTGGAAATTATAGAGGTATCACACTACTATCAATAGCTGGAAAAATCTTGGCTCATATCTTAACCAAGAGACTAACACCTCTTGCTGAGTCTGTCTTACCCGAGTCACAATGTGGTTTTCGACCTTATTCAGTCTGAGGCAGCTTCAGGAAAAATGCCGAGAGCAACAACAACCTCTATATATGGCTTTCATCGATTTAACAAAAGCCTTCTCTCGAAAATTCTATCAAGAGCTGGTTATCCAGAGAAGTTCATCAGAATGATGAAACTTCTTCACGACGATATATCTGCAACGGGAATCGCAAATGGCTGCTCTACGGATCGATTCCAAGTAAAATCTGGGGTCAAACAGGGATGTGTATCTGCACCAACTTTGTTCTTAATCTTTATTGCGGCTATACTGCACCTGTTGGATGGTCAACTTCCACCTGGTATATACATAAACTACAGAATGGATGGTGGAGTTTACAACATAAGACGTCTGAAGGCCAGAACTAAAACAAATGTTGATTCTCTTATTGAATTTCAATATGCAGATGATAACGCAGTTTGTGCTCTGACTGAAGAGGACCTACAAACCACGATTAATGCTTTTGCCAATGCATACTCAAAATTAGGATTAAACATCAACATTAAAACACTGAGGTGTTATTCCAGCCCTCACCTCAAGATAACTGCAGAAACCCTCCTAATATCCAGCTGGACGGAGAATCGCTGTAAAACGTAGATCGCTTTGCATATTTGGGCAGTCACCTTGCCTCTAATGCCATCATTGACGATGAAATCCAGTATCGCATTAGGTGTACAAGTGCTGCTTTCGGTAGACTTCATTCCAGAGTCTTTGATAATAAGGATTTAAGGCTGGATACCAAAATCTTAGTCTATCGGGCCATACCCACTCTCTTTTATGCGTCGGAGACCTGGACAACATACCATCGACATATCAAAACACTCGAAAAACTGCATCAAAGACTCTTACGAAAAATTTTAAGAATCACCTGGCAAGATCGTCGGACCAACACCAGTGTCCTGGAAGAGTCTGGTTGCTCTAGTGTAGAGGCTTTGATTGTTAGGAGTCGTTTGAGATGGACTGGTCACGTTGTAAAGATGAGCGACCAGTCCTATCCCAAGAAAATATTCTACTCTGAGCTAAATGTGGGAGTCAGGAGGGTTGAAGGACAGAAGAAACGGTACAGGGACTGTTTGAAGGAGGATTTGAGGAGATGCGGGATTGATCCCACAACATGGGAAGCGAGAGCACTCGAAAGAACCGAGTGGAGGAATGAAGTGGGAGGTGGTGTGTATAGGTTTGAGGGTGAACGGTGTCGTCATGCCGAAGACCCGAGAACAGCAAGAATAGTATGCCGCGAAAACACACCACGTGCACAATTACCAAACAATAACGCATGCCCGAAATGTGACAGAATATGTGGATCGCGCATTGGATTGTTTTCTCACATAAGAACCCACAATTGAAGCCCTGGAAATACTAGATTCGAGTGACGGCCATGGTGATCTATATATCATATAAATTTAATAAAAATAGCATATATTTGAAGTGTTAAAAAGATTATGATATTCATAGTTTAATTAGGGGTGTACATAAACTTTCGAGAAAACTGTTGTCGTCTTCTCCAGTGCACTTTACATAAGAATACACTTTTACATTTCATGTCGATTTTCTTTTGTGTCTATAGGAAACACACAAATATCATAGAAACACATACTCAGACATTAAGATTTATATATATATATATTAGTAGTATGTTTTTGAAAGGCTGTGGGCAATGCAAATTCTGGGTAAGATGCAAGTTGTAAGGAACAAAACCAATAAATCGAATACGAAATATGACTTACTATTTATTTTTTCTAACATCTTACATAACAGCGAGAGTGTTTTTAGCTGATTGTGTGATGTCCGGGTGATTAAAAAATCATTATTTAATATTTCGAGAAAATAGACTTCCCTTTGTCAAAAGTAATTAAACCAGAAGGAAAATGTCTCCGAATGTGCAGAGAATCTTACAAAACAAAATGGCTGCCAGGTGTAGAACCAAAGCGAAAACAGGCTCGCAGGGAATGTAAATTAAATTTTTATTTTTATTTATTAATTTTTATTTTATATATATATATATATATATATATATATATATATATATATATATATATAGAGAGAGAGAGAGAGAGAGAGAGAGAGAGAGAGAGATTACCACTCCCGGTGTTCTTGTTATTATGATTTGGGTCGTGTGTATTTTCATGCACCATAGAATTTTATCATTTTCATTTTCAAATACTAGATTCAGTTTATTCGTGTACCCCTTGCGATATAATGTGCATTCGTTTACATAGTGCCTGACATCTAAGCTTCCTCAACAAGTCATAACTATTTTTATTTCGTGTTAGTCTTATTTGCTACATTTACTTACCTTTCGTCTTTTGTTCACAGTGTCTTCATTTACTGTTTGCATGGCTGTTGTCTATCTGCGCTTATATATGGTTCGTTCTGATCGCGTTGGTTTGTGTAGCTGTTTTCAGCTTTTCAGTTTCTCTGCTCAAGTGCCCATTTTGTATTCATACGCAAGTGTTTTTATACACCAATTAAATCGTCCATGAAGCTGGTTTCAAGTTACGTTGCTATGTGTATCGTTATACTTCGCAATTATTTAATAATCAATATTTCTGTATTTTGTGATATATCTTTTCTAGTTTTGTATCTATTCATCAACGCATGCTTCCATAGTCACCAATTCTTTTCGACCTTATTTCCTTTTCACATGGAGTCATTTAGTACCATCCTTCGGGTGAATTGCTTTATTCATGATTATGACCTTCCTGGTTCTTTGTTCCAGGTACCTGACATTTTCTTTTGTCTAGTCTATGAAGGGCCCAGATAATCTTACTAGTTATACTGTCAAGGTATATATTCCTTTTATAATGTTTATTCTATATATTTTGGTTACAAACACTTTCTTGGTCTTCCCATGTATTCACTTCTAGTCTTTTATGACATTTCAACATGTCCAGATATGTGTAAGTATCATGTTCGCCATGCTCCCTCATCGCATCTAAGCTAAGCATTTCTATTTCCTTTACTGTTTGATTGTTTTTCTTTATCTCCATCAGTGCACACTCCATTCTGAATTCTATTAGGATGTCCTGGATAAAGATGCTGTGATTCTATTAGATTTTCTAGCAACTTTTTTGATTTTTGAAAATAGTTTAAGGCCGCTCATATACACGAGATATTGTTATGTGTCTGTGAATTTGTTTTTATTATTACTGTTGCTATTCTTCTTCTACTTATTATTATTATTATCATTTTTATTATTATTATTATTATTATTATTATTATTATTATTATTATTATTATTATTATTATTATAGTTGTTGTTGTTATTGTTGTTGTTTAATATGCGTTGTTATAAACAATTACTGACTAACAATAATCAGTGGACTCCGAGTAACAATAAATATACACATATTTTCATCCCTCTTTCGATTCCGTTGCAAGCCCTTTTGTGTTATCGCAACGATAGTTTACCATTGATGCCTCACATGAACACGTTGTTGCCCTTCCAGTATGTTATGCACTTTTCCATAGAAGTATAATTGGTGCCCTTGGTGCCCTTAGTCGTCGGTATTTCCATTCACGTTGACCCTTCATGACCATGTTGTGATGTACTAGCGCAGGTTAGTACTATCACATATATTTGCGTCGGTGTGATCTTTTTGGGAAGGATGACAAATTCTGGAGATTTTTGGCAATTGCAGTTCCTTCAATATCGTGTGATTCTTATCTTATATTTTCTGTTCTATTTCTATTTTAATTTACATGTGGATCGTCAGCGTCCGGTGAGTTAGTAGACATTCGAGGACTTTAGTTAAGATGTTTTCACCATTACCGTGCGGTGCATTGTCTCAACCTTCCGTTAGATTTTAATTCATCTAAGTCTTTTAGGTTTCCGTTTTTTTCCTATATGTTCGTACGTTTCCTTTCTGGTCACTCGAAAGAATCATCCATGTAGCTGCTTCCCTTTCCAATTTTCTTATCTCTCCTTTTTGTTTTAAGTTTCTATGTTCTTTTATTGTCTTTAGCGGTCGATTTGTCTGTATTTTGAGTCATGCATTTTTTAAATTCTTTTTTTTGTTGCCATCCTTGCAGTCTTCTATCGTCACCCTCTTCGCCCTTCTCGCCTTTTTTTATGCAGTTGCTCACTGTAAACTTTTGGGCGTTGTGCATTGACCATGTGCCTAATAATGCTTCAGAATATAATACTCTGAGATACTTTCTTGGGTATGTATTCATTTCATCAGATACTTACTATATGATCCGGTTTCTACGATATGTATTGATCTTCTAATGTTTAAAATAATAATAATAATAACAATAATAATAATAATAATAATAATAATAACAATAATAATAATAATTATTATTATTATTATTATTATTATTATTATTATTATTATTATTATTATTATTATTATTATTATTATGTACTCACTGGGAGTTCTCACACAGGTATTTAGTGATTGCTCACTGACAGCCGGTGGTATTCCCTGGAGTCTGAATGACAACACGTCTCCCCAGAGTTCCAGTATTCTCCAACTCTTTTCGATAGCCACCGCAAATAAACTTGCAGTATCACAACAGCCGTTTACCATTAATTTCTCGCTGGTAAGTACCATTGGTCTTCTCTAGGATTTGGGTGGCAATAAGCCTCCCCAAGGTCCCAGCAGTATCTGCACTTCCAGTGGAGGTCTGGTTTGTGCTGTCCCTCCTCGGTTTTCTTATCATCCTTGACCCTATGCAAATATTTTGTGTGGTGTCAGCCTAAGCTGGTACCATTTTTTTTTTGGGGGGGGGGGCTGATGGTGTTTCTTGCTATTTCGGTTTATTGGTTCATTTTTGTGTCGTATCAGTTGAGGCCGGTGTAATTTATTGAGGAGGGAGCTTATAAAGTGATGTTACTTGCGTTTTCCGTTTCTTTGTTTGTGATGTGTTCTTTCTGTGGGTTTATTTTCTTCTTGTAGTAGATTCCGTATGATCCTTCGTAGCTTAGGTGGGGTGGTGTCTGCATTCAATGATTTTTCTTAAGATTGTAGTAGTTTTTAAAATTGCCATCCTTTGCATAGTATCAATGATCCCTTTGACTCCAATTTCTCCCAGTCTTTTTTCCAGGTTTTTTGGGATTGTTCCTAGTGTTCTTACGCTTATTGGTATTATACTGACTTTGTTCATGTTCCATATTCGCTTTAGTTCTCTGGCTAGTTCCGTGTATTTGCTTCGTTTTTCCGTTTCTTTGATTTTCACTCTCGTCTGCTGGAACGGCGAAGTCTACGATATTGCAAGATTTTTCCTTCTTGTAGATTATTATAAAATCCGGTCTCCTTGCTTGTATAAGTTTGTCTGTTTGTATATCCATACCTCAGTTTATCTTGTGTTTTTCGTTTTCCACTAATGTTTCTGGTTTATGTTTATACCATTTGTCTGCGTATTCGAAATTCAATTTTTTGCACAGTTCCCGGTGTACTGCTTTCCCCACACAATCATGTATGTTCTTGTATTCGTTTGGGGATTGTTTTCTACATTCACTTATTATATGATTTACTGTTTCGTTTATTTGTCCACACAGTCTGCATTTACTGTTTTCCTGAGTTTTATCTATTTTAGTTTTAATGTTGTTTGTCCTAATTGCATTGTTCTGTGCAGCCATCAGTAAAGAGCCCGTTTCTTTGTTCAAGTGTCCTTTTCTTAGCAATGCCCAGCTATGTTCGTTGGTTTCTTCTCTTTTCAGTCTTCTGAAGCGTCAATGTAGTTGTTTTTCTTCCCACTTTTCTTTTCTTGTCGTTTCGTTTCTGGTTTCGGTGCTTCCCGTGTTGTTGGTTGGAACGGTGTTTCTTGCTGCTGTGATAAGGATTTCCATGTGTTGAGTTATGTATTTCTCCAGCTCTTTTTTTGAGTCTTCCACAGAGTCTTCTATATTTACCAGTCCTCTTCCCCATTCGTTTATTTTCATGTAGAGCCTGTCCGTATCGTCTTTTGGGTGTAGTGCGTTGTGCATTGTTACTATTATTATTAATTTTATAATTATTATTATTATTATTATTTGTGAGTACTAGGACTTATCACCAATGTTATTGTCAGTGATTGCCCACCGGCAACAACCAGAGGTGTACCCTAAAGTCTGAGTGACGACAAGCCTCTTTAGATTTCCAGTACTCTCCACCTATTTTCGATAGCCACCGTAATTTGCCTAGCGGTATCGCAACAGCCGCCTACTATTGATTTCTCGCTGGCAACGACTATTGATCTCCCATGGAATTTGGATGGCAATAAGTCTCACCAAGGGCCTGATCACTCTCCCACTCACCGCACTATTCCAATGGAGGTCTGGTTAGTGATGTCCTTCTTCTGTCATCCCATCCTCCTTGGCCCCCTACGACTATTTTGTGTGGTGTCAGCCGAGGCCTGTGCCATTTTGGGGTGATGGGGAGCAGCTTATGATATTTCTTGCAGTATATGTTCCTTAGTTCATGCGGTGGTGTTCTTCCTGTGGTTTTGGTTTCTTCTCATTGTAACTTCCATGTGACTGGTTTCCATTCGTAGATAATGCGGGTTGGTTTTCAGCATTCAAAGATTGTCTTTAAGATTTCAGCTGTTTCGATCATTGCTTTATTTTGTATGGTCTCAGTAATCCCTTTGATTCAAATTTCTCCCAGTCTTTTCTCCACTTGTTTAAGACGGTTCCTTGTGCTCCTACGATTATTAGTATTATATTAACTTTTCTCATGCTCCATATTCCTTTCAGTTATCTGGCACGTTCCATGCACTTGCTTCGTTTCTACGTATCCTTGATCTTCACTTTCTGGTCTGCTGGAACGGCAAAGTTTACAGTTTGGCAGGATTTTTCCTTCTTGTCGATTATTATGACATCCGGGGACCTTGCGTATATCAGTTTACTTGTTTGTATTATTATTATTTTAATTATTAAAATTATTTGTACTCACTAGGAGTTCTCACACAGATCATCGTCAGTGATTGCTCACCGACAACAACCATTGGGATTTCCTGGAGTTTGAGTGACAACAAGCCTCCACCGTTTTCCACTATTCTTCACGTTATTATTATTATTATTATTATTATTATTATTATTATTATTATTATTATTATTATTACCTTGATTCGTTAAAACTTTACGAGCGTTAACATGTCTTGTGTTGAGTGGCCGATCATCTTGTGTTTTACGGAACATTAATACAAAGACGTTATCGTGTTGACCTGGTTAACTATGCAGGGGGTAGCCGGACGAATGATGAAAGAGGTCGATTTTTCGATCTGTCAGGCCAGGAAGGGGGAGAAAAACCGACAACAAATTAAACAAAACAACGGAAAAGAAAACGAACACTGCTGACTAAGACAATAAAATTTGAAAAATGGAAGGAATGAAAAACGAAAGAAGCAAAAACTCAGTTGACATTACGAACCGAGACGAAATACGAAATGAGGCAAATTGAAATATAAGACAAGCTTTGAGGGCAGACATACGGAAAACCGCATTGCGAAACACTGCTAACACTGCTCAACAACGTAGGCTAGCCGGTCATTAAGCTTAGTGTAGGTTCGATTATCACCAACTACGTATACCGTTCCTAGCGTCCGAGTTGCTTATCTTTCTTTTACATTGTACAATTAAAATTTAAGTTCTAATTGTTAAATATTGATTAAAATTTTCAGAATTTGAATGTGAAATAACTTTTTACAAATATATCATACCTTTATAAAAAAAGAAACAATTCAAGCGACAAACATCGACATATAACGTGGCCTTCGTAAAGAGAGGGCTTTTCAATTGAGTCTCGCTTTTCTGCTGACCTCATAGTAGTTGGTGTTAGCCGTCGCCTAACGAGACTTCCAAATAGCTGAAATGAACCGCTATTTTCTGGAGATTAACAGAGGTTCTCTAATGTGTATTAATGTTGACTCGTGATTAGTATCACAGTATTAAAAAATAGAAGAAAATTCGTGTCTGGAGCACTTTAAATTCTCTGTTAAATATCTTTTGTGTGCTAAGAAAAAGTATGATATTACTAAGAACAAATTAAGCCGTAAAAGAAAATTCCAAACATGAAACAAAATTATCCAACAAAATATTTTTTATGAATTTAAGTTTCTATAGTTTATTTCTAACTTCATTGAAATTATTTGTTTGAATTTCATTTGTTCTCTTTGTTAATTTTCCGTTAGGTTTCATTTGAAGTAACTTGTATTTATATATATATATATATATATATATATATATATATATATATATATATATATATATATATATATATATAGGTATACACATACACAAATCAGTATATGTATATAAACCAATATATATATATATATATATAGGATTGACTTGACTTGACTTGACTTAACTTTACTTAGTCCCTTAACCCCCTCCTGGGTCGTAGGGGCGCTGCACCAATGAACTCCACACCAGCTGTCTCCACTTCTGACGGTCATGGGCAATGGACTGGGTTGTAGCGAAGTTGTAGCCCGTCCACTCTTTGATGTTGTCCGTCCATCTTTTGTGTTGTCTACCTCTCCTTCTCTTGCCTTGCACTGCTCCCTGAAGGATGGTTTTGGAGAGACCACTGCCCTTGTCACGTGACGATACCATCCAAGATTTCTTTTTCTTACAGTTGTCAGTAAATCTTCGTAGTTGTTCAGATTTGCGTTGATGAGCGCGCGAACTTCTTCGTTTGTGACACTGTCTGAGTAAGAGATGCCAAGAACACTTCTGTAGCATCTCATGTCTACCGTTTGGATCTTTCTTTGGAGCTCATCTGTCAAGGTCCATGACTCGCATGCATACAAAAAGATGGATAATACTAGTGTATGCAGCAGCTTCAGTTTGCAACGGAGACTAATGTTTCTGTCTTTCCAGATTGATTTCAGTTTTGCAAGTGCTGCTGTCGTTTGTGCTGCTCTTGCAAGAATTTCAATCTTGGATCCTTTGTTGCTGAGTATAGCGCCAAGGTATTTGAACTGGTTTACGGTTTCCAGTTCTTGGCCGTTGGCTGTTATCTTTGTTGATAATGGTTGTCCACTATTCGTCATCAGCTTCGTTTTATTAGCATTGATCTCTATTCCGTACCTTGTGGATGTTCTGTCGAGGCGGCTCACTAGATTAGAAAGGTCTGTTTGATTTCCGGCAAGTCCATCAATGTCATCGGCGATCTGAGGTTTGTGATGGTTCGTCCACCAATGCTGACTGTGCCCACGTGATCATCAAGGGCATCTCACATGATTCGTTCAAGGAGGATGTTGAAGAGTGTTGGCGACAACAGACAGCCCTGGCGAACACCAACCGCAGTGTGAAACCAATCCCCCACTGAACCCTGAACGAGAACTGCACTTGTGGCTTTAGTATACAACACCTGTATTATTTTGATCATTTTTGACCCATGTTGTATTTCTTCATTGTTGACCACAGTGCGTCGGGCCAGACCCTGACGAAGGCTTTCCTGAAATCAACAAACACATGGTATATTTCTTGTTGTTCTTTTCTGTACTTTTCTGCTCAGAACTCGTAGATTGAAGATTTGTTCTGTGGTGCTTCTACCCCTACGGAATCCAGCTTGTTCTTCAGCGATGATCTCTTCTGCTTGTAGTCTAAGTCTGTTCAAAATGACCATCAGCATTACTTAGCTGGCATGGCTGATAAGACTAATGGTCCTGTAATTTTGACACAGCTGTAGGTTACCTTTCTTGGGAAGCGTGATGATGAGTGACTGTGTCCAAGTTGACGGCCACCTTCCAGTCTGCCAGATTTTGTTGCAAATTTGTGGTAGGATATCGGTTACTGTTGTTCCTCCCTTCTTAATTATTTCGGCTGGGATGTTGTCTACTCCTGCTGCTTTTACCGTTTTCAACGATTTAATAGTATGAACTACTTCTTCCCGTAAGATTGGGTGGTCATCGCTGTTTGTTGACTCCTGACTGGTTAGAACACTGATATCTCCGTTGTTCTGGTGCTTGTACAGATCTGAGCAGTATTCTGTCCACCTGTTCAGGATGCATTGATTTTCTGTTAGGCATCGGCCCTCTTTGTCGTGGATATTGTTGGCTCTTGATTGTTTCTGCTTCGTCAGGTCTTTCACTATTTGGAAAGCCTTCTTGCTATTGTTGTTGTTTAGGTTCTCTTCGACTGAAATGCATTGTTTGTCTATCCAGTCTTCCTTTGCCTCTCTCATTCCTTTTCGGATTAGCTTGTTGATCTTTCTGTACGCTATCAACTCTTCTTCAGAGTTCTTGGTTTTCTTGAGCTCTCTCCTAGAGTCGCACATATCGAGGATTTCGTCTGTGACCGATGGTTGAGTTTTCCGGCGCTGTTTCCGCAAGACTTCGTTCGCTGTTTCGGTCATCACTTTGTTGAATTTGGTGGTCAGTGCTTGCGTATCTTCTTCAAGTTTGAGGAGAGCAGCAAATTTACCGCCAATTGGTGCTTGAAAGGTTTCGAGTATGTCGGGATATTTCAGCCTGTCTAAATTGAACTTTAATCTAGTGTTCTCTGACCTATTGAGCTTCTTTAGTCGTACCCTGAAGTTCAGTATAACTAGGTCATGATCACTTCCCATATCCGCTCCTGGAAATGCTCTTGACCTGGCTCTGTTGATTCCCGATCTAAACCGTTTCTGTACCATGATATAATCAAGCCGGTGATGTGATCCGTTGGTTCATGCCACGTCCATCGTCTTGAAGCCAGTAGGCGCAAACCGCGCTCGTTTTACTAATCTTCGAGTGCATCTGCATCCACTTTGGCGTTCCAGTCTCCCTGAATGATGAGAATGTCATTCTTATCCACCCTGTCGATGGTTTCCTGTCGTTGAGCGTAGAATTCCTCCATACTGAGCTATATTACTCCTCCAAAGCAAAGAGCGTGTTACAGGTACTATATATACATTTTTTTTTATTATCGTATGCGGCCGCAAACAATCTTGTCACAGTCTCTTTGGATACTTTTATAATATACTTTCGATATTCCTCCATTACAAACATATGCCAACTGTTTTTAAATCTCTCTTTGATTCGAAAGGTCTACTAATAAATCTTTTCCGATACAAGGTGGGCAGCATTCTTTGTCTTTTCAATGAAATCTCTGAAGTGTTTTGTTTTGTGACCGATTATACTTATACATTTAGAATGTATCTTCCAATGCTACATTCTATCTGTACTTCTTTTTGGAGAGATAATCAGAACTCTAGTGTATCACATCAGCGTCTTATTGTGAGAATAACATTTTAAAGGGAAGCATTTAGGCCGATATTTTACGGCTAGAAAATGAAAACTGTCTCACATTCATTTAAAGTGTCATAAAAATCCTGTATTTATAAGTGAAGACTTCATCGCCATTTCAGGGATATGGATTATCACACATAAAACAGAACATCAGAAGTATTTCGATTTTCAACGGAAACGCTAAAATGTGTAAAAGCATGTGTTAGTAAATGTTATAGATGGTGTGCGGCCAAAATCCCACCGGACATAAGCCCACCGGACAAAAGCCCACCACAATAAGTCAAACACGGACAAAAGCCCACCAACGTAAAAATAAATTAATTTTTAAAAAATTAAAAAAAATAAATTATTTTTAATTTGTTTACAATTATCAATAACTCTTTAATCCTTTTTTCGTGACAATTTCTTTTAAATTTCATGTTTAAATGTATTTCCGGTACTTTATATATACTGCATTTTTTTACAGATTACATCATAAAAACACGTACGATTTTTACTACAAACACTAAGTTCGGTGGTAAAACGAAAAATACATGGATAAAAAATTATGTATTACTCATCTTTTGCGGAAAGAAAAAATGCTATGCATTATTGTTCACCTAATTTAGTTAAAATGGCACCGGTAAAATAGCACAAGTTAATAAATAGGAAAAGATGGTACGAGAGAAAAATATAGATGGGAATCTCACAATGAGTTTAGCAAAATCTTGAGAACAATACGTAAAGGGAAAAAATAACCCCCCCCCCCCAAAAAAAAATGAGATTCTAACGTTTTTAAGCGATTACGTATGAACACTGAAAAAAAGAACCCAATTATTCTTTAAATTTAGAGTAGGGGATTTAGTTGCACATTAGTTGCACATTAGTTGCACATTCAATGTAAAATGATCCCCCCTTTCCGGGCCATTCTAACGTTTTTACCAATAACACTAAGTCCGATCGGCAAAGTCGTAAAACCACACGTAATCGCTTTAAAAAGTAGAAACCACCCACCCCGCCCGAAAAACAATGCATAGAATTTATATCCCATTGCAAAAGAAAAATAATAAACTGCCCTAAAAAGTACGAATGGTCCGGAAATTGTAACTTTTATGTTAAAATGATATGCAAAACTGATACCCCTAATTTCAATATTACATACTTGTTGTTTTTTTTCCCGCAAAAGATGGGTAATACTATACATAATTTTTTTTCTTGGTTTTCGTTTTACTACACGGACTTGGGGTTAGTAGTAAAATGGGTGCGTCATTTTTTTATGGTGCAATCTTTAAAAGAATGCAGTATTTATAAAGTACCGGAAAACATTTTTTTAAATGAAATGTAAAAAATTTTGTCAAGAAAAGAAAATTACAGACACATACTTATTGATAATTGTAAAAATAATAAATATCAAAATATATTTTTTTTAATTTTAATAATTAATTTATTTTTACGTTTGGTGGGCTTTTGTCCGGTTTTGACTTATTTTGCTTGGCTTTTGTCCGGTGGGCTTTTGTCCTACCACTGTTATAGATAGCCCACCCATCTATAGATCTATATACATACTCCAACGAGCTTCGACTCATACTTGAGAACACTATTCAGCCATTCTGTTGATATTTTATCTTCATCGCATGTGTGGCTTTACAGATTATACTAAAGTACTTGCTAAAAGCATCTGCAGAGCTAGATAAGAATAGGGTTCACCAAACTTGTAGACCTTTCGTTATTACGGTTCTTACCACACTGGGGCGGTGCATCTTGTTTTTCCCACTTAGTATTCTGTTCAACAGTAGCGCGAGCAAAGTAAACAAATGAAAAGCATCTACAAAACAGGCGATACATTTAGTACTAGCGGTGATTGGCTCAGTGGTAGAGTTTCAGGCTTCAGACTCTGGGATCCTGGTTTCGAATTTTGTAAGGTTAAGCAATGCTGATTAGATGTATAACGACGAAACACGTGTCCGTGGATAATTATATTTATGATATATTTATATATATATATATATTTATATATATATATGTGATTTTATGAAGGCTTACCAAAGCATTCCTTTCAAGACACCAATGATCACGATTAAAGATATTTTTCTTACAAATACTATTTATTCAAATTAAATGTTTTTTCCTACACGTGTTTCACTACCAAAAACATTTAATTTGAATAAATAGTATTTGTAAGAAAAATATCTTTAATCGTGATCATTGGTGTCCTGAAAGGAATGCTTTGGTAAGCCTTCATAAAATCACATATAAATGCTCTGTACTCTGTAATCGAGTATCATCGAGCTTGTTTTTTATTGGAACAACCCCGGTCTTTACTGAATGATCTATTTTATAAGTGAAAAATCTAAATCTATATATATATATATATATATATATATATATATATATATATATATATATATATATATACTGAAATGATACTTGAAAGATATAATTAACATTTAATTTCTTTAATTAGTGAATTATGAGGATAAAAACAAAGCTCAATATATTGGATAGAGCATTAATAATAATTGATTGAATTAAAAAATAAAATGAGAAATTAGTCAGACTTTATTACATATTCAAGCAAAAAGTACTGCAAACTCCTTAATCCATGGATTATCAAAGAAAATCTTCTCCTCAGAGGACTATTACCGCAATGAGATCACTGCGAGTAAAAAGTTTCGCTTTGAAAATATATAAAAATATATAAAACGTAAAATATAACGACATCAAACACATGTTAATGTTAACATACCCCATCAATGTACGGGCTGATTTGATGTTAAATCTTTACAATCTATCCAAGTCGAAAAGATTTTAATAATCTTTTTTTACAAAAACGTTTCTAAAGCAACAATCCAGGTAGTGCGCATTAATTCAAAAGCAAAAAATGTTAAAATTAAAAAATTAAAATATGTGTATGTTATGTATTCAATAGATCACAGTTAAGAAAATCCGGCGTGAAATCACTGTGTAAGTAAAATTAGAAGGATCAAAACAGTCAAATGATAGAAAATGCAGAAATAAAATGACTTAATGTTCGATAATAGAATGATAAAGTATGGGGTTCAAATAATTATCATTATATGATATATATATACATATATATATATATATATATATATATATATATATATATATATATATATATATAAAAATAACGTATATATATAAAACGTATATATATTTAGGTACATACACACACACACATATATATATATATATAAATATATATATATATAAATATATATATATATATATATATATATATATAACGTATATGAGAATTTTCTGTTGCTCTGTAGACTTTTTGTAGACGCTGTAATCAAGTCTGCATTAATATCGTTTCGTCATACTTCCGTCATTGTTCTTGTATCAACAAAGATGTATTTCATATAAACTTATATTTACATATATATATATATATATATATATATATATATATATATATATATATATATATGACGTCACTTGCTTTATATGCATCATTTTTTCACTTATAGAAGTTGAATGCCTGTATGTCTCGCCGCCTTTATATGTGTTAAAATTAGCATTGTTTATAAGCTGTTCACAACTGGCCTATCGGTTAGCGACGTTGGATTAGGGTTGAAAAATACTTGTAATCCAGGGTTTCGAATCGTGTGACCGGTAATGAATAGTCGTACTTCTATGCTGATGATTGAAAAGAGACGAAACGTATACGTCCATAGATAAATAAACAATAACAAACATTTATATGTAAAGCTCCTCGTTTAAAAGTAGAGCACATTAAATGGTAGTAATAACACAGCGTGACGTCACTTGCTTTATATGCATCATTCCTTCACTTATAGAAGTTGAATGCCTGTATGTCTCGCCGCCTTTAAATGTGTTAAAATTATAATTTAACTATAATTATAATCATAAGCTATTCAGAACTGGCCTATTGGTTAGCGACGTTGGATTGGGGTTGAAAAATACTTGTAATCCAGGGTTTCGAATCGTGTGACCGGTAGTGAATAGTCGTACTTCTATGCTGATGAGTCTTGATTGAAAAGAGACGAAACGAATACGTCCATAGATAAATTAACAATAACAAATAATTATATATATTATATATATATATATATATATATATATATATATATATATATATATATTTAATCCGGATTTAGATTTCATTTTCTAATATTTATACAACGAATAATTAGGAAATATTACTTTTTTACATTCCCATGATTTGCAGCCACCGTAGAGAGAGAGAGAGAGACCGAGAGAGAGAGAAAGAGAAAGAGAGAGAGAGACGCACACCCATACTACGAGCGAATGACAAACTTGTCGCTACTATGTAATATATATTAATAACGCGAGTTGTTGTTAATAAAGCAGAAAGCTTTAGCCGAAATCACAGACCTTGTATGCCAGTTTTTTTTTTATCTTGCCTTAGGGGCTGTTGTTTTTAGTTGTTGTCATGAATAAACGCGGGACGTGAGCTGAAGTGGGGGGTCGCCTTAACATAAAACGCTAACCATGTTTAGTTTGTGTTTCTATTCTAATCGATACATAATAAAAGGCGACGATATAGTACAAGACGATGCGAGAACTGATAACACCAGCAATGAGATGTAGGTTGTTTAAAAAAAAAAGCGCCGAAATGGAAAACGTTTGTTGAGTTTGTGAAGTTGATACAGAGACATGTTAAGCAGCATTCAATGTAATTCATTAAAGATGTCAATAAAAAACGAGAAACAAAAGATAGGGAGAATCTATGAGTGACTATGTAGACGCATTAAGGTAAATGTGTGAACACTGCAAATTGAAAAATAGACTGTGTGAATACATATGGAACCGCTTAGTCTCTAGCATCAGGTAACGGGATCAAACTTTAGAGCAAGCAAATACATTAATTGAATCGGCCCAGAAATATTCCAAATTAATGCCGGAAGTGATTATCGATTATGACAACCGCATACACAAATTACGCTTTTAGCGGTGGTGTTACATATGTTGTAGTACCTTACACATTTCGGATAAATGTGCATTAATAAATAGCAAATTTCTACAGATATCATAAAATAGGGCATACCCGGAGAAAATGCAGGCAGCATTAACAAAAGAAGCAATGCAATATATGTAGCGAAAGGAGACCAGATAGATGAGAAAATATACATCATGGAAAAATTAAGTCTGTATGAAGAGGACGTAAGGCAAGAATAATTTCATTTATACAATATTTCCAACTTAAGAACAGAACCTGTAATAGTAGAATTTGTTGATAAACAAAACACAGATTCCTGAAGGTAGATACAGGAGCATCGTATTTGATTATCCGTCTTTAAATATATCTATGACATTTCAGCGTCTGCAGTAAAGTTAAGTCAAAACTGACGACCTGTTATGGTGAGACCTCATGGTTGTAGAGGTATCACATGAAGGCAAAGTGGACTGTATACAATTACTGGTGTTAAAAGAAGAAGTACCAATACTACTGCGTTGGGATTGGATGAACAAGTTGGACCTTAATAGATTTTCTCATATAATTTTTTATTAAATATTCACAGTATATGATGCCTTATTCAGTGGAGAAATGGGATCCCTGAATGAATTTCAGGTGAATATACATATTGATAAGGGAGCTAAGCCTAAATTTTGCCAAGCCAGTCCTGATGCTTATGCTTTGATGGAAGGAGTCGATAAGGAGTTGGTTTGACTGGAAAACCAATGCATTTACAAAAGAGTAACATACTCTATGTAGGCTGAACCAATAGTGGCTGTTGTTAAAAGTAACGATGGGATCCGAATATGTGGAGATTATTAGTATTCTATCAATACAGCCGCTTCATGTGTTAGCTAGCTAATTAGTCGACGCGAAGCTGTGTTGGCACACTGAAAGGGTGTAAAATATTCAACAATTTGATTCTAACCACGCCTATAAAGAGCTAGAAGTATTCGACAGATGTACAAACGGTTTAAATATGTTCCTTTCTGTAAGGTACGCATGAACAGAGTATTAATTTTAGATCCCGATAATTAGATGTCACTCAAAGCCCTTAAGGAGAAAATGGTAGTTAAAAGCCAGTATGTTACATATCCCAATCCTTCTCGGATGCTGAACGGAACTATGCACTCATTAAAAGCCATGTTTTTCAGTGTAGAGGTGACATCAATATTTGTTTGGGAACAGTTTTACGATGTTCACGGATCATGAACAGTTTTGGGGTCTATTTGCAGCATGACAAAACAATTCCAGCAATTGCAGCTGCCCAAGTACAGCGCTTGGGATCTGTATCTGTCTGGCTATAATTAAAAGGTAGATATCGAGTTGGATCTTTCAATGGTAATGCGGACTGTCTGCGTCGTCTTCCACTAGAAGGCTAGGCGATAAGACTATATGGCCACTAATTAAATATATATTATAGACATTGTGGAAGCGACAGTGAAAGTGGAAGCTGTGGTGGCAGTGAAAAGGAAAAATGTTCATGATGAAATGGTGTCAGTTGAAGTAATCAGTTAAAGTTCTATTTTAATAAACGGGGGAATAGTCCTGTGAAGATGGTGTGTTACTGCGGTTAAGCGGGAGTGTTATTCACCCTAAGTTTAGAGAAAATCAGCCGCAGAAACTAAACCAGACTCGCGTAGGCATTGTGAGAATGAAAGCGTGGGGTATATGCTAAAATTGGATGTAGATATAGAATGGACATCAAAGAATGTGAAAGCTGTGTGCTGAATCAGAAACAACCCAACAGAACTATTAATTGTTGGGAATATACAAGTCAGCCCTCTGAAAGGATTCACATTAACTACGCTGGCCCAGTTTTTGGTGTATATTTACACAAAATGGATGACGGTTTGCATAATGAATGCATTAACTGCTACTGCCACGATCGGAAAGTTGAGGGGGATAGGTGCGACACGTGGTTTACATCTGCTGGTTGTGGGTAACGACGCTCCTTGTTACTTCAGTAATTAATTCAGAAGGTTTTCATGGCCAGTAGGGGTTAGACATATATTAACTCTATTTTACCACGCTTCCTCAAACGGGCAGGCGGAGCGCAACGTGCGTACATTCAAGGAAGCAATGAAGAGGATGGATCAAAACATGAAAACATATCTTGAAACAAGAGTCAACAAATTCCTATTTAACTTCAGGACAATTCCGCACACGGCAACTGGGGTTCCCCGAGCTGAAATTCAATTAAGAACAGCTTTTTATCTGTTGCAGCCGGACAAGCTTAAGGGC
Organism: Sepiola atlantica; assembly: GCA_963556195.1. Classification (NCBI taxonomy): domain Eukaryota; kingdom Metazoa; phylum Mollusca; class Cephalopoda; order Sepiida; family Sepiolidae; genus Sepiola; species Sepiola atlantica. The sequence continues at coordinate 14,212,243 of OY744521.1, read as the reverse complement.
AATTTCTACTACTACAAAATGGATAAAGCTACTGAGATTGTAACCTTTTTCCGAAAATATGCGGTAGATGTTCCAGCCCTCGTGACGAAGTTTGGTGGATGGCAGGTATGCTTTCGAGGCAATTACGTAATAGCTATTTTAGGTGTAGACAGAGAGAGGAAAAGCACAGAGATAGCCAGACCAGATCATAAAAAGGACAACCCCGTTTCTAGAGGAGGGTGTGACTGATGTGAATGATACAGCAGATGACTTGGTGACAACCAGTATAAGAAAGGTTTCCGATGATGCACAACCACCAGAGTCAGTTTGTCAGAATGAAGTTGAGTTGGAACATATAGACATCGGATAGAAAACATCGCTTCTTCCTGAATAATCTGAACGTGGTCGGAAAGATAGATTTAAGTGAAGAGACTACGTCCATTGGCCCATCTTGAAATAGAGGGATGTAATAAATATCAAGGACGTGAGTTGTCGTCCTTAAAGCAGAAAGCTTAAGCCGAAATTACGAACCTTTATGCTAGTTTATTGTATTGCCTTGGGGACACTTTGGTGTTTGGTTGTTGTTATAAATAGATACGGGTCGTGATCAGAAGCGGATTCGTCTTAGAATAAAATTCTAAATGTGTTTTGTTTGTGTTTCTATTCTAATCTAGACATGTTTACTGCCACTGTTTATAACTATATTAAGACTTCTATATCGAGTTTACTTTTTAGTCAGAATTTCTCAAGGCAAACAAACATTCGAGTATTGGCAGTTTAAAACAGTTTCTTTGTTATAAACATCAGTCATGATGTGAAGACTTATTATTTTCTGGGTTGGCTGTTCTTTTAAGTAAGTGAAGTCGTAAATGTTAAATATTCTCATAGAACCTATCATGATTGAACTAGTAAAAAAAATATAGTTGATGAAATTCCAACGCGGCTTCAGAAGATGCCATCAACTGTTAGCGCTTATATTGAATTCTACATCGCCGGTATATATTTTCTTAACCTAATCTATTTCTTGTAAGAATTATACTTCAGTAATAAATTACAAACACTTAATAAGACATAGTTGCTTTGTAAGCTTCGTTTATATAAAGTTAACAGCATAATTCTCACCAAAAGTAACGTTCTAATGGTTTGACAGCAAAAAGGTATTCAGCCAACACACATGCACACACTCGTAACACACATATCTTTTATCAAATGTTCTCCGATCAACAGAACGCAATAATGTGTTTATATACGGCTGCTGATGGAGGTGATAAAAAATATGTTCATGTTTTCCTTGCTTACCTTTGCATTATTTTAAGTTGTCTTGGACATCTCCTTGAAACAATACTCAAACAATACCGATACAGGAGAGGTATGGTTGAGGTTTACGCAATGCTTGCTCCACTATAGATTCTCCGTGTAAGCATATTTTCTTTTGAGAGACGGAATAGAGGTCAACAATAACGCATACATATGTGTATATACATATCTAGCGCATATGTATATGTAAATACACACATATATAGTAATATGTTAGGCAGGCTGAGTGCAATGCAGAGTGTCGGGTAGGTTGTATGCTGGAAATCGACTTATTATTTAGTTTTACTTAAAATATTACATAACAGCAAGTGTGGTGTCGGCTGTTTGTGTGTTGTCCGGAGGATTATTAAAAATTATTTATTCAATAGTTCAGGAAAATATTCTCGTTGTCAAAAATAATAAACACCATAGGAAGAATCCCTCTGTGTAGAAACCCACACGGCACTCTGCATTGCACTAAGCCTTCTAAACATATTAATACTATTCCCAGCAATGCGTCAAGCAAACTACCACTCTCTCTCTCTCTCTCTCTCTATATATATATATATATATATATATATATATTTTTTCTCCTAAACTTGTCACTAGTTTTCATTACAATTGTTTTAGGTTTTAGTCGTATTTAATCACTTCCACGTTTTACTCTGATGAGTGTGGACGAAAACCGGTTCAGTGCATTAATTTATTTCTTTTTAATCGTTTTCTCTCGTTTTTATATTTGTTTAATCATTCTACCCTCCCAAAAATGTCCTAAACGTCCGTATTCCTCGCCGTTATAAAATTTTGTACCACGAAAAATTTATTTAAATATATATATATATATATATATATATATATATATATATATATATATATATATTATATGTGTGTGTGTCTTTCTATTTATGTGTGTATGCATTTTGTAATTTATGAGAACTCAAGGCGTTATTTAAATGACATAATGTTCTTGACTAAGTCAAGTGCTATAATTGTTAGAGTTACGACTTCTCATGAACGTTGTCAGGATTCTACTAAAAATTAAAATAAATCTGTAAGGCATTTTCGTTCATGAGGTGTTACAAACATAATATTTATATATATATATATATATATATATATATATATATATATATATATATATAAGTATATGCACGACTTATATGTTTCATATAAATATGTTTGTTTTCGTTTTACTAAAGTTGCCATTTACCAATTGATGTAAACACTCAGGAGACGACCTTCCATTCAAGAGCGAGGCAATGTACGAGAAGCCACGCCTTATTTTCAAAACATCTTCAGGCGTAAATACAACCGCTTAAAATGATGCAGACAAGAGTCACCCTATCCTTCATATAAACCACACCTCACATTAATGTAGAGCATATAAATACAAAGAATGATATGTTAAATGCACAACGAAATGGGTGTATGGATTTTATTTACTCCTCCCCAGGAGTTAGGCACAAGGTCAGTTTTATCTTACTCCCACATGTAAGATGTGACCCAAGATCGGGTCGGGAAAGTGGGGGTTGAAAAGCCAGTGCTCGAGAGGTGAGCACTCTGGCTATTTAAAAATTGCCTGGGCAGCCCCGTCGGCATTCCCCGGTAGGGCCGCCTCAGACAGTAAGCAATAAACTTACTCCTCCCCGAAGAGGGGAGGCAAAGCCTGGGAGGGTGGACCTCCTAGAACTGCACAGGACAGGCGTGCAGTATCCATCGGAACAGATACTACACTTTGATCTTAGCAAAAAGGCCGTTATTTAACACCTACCCACAATAGGAGTATGTGACACAAGGTCGGAAAGTGGGATTTGAAAAGCCAGCGCTCGAGAAGGTGAGCGCTCTGGCCATTAAAAATTGCCTGAGCAGCTCCGTCGGCATTCCCCGGTAGGGGCGCCTCGGGCAGTAAGCTATAAACTTACTCCTCCCCAAAGAGGGGAGGCAAAGCCTGGGAGGGTGGACCTCCTAGAACTGCACAGGACAGATCAGACCCATAGACCAGCGGAAATCAAGCCCAGAAGGCCAAGACAATACCGATCTATGAAGTGCAGTATCCATCGGAACAGATACTACATTTTGATCTTAGCCAAAAGGCCATTACTAAGCCTCCGATAGTAGACAAATATATCATGGGTTTATCACGGTAGTTCAGAAGAGAGCTCACTTGTCAAAGGTTTTAATTAAGCTGGCATTAAACTTATGCATTTATTAAATCAAAAAGGATATAAATGCAACAGAGTCTCTCTCCCTCTCCTTCTCTCTCTCTCTCTCTCTCTCTCTCTCGATCCTTCTCTATGTTTTTGTCGACTTGCTACTTAAGGCTATTTAACGTAGTAATAATCCAATTCGTATTCTATGAGAAAAAGTTGCTGAATAAGACTTGAAATCTGATCGGACGATACACTGTTAACATGGCAACAATCAAGATAAAGATAACCTTTAGAAACATGTAAAATAATTGGTACGTTGAATGAATGATCCCCTACCCATGGATAGTGCTCTATATGACCTACGATAAAGCGGCCGACATGCGTTGGTAACCCGCACATCAGATTCAAAGGAAAATACTATACTTGACACTAACTAAAATATATATTTCTGCAATTCTAATTTAATTTAGAATGTATATCTATATACCAAGAATCACCCCCACCCCAAAAATGGTAGTGAAATCTCGAATATTTCGGTTTTATGTAAATCAATTTTAATAAAAAAGTATTTGAAGAAGCTTTTCACAAAATATCAATGTCATACTGATTTTGTTTTATTATTTTGTGTAAGGTGTTTTATTTTAGTTTAAGATTCCATGCTTTTGGGGTGTGAATGAAGCTAATATTCTGACCGAAAATTGCTCATTGAAAATATTTGGGAAATAATGAATATTATTTATACATATTGGGCGTATCTGGAGTACATATGAGACAGAAAATAGTATGATAAGATTCATTGGCATATTTTATCTACATGAGGACCATGGTAACTCTAAAAATCTCATCGAATGCGTCAATTTCTTTCAAGCTTTCACGTACATGAAAATATTGTTTAATGATTGAGTAACAATTTTGAGATCCGGTAAGTCAAGTTGCCACATAATCACATCTTCTTCTTGTATGCCGAAAGAACATAGGAATGATTTGGCTAGAATAGAAGGCAGCATTATCCTGCATGAATACTTGAATGACAGTGATATGTTATCTAGTAAGGATTCATGAAAATTTGCTCAACCGTAACGTTCGTCAACGACCCCCTGATTAAACCACAAGCCTATCAAACAAAGTCTAAAGCTCTAGTGATGGAGCATTAAAAGAACAAGCTATGCCCCGAATATGCGGTGTCTGTTGGTTTTCCGCAAGACAAAAAAATAAAACACCGACAAAAATAATTTGAGAATTTAGAGTTGTATGGTAATTTTTCATGGAAATTTAACGTAAAATTAACCCATTTTCGGGCCATTTTAGCATTTTGAAGCATTAACTATTTTTTTATTTTTGCTATTGGAGATAATTCATGTGCGTATTTTTTGTGGGAGATGTCCACATTTTTAGACGATCACATGTGGTTTTACGACCTTACAACTAAGATTAAGTGTTATTCGAAAAGAATTTTGTCTACAGCTTAAGAAAATATAATGGCCAGGAAATGGAGAACCATTTTACATTAAATGTGTATACGAAACTAATCCGCCACTTTCATCAAGTTTTTCCTTGTGTTTAGTTCACACGTAATCGCCTAAAATGTAGAAGCTCATTTGGGGGGAGGAAGTGATTCAACTAAGGATATTAATCTACCAATTCACAAACGAAAAAAAAAATCGTTTTTTTCCAAAGTGTGTATTAATAAAAATTACAACACTTTTAAAAACTTAAACATACCTTCGAATATATCATCAATATTCTTTTTCAGGTTTTCCTTATTTTTTTCAATTTCTGATAATCCATGAAACGTTTATAGCAGGTTTTGTGAAACCCAATACGAAGTTGTATGGAACTTGAAACACAGCTCAATTCGATGCTTTTCGCAATTACTGAGTGTGGTCCGTCTAAAACTCATTTTTTGGTCCGAACAAATCGCTAACGAAGGTTTTTTTAACTTGGATAGTGGGCATGAATAACCTCTTTTTCAGATAATTTTTTTTTACCAAAATTAGCCTTACGGAAAGGGGGCAACATATTCCAAAATGCGCGTTCATGCCTTCTCTGAAAAAGATATAGGTTTCAAAGTTTTAATCAGAAATATACACATAAAACATTTTGTTATATTTGTTTACATACATTTTTTTTCACTGAGGACAGCCATCTTGATGTTAAACATACGCTACGATTATTGTGATTGGTTAATTATCAGCAGTCAATGAAAGATGTATTCTGATTGTTTTGTTTCTGTACGAAGTCACATAAACAGTAAAGGTTAAGGTTAGTACTAGCAGTATATGAAAGATGTATCTTGATTGGCGTTTTGTTTTACAAAGTCACCTAAACAGTAAACATTTTTGTGGATAAAAATTGAAATTATTAGTTTATGCACTGAAATTTCGCATGTGAAAAATTCATTCATATTTCATATAATTTTATATGTATTATATCTAAAAGTCATACCCACACCCTCTGTATCTCATTAAAAGTTACCATTTTCCTCTGGTCCGACGGCTGATATGTTTAACTGGTATTTTTGGGAACCAATCTATGAGTTTATTTAAAGAAGACCAAATACGATATGTACATATGTTTCTAATTGTATGAATTATCGTATCCATTATATTTTATTAACAAAATCCATGTCAGATCAAATAAAATGGTTATAATTTAAGTCTTGTTTACGGACTTTTAATGTAATGCTTAGTGTTCTAGGTATTATAAGTTCAGTGCATTTATTAGTTATTGTTGTGAGTTGTGTTAAGCTTTAATTGCTAATCGATTTCACCTGCAGTATGTACGTGTATCATATAAATTTTGAATGTTTCATTTTTGTATGTTTATATATTGAAGTAAGTGTTTGTCCTCTTATCATACAACTCATATATATATATATATATATATATATATATATATATATATATATATATATATATATATATATATTTATTTATTTATTTATATATGTATCCATATATATATATATATTCCTTTTTTATTTATATTTAATACAGTAAGTTAGAACGACATCCGTACCATCGGTTTCAGATCTGAGAAATTCAGACCTTCGTCAGCGGAGTTGTTCGGCTTAATCACGTTAAGCCGAACCACTCCATAGCGTAGGTCTGCATTTCACAGATCTGAAACCGATGGTACGGGGATTGTTCTAACGTACTGTATTACATATAAATAAATATTATGCTCTTATTCATTATCTAGTAAATTTTACTTTTGTTTTAATAATTTAATACTCTCTCTCTCTTCCCCCCTCTCTCTCTCTCTCTCTCTCTCTCTCTCTCTCTATATATATATATATATATATATATATATATATATATATATATATATATATGTATATATATATATAAATACATATATAGTTGTACGAACCAGGTGATTACCGATGACAGGTGCATGTGCTTGAAAGTTTTTTGATGACCTCGTAACCTTGTGTAAACGAATATCACGTAGTATATGTTGGGATATTCTCATTTATAATCTTCGAGGTGTCTTGCCACCGTAGTCAGCTCTACACTGACCTATGAATTTATAAATAACAAAATTATTTTAAATGGCTGACAAAACAGCTTTACGAAAATAAGAGGAAAGGGTTCAAATCGTGTCAACTACTAACAGCATAGTTGCTGAAAAACAGCGTTGGATAGGAGAAGACATCCTTTTGACAATGTCAAGGTCGTAAGAACATAACTATAGAAGTCTCAAATAGATAAATCATCATGACGGGCCAATACATTTTTCACCATTAAATATAGCAACTTTGCGTGCAATGGCGCTTTTTTATGATATTGATGGAATATTCATTGGCAGGAAAAAAATTGGTAATTTCACCGTGGTCCGCATCGAGACGCATTGATGAATAAATCGTAAGTGCTCGATGAGTAAGAGTATTGATTTACTCCTCTCCAGGAGTTAGGCACAAGGCCAGTTTTTATCTTACTCCCACAAGTAAGATGTGACCCAAGGTCGGGTCGGGAAAGTGGGTTTAAAAAATTGCCTGGGCAGCCCCGTCGGCATTCCCCGGAAGGAGCGCCTCAGGCAGTAAGCAATAAACTTACTCCTCCCCAAAGTGGGGAGGCGAAGCCTGGAAGGGTGGACCTCCTAGAACTGCACAGGACAGACCCATAGACTGGCGTAAATCAAGCCCCGAAGGCCAAGACAATACCAGTCTATGGGGTGCAGTATCCATCGGAACAGATACTACACTTTGATCTTAGCCAAAAGGCCAAGATGATTACTCGATGAGAAAGAGTACCGATAAGATCAATTGTCCTTGAGTTTAGGACAAAAGAGGAACCAATTTTGATAAAGACTTGTTCAGGTTGATGTTCTATACGCAGCCATTTTAAATGTTAATCTAGCTTTAGACACTAAAACACCAATGAACGGGAGAAAACAACAATCCTCGCCATCTATAGTAAATTGTAACGATGGATTCAAGTAACAAAGAAAACGAAGTAACGATTCAGAATTACTCCGTGAGGGAAGGAAAGCAAAAGTGTCATAAACGTAACGTGTGTAGAAAGCCGGCTAGGTCATTTTGGAAATCAATTGCTTTTGACATATCACACGGGAATCTTGGCAAACGATTGGCCAAGAGTGTTACCCATGGATAAACCATCAATTTGCCAATACATTATGTTGTTAAAACTAAAAGAAAAATGATTAAGTAGCAAGCTCTAAGGAAATTGCGGACCTTTTAACGGCCAACAGTGAAAATAATCTTCACATATACAAATGATTTCATCGAATAATACATTGGTAAACAGACTATTGATATCAAAGGAAGCCAAATTCAAATGAATCAGAGATACAGTAGGTCGAATAAAAAGTAAGTACGGGCTTAAGAATATCAACTAACTATTTTCCAAGTTCATGTTGTGCAGAACCAAAAATTGATAGAATAGGGCATAAAAGAATGTTGAGCTAATGAGCCTTGGGTTAACTTTACATTCTATGACTTTTAGAGCCTCGTAAACTTCTTTAGAAATAAACTTGCTTTTACAAAGTTAAAGAAGCCCTTTCTGGATTTTTATTTCCATGCAAAAAGTGTCATCATGGCTTAAACAACCTATCTGGAATAATTTATTTTTATCATTCAAAATGTTACACATATTGAAGGTAGTATCAATGTGGTTCAGAATAACAAGGCCTAATCCTTGGTTTGGACGAGTGATATTAATGTCAGAGTTCGACTTGAGTAATTTCGCCGTTTCGAAATGATTTTTTTCTGCCAAATAAAATCGCTTGATTGAGTGCGTATTTCGTAATACTCCGGCCTAATTTACCGCTAGTCAATTCTTCAGGTGAAATAGGCAAATGTATTTTTGGTTTAGAATATAACAATTAAATCTCACTTAATATGTTGCTTTTGTCAAAATTCTAGGACGGCAGACAAAATAAACTTTTCGATATTCGATAGGACATGAGACGAATATTTAAGATATGTTTATCCGTATATGCTCTAGTGTCAACCTTATTTGTAATCATATTCTGCAAATATTTATTATACGAAGAAGTTGTTTTGTTGACAGTGAAAATATTGCCATTAGATAAAATCTTTAAAAAGCGAAGTTTGTCAAAAAAGGAAAATTCCTTCAAAACAATAGCCCAGAATAAAATATATTTACTTCGCAACTTATCATAAGAATCAGAGATTTCGTCTGTAAAAAGTAACACATTGAACTGGCAAGTTATTTCTTCAATTAATCTTAGAAATTCGGTGACAGATATAACCGGGAGCTACATGAATTTAGCCGCAAGATTTTAGAAATTTCAACCTACACTTCAAAAGGATTAACTTATTTTAAATGCGTATAACGTTGTTTAACTTTCTGATTAATTGTAGGTTGTACCGACCTCAGAAATAATTTAAGTAGATATTGAGTCCATGGTAAGATTAATTGTAGAGAAACCGCTATTTTAACCAATGAAACAGGCGGATAGAAAAAAAAGCTAAAATTCTCCTTAAGGCCTTATCGACTGACCCTCTGTAAGGAAACGTCGAACTAATAAATTAAAAACTAACAACATCGAATGTGATGAGGTGGGAATTGTTTCAGTTAGACAGAAGAATTCAAAAAGAAAAAAAGTGTTCTGTTTTACACAGTGCCAGGTCGTAATATCATGTAATATTATTGAGGCGTTATTTATTAACAATTCTCGACCTAGCCTGTGTAGATAAACCTCATGAAACATCGGTTGTAGATCTTCAATGATTCAAATCCCACATAATATTGAAAGATTTATCATTTGTTTAGCTTTTTTGCCATCAAGTGGGTATGTTAAAATATATATATAAAGTAGAGCACTGTAAGTGTAGTATTAACACAGCATGACGTCACTAGTTTTGAATGCATCGGTCCTTTCATTAAAATAGTAGAACGCTCTCAGACGTTAAGCTTGCTGATAAAGTGTTAAAATTATCACAGTTTATTTGCTATTCAAAATTGACTGAGTGGTTAAGGCGTCCGATTTGAGTTGCAAAATACTCGTAATCAGGGTTTTCGAATTGCATGACCGGTAGTGAATAGTCATATCTCTATGCTGATGAGTCCCGATTATTAAGGACGAAACGTATACGTGCATAGATAATAAACAATAACAAATATTTATCATTATTTGTTGCTCCTCGAAAAATTAGAGCACTGTAAGTGTAGTATACACACAACTTGACGTCACTAGCTTTTAATGCATCGTTCCTTTCATTAAAAAAGTAGTATGCTTTCAGACGTTAAGCCGCCGATAAAGTGTTAAAATTATCACAGTTTATTCGTTGTACAAAATTGGCCGAGTGGTTACGGCGTCGGATTTGAGTTGCAAGAATACTCAGGGTTTCGAATCGCATGACCGGTAGTGAATAGTCATATCTCTATGCTGATGAGTCCCGATTATTAAGGACGAAACGTATACGTACATAGAAAATGAAAAATAACAAATATTTATTATATATATATATATATATATATATATATATATATATATATATATATATATATATATATAGTTTAGATTAACTTTTGTATTTATACACTTTCAAGCGATAAGTCGGCTTCCTACTAAATTTTTACTGTTAAACTAAAAATTGAAAGTGCATTCCTTCTTCTTTTCTAAATTACTTAAAGCTTATTTAATCTCTCTATCTCTCTCTCTCTCTCTCTATATATATATATATATATATATATATATATATATATATATATATATATGTATATATATATTACTGACTGAATTACTGTTCTTTAGTATTGTTAGATCGATAAGCCTTTCAAACAGATAGCGCAACTCAACAATTTCTGAAGTGAAATCAAAACTATCCCTATATTTTACCGAGTATGTATTACAAATAGAAGGTAGGTAAAATATTTGGTTCGTTAGTACCTTAAGCTACTTATTGAAACGTGCTTTAGAAACCAAAGATTTTACTTTCCATCATATTCGTTGCTTTTGATATTTTGTTTGTCTTAGAAAGCTGGAAGGGTGTCAACTTTCACATTAAGATGTACAAGAACACCGGGAATAATTTCAAGTAAGACATACTTTTGTAGCACCGTTATTATTATTTCACATTACAACATTTCATTTGTGTGTTGGTGCTACATCTACTCTTCCGCTTCACTATAAGTATCGGGAGTACAAGACAAATACTGGATGTCAGACAGACGTTCAACCATTCTCTTCATATACTGTATTTATTGGTTCTTCAATATCTTTTGTTACACATTATTCCGAGTTCGTGTTTTCTATTCTAGAACCTTTACAGTTTCGCAACCCTGGCGACGAGGATCATTAATGGACTTTTATTTGAGAAACTTGAAGAATACGAACGTGGTAGCACCAACGGCGAAATTACCTGGCAAACTCCGAAGTTCTAAAAATAAGTCTTACCGAAGGACCAAGAAAAAAAATCCCGTAAGTTATTTTTTTTAGCCACAGTGAGTGTTCTCTTGTTTTGTCTTACGTAGACACCAACAAATAAGAAAGTCGGTAATTTTATTATTTCTTTACCCAAAGAAAGGAACAAAAAAGGAATTCATATGTGTTCTCTCTAAAAGAACAACCGTATTACCGCCGAAATTATTAACTTTATTTTAACTCTTGTTCTAACCGTAAAAGTGAGTTTTATCGACAAAGAGGTGTTATACTCTTCCTTTCTTTCTTTTACAACAAATATTACGTTAAAACATCTAACAACCGTATTCCTTAAAGAGACATTTTAACATCGAAGATTTCAAATGATTATGGCAGAACTCGTTAAATACCAAATGCAACAAGAAGTAAAAAAAACGGAGAACGATTTCAGAAACTTTTACTGAGACAACAACAAAAAATTAAAAAAAGACAATTGGAACAACAACAAAAAATACTACTAGAACAAAATCAAAAATCGAAGAAAGGCATAACAAGTTTGAAGACTTATTACTATAATTAATGTCTAATAGATGTTAAAACTATGAGAACAAAAATGTTTTTCTCAAAATGCCGTTTGGAGTGCAATTGACAATTTAATTTATTCCCCATACGAAGATAAAACTTTCGTTTCTATATTAGAGAAGATATGAAGATCTATACAAAATATCTTGTGAAAAGTGAGCAGACTTTAAATACGTTCGCGGGCTGCACCGAAAATTATGGACCACCGAACATACCAAATTAATCGACTATATTTTAACCCGAAATGCTAATGACTTGACATTTTGTCAAACTGTTAAACATTTAAAAATATTGTAAAGCCCAAAACTTTATTATTTTATTTTTAAGTGTATGAACTATATCAGATAAGGCAGCGAAGACTACTTGACTTCTGCGCCAATCGGTAATAAACACTGTGAAAACTTCAAACTTGATTAACTTAGCGCGGATACTTTTAAATTCTTAATATTTGTGCAAGGACTTGTATCAGCTAAATATACAGAAATCAGACGTAAAGTCCTAAGCAGGTTTGAAGGTAGGCCACATTTAACATCAAAGTACATCGCCGAAGAATCCTAGAGTATTAAACAAGATTCGAACAATATTGAAAAGTCGGGAATTGCTAACATAAGAAGGGTACGTCAGAAATCACATTTCAACTCTCCTTCCAAAACAAGTCAAACCAAAAGTAGAGGTTATTTTCACGCTCTTACAAAGGCGAGCGACCCCAATAAAAAACAGGTAAAATGACAGCCTAGCCCCTGTTTTGTTGTGTTTCCTTTTATTGTGTTTCCCATACCGTTTTAAAACGTGTTTAACTTGTATTACAATACAAATAAAAGAAAATAAAAGTCGGATCTAATCCAATAAAAAAAAACGAACAGGACGTCATAAATATAAGAAAGTACGTGTAGCTTAAAATTCTGAAAAAAATGTCAAGTTACAACTAGACTCTTATTCAGACGTGTCGATACTAAAGCTGCATGTATATGAAAGGTTAGATAAACAAACAATGCTAACAACTACAAAATAGCTAGAATGCTGACCGGTGAAAAATTTAATTCGAGGATAAACATATTGCCAACGTTATATTAAACGGAACTACCAAAACATTGAAACTATTTGTAATAAAATAAAAACAATTTATTTGACACAGACTGGATGCAACATTCTAATCCATAGAATTTACCAGTTAAAACTGTTTTCAAGAAAACAGAAAATCTGACGACCGAGTCAGAAAAGCTAACGAAGGAATTGATACATCTTTTACAGAAGATTTATTTCTGACGGTTTAGGTTGATGAAAACGATGTGAGTAAAATCTGAACTGATAAAAAAACATTTAATAAAATTCAATGTTAAATAAAACAAAATGTTTAAAAGCTTTTCTGCCTCGTTAGAAAAAAATAAACACTGAATTAGACAGATTCGTGAAGACCGGCATTTTAGTTAAAGTGGGGTATAGCCAATGGGCAGCACCTACCGTCTATTTAAAAAAAAGATCTAAAGATATCTACGTGTATTCACACTTACAATAATAATTCATTAACAGATATATATCTACCGAACACTACTGATTACCGATTTCCAACCGAAGGCTAAGTTCCCCCATCGGGCATTTGTGTGTTTCAAGCGTGGGATTAGAGTATTCATAATATTATCTCTCTTGTTCTTTTCAGTTCTGCAAATGGTCATGTCGAAAACACGGAAATATGTAGAAGTATATCTAGACTTCGGGTGTACGTTCGTTGTAAATAATGCGGAACATCTGCAACAATGTGTCATCTGCACAAAGACCTTGGGGAATTTTAGCATGAAGCCATTCATGCTGAAGCAACCCTTTGAAGGATTGCATCCCGAACTACAGAACAAGGATCGTGAACTTCAAGCTGAAACAAAATTATCTGAAGAAGATAAGACTAGACTCAACTGGAACGTTTCGTCATGAAACCGTCATACGAAGTTTCGTACAAGATTGCGAGTAAGAAGAAACTACACATAATTGGTGAAACCCTGTATGCTACAGTGCGTTAAGTTGGTCCTTGGTGACGCTGCCCACTACAAGATGAGCCAGATTTCCCTTTCGAAAACGCAATTCGGTCACGGATCAATAATATCACTGACAGCATCAGAGACCAAGTTGTTCAGAAGGTTTGAGCGACACACCGTTTTTCGATACAACTCGATGAATCGACAGATGTTGCGAATCTGTCCCAGCTATTGGGCTTTGTTCATTATACCATAGAAAAGAGAATTGCAGAAGAATTCCTCGTCAGTAAACCTTTTCAAACCACGACTAAAGCTCAAGATGTAATGGACCTTATCAATTACGTTTTCGAAGACAGCAACATCAGCTGGGAGGGTCTGGTTGAGGTGTGCACGGATGGTGCCCCAGCTATACTTGGCTCTCGATCAGGGTTCGTCACGCTCGTCAAGCAAAATAATCCGGCGCTTACTTCGAGACCACCCCAATAACTTTAAGCAGCATATCGAGACTGTAATCAAAGTCGTCAACTTTATCAAGGGGTCCGCTCTAAACATTCGGCTGTTCAGTCGGTTCTATGAAGACATGGAAACCGACCATGAATCGTTGCTGTTTCATACTCAGATGGGGTGGCTCACAGAGGGAAAAATGTTGCCGCGAGTCCTGGAATTGTTTGATGAGCTTGCAGCCTTTTTTGGCCCAAGAGAACGTCGTGCTTCTGGAGGCGTTAACGCATGAGTTGTTTCGTGTGCAGCTGTCCTACTTGTCCGATATTTTCTAGTGCATTAATTTTCAGTCGGACAAGATCAGAGATTTCGTGGCTAAACTGGAACTGTAGAAGAAAAAAGAGGGGAATGCCTGTTTTTCTTCATTTCTTCCTCAGAACGAATGTGTGGAAGAAATGGAAGATGATCCACTATCCGAGGATATTAATCAACACATCGAAGGCTTGGAGGAAGAATTCAAGTATTACGTCCCGGAGATCACAAACGAGACCTACGAGAAAAAGCTTATCAGTGGGCCATTTCAGAGGAACATTTTTGATGTGCCAGAAGCGTGGCAGGAAGAGTTCTTAAACTCGAATAAAGGACTCTGAAGCGAATAATGCCTTCCAGAATATAGAACTACAAGAGAGTGGGACCGAAGTCCGAGGAACCTACCCGCTTCTTCCGACCAATGCTCTGCGGGTATTGGTCCTGTTTTCATCGACTTACCTGTTTGAGACAGAATTTTCGTCACTGTCGAACGGTTCGAACCCATGCAACATATTCAACCTAGACTCCGTAGGCAAGCGCTAAAATCATTAGGGGCATTACCACATTCAAGAAGGGGATTTAAGTTCTATTTATGGGAAGAGCGGCATATAAAGAGAAACTGACTAGGGATTCTACAACGTTGTCGGAATATGCATTATAGCTATGTTTCAGTCTATTTGTAACTTCCCCGAACAGGGCTCAACTTTAATGTATATATATATATACATGTATGTATATTATATATATATATATATATATATATATATATATATATATATATATATATATATATATATACATACATGTATATATATATATATGTATCTATATATATATACGTATATATATATGTATATATATACATGTATATATATGTATATACATATATATATATATATATATATATATATATATATATATATATATATATATATATATAAGCAAGAACCTTCAATAGTAAATTAGTCTAATAAAGACAGCAGACGCTGCACCCACAGATCAATCAATCAGTTTTAAGATTGAGCTTAAAAACAATAAAATATAATAAATGGGGCTTAACCTTAATATCTACTGCAGTTACATAGTTCATCGATTCTCCGGAAGTTGTTTACTAAATTCCTCAACGTGTTTGTATATTTTAATACACATTCTAATATTATCGATGTAACCAAACAAATTGTCATATTTCTGTACAGCCTTATCTAAATTGGCAGCATAATATATGGCTATCAATGTCGAATACACGCTGTCTACTGAAGAAAAGCTCTTCTTATCCTTTGTTTGTTATGAAAATATATCCCTACATATGTCCGCACGAACACACGCATAGAAAATAAGATATATATATATATATATATATATATATATATATATATATATATATATATATATATATGTATATATATATATATATATATATATAGAGAGAGAGAGAGAGACAGGACGAGGTATAGGGTGTTGCTAAAAAGAAGAAAGAAAAACGAAAGGGTGTGGGAGAGAGAAAGGATGGGTCGGGTGAATCAGACAAATGTAGAAAAGCGTTCTCTTCAAACGCAACGGACATGAAAACAACATCCACCCGTCGAGTTGTGAACGCCTAGCATTCCGACACCCCCAATCCTCCGTACACTCTCCACCCTACTAACGCAGTGTGAGTCAACTGCTGAGCCACCCGATCTGTTTATGGAGCAAACCCACCGTCGGCTGTCACAACAAGGTGCGTATTACAATAACACTCAGGTGTTGGTCCCCATGGAAGGCGGCCGTCTGCACGCCCGACCCGCTAGCAACGGAGAGTGCGTCCTTCGTTTCATTGTCGTAGTATACAACGGGCAAAGACTAAACAACGTTCCCTTTCACCGGCCACACATTTATCACAAGGATCAAATTGTTAAACATCAAATTGCTGATAGGGCTTTAACCCCAACATTTCTCGCTGTTTTCCACAATTGTTTTCATATTTTACTTATATTTATACTAGAGGAAGTAACCGCTTTCGTCGGCTAACCCATTAGCTTTTTTTATTTGCTTTCATTCACTCTGAACAAGGCCAATGCCACTAAGACATAAGGACCTACTGTGAATTAGCGACCATACATAAAGGGGCATCCTGAGTGGGGAGTTGTCGAGCGAGATATTAGTTCACATATCATTTAAAGCAGTGCATGTGGGTACAGCTATAAGAACATGGAGCAGTGAGGGAATCGAAAAGGCTAGCAGTTCGAGGACAGAAGCTATTCGAGTCGAAAGCCATCTGCCATCTTGGTATCTCTACAATCAAGCGGTGATATTTTTTGACTGACTGGCTGTCAGATGTATTTACGTCGAGAGAGCCAAATGCATCACGTTCATAGGAACACATTCCATTAAAGTACTTTTGAAACAAGCACAGGGATGCACAATTGCAGCAATGGGGCAAGAGCTGTAGTGTAGTAGATAATGTGGGACATATACAGGGTGGGCAAAAATAAGGGTCCTATTTTAAAAAATTCATAACTTTTTTATTTATTGATTTTTTTAAATTTTTTTTTAGAATAAGTAAAGGACCCCTTCCGAAGCAAGCATGAGCCGTATTAGCCCTAAGGAACGTACCCTCATTTAGAAAACATTATTTTTGCTTAAAAAACTCAAAACAGTGTAAAAAACAATACTTTAGTTTTTGTAAGTTTTGAGAAGTGTTTTTCGGCTAAAATTTGTTTTGTTTATTTCAAAAAATCTCGGAAGGGTCAGTCTACACACACATAAAGTTTTGTGAGTTTAACTTTTATTTTGTGGAAGTTATTCAAATTCAAGTTATTCAAATTTAAAGATAGGACCCTTATTTTGGCCCACCCTGTATGATTAGATACACTTTTTTGCCTCCCTCCGATTTAAAAAAAAAAAATTCCCCATACATAGAAGTATTTTAGTTATTAAAAAAAAAATTGACCCCCCACCCCCAATTTTTTTTTTACCCTCCCCATACATAGTAATATTTTCAGTTAACAAATGGAAAATAAAACAAATAAAAATGTTGACCCCTCCCCATTTTTTTTACCCTCCCCATACATAGTAATGTTTTCAGTTATAAAACAAAATGTACCCACCCAAAACAAAATAAGTAGATTTTTAGTTGAAAAAAAAAATTTACCCACCCCATAGCATTTTTTACCCTCCCCCATACAGTTAAAAAAGAAAAGAAAAGTAGGAGGCGCCTCGGTCATATCAAAGAACTCATGTTTAAATATGCTATTGAAGGCGCCTACGTCATATCAAAGAACCAGTTTTGTTATTCTTCTAAAATGGCTGCCCATTTAGTAATGGCCGAGATATTTGTTGCTTAACTTCAATTTACAATAAAACACCTTGTCTTATCAACGTAATAGAAATAAAGAATGATAATGTGAAAACTGTAAAAAAATCCTCTCACGATGACGTCACTTACGGAAGGACCGGAAGGATGAGTCAGCAATTTATTTTTCCAAAATAGTCAACCATTTACTAATGGCTATGATATGCCTTGTTTTACTTTAATTTACAGCAAAACACCTTATCTTAACAATGTAATGAAAATAAAGATTTTTTATGTGAAAAACATCCTCTCAAAATGACGTCACTTTCGAAAGGATGATATTGCAATTTAACAGTACTCCCCATTGAAAGTATGGTTTAGAAAACACGCTGGTTTATGAAGAAAATGCCTTTAATTAATTGTATGAATATTTTTTATTAAAATCACCTTATCGGAAAATATTGTAAATACATATGTAATTTTGATAATAGCAGTTATATGTGTATATTTGTAAATATGATTTTAATTGAAGTTTAAAAGGAATGAATTATGTAAATGACAGAATCGTCTAGTGTCTGAGCGACTTTTTGTAACAGTATATAACGAAGTTGAAAAAGTATTAGTTTGGGTAAGATTCTTGACACGTTTTCCGTTCTAATCACAGCCTCGTCTTGAAATTTCTTTATTCTTTGTCTATATGTTATCTAATGTTATTTATTGTTATCTAATCTACATTAATTGATTAATAGTTTCCTAATTCTAAAGATATACAAATATTATGAACGCTGGCGGACTTAGTAAATAGTCATACTACTTTGATGGAGTTTCGGCTTAAGACACACAAACAGACAGACCGAAAGACAGACAGGCAGATACATACCTCCATTATTAATAGATTACACACAGTTAGAGAATGGATGATTTATTTGAGCCGCATGTTGATAATTAATTTACAAACATCATTGGTGGGAATCATATCAGCCACCATTTGATCGTCTCGTTGCAGGAAAATAGGGAACCGAAGTTTATTATAGTAAGCGCATTGTTTGTTATATTACAATTTTCGCTAGACAATATGTATCACGTGTTTGTTCCATGTTTGCTTTTCCAAGATAAAAAGGCTTGCCCACAACAAACTGTGTCGCTCATTTGACGTGATATCCGCCTACCTCATCAGAGACTGATGCTTTCACGATACAGTCAACATCTTTACCCCTTATGACTTTTTATTAACAGCAATCTTGCGTAAGTGCGATTATGTACTAGGTGATATATAAACTACCTATCTCATATCATATTAAATAACATGAAACAAACGATGTAAGATAAACCTAGACACTATTACGACACTCCGTATTCTAAGGGTTGGGTTCGAAGGAAGTTTTTGGTTTGAGGAGACTATTATGTACCCGAGTTTCGTATATATATATATACTAATATCCATGAATCTCTCTCTCTCTCTCTCTCTCTCTCTCTCTCTCCATCCCCCCCCACACACACATATATATATATATATATATATATATATATATATATATATATATATATATATATATGAATGGATATATATATATATATATATATATATATATATATATATTAATGGATCAAGTTCAAATGTGTTAATAAAGTGATCATAAAATGAAGTGTTTCAAGGGTTCTCAATACCAAGTAGAGCATTTATGAAAAATACTTAAACAATATTATAGCCTTACGCCAATCGACCAACGTTGAATGCGTATTACCGCATCCTGTCAGAGGCAGAGCTAAAGTAAATTCAAAATCAAAACTGAGAAATTCGTAGTCTGGCTTTGGAAGATCTCAAACCGAAGCCAGATTTTCAGAGGGAAAGGGAGGAGCAAAGAAGCTTGTTAGGATTGACAAGCCGATCAGATTCTACTTTGGTTAACTGTAGGTCATCAGTTCGCACTTGATTACCAGTTCATCGTCCGGTAGGCCGGGCAAGAATGTGGGTGGGTATGGGCCGCAGAATTCTCCGGTTATTAAGCATCCAGAGTAGGAGATAATATATGTATTTCTATTAAAAAACATGCTAGATAAATTTAATCCCTAATATTGAGAGTTGTCTATGGGATAAATATTCTGAATTATCGAAAATTTCAACAGTGGTTTGGAAATTTTTCTTCTACAGACATTAACCTGTCAGATCGGCGACGTTCGGGAAACCACAAATTAATTGGAAAAGACGGCATTAAAGATGCTGTAGAGGCCAATTTAAAGTTAACCAGCAGAGAATTAGCTCAACAATTCAATACAACCCATACCACAATTATTTCATACCTTCACGAGTTAGAAAAAGTTCCAAAACTTGGACTCTGGGTTCCCCACGAGGTGAATGATGCTCAACGAAATCAAAGATTGATTGTTTGCACATCTTTACTTTCCGGGAATGATCGAGAACCATTTTTGCAAAGAATTGTGATTGGAGGTGAAAAATGGGTTCTGTACAAGAATATCTAACGCATAGATAAGTATTAGACCGAAACCAAAGTGCACAGCCTGTTCCAAAACAAAGACTACACCCAAAGAAGGTTATCCTCTCTGTATGGTGAGACATGAGAAGACTGATTCATTATGAGTTACTAGAGTCTAATGAAACAATCACAGCAGAAAATTATTTTTCGCAGCTTGATGATCTAAGTATGGCTCTATCAAAAAAAACGACCAGCATTACTCAATAAGAAGGGTGTAGTGCTTCAGCATGATAACGCAAAACCCCACACAACAAAACTCACTCTATACTGCTTGGTATCTTGCCGCCAATTCGCTATTTACATTTAAAATTCCTCTATATTTACTAACTAATTGGCTATCGCCGATGGATAAGATCCTCGACTTCGAATCAGTGACGATTTGTGATCGGGGTTC
This sequence comes from Sepiola atlantica, assembly GCA_963556195.1. Taxonomy (NCBI): domain Eukaryota; kingdom Metazoa; phylum Mollusca; class Cephalopoda; order Sepiida; family Sepiolidae; genus Sepiola; species Sepiola atlantica. Next base: position 14,191,508 of record OY744521.1, on the reverse strand, counting down.
GCGCCCACCGACCGTTTAGAATTTGTTCCTACACTGAAGATTGCGTTAGGATAAAACATCGATGTCTGTAGGTATTAAAATAATTAATATTTATTTATAAATATTATTGTTTATATATATACATATATATATCATTGTTTATATATAAATATATATATATATATATATATATATATATATATATAAGTTGTTTTAAACAAAAGCGGAATTTTTGTCTCCAGAAATTGTAAACAAACTTTTCTCAAAGAGAATCAACAATCTTACGAAGTCCCTCTGCTAGCAAAGTGAAGGTTTTCGCAAGCGATAGCGACGGATGCCAAGATTTTCAAATAAGAGATGGAATTCGCCACAAATTTCTCTAGTGTATACTTATTGGTACACATTACATTGTCAAATAAATTCTAGCCAATAGAAGATTTCAAAGCCTGAAAAGAGATAAGGCACAAAGTAGCATGTCTATATGCTGGTTTATTCGGGTTTCACAATGCAATTTCGTCCGCTCAATATAATTAATTCTCTTTGTTAGTTAGTTGGATATTTTTATTTTTATTTCTAAACTAATATGCCTTTTCAACGTTTTTACCTCGATTTATTGAATCTAATTTATTTTAAACGCGTTATTCACTCATCTCCTCAGCATTTAATATCCCCATTTTTGCTTTTTTTCTGTGAATTTTATTTCACATTTGGTATCCAACGATTTCTTCTGATGGGATGTTGGACAAAAGAGCTCTATAGACTAAAATTTCGGAGACTAAAATTCCGCTTTTATATAAAACAATTTATAAATGTAGTAATTCGATACATATTCATACACACAAACATAGACAACCACATACCCCCACACACATATATACATATATATATATATATATATATATATATATATATATATATATATATATATATATAAATACACACATATATACATATATATATATATATATATATATATATATATATATATATATATATATATATATATATATATATATATATATATATATATGTATATATATATATATATTGTTACGTAGTCTTTTTTTATTGTTTTACTGGCGATAGGAACATAGCTGTTTTCTTAGTAGTTTTCACTTCCTATGCACTAAATACCATTACACTTACTCGCGCTTTTTAATAGGACGTGTAATTATTTTTTTGTATATATTTTTTAAGTTTTAAGCCATTTTTAAAAAAATCTATTTTATATGAACTTAAAAATTAATTAATAAATATATATATATATATATATACATATATATATACATATATATATATATATATACATATATATATATATATATATATATACATATATGTATATTGTTACATATTGCGATAATATGAATTAAGAGTTAAGAAGCTATATTTTTAGCAATTGCACCATTAGTACATAAAATTAGTTTCTTGTATTTTCATTTTCGCTTAGACAGTTATCAAAAAACGATAATATAGATTTACTTAAAGGAGTAAAACCGAGTGTTATTTCCTGTAAATTCTAACCCATTACTCGGGAGTTTTCGGCCCGAAACTCCAACTATTATAGTCTCAGTTAACTGTATATGTAACATCTTTTACAGATCCAATCACCCGTGTTATGCCTTCATACAATACACCCACCAATCCCGTCATATAAACCTTGTGATAAGCGAGAAAAAGACACAGATTACAAAATCTGCTTGGGTCGGGCTGCTTGGATTAAGAAGATTAATTGTCTTGTTAAAAGAAATACTCACAAATTGAAATTGGTACTTGTCATGATTACCATTATTCATTCATTCATACTACAACCTGATACCCTGAGCAGGGATTGGGTAGCGCCAATTCTTTTAATTTAGAACTTACGCTACTGTATCTGATACTCGCTAGACTCACTTTCTTATGTGTAGTGACTCTAATGCGGAAAGATCTCTCTGTATCATTATTTAATATTTAAAACAATTCATAAAGCATTCTAATATTCATATATATATATATATATATATATGATAATTTTATTTACACAGACATGTACAAAATCTGCGACACTGGCATGTCGATGTTATCGATCAACAGTTACTATAAACTGAGATCTCATCAGGCAGAGTTAGAATCCGATCTTAACCTCAGATCATATTTGGAGAGAATGAAGTAGAGGAAGAGAAGAAGAAGGAAAGAAATTTAACATTTTAAAAATTAAGGCCGTTAAAAAATTAAAAAATTAAAAAATTAAGAAATTAAAAATTAAAAATTAAAAAATCTAAAGAACAAAAACAAAAAATCTAAAATCTAGAATCTGAAACAAACAGGGCAAATAAATAAATAAATAAATAAATACAAGGTGGAAAGAAGAACAAATAATGATGAGGGGAGAGGTGGTGGGAAGGTAGACACATAGGGGAAAAAGAGGGAGAAAGGGAGGGCGTCTGTTGATTCAGATCGACAGGGTAGGAGGGGGGGGGTAGACATGCACGAATCAAGTGTCAAAAAACAGTCGAGTTTATAAATGTATTTTTTCAAGTGAGCTGTAATATTGTGTATATGCTCGTATGCGTGCGGGCAAACCGGTTAGATGTATCTGATTGTTGTGGTGGTGGGGCGGTGATCAAATGTGTCGCGAGTCTGGGTTTAAATTGTCTTTATAATTTGTCTGGAGTTAATTTGAATAAATAAATATTCGTGAAATATAACAGAAATAATAATAATAATAATAATAATAATAATAATAATAATAATAATAATAATAATAATAATAATAATAATAATAATAATAATAATAATAATAGATACCCCTAATAATTGAGGTGAAATAATGAAAATAATAATAAATGAAGTATAATAAAAATACCAAAAAATATATAACTAAAGAATAACTAGAAAAATGCCGGCGTAATGGTGGTCAATAATATTTTAGAATTTAAAAAATAATAGTTTAGGAAAGAAATAGAATAATTAAGAAATATTAGGAATCCTAGAAGGTAGTGATTATCAAAATAATATTAAATAATGATAAGATAAAGTTTTCCGATATTAGTTAATGGTTGCAATAATGCTGATCATATAAAAATAGTGGTTTAATAGACAACAGTAACGGCCTTAATTTTTGAAATGTTAAATTTCTTTCCTTCTTCTTCTCTTCCTCCACTTCATTCTCTCCAAATATGATCTGAGGTTAAGATCGGATTCTAACTCTGCCTGATGAGATCTCAGTTTATAGTAACTGTTGATCGATAACATCGACATGCCAGTGTCGCAGATTTTGTACATGTCTGTGTAAATAAAATTATCATATATAAAGCTCTATTTTGATATTGAGCACTTTTTATAAACCCGGTTAAAATTCTCTGGATTACCACCCTGTGGATATTTTTCACCTGGATTATTACCATTATTATATATATATATATATATATATATATATATATTGAAAAGTCACACAATTTGAAGCGTTGGGTGGGTGGCAATAATAACGAAGATATTTTTTTCATAAAATATTTAGAAAACCTTGCACAACGCAGATTATTTGTTTATAAAAATATTTCCACCGTTTTAATGCATTTAAAATTGAAATTTTAAAACTGTTAAGAGACAAGTGAAATGCAGATCTATAGTTCCTGATGAAGAGTCTTGTATGGTTGAAAAATTTGGATGTTAAATAAATATGTTTGTTTTTTTTAGAAATCTGCGTTCACTGCTCTCTTAACTGTTTTAAAATTTCAAATTTAAATGCATTCAAACAGTGGATACACTTTCACTTTTAATGCACACGTGCCGACTAGAGCACAAAAGCACTAAAATCGGATATTACAAACCCTTACTGTAACAAGAATAGAAGTTCACGGCTAAGTGACAATATGCCGCATAAAAAAGGAAAAAAACATAGTGCCTGTATTTTCTTGATGACGATTATTGTATGAGAAAATTCGAATTTCAAACAAATAATATGTTTATTGTTAAAATAATCTGCATTTGACTAGTCTATTTACCGTATATATATATATAAAGTTAGTTTTTATATATTCGTATCACAAGATTCACTCCTAAACGAATTAACCGTCCATTATGAATTTTGGAACAAAGTTGCTACGCGTAAGGGGTAGAAATATGGATTATATTTACTATGTTTTGTATGAAAAGGAAGTATTAAGTGGGTGCAAGCCTTTCGTGAAAATTCAGGCGACTCCGATTGTTTTTAAATTGGAATCTATTAAGTATCAATTAATAAATATTTCCCAAATTTACATTTCTTTGTACAATTTTAAAAGAATTCAAGAGGTGCATCATACGAACAATAACCTATTTTCAAATGTAAATACTTACAATTAACATTGAATGTAATCTATCGTCATATAACACAAATAAAACAAAATGACTTTAATATCAAGTTCTTCTAAAAATCTCTATAGCTCAAACCATAAAATTAAATAATGTTATTGAATCAAACTCCTTTACGTGATTACGTATATATATATATATATATATATATATATATATATATATATATATATATATATGTATATATATATATGTATATATATATATATATATATATATATATATATATATATCTTCTATATACAGTTAAGACGTATTTTCCTGTACCTTTCACGAGAGTAAGAAAATGAACACATGTATCATAGGCTACTCCTCGAGCGTGTTTTCGTAAATTTATAATTATTTTCTCCATCTAACATTAAATGTTACTTTTGGTCCACCATCGTAGTCTTTCCCATAACATACTCTATAGATGTGGTAGCAACACTTCTCCATCTAATAGTTTACTGCTAACACTATCCCAAACTACACCGGGCTCTAATAAACAACGGATACTTAAAAAAAACGTAACTCTTATTATTTCTAGATATCTGACATTAATTAAATACATTTTCAATACATTTCGAACAAATGTATTTGACCCTCCTTCAAATTCCGCTGATTTTCAAGAATATCGGATTACGTATTTTCTAAATATTACGTATAGACTTATTCTCATTACATTTTATACAGAATAAATTTACTGAAGATAATTACTTATACTATTCCATGATTCAAAATCGCGGTTACAGTCCCCTCAACGAATCTACTTTAGGCATTTCTCTTATCATTCTTCGTTTGCTCTAGGAATAATTTGTTTACTTAAACACTGAGACAGTTTAATACACAACAACTTTAAGGTTTAAAACTCTTTTTCTCAATACTTATCGCGTAAAACGAACTGCAGTGTTCACTTCGAAAACATTCAATTGTTTATACTAATTCCATGGAAGCATGTAATATCAGTTTCTCTACGGACCTTACACTACTTTAACGTTCATTATTTTACTTTTTACCATCCATACCAAACCTAACATTAATCAATCATTTGTGTTTGCCTTTTCTCATTAGATACTCTTTTTTATATTTGTGTGAAGGGGGCGGGATTATACGTAGGACGTTTCTCTCTCTATCTCATTCTTGCCCCCTCCCTCTCTCTCTCTCTTTCTCTCGATATATATATATTCATTAAATTTCTAAAAAACGTGTTTACACGTTTGCATTAAATAAACAAAGATATGTACATTTATTTCTGCTCACATGCGATTTTAATAGCATTCTTGATTTATTTAAGTAGATTTTCTTTATTTGATAATAAGGCTCGCAATCAATGAACTTGTTCATATACTTCCTTCGTCGCTGAAAATCGCTACTCATAATGTGAAATATTTGCGTTCTCTCGGCATTTTAATAATTGATAATATACACGTGACCGAATAATCATAGTTTTCTCTTTTTAAACTCAGACTTGCTTCAAACTATATTTATTGCCCGACACATAACATTTGTTTTGCATTTCTAACTCCATACACAATTCTGATTTACGTGACTAAAATAGTAAGTAATCAACATCTTAATTTGCGCAATTCTTATCACAATTGGTTTAATTCTTTTTATTATCACACAATATATATTTATCTTACGTGCAATTTTCTCAATTAACATCACAAATTATTTTTTTTAAATTTTATTATTAGACAATATATATTTATCATACTTGCCTAAAATATAATTTGCTTACAAATATGCCGGTTCAAAACAAGTAACCTTTTTCCACGATCGGTCAGTAAAGGAGATATCCTTATTCACGGTAGAAATTCCTATTTTTGTTCAACTCAGAAGTAATCCTTTTCGTTGGTAAATAGATTTTCAACAATTCAAAACCGACATTTTTCTAAACATTCACATTCTCCGATGTGATCTATTTGCTTTCTGTCGGATGTTGCTTCCGGGCAACGCCGAGCAACAGGTTCAGCTAGTATATATATATATATATATATATATATATATATATATATATATATATATATATATATATATATATATATATATATATATATACAAGTAAACAGTATAATACTCCTCATTTCCATACCATCAGTTTCAAGTGGAGAGACTATTATTATTTGATCATCAAATAATTGCAGTATCAACATAATTAATTTAAAATCTGAAAGACGCGAAAAATAAAGCGAAACAAATAAAATCATGAATATAATATCCGGGTGAAAGGGACGGTTACACCAAAGCTTTGTGTGAACATATACGACAATAAACAGAGTGGCACGCACATATTTACGCATGACAATCAAACACCTTTATTATCATGTTCACGTCACTGAATGACATTTTCGGGTTTCATTTCTAGCGTTTTAAGATTATGAATCTAAACGGAGACAAATCGTTTCTTTCACCCTTCTCATAATCTCTTCTCATTTATTTCTCTGCTCTTCTCTGGTCCATATTAACAGAAAGTGTTGAAAAGTCATAATAACAAGAGACATACTTTTACATTTCAATATACATGAATTGACTAACAGTCAATATATACGCTTTCTCCTTTATCAAAGTTATTGCTCTATATATTTCCCAACACGGTTCGTGAGTAATTCATGGCTGATTGTTCTCACATATGAACCGAGCAATCGCTTCAAGGTTTCCCACCCAGCGCAGATTTTTTTGAATGAAAATATAACATGTGACAGCCGCGCCCAATTTTTTCAGTTTTTTTATTGTCCTAGATTTCGACTTATACTTGAATGCACACGACGTTCTTTAATTAATACGCTTTTTAACAAATACTAGACAACCCGTGAACCGCTGGGTCACAGCTACGATTAGTATATATTTCAGTTTGATTTCATTCAACAATTCTGGCGCGTCCGCTATAAGAGTACCAAAAAACAAATCCAAAACGTTTTAATAAAAAAATCAAAGTAAATATATTATTTTACGCGACTCGTAAACGTGTGCCATCTCTGTCTCTATCTCTCTCTCTCTCTCTCTCTCTATATATATATATATATATATATATATATATATATATATATATATATACATAGAAAAAAAGAGAACGATATATATATATATATATATATATATATCGTTCTCTTTTTTTCTCTCTCTCTTTCTCTCTCTTTCTCTCTCTCTCTCTTTCTGTCTCTCTCTTTCTTGAAATAAAACTTTCTGTGCGTTCGAATAATCAGAGGGGAAATAACCAAATGTTGAAATGACCGTCACATTCCATTTCAATATAATTTAATTATATAACTCATACATATAGATTAAAAAACAATGTGTTTAATTAATTGTATTCGTAATTATTATTTAGATTATTGTTATCGAGGAAAACATTTTAAATACATCTGGAAACTTGGAATAACCAATCATGAGTGTATAGTTGCGAATATTAATTTTTCAGAAGCTTTAAAACACGTTAATTATGCAAATTTGAAAGACGCGGTATGTTTAGGGATGCTTTGGAATAGGTATATATAGAACCCGATAATTAGACATAAAAAAGAGGGCAATCAAAACTACTTATATTGTTTTTGCTTCAGATATAATAACAGGCAGATACATAATTTCTATTATTATCGGATAGATTATTGATTCTAAATAGGCTTTTAACTGACGAAATAATTCATTAAAATGGCTGACTTGCATTTTAATATACCGCAATGTATTCAAATAAAAAGATTTCTGATTTATTGTTGTTTCTATTCTTCACTTACTATTTTCCTAACTTGTTTCTAAGTAAAGTGAGACTATAAATTGCAAAGAGGTCATCAGTTTGACGAGTTATTACACCAGTAATAGATACAATTCATTTTTAAATGTGTATCTAACCACTTGTTAGACACAATATAAAGACCAGTTTAGATATAAAGAACCAATACAAGAATTTATAATACAATACAATGTATACAATAACACAATAATACAATACAATACAAAATAATAATATATTAATATAATAGAATAATACAAGTTATATATTTGTTATATATATAAGAAATTTGTTATATATATATTTGTTTAAAATTTGTGTATATATATAAAATTGTTAAATATCACGAGATATATAACAATATATCTATATGTATAACAATATCTATATATCTATATATATAATATATTTTTTAATATATATAGATAGATAAATTTGTAGATAAATAGATACATTTGTTATAATATATATATATATATATATATATAACAATATATCTATATATATAATATATCACAATATATCTGAATATTTTAAGGATATAAATTTCATTAAAAATTTTTATATATATATACATTTGTTATATATATAAGTCACCTCATAATACAATACAAAAATTATAATACAATACAAGAATTTATACAATATAAAGACCAGTTTAAAATAAAGAACCAGTTTCAAAAGACCAGTAACAGATACAATTCATTTTAAAATGTGTATCTAACCACTTGTTAGACACAATATAAAGTTTTTGATTTGGTTTTTTATTTAAATCTCAAGAATCCATTTATATATTTTTACTATCTAAGTAAAGATACAGGTGAGTTCGTTCTGGTTGGCGAAGTATATAACCATCAATAGATACAGAGCAGAACGTATATTTGGATCCCGGCAATCGCTCGACATCAGACACTTATACACTAATAATTTACATACAAATTGATGACTACGACAATCGGCTTAAATTTCTGTGCTGCTACTCGTTCTTGGCCTTTTGGCTTGGATCAAAGTGTAGTATCTGTTCCGATGGATACTGCACCATGGGGTGGTATTGTCTTTGCCTTCGGGGCTTGTTTTACGCCGGTCTATGGGTCTGTCCTGTGCAGTACTAAAAGGTCCACCCTACCAGGCTTCGCCTCCCCTCTTTGGGGAGGAGTAAGTTTATTGCTTACTGCCTGGGGCGCCCCTACCGGGTAATGCCAACGGAGCTGCCCAGGCAATTTTTAAACCCCACTTTCCCGACCCGACCTTGGGTCACATCTTACTTGTGGAAGTAAGATAAAAACTGGTATTGTGCCTAACTCCTGGAGAGGAGTAAATCAATACTCGTTCACCACGAAGACAAAAAAAGAAATGTACACAGACAACTACTACAATTTGTTTCATGAGTACCGGATCAAGCCTTATATTATAGTTACATTCGTAAACTTTGAACCTTTGAGAACTATGTAAACGTTTCTGAATAATTTCTGTAAATTTATATATATTTGTGTATAAATTTTATAAGCATTGGGATTAAATTTGAAGTACCATTAAAAAAGGCGAATATTCGCAAATTCCGAAGGCCGCTTGCAACATTTTCTTTAAGACAACATTGTAGATAGAATCTAAAATGCAAACCATTCTACTTACTATTGTACGTGTTTGTTCCCTTATTTACATTTTATTTCAAATACACATGTCTATATACATAAAGGCTTCCTCGGGTTATCTCGATATTTTATTAGGAAACCTACACCACTTTACAACTAGCCCATAACAGCAATTTGCTGTCTATTCTTAGCTTTTACATTTTACAATATTTAATTTTGAGGAAGGGAATCCAAAGATGTACTCAGCATTGATTGCATGTGAGTAGGGGATAATAAAATGATACTAATTAAAAGGAAGTTCAGAAAAACGAATAGTGTTTAACCCACCCCAGGCACACTCGAAAATCAATGAAGAATTTAAGATCTTAACTACTTCTTAATATTCCGATTATACGCTTTAATATTTTTTATAATGTTTAAGTTATCAAATAAAATAAAATCGTCTTTTTTTGCTTTCATAAATATCAAACGAGAACACAGACGTCACAGTAATCGTGTAACACATTTGATGAAATTGAAATGTACTTATCCAACTAAACTGGGGGAAAATATATGGGAGTATAGTTATAAGCGTATATCGTTAAAACAATAGGTGGTGGCAGTGAACAAGCAAATAGATAAGAATTATGAATTTATACACACACACGCACGCACACAGACACACGCAAACTATGCTATATTACGACGTATGAGTACATACTTATCAAACGTTTTGAGGTGACAGATCATATACAATACCTACTTCATATAAATTACAAAATCAAATATAAACGACTATATGCGTCAAAATAAGTAGACAGCAACACATGTCATAGTGAAGAGTCAGATTGTTGTCTCAGCTGTTTAAATAAATAACCATGAAAAAAAAATCGCGTATTTTAGTTTTCTGTATTTGTAGAACATCAGATCGAACGAAATGTACAACGTGAGGAATAATTGCCGCTGAATATTAACAAGCGGATTTGTGATTTGTTGTTGTTGTTTATCTTTTGGTACAGAAAAGATTTGGAATTGTGCGTCGGAAAGAGATAGAGAGAAAGAGAATAAAAGAAAGATAGAAAGTGGAAACTGAGAAAAAGAAGAGGGTCCTCTTTACAGACTGGATAGAACTGATGTCAGCGAAGAAGAAAAAGACTTGCAAATCCTGGTATTGTGACCTGGTTTGAGAATCAAATATGAACACCCGCAAAAAGTGCAAATTACGAGAGCAGGTGTCGACTTCGAGATAAAGACGATGATGGAAAGTATATATAAACACGGAAGTGCTTTATATATATATATATATATATATATATATATATATATATATATATATATATATATAAGCTCATAACCATAGTACATGTGTAAGATCATGAAGAGTTGCAAAAATGAATCGTGGACGAGTCCATTGTGTGTGGGGCGTCGAGAAAGAAATACATCGACTTAATAACGGTTAAAAAAGGAGAAGGTTCCGCAGTGCAAGCGAGATTTTTAAAAGGCGGTTTCAGAAACGCGAAGAGCCGTAGCGCTTGGTGATAGGAGTATTGAAGTAGCGGAAGAATGGGGGTTTACTGATGTTTATGGCACCGATGAAGCTTTTTTTGCTATTGTACCCAAGCCCGTCTTGCTGTTAGGCTTTCGTGTCCGCTGACTAAAATTCGACTGATAAGCAAGTTGGTTATGTGAAGGAATCCCCTGACTTGTATTTCATCAAACAGACAATTGGGAGTGCTTGTGGAAGAATTGCTTCAGTTCACACTCGGATAGACAATGCAGAGCAAATTGCTTTCGAACCGGATGTATATATGAACGAGTTTCTAGCGGAAACCAAGTCGGCGACCTCAGCAAGAAAAAGACTTTCATAAGACAAAAGTATGTCAAAAGACTGTTTAATATGTGTGCGTAGCCGGCGTAAACCACCCGGTAATGGGAAATAAAGAAAACCAAAGTTTTTCCATATAAGTTCTGTTCTTTGTCATTCTTGTTGGATCTTACCGGGTACCCCGAAAGAACGGGTAATGCAACACAGGTGTATATGTATATTTACAAATATATAGTTGTCGTCGTTACGGAGCTTCAGTGACGCGAGTTGTTTTCAAGCTATATATATAGATCTCATTCTATGGTCATAAGATTAAGGTGTTATTTGAAAGGAGTTACTTCACGACATATTTCTTCTTTTCCGTTCAATGTTAAAACTATCAGATTTTATTTTTGCTCTCTATATTTAATTGAAATATATTCAGTCTTTCATGAGATTACATAGTTCAGCTTGAAAAAAAGGAGAACAGAGAGAATTAAAGATTATATCCAGTTTGGTAGTCTTCAGCCGAACAGTGTTTATGCTAGATGTAAACTTATATTCACGGACACACACACACACACACACACACACACACACACACACACATATATATATATATATATATATATATATATATATATATATATATATGGGAAAATGAAAAAGGAAAACCAAAAAATGGATGTTTTTTATGTGTACATCAACGTTTCGTCTTTATTTATAAGACTTCATCAGGATGATAACATAGAGAAAAAATGTCATGCAAGTACAGATACATGTAGGGTAGACATATTGGGAGGAAAAATAGAATGAAATAGTGGCCAACTGCTGGGTGGGCGTCCGTATTTGTTGGAGAAATAGAAATGAATGTAGAAAAGAATGAGTGGGGAAAAAATGGATTACTTTCATCCTTCTCTTCCCATATATATATATATATATATATATATATATATATATATATATATCGACATACAGTTATTTCGTCGTTTCTCAACTAATCGGAGTGGTTAAGACGTAGTGACCGCGACAATCTCAAGATTAGAAAGCACGACACCAGTCAATATCAGCCGTGATCACGGGTGTCCTCTGCTTGAACCTGTGAACTATTAAACCCGTTATTGGGATACTAGCTTGATGGCTAGCGTTGTCCGTGAGTGAATGGATAATATTATGTCCTTTTGTCACTAAACCCATAACACCATATCACCCACTTAAGCATTATGTTTTATATTATGCAATATTGATGAGTATGGCAGCCGAAAAATTTACCCAGCATTTATTGGGGGAGAGTGGTGAAATAAATAAATTGAATGACATAAATTGAAACATATTTCGGCAAATGCATAGTCTCAAAGCAGATCCGACGTTTCCACAAATCAGTTAGTTCAATTCTGAAGTTCAATTCTACAGTTTTTCGTCAATCACTTGGCCTCTCTTGAACATTTTGGGTTCGTATGCTGTAATTTTTATACTTCAAGTCATAAACAAAATAAATTAAATAAAATAAGATTTTTTTTTATTTCTCGTATATAGATGTCAAGCCAAAACACTGAACCAAAACTCTTTCGTTAATCATGATGAGATATGCTTACCAAAACTCATGGGTAATAATATTTTAGAATTTATATATGGGTTTGGTTGGTTATCTCTATCATTCTAAGAGGCGTGCATGAAAAAACGAACATTTTACAACAACATATATATATATATATATATATATATATATATATATATATATATATATATATATATATATATATATATATAGCATTAGTATTATTAAGTTATACAAATATATTTATGGCAATTAAGCTACACAGAAGCAACACGTTTCATCCCCGGGGGCAATCTCCATGCTAAAAGAGCATATGTGTAGCATAAATACATTCTCATAACTTAGTACCTAGCTCTACTTACGTATCGAGAACTGTTGAAGTAAATACTGAAAATTGACACATAAAAAATTATATCATAAAATGTTCTGTGCATACAGTAATGTATATATATATATATATATATATATATATATATATATATATATATATATATAATTAAGTTAGTAATAAATTCATGGATATAATTAAGTTCATTTTTTTTTCTAAGTCCAAGCTAACATTTGTAAGTCGTTTACGCTATCATTTATTATTTCGCCCTTGGAACGAAGCTCGTCATGTGCTTGTAGATACCTTCCAATTCGTATATTGAGAAGAGGAGAATATCTACATACTGTGAAAGTATTCTCATATTTTCAGTATACGAGTGTTCAAAGTTTTTATTAAGAGTGTTTCAAACACACCGTGTTATTATAACACCAGAACATCGTAACAACAAGTGTGTACAATGTAACTTTTATTAATATGAAATATCAATCGTCTCTGAAAACAGGTTTTATATCTGGAAAAATTTATACAAAAGTAGAAAATAATAATAATAATTATACGGCTTTTTGTTTGATTTTCAAATTTTAATTAAAATAAAGATTTTTCAAAAATCTTTCCCATTCTAATGTATATATATATATATATATATATATATATATGTATATATATATATATATATATATATATATATATATATATACATATATATATATGCATCATTAATTTTATACGTACATGAAAATAATCCATGGACATGCTTTTTTCTGGCTCACAGCCGTCATCAGCATGGCTAACTTAGACAAGGATCAAACCTTTAATATTAGTGTTTATAGTCTGGCGTTTTACCTCCAGACTATGACGCCTTGCCTGCAAACATGTACGATTTTTATTACTTAAAAATGTAATATATTTTTATGTATTTGTTTTTTATTTCCGATTGCTTCCAGTGTATATACTATGATATAAATCGTTTCACTTCCTAAGTGTTATAGATGCAGAAGATTGTATTATTAGTCGCCCTTAACTTGATATTACGTAGTTTTCGTTAATATATATAAATATATATATATATATATATATATATATATATATATATATATATATATATATATATATATATATGCCAGGTTTGTAGAAAAACAATCATGGTGCTTCATCATAGGTTTTACAATAGCTAATATTAATTATGTTACTTAAATACTCTACATAGATGTGTCCGCTTGGGATATCCAGTGTCCATCTATGTGTGGATCTGTGTTTGTGTAATCTTCCAAACGTTATATATATTAAATTATTACTTTATATTTTTCATAAATCCAAACAACATTCAACTTAGAAAGTCTCACAACTCAAAACAGTTACATTTTGTATCACACAGTTTCTATGCGCAGTATCAATTACTGAAAACTTTAATGAACGAAGAAGGATATTAAAACCGTGAAGCCCTTAGAGTTCATAGATTCCCTCCACGCCCTATCGAGCATATGCCTTGAACATTGTGCAACGCCCTCTATTCTTCCCACGAACGATACCTGGGAACCATGCTTTCCGGACACTGCTCCCTTTGACTCTCTTTAAAGATAAAATCACTTTAGTTAAAAACCGAACGTCTATAAACCTCGTGAGCCTTGTACTATTTGCTATCCCACAATACCATGAGAGATATTGCACTGGTGATATACCACACCCTCATGTGGGGCTTAGAACTTTCGCTGTAATTAGATTTGTTTTATAATTAAAATATAGAATATGTATTATTTTTTAACTTTAAACTTATGCTTACTTTAGAATAGGTATTTAATTTTATTTTAGTAAATAAGCTGACGGTGTGTCATTTTACATTTTGTAAAATTGACTACAAATGTTACTCAAATCAAATGAATATTCTAACAGAACATGAACATACTACATGTCTGTTACGTGGTACATTATATGATTTTGGGTCGCGGACGCGTAAAGTCAACGAATCCTATTAAAAAGAAATACGAAAATATTATAATTATTAGTTACTTCTTCAGACAAGCCAATATCAGTGATTGCTTACTGGCAATCATTAGTGGTTTTTCCTCAAGTCTTAGTGGCATCAAATCTCTCTAAATTTCCAGCACTTTGCACCATTTTTCGATAACCGTATTAATCATTTTGGGTTATTGCCACAGCTGTTGACCATTGATTTCTCGCTGACACGTAACAGTGTTGGTTGGTTTCCAATTTTAGTAGAAAAACGCCTCCCCAAAGTCACCGTACTCTCTGCAGCCACCACCACCACCACCACCACCATCATCATCATCATCATAAGCATAAGCATCAGCATCATACTCATCATCATCATCATCAGCAGCAGCAGCAGCAGCAGCAGCAAATCATCATCATCATCAGCATCATCATCATCATCATCATCTAGGTCGTCATCATCATCTACGTCGTCGTCGTCGTCATCACTATATATATATATATATACATAATATATATATATATATATATATATATATATATATATATGTGTGTATATATATATATATATATATATATATGATTATTTTTATTTACACAGATATGTACAAAATCTGCGACACTGGCATGTCGATGTTATCGATCAACAGTTATTATTTCCAAATATGATCTAATGTTAAGATCGGATTCTAACTCTACCTGATGAGATCTCAGTTTATAATAACTGTTGATCGATAACATCGACATGCCAGTGTCGCAGATTTTGTACATGTGTAAATAAAAATAATCATATATAAAAGCTATATTTGAGCACTTTTTATAAACCCGGTTTTAATTCTTTGGATTATTACCCTGTGGCTGTTTTACTTGGATTATATATATATATATATATATATATATATATATATATATGTGGGGGGGGGTTGAGCGTTGTAGATTATGGGATTTCTGGTAGTTCCAATTTCATTGGATTTGTGCAACATTTTTTATTGTTTGCTTAGTTTACAACCATGGTGATGTTGGTTGGTTTTCGCACTCAGAACTGGTCATAATATTTCAGATGTGTCCATTAGTTGTAGTATCACGCTTCACGTGTAGTCCAATTTCTTCTGATTTAATTTTCGGTTCTCCAACTAGTTACTTGCGCTCATACAGTTACTGGTATTTGAGTAATACTCTTCATGTTCAATATTCTTCTGTGTTCTTTTTTTCTCCTTCTCTTTTCACCCTCTTCTTCTCATTCATCTTCTTTTTCCTTTTTTTTTTCTTCTTCTTCTTCTTCTTCTTCTTCTTCTTCTTCTTCTTCTTCTTCTTCTTCTCCTTCTTCTCATTATTATTTGTACTCACTAGGAGTTCTCACCAGATCATCGTCAGTGATTGCTCACCGACCAGTGGTATTTCCTGGAGTTTGAGTGACAACAAGTCTCCCCAGATTTCCAGTATTCTTCACCTCTTTTCGATAACGATGCTGTATCGTAACAGCCTCTTACTATTGATTTCTCACTGGTAAGGACAATCGGTCTTCTCTGGGATTTGGGTGACAATTCCTTATTTTTTTTCCTTTTCTCCTTCCTTATTTAAAAATAAAAAATAAAAATTTTAATTCTTTTTAATTTTTTTTTAATTTTTTTAATTTTATTTTTATTTTTTTGGTTTTTACTTTTTCTTGGGGGCAGAGGAAGGAGTTATAGTGTTTCATATGATTTCTGTTTCTTTGGTTCATTGTTGTGTAGTGATAGCTGAGGCCGGTTTAATTTATTGGGATGGGGGAGATTATGAAGTGCTGTTTCTTGCAGTTTCTGTTCCTCGGCTCTTGTTGTGGTGTTCTTCGTGTGGTTTTGTTTTCTCCGTTGTAAATTCCTTGTGACTGGTTAGCCTTTGTAGCTTATGTGTGATAGTTTCCGCATTCGAGGATGTTCCTAAAGATTGCAGCTGTTTTGATCATTGCCGTCCTTTGTATGGTTTCGATAGTCCCTTTGATTCCAATTCCTCCCAGTCTTTTCTCCAGGTTTTTTTGGATTGTTCCTAGTGCTCCTACAATTATTGGTATTACACTAACTTTCTTCATGCACCATATTCCTTTCAGTTCTCTGGCTAGTTCTGTGTATTTACTTCGTTTTTCGGTGTCTTTGATCTTCACTCTGTGTCTGCTGGAACGGCGAAGTCTACTATTTTACAAGATTGTTCCTTGTGGTCTATTATAATAATATCAGGTCTCCTTGCTTGTATGAGTTTATCTGTTTGTATATCCATATCCCAGACGATTTTATGTTTTTCGTTTTCCAGTACTGTTTCTGGTTTATGTTTGTACCATTTGTCTGCATATTCGAAATTCAATTGTTTGCACGGTTCCCTGTGTATTATTTTCCCAACACAATCATGTCTGTTCTTGTATTCTTGTTGAGCAAGTTTGCTACATTCACTTATTATATGATTTACTGTTTCGTCTCTTTGTCCACACAGTTGCATTTATTGTTTTCCTGTTTTTTTAATCTATTTTAGCTTTAATGTGGTGTGTCCTAATCGCATGCAGCCATCAGTAAACATTCCGTTTCTCTGTTCAAGTTTCCTTTTCTTAGCCATGTCCAGCTATGTGCGTTGGTTTCTTCTCTTGTGAGTCTTATGAAGCGTCCATGTAGTTGTTTTTCTTCCCATTTTTCTTTTATTGTCTGTTTGTGTCCAGTTTCGATGCTTGCTGCGTTGTTCGTTGGGACGGTATCTCTTGCTGCGGTGATCAGCCTTTCTGTGTTCTAGGTTTATGTATTTCTCCAGCTCTTTTTTAGTGTCGTCCACACAGTATTCTATACTTACCAGTCCTCTTCCCCCTTCGTTTCTTCTTCGCGTAGAGCCTGTCTGTATCGTCTTTTGGATGTAGTGCATTGTGCATAGTCATTAATTTTCTAGTCCTCTGATCAAGGTGCCTGAGTTCTTCTGTAGTCCAGTTTATGAATGGTCCAGAATATCTTATTAGTGATACTGCCCAGGTATTCATTCTTTTGATTAGGTTTCTGTTATATAATTTTGTTTCTAAGAGCTTTCTTGTTCTTCTCATGTATTATTTTCCAATCTTCTCTTTCATTTCTGTTGATTTGATTGTGTCTGCTTCCCAAACTCCCAAATATTTATAGCTGTCTTGTTCACCTAGTGCCCTCATCTGCTCTTGGATGGGTAGTTCCATGCCCTCAGTCGTCTCCAACTTTCCTTTTTTAATCTCAAGCAATGCACACTTTTCCATTCCGAATTCCATTTGAATGTCCTGACTGAAGATTCTGGTGGTATTTATCAGCTTTTCCAGTTCCTTTTTGCTTTTTGCAAATAGCTTCAGTTCGTCCATATACATGAGATGGTTTCTTCGTTGTTCTCTACCTGTGAACTTGTATCCGGCATCACATTTCCTGAGTATGTAGTTGAGTGGCATCATGGCTATGATAAACAGTAGTGGTGATAGGGAGTCTCCTTAGAAAAGGCCTCTCTGTATTTTTATCTACGTCAAGTATTGTCCTCCAGTTGTCAGTTCTAATCTCCATGTTTCCATTGCTTTCTCGATGAAATTAATAATCCTGTTGGGTATCTTGTACATTTTTTAACATTCAATTATCCATTTTTGAGGGATTCTGTCGTACGCTTTCTTGTAGTCAATCCATGCCATAGATATGTTCTTTTTCTTGCTTTTAACTTCTTTCAGGATATTTTAATCTATGTATAACAGATCATGCGTCCTTTTTTCCCTTTCTGGCATCCTTTTTGTTCCTCGGGAAGTAGTTCACGACTGTTCACGGAATGGTAATTTTGCTCTCGAAGTTGTGCCGTTAGGATTTTCCGCATTGTCGGTAAACAGGTTATTGGTCTGTACTTGATTGAGGTCGTTCCCTTGTTGGCGTCTTTTTGTATGAGCGTTGTCCTTCCTTTGGTCATCCACTGTGGTACGTCTGTTTTATGGATACATCCTCTCAGTTTCTGTGCTAGCCTTTCATGTAGGGTCGTGATTTTTTGAACCAGTACGCATGTATTCCATCGTGACTTGGTGCTTTCCAGTTTGCCATTTTATTTAGTGTTGTCTTAATAGTTTCTTCAATAATTTCTGTTTCCGTTCCTTCTTCAATTTCTAAAAGTTTATCTTTCATGTCTTTCAGCCATTTAGCATTTTTGTTGTGACTTTCAGCATGTTCCCATATCTTGCTCCAGAAATGTTTTGTTTGTTCCGGGTCCGATTGTTCTGTTGTTGTTCTATATCCGTTTACGTTTTTGTAAAACTGGCTTTCATTGTTTTCAAAGGTCCTATTCTGTTTGTACGATTCCGATTTGTATCTGTATCATCTCAATCTTCCTTCTTTCGCTGCTATCTTTTGTTTTAGTTCTTCATGTTTCTTATTTAGTCTTTCCTTGCGATTCAGATTTCTGCTCTTCCATCGTTTACTGTTCTCCTTCATCCTATTTACGGTTTTAGCTTCCTTTTGAAGTTTGGTGATCTGGGTTTTCTAGTCTGATCTCCCATCCAGATTTCATCTGTCCATTCTTTTGGCCAGTCTTCTTTTCCGTTTTTAGTTTTATACTTATTGATTTTGCCCCCATAAAATTATTATTATTATTATTATTATTATTATTATTATTATTATTATTATTATTATTATTATTATTATTATTATTATTATTATTTACTTACTAGGATTTCTCACATGAGTCATTGCCAGTGACCTCTTTCTGGTAAACCAGTCGTGTTTGCTGGGGTTAAGTGACAACATGTCTCCCCAGATTTCTAATACGCTTCGCAATTTTTCATCATCATTACAATTCTCTTTCTGTTCTCGCACCAGCGGTTTAACATTTTTGGAGTGAATTAGTATTTGTTTGTAATCTTTCGGAATATTATCGATTGAACCAACAAATATATTTTGTTCCGTTTTACAAATTGATTAACTTCATACATGCCAACACTTTCTGCGGGATATTACCGATGAAAGATAACGACAGAATCGAAACCGTTGAAGTTTTACTAGTAAGAAATCCAATTTTACTTTCTCTGGTCGACTTGAGGTACGGAGTAAGCCAACTCTCGTCTCTTCTAACTGTCTATTCTCTCCAGGAAATGGGTCTCCAAATCAAATGATACTCTCAGAAAGAACACGTATTTCAAAAAGATTGTTCGGTATTTTAATAGATTTTTAAAAGGTTATTATGTATTCATTTTTATCATCAATTATACAATACGTTTATACAATTACGTCTAAGTTTGATTTACTTTCATTTCTACACATGTACACATGGCCTAACTATTAACGGCGTTGATTATAACAATCAGTTCTAAGTTTTCTCTCAATCTGTACTACTATCTAAGGTTAATAAAAAAATAACGCTTCTATCTGGTCATAGTTGATCGGATGATAACAATCTACTTACGTGGATAAAATAAATTGTTCAGTTCGAAATTCCGTACAGATTCCTGAGTTCGTCTTAAATATTCCCAGGTTCGAATAGACGCTTTCATTTTCGAGAAAAGTGCACGTGATGAAGGTTGGCTGTTATATCGACCACAACGTTGTGAAAATAACAACCAATATGAAAATAATCGTCTAAAAAAATCCAACTTAAAAATCCTCATCAAAAAAATCCTTGCGCATTTTCTTTCAAATGTCTAGTGTATTTCTATTTAAAAAATGATGGATTTATATTTTCCAGAATTGTTTTATACACTAATGTGATATGTTATCACGTTATATGTGCAATGGCGGTTAGTTCAGCCAATAAACAATATACACATGATTAAATAAGCTAACAGGTTCGGATTTACAGTTTTGCCAAGAGGGTCTCGATATTTGGAAGCTACATTTCATACCAGGTGTTTACGAGTGGCTGGTATAGATCCAAGGAGTAAAGTATTTTAAGTACTAATTGGCGACATTTGAATTCATTATTTTAGTTTCTAGAGACTATATATATATATATATATATATATATATATATATATATATATATATATATATATATATATATATATATATAGTGTGTGTATTTCTGCAGCATATTTTCATTCAGGCAAACATTATTAGATAACACGGATTCTTTTTGCTTGATAGGACTTCTTTCTTTTTTCAATTTTCCGAGTAGCTCATTTAATGTTTCGGCCAAGTCTCTGTTAATAGAACACTAAACCCATGGAACTTACATACAGAAATTTGACCGAAACATTAAGTGGACCATTCGGAAAATTTAAAAAAATAAAAAAGGTCTCATTAAGCAAAAACACCCATATTATTTGATAATGTAAGCCGAAAAAAAAAGTACATATATTCATTTTGTTTATTATCTCTGTACGTATACGTTTCGTCCGGTATAATCGGGACATCAGCATAGAGATATGACTATTCACTACTGGTCATGCGATTCGACACCCCGGATTCCGAGTATTTTTGCAATTCAAATCCCGACATCTAGAACCACTGGCTCACCGCTGAATACCCTATTTATCTACGTCCCACACAGTAGAATGTGACACAAGGTCGGAAAGTGGGAATGCACTCCAGAGGAGGAGTGCCAGGGCTTTTTAAAAAATTGCCTGGGCAGAGTGCCTCAGACATTAAGCATTAAACTTAATCCTCCCCAAAGAGGGGAGGCAAAGCCTGGGAGCGTTACTTCCCAGAACTGCACAGGACAGACCCATTGACCGGCGCAAATCCAGGCCCGAAGGCCCAGACAATACCAGCATGGGGTGCAGTATCCATCGGAACAGATACTACACTTTGATATTGGCCAAAAGAATGCAACAATATAATATACTGAATACCGAATAAACATTGATAATTTTAACACTTTATCCGGCGGCTTGACGTCATAAGAGCGTTCAACTTAATAGAAAGGAACGACGCATTTATAGCTAGCGACGTCATGCTGTGTTAATACTACACTTACAGTGGCCATCTAGACGGGTTATATATATATATATATATATATATATATATATATACTGGATGTCATTTTTTCTTTATTTATATAAAGTTTGATATGTGTATATGTTTATGTATTTGTATGAACATAATTCCCTCCTAAATAACCGATGATTATGAATTTTCGAATAGCTCTGCTAAGCGTAAATATGTGTAATGTAGGCTATATTAAGTTTAAATTAGCTTCATTTAAAGGGAAAGAAGTTGGGTTGAAACCATTATTAAAAATTCAGATAACTCTAATTCTACTGAAAGTTGAACAAGTATTAGACATCAATTATTAAATATCTACCAGACTTCAGTTTAGTTTGTGTATTTTAAAGGGTTCTTAGTTGTCATAATATGGACAATACCTCCGATTTGAATATTAAAATATTCAGATTTGTACAACATTGTATTCATCGTAATTAGGCACTAATTACGCAAGATTGTAATGTATTCATGTACTAGAATCGAAATGAGGTAATTATTTTTTTTAAAGCTAGAATGAAGATTATAAGGTTTAGTAGCATTATATCTTGAGTTTAATCTCTATAGGGGGATGCAAATGGGCCCAACTTTTCAGGAATGTATTTTATCCATGTTAGTAGAAAGTCCTATTTCCTCTGCGTGTGTGTCCGATATTTTGACTCGTATCGCTTTCGTTGATCATCCAGATACAACTAGTAATAACTATGTGAATATATTTCCGCCCCTATACATAACTCTTATACAGCTTTTCTTGAGTACGCTATCCAAGCAAAACAAATGTATTCAGGAAAATGTCGTACATCTGTAGCATGTCCAAAGGTTGGCCACCAGAATGGAGACAGGATTCTCCACGCTTACTTACAAAGAACGTCTTCAATATCTAAATCTGTTCTCACTTGAAAAGCGGAGGATACTAGGGGACTTTATTCTGTCATACAGCATCATCATCGGAAAAGATGTTCACTCTAATGACGAAGATATGCCATCATAGCTTACGTCTCTACAGAAGAAAGGCGACATTCTCTCTTCTTGTTTCTGCTCTCCGGAAGAGCATGTTAAGAAGAGGTATTTGTTATACCGGCCATATTCAAATTTAAAGTCGCCTAGGACAAACAATCAAGCGGTATATAGATGCAATATCTTCTGTCTTTTCACATAGCTTGATGAACTTTGCTATTTTTTATCGATAAAATTAATTCAGTGATTTATTCTGAATTAAATTTTTCTATGACACCGAGAGGAATTGAACCCGGCACGCCAAATCCTACATCTGCGCTGGTATAAACTTCTCCGTAACTACCACCACCACTACCAGAACTACCATTCAATCTAAAATTATAAAGCAACGTATTTGCAGTGTAACAACATAACTTTGCAGACACCTCGTGATTAAAGCAACATTTTTTCAACGTCTATGCAATTTTGTAACTACCTTCATTTTGTTACCCCTCCCAAATCCGACCATCCTGCCTATACAACACCTAATAGGAAAAATCGTCAGTCAAAGGGAAATAATAGCATTTTCTCTGCTGAGAACTTCACCCAATGTTTATGAATAAATTTGATGTAAATTAGGTATGTTTATATTCACCTGTCACAAAGATTGCAGAAAATGTCAACAAAATAATACTTACAACTGTAGTTGCAAATGCACGAAAATAGGTGCATCTGCACTGCATTTGTAACTGATTTCTTTCCTCTTTATCATGATTAAGGAATTTTATATGGATACGTTTGTTGTATTCTGTTTAATGCTCCAAAACTACTAGACCTAAAAGTTGTAAAATAGCATTCTTGCTATTCCAGACGAGCCTCATAGAAATTAGGGTCAATGTCAAAGTTACTACAACTACTACAACTACCAATAATATTAGTAATAATAATAACAACAACAATAATAATAACAATAAGAAGAAGAAGACTAAAAATAATAATAATTATAATAACAACAACAATAATAATAATAACAACAACAACAACAATAATAATAATAATAACAACAATAATAATAATAATAACAACAACAATAATAATAATAATAATAATAATAATAATAACAACAACAACAACAATAATAATAATAGTAATAATAATAATAATAATAATAATAATAATAATAATAATATTGAAAGCAATAAACACATACGCTCTAAATCTACTGTTCAAAAATGCACCAAAGTTTCCATAAAACATCCGATGAAAATCGGATGTGTCATATTAACATCTAATACTATTATCATAAGGAATTCCACTATTTTTGCTACTGCTACTGCTACTACTACTACTACTACTACTGCTACTACAACTACTAATACTACTACTACTACTACTACTACTACTACTGCTACTGCTACTGCTACTGCTACTGCTACTACTACTACATGAAAGAATAAGGAATTTGGAAAATCCGAAAAGAGAAAAACACCAACCAGACCTCCTGGGATGGTGTGAAGATTACAGAAATTTTGAGGAAGCTTATTGCCACACAGACTAAATATCGGTCACTACCAGGGGAAGTAACTGCGAATGTTCTGAGAGGAGGTATAGCACCATCAAGACATCGACTAAAATGGAACGGAGACTAATTGAATTTTCAGGAGGATTAATTTTTCTCATATTACAGTGAGAACCGCTGTTTGCTTTCGTTTGTAAGTTGCTGGTAACAGCTAATGTAATTGAGTAAACCTAAGAATGGAATAGAAGCATGAGTACTGGAAACATTGGTAGACATGCTGGCACTTGGAATACACTTGTATTTCAATGACAACCATCGTTTATTATAAAACATATGTTTTTTTGGGAACGACTGGTGTGAGTATTTCAAGTAATATAGGGTGAGCATCCCTTTCTCTCAAATACTATTTTGGATACAAATAAACTTCAGTCTCTGCTTGACTTGTCCAACAATGTTCAGCCATGTATATGCTAGTCTTTGTTTTATTAATCGTTCAATGAAAATAACACATGGATAATACGTACAAAAGTGTTAATAACTCTAGAACACTCCTCTTTTGGCGCTTATTTTGCTTAGGTGGGTTCTCTTTAGTTAAGGAGTAGCCTGGGAATTGTTAAGATTTAATCGGCATTCTTTGTGTTTAACTCACAAATAAAAGTCTGAAGGGTGAAAGTCCTGTGATTGCGGCGCCCATTGAGGTTAACCTATTCCATACTGAATATTCATGAATACCATTGAACGGTTGTAAAAGAGAGTGTTGGATATTCCATACGGAAATTTGGTGAACAAATCTTAAAGAAACTGAAGTTTATTTGTAAAAAAAATGGTGGAATTGCAAGAAAAGATTGTGAATTTTATGTATGATAACATGACTGGCATTTTCTCATTGGTTCGAATTAAAGAATTAGTCCATCGTAGTTTTACATATATTATCGGGCAACATAAATTGGAAATAAGTACATAAAATATGCTGCGAAGTGTGACGCAAAGAAGGGAAGCTTTCTCTCTCAAGTGGGACAATTATCAGACTTGGTTCTTGTATTTCTATAAAGTCAGCATTCGTCAAAGCATGGGTTATTGTTTGCATATCTATGCTGCTATCTTTTGATAGGGTGCAAAAAAGAAGTATTTAACCTCACCACGTTTTACTAAGCTACAACCCATGTTCCATTGCCACAATGCTGCATACTTGCGCTTGGCTTACAAATATTTCAGCGGAATATGCTCTAACGAACTTAGTTCATGTGTACCCCCTCACCGTAAATACCCCGACTAAGCTGACAATCAACTGAAGGTACAGAAACAATTTATACTTCTTTTAAGCGAATATACAATAACAATATATGCGCAAAAGTGGGAAGAAATTAACTATCCTTATTTTTACTCCATAATATATACAGGGTGGGCAAAAATAAGGGTCCTATTTTTAAAAATTCATAACTTTTTTATTTATTGATTTAAAAAAATTTTTTTTTTTAGAATAAGTAAAGGACCCCTCCCGAAGTAAGCATGAGCCGTATTAGCCCTAAGGAACGCACCCTCATTTAGAAAACATTATTTTTGCTTAAAAAACTCAAAACAGTGTAAAAAACAATACTTTAGTTTTTGTAAGTTTTAAGAAGTGTTTTTCGGCTAAAATTTGTTTTGTTTATTTCAAAAAATCTCGGAAGGGTCAGTCTACACACACATAAAGTTTGGTGAGTTTAACTTTTATTTTGTGGAAGTTATTCAAATTCAAGTTATTCATATTTAAAGATAGGACCCTTATTTTGGCCCACCCTGTATTTCGAAATATCGTTAGAAAATATTTATTTATTAATATCTGCGTTATTATCACACACATTTATATATGTATATATATATATATATATATATATATATATATATATATATATATACACATTTATTTATATATGTATATACACATTTAATTATTTATATATATATATATATATATAAAGATAGATGGACGAAGAGTGGTAAACATACACGAATGTCCAAATTTATATCAAACTTCTATTGTTCCATGCAAGGTATATTCTGTAATAAAATTATGTGTATTATTATTTCCTTAGGAAAGAATAATAAACATAATTTTATTTTCTATCTTTATAATTGCTCTATCTCGTATATTGAGCCTTTACCATTTCACTATATGTTCTTTCTACTAAAAGTTTACTTTTAGTTTCATATTTATTCTATATATATATATATATATATATATATATATAAATATTATTGGCAAAAGTGAAGCAAGCTATGTAAAAAGCAGACGGACGTGCATCTATATACCGTCTGAATATCGGTCGGATGCGACTTTAAACTGTGATATTGTAGACATTATCACGACCTTTTCTTACAGAATGTGGCATTGAGCACCAACAAAAATAGAATATGCTCCCTTCCTTCTTTTGAGATGAAAGCGACGATGGTACATTGTCTACGATGTCTTCGAGGACTGCTACTAGGGTTTAGGGTAAACAACTTCTCTAAAAGGTATATTGATGATGCTGTATATATTAGTGCAATCGATCCTTCGCTGATTAAGTGAGAACATAATAAATCATTGAAGCCGTTCTTTGTGGGTGCACGTGGAGAATTTCGTGACCATCCTGGTTTCCAACTGTTGAACACGCTTCAAGTTTAGGATATCTTTTTAAGATGACGAATTTGTTGCTTCGATGGCATATTCAAAACTGGGCTGTGACAATGTATAATGAATAGAAATCCTCTACTTTTAGATTGAGAAAGGATCTCCGGATCAGTTAGAGAACCCGGTTGGCTTTTCACCCCATTTCAATACAGTTACGTGTTGGTTTGAAGGAATTGTCTACAACTGTGTATAGGTACTTTGCATGAGCGACGATATTAAGTGGTTGAGGTGTAACACCGATTTTCAAGTGGGGGGGGGGTGCAGAGAGACGATTGATCAGAAAGAAATCCCATCTTGAAAATAGGGACCGAATTCGGTTGAGATTATCTTGAAGTTAATCCTAGTTACTAGGAAGTTACACCAGCTTTACATTGATCGCAAATAGTGCTATATTGTCAAACAATTCATCTGAGAGACCATTAGCATACAAGAGAAACAGAACTGGACGCAGGACAGATCCACTGTATGCACTCACCTCTGTGGAAAGACAATCATTCATCTGGACACGAAATTTACGTTATTGAAAAAATGATCCAATCAGTTTAATTATCGAAGGATGAATATTGTTTGAATAGAATTCTCAGCCAATGATGAACACAGTCAAAGGCTTTAAAAAGAAATGCAATCACCATAGTCTGCACTGTCTCCCAGTGCCATGATCTTGGTGACCCACACCTCTTTCAGCAGCAGATTAATTAAATAGGATCTGACAGGTACAAATTCATGTTGTGATGCAGAAATAGCATTGGAGGTTAGGAGGTGGTCCATAATTGTCTGATGGATAATGGGTTCACTTACACTGCGGATAATAAAAATGAGACTGGCAAGTCAATCATTTAGAGGCTCTTCTGTTAATATTCAACAAACGGTCACTATTCCCCAGTCATTCGGCACAACACCTTCCTCAAAAATTGTCTTCGATTATTTGGTTTTGTTCATAATCTCTGCCACCATTCCGGTGTTCTGTATCGCTATCAGCCTTCATAAATACCAACAACATTGGCCAATACACGAGTCGAAATACACAGAAATATAACATATAATTATAGCAAGTAAGTTTCATAGAAACGCTTTGGTTTCATTTGATAATACAGATAGTCGAATTAGAGACAGCCAGTTTTCTTTGAAACTCAAATTATTACGTATGGATTATTCATCTGGTTTGTATTAGACGATGAGAGGAAAATGGGAGGAGGTCGAATTAATTGTTGAATAAAATACAAAAAAATGAAAATCAGAATGAATTATTCGTCTTACAGAATTAAAATATTTTATCAGTTGGTAAGCTGTGATCGCATTAGCTCAGACTTAATATAGAGTGGTTCTACTGGGTGTACTATCCTTGGAATATATAAATAAGGACGGCTCTGTAGACTGGCCTAAAAGAGGATCGTTCCACTATGATCTGGAGAGGATGATAATTACTGCCCAAGATCAAGGCTTGATCACAAATGCTTTTAAGATAATGAGTGGTCTCAGCAACGATCACAAGTGCAAGTTTTGCCAGACAGAAGTATAGAGTGTGAACTACATGGCATCCAGTTGTAATGTTCTGCTGATGGATGGCTACTATACAACGTGACACAACGAAGCGTGTAAATATCTCCACTCGACCATCTATAAACAATGAATATCAAGTGTAGCAGAAAGCCCCGGAAAAATATAGCAGAAAGATCTGTTACAAATAGAGTATACACACTCTACTATGGCTATACACTCCCTACACTACATACCTAGGAAATGGAGCTGTTAAACCTGACATGATGTTATCAGACAAGAGGGAGTAAGTAGCGACCCTGCTAGTAGCTCAAATAAAGTCCATGCCCCTAATCATTCTGTTTTGATCAGGGCTGAGACGGAGAATATAACCAAATACAAAGATCGTATGTACGATATCGAAAAGAAACTTACATTTTAGGAATATCTTCATCATTCCAGTAATCATAGGAGCACCAGGCTAAAAAAAACAAAAAACTTCCTGGTGAATATACCCGGTGAACAAAGTGCAAGAGAGCTCCAAACAATTGTGTTCAAAGAGATAGTTAGAATCGTAAAAAGATCCTTTAGTCGGAGTATCGTAAATAACGGGTGAATGTCTGGCATCCCTAGCAAAACCAAAAAAATAAGAAAATCAAAAAAATATATTTTAAAATCATGATATATATATATATATATGTTTTTGTATTTGTGCAGATATGTGACCTTCTATTTATGTTAATCAGTCGAAGTATGTGTATGTATGTGTGTGCGCTTATTTGCCAATGTATGCTTGCGTGTATCTGGTACAGCCGTGCTGATCTAAACATCGTTGTTCTGCCGTCCCTTGTAGTCATAACAATACACTCCCTCCCTTTCTCCCCCTTAAAACCAAGTCCTCAGATTGGTGCCGTGTGCAAAAGTCCCGTAAACATGGCGTCACTTGTTTTGCCAAATAAACGTCAGAAAGCTACGCAGTCGACATGAAGCGAAGCCCAAAACAGAAATTCTTGCATTTCATGGACAACTCAAACGAAACGAGAGTCGAAAGGGGGGAATTGATGGAGGGGTTCGGACGGTAGTGTAACGAGATAAAAAGACGAAAACTATCGTCGTTCCTCGTATTTATAGCGTCGATTTTGACCTCTACAACCTTCGTTCCAAATGTTGACTTAGTGAATTGGACTTTACTTACAAACCTAAAGCTTCTTTCGTGAACAACTAACTCAAAGCTTAGTGTGTAAACTAATAACTCAAGGCTTATTTGATTAACTACAAACACAACACATTTTTCGTTAACTACTAATACAAAGCTTATCACGTTAACTACTAACCCGACGCTTATTTAGTTAACAACTAAACCAAAGAATATTTCCTTATCTACTAACTCATAGCTTATTACGTAAACCCCAACGCTTATTTCGTTAACAACTTACCCAAAGCTTATTTCGTTAGCTACTTACCCAAATCTTATCACGTTAATTGCTAACCCGACGCTTATTTCGTTAACAACTAAACCAAATAATATTTCGTTATCTACTAACTCATAGCTTATTACGTAAATAATAACTCCAACGCTTATTTCGTTAACAACTTACCCAAAGCTTATTTCGTTAATTATTTACCCAAATCTTATCACGTTAGCTACTAACCAAAAGCTTATTTCGTTATCTACTAACCGAAAGATTATTACGTTAACTATTAACCAAAGATTATTACGTTAATTAATAACCCTAAGCAGATTTCGTTAACTACTAACCCAAAGCTTATTTCGGTTACTACTAACAGAAAGCGTATTATGTTAACTACGAAATCAACGCCTATTTCGTTTACTACTAAACCAAAGCTTATTCCATTAACTACTAACCCAAATAATATTTCGTTAACCACTAACTCATAGCTTATTACGTAAACAAATAACCCCAACGCTTATTTCGTAAACAACTTACTCAAAGCTTTTTTCGTTAATTACTTAATTAAAGCTAATTTCGTTAACTACTAACCCAAAGATTATTACATTAGCTACTAACCTCAACTATATTTTGTTACCTTATAACTACTAACCTGTGGTTTGCAAAGTTACCCCAGCCAGGAATGGATCCAGAAAGTGTGGTTTGAGCTGTCCCCCTTTGCAAATTGGCTGTTTGGAGAATTTGAAAGCTAGATGGCTCTGGTTGACAGTCAATTTGCATAGGTGGGGCAATAAGTAGTATAAAAACTGTACTCTTTTCATTGAGCTTGTGAAGAACAGAGTGAGGCTTAAAGAAGAGACTGTGAAGTACAAGGAATTGTTCTTGAACTATTGATTACCGATTGGACGTTGAAAGAGATTAACCACTGTGGTTTGACACCAGATTTTTTTAAATTTGTCTTCACGGATTGACCACATAACCAAAGATAATTACGTAAACTACAAACCCTAAGCGGATTTCGTTAATTGCTGAACTCAAGCTTATTCCGTTAACTACTAATCAGAAGCTTATTTCGGTTACTACTAACAGAAAGCGCATTATGTTAAGTACTAACACAAAGCTTATTTCGAAAACTACTAAACGCTAGTTTCAATTAACAACTAACCCGAAGCTTATTTCGTTTACTAAAAACAAAAAGCTCTTTCGTTAACGACTTCCCTGAAGCGCATTTCGTTAACTACTAACGCAAAGTGTATTTCGTTAACTACTAACGCAAAGTGTATTTCGTTAACTACTAACGCAAAGTGTATTTCGTTAACTACTAACGCAAAGTGTATTTCGTTAACTACTAACGCAAAGTGTATTTCGTTAACTACTAACGCAAAGTGTATTTCGTTAACTACTAACGCAAAGTGTATTTCGTTAACTACTAACGCAAAGTGTATTTCGTTAACTACTAACGCAAAACTTATTACGTAAACTATTAACCAGAAGCCTAGTTCATTTACTACTAATACAATGCTTATTACTTTAAATACCCACCCTAAGCTTATTTCGTTAACTACTAACCCCAAGCTTATTTACTTTACTAGTAATCCAAAGCTCGTTTCGTTAACTACTGAACCGAAGCTCATGTCGTTAACTACTTACTCAAAGATACTTTCGTAAACTACTCTACCTAAAGCTTATAACGTTAGCTACTAACCCAAATCCTATTTCGTAAACTACTTACCCAAAACTGATTACGTTAACTACTAACCCAAAGCCTATTTCATTAACTACTTACCCAAAGAGTGTTTCGTTAACTACAAACGAAAAGCTTATTTCGTTAATTGTTAACCTAAAGCTTATTTTGCTAACTTCTAACGCAAAGCGTATTACGTTAGCAACTAACACAAACTTTATTTCATTAACTACTAACCCTTAGTTGATGTCGTTAATTACTAACCCTAAGCTTATTTTGTTAACTACTAACAAAAATCGCATATCGTTGACTACTAACCAAAAGCTTATTTCGTTTAATACTAACTATATGCTTATTTTGTTAACTATTTACTCAAAGTTTATTTTGATAACTACTAACAAAAACATTATGTTAACTACTAAAGCTAAGCTTATTCCGTTAACTACTAACCCAAATCTTGTTTCGTTAATTACTAAGCAAAGCTTATTTTATTTACTTAGTCTAAGCTGTTTTTGATAACTACTAACTAAAGTTTATTTCGTTTATAACTAACCAAAAGCGTATGTTATTAACTATTTTCCCAAAGCTTATTACGTTAACTTCTACCCCAAACCTTATTAAAGTTAAAACTTAAGGCTCATTTTTTTTTAACTAATAATTTAAAGCTTATTTCAATAACTACTGACCCAAAGCTTATTTTATTAACTACTTACCCAAAGCTTATTTCAGTTAATTATCTAAATCTTAGTTTGTAAACTACTAACTGAAAGCTTATTACGTTAGCTACTAACCCAAACATTATTTCGTTAACTACTAACTAAAGGTTTATTTCGTTAAATAACAAACACAAGCTTATTTTGTTAACTAAGAACACAAAGTTGGTTTCCTTAACTACTAGACAAAAGCTTGTATCGTTAACTACTGCTCAATACTTATTTCGTTAACCACTAACCTAAATCTTATTACGTTAGCTTCTAACCCAAAACTATTTTTGTAAATTACTAACCAAAAGAGTAGTACGTTAACTACTAACGGGAATCGTATTATGTAAACTACTAACCTAAAGCTTATTTCGTCAACAACTAACCCAAAGCTTATTTAATTTACTACTTACCTAAAGTTTATTTTGTTAACTACTAACACAAAGCTTATTACGTTAGCTACTTACCCAAACATTATTTCGTTAACTACTAACCGAAAGTTTATATGGTTAACTACTTAACCAAAGCTTATTTTGTAAACTACTAACCCACATCTTACTACGGTAACAATTCCCCTAAAGCTTATTACGTTTACGACTAAAACCAAGCTTATCCTGTTAACTACAAACCTAATACTTATTTTGTTAACTACTAACCCAACACTTATTTTGTTTACTACTAACCCAAAGCTATTACCGTTAACTAATAGCCTAAAGCTTATTTCGTT
The DNA here is from genome assembly GCA_963556195.1 of Sepiola atlantica. Classification (NCBI taxonomy): domain Eukaryota; kingdom Metazoa; phylum Mollusca; class Cephalopoda; order Sepiida; family Sepiolidae; genus Sepiola; species Sepiola atlantica. The sequence goes on along the minus strand of OY744521.1, from coordinate 14,158,255 downwards.
AACTACTAACCCTTAGCTTATTTCCTAAGTCACATACGTGTAATGAAACATTTCGAATTTTAAAGGATCAACTTCAAATTAATATGTTGAACTTAAAATTAAGAAATCGTCACGTCAAACTATAATAGATAAGATTCAAATTATAAAGCTGAATTTTAAATTAAAGGAAGCTAAACTTCAAAATATCAAAGCTAAATATCCAGTTTCACAAATAATCATTTCAATTTATAAAATTTAAATTCAGAATTGCAGCGTCAAATTAAAAAAAGATACATTTTACACTACGAAAGATTAAATTAAACCTATAAGAAATATATACGTAAAATAGAAAATCTGAACTCAAAATTTAAACAGCAACTTTAAACTGAAAAATCTGAACTTCAAATTGAAAAAGTGAAACTTCAAATTAATAAATATAAATTTCGACTAAAAATATTCAGCTGATGTTAAGTTTTAATCAAAAATATTTGTTAACTTTATTTTTTCAAGTTGTTATTCTTAAACGTTAGTCGTTTTTAAATAAGAATAAACAGCAAAATAAGTCACCTGATTAGTGAGATGTCCCAACGGAGAGTTATAAGAACATATGAAAGATTAACCTCAAGACATCGATCTATTTATGAAAATAGAATTGTCACCGTTAAAAATGGTGCAAATTAATTTTTACCATCTCTCCTGAACACTAGCCCAATTTAGTAATACCCGTAAAAGAATTTATCTATGTATATCAGACATTTACAGTTACGGATTACCCGGATATCTCATGTTAATCCATCTCTTCTTTACGCTATCCCAGTCTAAAATACCCCTATAACAATGTATGCACTTCAAACATTTATATTTACGGATAGCCAAAATACCTTATAATAATTCTTCATCGTTTGAAAACCGACATGCAGAGGATTAAAACTAATGTAAACAGACACATCGTTACACTGCTCCGAACTTGGGGTGTCACACAAACTTAACACCCAAACACTCAGTAAACCTTTAGGTCTATAGTTGCGGCCTGCCTTGTTTGGGGTGAAATATGATAAAAACAAACCCTGCTTAGTTTGGCCCAAATAATCAACCATTCTTCTCAGACTCGCTTTAACAGAAACCCAGACTTATAATACAACTACAAACATTTTTTAATGAAAATCAAACGTTTATGGTTACGGGTTGGCGAAATAACGTATGTTTCTCTATCTCTCCGGAACCATATTAATGTTTGATATTACCATTAAAAGAACATATTTATGAGAATTGAACTTTTATAGTGAAACCAAGTAGAATTTACTTATGAATTGTAAGTTTCTCTTAAACATTTATGCTGATGATAAGTGTACACTAATTTTATCATGAACTTAGAATGTTATAGTTACAGATGTCTTTATCTCTTTTAAATTCGAACCACATCTATTTAAACTTAACGAGCAGTGATAATAGAGGTATTCATGTATATATATAAAATATAGGTTTTCATAAGTGGCACTAAGACAGAAGTATATAAAATAACAGAAACAAATAAAGAGTATCGCACAGATAGCAGCCGAAAGGAAATAAAAACAGTTCTTTAAGGGACGAGTAACTAAGACATGAATATGATATTGTGTGCATTCATATATGTTATTTTGGCTGCTGTGTTAGCTATAATAGAATGACAAGAACTCAGTAGGACTCGATAAACGTACATTAGTACATTGGTAACCAACACATGGTAGTCAGTACAATATCTTTTAAATGCTTCCCAGAAATGGGGATAGTATTTCAATTTTTATGAAACAATTTAGGGATGAATGGAAAGGAAAACCTTATTGATCTATCTTGCAACGACAGTCTCAAAGCTAAATTCCAGTAATCCTTATCAAAAGCCTAAGTTGGTATCTATGAACAATGAATACTCATGATTCTATGAAACAGCAATGAAAACTTGAATTACAATATCGAACAGAATATTTCATTTGTTACAGCAATTATAACTCGGTATCAGTTTTGATTTGATATAAATACATCTTTTCGTCTTTAAGTGACATCCTTGGAGCCCAAAATTCACGAATTAATTCCAAAGCAACAGAAACAAATATCGAACTAAAATCGTGTAATACTTGAAAAATACATTAAATTTACAATTGGTTTTATTTAAGTAATTCCACCATAACTTTTTTTATTTAAATAGGTGCGTTTGATTGTTATTACATACATATATTTACTCTTTTAATAAATTCTCATTAGTGGTAGGGCCAAATTTAAAATTATAAATTAATTTGTCCATTATGTTCAGAAGTTTGCCAACGTCTTATCTAATATAAGTTATTACCACCTTTCGTAAATAAAAAAAATCTAATTTTCGTAAATAGGGTGTTGTAAAGTAAAGTCATAGGAGAAGAATTATTCACTTGCAAAATTTTAATAAAATGTCTCGTCAGTTTCCCTAGTGTGCCCAAAGTGCAATCATCGTGCCTTTGAATGTGAAAAAAGAAAAAGAAACAGCAATATATATATATATATATATATATATATATGTCGACGGAGAGAGAGAGAAACAGACAGACAGACAGACAGACAGAAACAAAAAGAAGAAAAGCGATAAATCCTTGACGAAATCACGGCTCGAAAACGTGATAAACACTTAGATAAAAAAAATCGAATTAAAATAAATATCCTTACCCACCCACCCGAGGTCAGTCAAGTAGCAACTCCATTTTGAATCATCGATAGATGTACTCCACCAAAGGCATCACTCCCATTTTTATACAGTTTACACATTGTTAATAGATACTTTCTTGCTTCTTAAAAATGTAACCGTGAAGTCAAAGAGACGAGAGAAACAGACTAAAGATACAAAGAAAGAGGGATAAGCTGATGACCGATTTATAATAATAATAATAATAATAATAATAATAATAATAATAATAATAATAATTATAATAATAATAATAATAATAATAATAACAATAATAACAATAATAACTATATATGTAAATAAAGCCTGCCAGATTTTCGACACCTGTTTATTTGACCCAGTCCAACAGGCAGCCGTAATTGGACCTGATAATCGAATTAGGTTATCAATAACATTGAGATGAATCACTTGAACTGATTTAAAATACACACACACACACACACACACATATATATATATATATATATATATATATATATATATATATATATATATATGTATATATATAATATATGAATATATAAGTACTTTTTAATATAGTGTATAATTATATTATAAAATAATATATTACCTACATATTTTTGTGTCAGTATTTACCTCAACAATACGCAATGAATAAGTAGAACTTAGTAGAAGCATTACATACACTAATGACAAGTAAGTTACACAGAAATATGTGTGTTTCATTCTCGAACGAAATCATCAGGCACTTAGCTTGATGATTTTGATCTAGTAATACATGATCATTTCCGTTTGGAATGACGCACAAACACTTATGTGTAGCATAGATTTCCCTATTCCTTCTCATCAACATCATCATCATCATCATCATCATCATCATCATCATCATCATCATCATCATCATCATCATCAAGGTCTTACTTATATTGGTCATGTGTGACAGTTTCTGGCAGACAGCGATCTAAGTCTCCATTCTTGGCGGTCTTGAGGTTAGATTCCGTTCAAATTCCACTGTTTAAAATCCTTGTTGAGAGTTTGCATCTAAGTTTCTTGAGTCGTCCAGCTCTTCCCCAATCCACCACCTTGAGATCTCCATATTTTCTTATCCAAAAATAGCGCCTTCCGAAGTTGTAAAACCCAACGTAGCCGACGTATCGTCAGGCGTCCAAGCTTTTCTATATTCAGCACCATGAATAGGCTATCAGAGCTGATATAGCGGGACTGATCTCATTCGACATTGAATATTCATCCGGTCATTTCTCTGTCAATACGCTGAAATAGGCGATTGAGAACTGGGTGGCGTTTAACATTCACCACGATATTGGATAGAAGTGCTCTATATAGTTTCCCATGGTCATTTGCGGGATAACATGCGATGTAAGGACTAACAAATGTTAGCGGAACTTACCCCATGTGAATCTTAGTCTAATGGTAAGCTAATTTCGCAACTACCTTCAGAACTCAACATATGCCAAAGATGGCACACGCTAGGAAGTAAGTGTAGTATCAGTTCCGATGGATACTGCACCCTGTCCTGTGCAGTTCTAGGAGGTCCACCCTCCCAGGCTTCGCCTCCCCTCTTTGGGAAGGAGTAAGTTTATTGCTTACTGCTTGAGGCGCCCCTACCGGGGAATGCCGACGGGGCTGCCCAGGCAATTTTTAAATGGCCAGAGTGCTCACCTCTCGAGCGCTGGCTTTTAACCCCACTTACTCGACCCAAGCTGTGGTCACATCTTACTGGTGGGAGTAAGATAAAACTGGCCTTGTGCCTAACTCCTGCAGAGGAGTAAATAAACATATGCCAAAGATAACAAAAGGAGTCAAAACTTCGAGAAGGCCGTCGTCCAACTAGTGGACGTGCAAGCTCCAGATACCTTCTAAACTTTTAGATAGGGGTTGGTGCTATATTTCCGGACAAGCTAATACACTTTTTTTGCGGATCAATAATGCGCATAGATTGCATTGTATGGAATTATATCCCATTCCGTTCCTGTACACAACACCTGGCTATTGACCGGAATCTTTTAGCTGCTATAGTTCTGGCCAAATGACCATCACTCTTACCTTTGAGAGGTTCACTCCTAATCCTTTAGCTTCTATGACACGTTCCCACATTCTTGACATAAGTGTATTTTCATACTACTATAATATATATATATATATATATATATATATATATATATATATATATATATATATATATATATATATATATATATATAATATTGCGCGTGTGTGTATTTAGGCAGCATATTCTCATTTAGTCAAACCTTATTAAATAACACAGAGTGGGCTTGCTTGATGAGGCCTTTTTTTATTTTTTTCAATTTTCCGGATAGTCCACTAAGTATTTTGGTCAAATATGTGTATGGATTTTACGTGGGGTTCTTGTTCCATTTTTCTTTCCTTTTTTTGTGAGTACTTTCGATTTGATTCGTAAAGTCATCTTCAGGCGGTGTTAGTCTCGGTGTCTTTACAAATATGTTTTTACTGTTAATTTTTGTAAAAATAAAAACGGCTGGTAATTTACAACTTTAAAAAGAGCATCTATGATAGTGATAAGTTATATGTGACAATGATTACCTTATAAGCGCGTGTAAGCTTAAACATTATGATAGCTTTACGGCCAATAATTTGGTAACGTTAAGTACAATGTTAGACACTATAACATGTTGGAACTAGTTTCATAATTCACATTATGGATTGTGAGATGTTTAGTTTTTATGTAAAGTGCTTAAAAATGTGTAATATTTTGTTTTGTTTCGTGCTGTATTATTTCAGTATTGTTATCTAGAGCGTGTCTATATTGGGAAGATGGCAGTCATGTTTTTCTAAATGTTGGTAAATGGAGCAAGTGATGGAGAGTTATAATGCGAGGTTTCGGGATAGTGTTGTGGTAGTGAAACCAATGTAACAATTAGTTTTAGTATTATTGTCGGAGATGCATTCTCCAATGAGGCATTTAAAATGATATATCCCAATTTAGTTCGCGTCTGAGAAGGGTTATTTCTAACTACATGCTTTGATGTTTTATTTTTTTATAATGAATGATGAATCTTATTATATTATAAAAGTTAATGAGGATATAGCAATTCAAAAAATGTAGTTAAAAATAACATTTCTTAAATCAAAAATATATTATAAAGGAGCAATGTAATGTATCAGTTTCAATGAAAATGATTTGACGAATCATATCGAAATAACTCGCGAAATAGGAAATGAAAAGTAATAACTCATGGAACCTACATACACCAAATTTTAACAAAATACTAAATGGACCATTCAGAAAATTGAAAAAAATGAAAAAAACTTATCAAGCAAAAAACAGTCCGTGTTATTTAATTCTGTTTGCCTAAATACACACATCTCTCTCTCTCTCTCTCTCTCCATAGATATATATATATATATATATAATGTTAATTTCCTTACTTAAAAAAAGCGTCAATCTGCGTTTAACATCGCCAGGACACCTATCCTAACGTCTTAAGAACTTGACGTCTCTTTTTGCTCGTTTAATGATTCGACCCCTCAGGGTTTATACCATCAAAATGAAGAGAAAGAAAGAAGAAAAAAACTATAAGACAGTCTCGCCTGACAAGTTTGTTCTACAACGAAAGCTTGCAAAAAAATTAAATAAATGAATTTTTCATTTAAAATTGCACGATTGTTGATTTTCAAAATCTTTCACTTTCATATATATATATATATATATATATATATATATATATATATTGATACTACTTGATTATGACCACTAGCCAACTTTCCCGCCAGAAACGGTTTCAAGCCCCTACCCATTGTTATACACTGAATATGTTCCCTTTTCTCCGCTTAAATATTATCTATTTATAAAATGGATCGGTTGTAAGTTCCCTGTCGGACTTTTAATTTCCAGACTATTAAAGAAATTGTTCACCAGGCGCTATGAATGCTCTCCTATTCTCTTTTAAAATGAGTCTCCAAAACTGCATCATTTGATCGGCAAATGATTGATGTGATTCATTACCCTGAGATTAACAAAAACATTAAAATAAAAAGTCATATATTTTACAATTATTATAGTTGACTAGTCTTCCTGAATAAAAGAAAATGACGTCATATTTCTTTCATGGATTGTTTATTACGTAATTCAGTACCACGAATGTGCGAATTATTTAATTGTTAAGGTATTCTGAAATCCTGTGAATGTGTACATGAACCGTTTGAATGGTGAGAGGCAAAGCAAATATAAGGTAAATAGGAGGAATCATAAGAGAAACGATGAGAGAAAGGTAAATGGTGTAAATAACAGAAAGAGAGAAAGAGAGAGAGAGAAAGAAGGTATATATATATATATATATATATATATATATATATATATATATATATATATATATATATATATACCTACTGGTCGCATATAAGTTTCTGCCTTTCTTCATTTCAAGTCGGCTTTCTCAACGGGCTAGCTTTAAAATATTTTCGCTGTCTTTTTTCCCATTTTAAAACACTTTCCATGATATCTCAGCCCAGGAAGTATTTTGAAAGGCGAATATTTTCCACCTCACTTTTTACTGAGCCTTGCCTGCATCCACGAACGTACCTCTTATTGAACTTTTTACCCTTTGGATTTTCTATTTTCGCCGCACCTGAAGTGGTGGCTTCTTGGAATTTAACTTTGAATCCTCTCTCAAATCCTCTTGTGCCTTTTAACGACCTACCTATCTACATCTCATTCTCTCCGCTGGACTTTTCTACACCGGACTTTTTAGCAATCGGACATTTGCTTTCATTCGGGCAGAGTTTTTCCCTGTGTTTCTTTCCCTACAACTTTTATTTTATTTTTTCAAATTTTAAATCTTGGCCTTTGCCAACTTATCTATCCCAGCGACTTCCTCTGATGATAAGATTTTGATCTTTAAAAAGCCTGGCTTAAGGAAAATTTAACTTGAATAAATTGCCTTTTTGCGGAATATACCTTGCTCTGAGCAATTGCATTGAAATTTGATTTGGCTTTTGCTTCTCTAATTCCTTCCCATTCTTCTTCATATATATATATATATATATATATATATATATATATATATGTCTTGAATAATTTTGGTTATTCGGACCACATTTCTCATCTTGACTGTTATCAGCACAACGTTTCGGCTGCTGTAACATCCGGCCTTCTTCAGCTGTATCTCTTTGAACTCGGAAAAATTTCTGTCGAACTCGGGAATCTGGACGGAATTTTGAACGGAACCCTTTATTTAATCACCGGCTCTTGTCCCATCAGCCATCGTATTTAAAGAATTCAGATCACTTCGTGGAAAAAAATCAACAATGCTCCCATTCATTCCAACCAGATGGTGAGTTTAGATGAAGTGAGTCTGTACATGAAAGTACACACTTGTTAGACTATGACAGTGGTACGGGAAAAGTTGACTTCAGATACCTAACTGAAGGAACGCAGTTGTATCCTACTTGACAATCTGATGGAGATGTTGAATTTCTGTGTAGAAATTACATAACTCGAGATGGGATCTGGTATATACCGGCAGAGAGAAAGTCTAGTTCTGGGATCACTATTGTCCCCAGTACTGTCCAATGTATAAATGGAATACTACGAGGAAATGGCATTATGATCAACACCACTAAAGCCAACAATGTGGCTACGATATGTGGCTGACGGAACAAGCGCATGTTACCTCCGGTGATTAAATAAAGGGTTCCATTTAACCAAAATAATACAAATTATCAATTCTCATCTAAACAATTCAGGAATATAATGTATTGTTTTGAGTCATCCATTAATTGAGAATGAAACGTGTTTTTTTTTCTAATGGATGGTTGATTCTGTGACACGCAAAATCTGATACTCTATTAACTGGAGCAGTTATGCCTTCCCATGGTCAAATATATCTGATCATCAGCAGGATTTTCGGTCAATTTTTCCGCCTCAAGATCCATCGTATTCTGTCTATGTGCATGCCTATTACCAAGGTAACATCGTGAAGGGTGCATAGTCAATCACTATTAAGAGGCTATATTTCGTGTTTATATATAAACTGTGTTTTTCGCTTTATTGCAGATCATAATATTGTTAATAACTTCAATAATATATATCGCACAAGTTTAAAATTTTGCACACTGAAAGAGTGCTCCTAAGTAGGTAAGATACCAACATTTTTGCAAATCTATACTAAATTTCTAAAGTTATAGACATTTATGCATTTGTTAGCCACTTTCACTGTTTCTCGCTTTATTGCAGGTTTGTAAAAATGCCCCAAAATCGACGTTTTACTGCTACTGAAAGACAAAGGGTTGTAGCTGGCCTTGCAGAAGGACTGACACTTCTGGATTTAGCCAAGGAACTTTGGTTTCTTTTGTGGAGAAGCCCAACAATTCACCAAGTAAAGATAAAGGTACAAGAAGGAGCATTTCCCCTCGCAATATGCGAAAAATACGCAGACAGATTATTAGGGAACCAAATGGCACTAGCGCCTCCAATTTTTGGCAAAGCTGGCGTTGTTCCGATGTCCAGAAAGACCAGATGCAGTGTCTTGAATAAGATGTCCAGGAACTTGAAGCCCATTTCGAGGTCTCTCTTGACCACAAGCCATAAGGGAAAACGCATGGCGTGGGCAGAAAAATACATGAAAACGGACGTCCAACAGGTTCTATTCACAGATGAAGCTAGAGCCACAGTTGATGGTCCGGATGGATGGGCTAAAGTTTGGAGTCCTACCGGAGCTGCTATCTCACATCGCGTTCGTCGCCAACAAGGTGGCGGGGGAGTTATGTTTTGGGCGGGTATCATAAGTGATAAATTAATTGGACCTTTCCGAGTGCTAGAGGGTGTGAAAGTCACAAGCCAAGCATACATATCGTTCTTAAATGAGCATCTGTCACATTGGCTGGACGACCTGCCTTTACTTCGTCTACGTCAACTGATATTTTATGCACGACAATGCTCCATCTCATGCAGCAAAGGCTATGACTACCTTCCTCACATATCTGGGCATAAAGGGAGAGAATCTCATGACTTGGCCGCCCTGCTCTCCTGACTTAAACCCGATTGAGCAGCTCTGGTCAATTTTAAAGAAGAAGGTTTATGAAGGAGGACAGCAATTTACATTAAAAAATGCCCTCTGGAATAAAATAGTTGATGTTGCTAGTAGCATAACACCATCCCAAATCAACAGATTGACTTCATCTGTTGATGGGAGAATGCGGAGGGTAATTTCAAGAAATGGGAGATTTGTTGATAAATGATTCAATTTTGTGGTGCATATCTGGTGATTTCTTCCTTACATTTCATTCATATTGTTACTTATGATTTAAATGATGAAGATAATTTACCCTGCTAAGTGAAATTATTTTCATCACCTATTTTAACAAACCTGCAATGAAGCGAGAACCAGTAAAAATGGCTAACAAATGCATAAATGTCTATAACTGTAGAAATATGGTATAGATTTGCAAAATATTTTGGTATCTTACCTACTTAGGAGCATTCTTTCAGTGTGCAAAATTTCAAACTTGTGCGATTTATATTATTGAAGTTATACACAATATTATATATGCATAAATGATATAAATAACTTAGAAAAAGCAAGCGATCGATATAGAGAAATATATATATATATATATATATATATATATATATATATATATATATATATATATAGTCTCGGGAGTTTCTCAACCAATAAAAAAACAAACAAAAAAAAACGCTTAAGTCCCAAGTCGTTCAGTAGAAAATCACTCATGTAAGTCGATTTAGTTTTTACAGTTATTATATTAGTTTGCTTCTAACCTTATTTAAGGGATCATCAGTTGTTTACCATGAAAAACTGTTTCGGGAATTTAAAAAGAATACAGTATTAAATTTCATGGCTTCCTAGCAGAGTTGATCAGACCCCACTTCCCTTAAAAGGCAAAAACATAAACGTTCCGTATACTAAATCTAAGTTTTTTTTCCGTATAAATGTGTTGCTAACTTATATTAGTTATTAAAAAAATGTATATATATATATATATATAAAAATAAATAGATAAATTAATTAAATATATATATATATATATATATATATATATATATATACATATATAAATAAATAAATAAATAAAAAATAAAAATTCCTCCTTACCTGTGTTTTTTGTGTGTCTAATAAAATGTATCCGTTACTTACAAAAATGTTGCTGCATTTTAAAGTGTTTAGACGAATCCATTACACTACTTTTTAGGTGATTAATGTATTTTTAGTTTTAGTTTTATATTAAAAATATAAAAAATATCAACATATCAAAATATTTTAAAAATAAAAAAATAAAAAATGTTTAAATTATATATATATTCATATATATATTATTAGTCCATTTTTATAAATACTAAGATTCCTTGACCACTCACAGCGTATATAAGCTTAACTGCCGATTTTTTAACGTTATTCTTTTTTAACTCACAGCATTTCCAATTGGCGTTCATAAGCTAACCGTCTAATCTTTATCTCTTTCTTCTTCTTTTTTTACTCACAGCGTTTCTAATCAGCGTTCATAAGCTAACTGCCGATTTTTTCTCTTTCTTCTACTTTTTTAACTCACAGCGTTTCCAATTGGCGTTCATAAGCTAACCGTCTATTCTTTATCTTTTTCTTCTTCTTCTTCTTCTTCTTATTCTTTTTTAACTCACAGCGTTTCTAATCAGCGTTCATGAGCTAACTTCGTATTTTTTCGCTTTCTTCTTCTTCTTTTTTAACTCACAGCGTTTTCAATTGGCGTTCATAAGCTAACCGTCTATTTTTTTATCTCTTGTGTCTTCTTTTTTAACTCACAGCGTTTCTAATCGGCGTTATAAGCTAACTGTCGATTTTTTCTCTTTCTTCTTCTTTTTTAACATGTCTTTCTTTATCCCTTTCTACTATTTATATAATTAGTATATGTGTTATATATACGTTTATACATATTCTACATTATTTTTATTTTTATTTAGATAACTTTGGATTTGCTCTATCAATTTATTTTGATTTATTTGATAGGACTTAAAAGCATCAGGATGGCGAGTAATTGCCTTATTTAATTGTCTAAATATTTTATTTTGATCGCCACCTTGTGTAATCATTCTTATTATTAGGTCAGAAATTGGGGGCATAAAATCTACCAATTTTAAGGTAACACGAGCAATTCTCAGACATTCGGACATAATACTCCCGTAATATATATATATATACAGGGCAGGTACTATTTTTATGTGGCATCCGCACGATACGAAAAGAAAAGGAATGTATTTCATCAAACAGTTTATAGATAAATATTTTATCTTCAATTGTTATATCCAAATCAAGAAAAGTAGCTCGTGTTCCCTTATGTTCACAGTTTAATTTTAACTCTTTAGGATATATTAAATGTTTAGTATTCGCAAACTCATCGCTATCATTAATGCAAACAAGTTCGTCAATATATCGCCTACATCCATGATAACTATACGCTCTAGATGTATCATTTTTTTTATTAATGATGATATATACATATATTAAAGTCTATGTAGATATATATATATATATATATGTATATATATACATATATTTACATATAGAGAGGATATGTATATATATATATATATATATATACACACACACATATATATATATGTATATATATACATATATTTATATATAGAGAGGATATGTATATATATACACACACATATATTTATATATATACATATACACATGTATACATATATATATATAATAACTATATAATATATATATATATATATATATATATATATATATATATATATATATATATATATATATATATATATATACAAAGTATATGGACCGATAGAAAATCTACTATAGATATTCTTTTAATTTATTTAACACGTTTACTCATGTAATTATAATTAATATTGTTTTCATCATGTCGCTGCTCATCCTATTTTTTGAATGGCATTAGAAATTGATTGACGTCGTTTAAAGCCAGTGTAATCTTTGGATTTACGCTTTCTGGATTTGTTTTTTTCTGATACTGACATCGTACATCAATGATTTTGGCGAGCAAAGCAAGAACTTTATAAACTCTATATGAGAGTATCACTCACGAAATTTAAACCATAAGAAATGTGAACTTTCTTGAATTAAATAACCATTAGAAATTGAATCTCTTTACTCTTAACTGCGTAAAGATCATGTGTCTTCGGAGTGAGAAAGTGTTTTGAAGAATGTGAATATAATTGCGAACACATATTTTAAATTGTGTATTGTTTATGGGTCAAGAGTTTTTTACGACTGGTATAGATGGGTTTTCTTTTTTAATTTAATGGATTTTGAAGCGGTGAAATTTGCATATTGCAGACTTGGAACACGTATAGATTATACATGTTCGATGTGTGCACGATGCCATTTTACTAAAGATTCACAAGGATGTACCCTCCTTGGAGGCCAGATATTAGTTTTATCTTATATTGCGGTCACTAGAAATGCGTAAGAGACAAATGATTCTGTATGATAAGCAGTAGAGACTGTTTCTATGAATGGTGTTTCATCTATATAAATTATTATTTTGTTTTTGTTTTTGTTTTTGCTGGCATTGTATTATCAATGTTGCATATATGTTGTATTCTTCTTTTTCCGTGCACAAATGCCTAAAAGCATTTGATATATATATATATATATATATATATATATATATATATATATATATATATATATATATATATATATTATAATATAAAATGAAGTAATAAAATAAGGTGTCAATCAAATTTTATTAGAATTCAAAGTTCATGCAAAGCATCCTTAAGTCCTTAGCTCATGAGTTTTCAAAGATAATTCTTCTCTTCAGAGGACCATTACCGCAGTTATAATTATAAGATATTAGTTGACGCTTATATCTTTTGTTGGATTGCTTCATATATATATATATATATATATATATATATATATATATATATATATATATATATATATATATATATATATATGTATATAATTGAAAGTCCAAAGAAAAATATTTCATCTTTATCTTAGATTCTATCGTGATTACTGAATTCTCAATATCATAGAGGGAACATTTATATAAAAAATAAATAAAATGGTGAAAACAAATTGGACGATTAACAATATTTATTAAGCCATCAAGTGTACAAGCAAGGAAAATCACAATTAAAAATGTACCCTTAATCTATGGATTTTCAAAGGTACGTTTATTTGTTATTTTGCTGTTTTCCCACAACTTATGAGAAGAGATTATCTTTGAAATCCCATGGATTAAGGGTATTTTTCCTTACCTGGACATTTGATCTTTTCTCATATATATATATATATATATATATATATATATATATATATATATATATATATATATATATATATATATATATATATATGGTAAAATGAAAAAGGAAAACCAAAAACTGGATGTTTTTTATGTGTACATCAACGTTTCGTCTTTATTTATAAGACTTCATCAGGATGATGATATAGGGAAAAGATATCATGCAAGCACAGATACATGTAGGGTAGACATGTTGGGAAGAAAAATAAAATAAAATGAAAAATAATGGCAGCGTCTTGCTGGACGTCCGTACTTGTTAGAGAATGAAAATGAGTGGGAGAAAAAAGTACGGACGTCCAGCAAGACGCTGCCATTATTTTTCATTTTATTTTATTTTTCTTCCCAACATGTCTACCCTACATGTATCTGTGCTTGCATGATATCTTTTCCCTATATCATCATCCTGATGAAGTCTTATAAATAAAGACGAAACGTTGATGTACACATAAAAAACATCCAGTTTTTGGTTTTCCTTTTTCATTTTACCATCACGTCGGATTACCTTCATCCTTCTCTTCCCATATATATATATATTCTACTGTTATAAATAGATGTATAGCAATCTCTCTGGTTGTTTATTCGTCTATCTATCTATCTCTCTACTAATATCTATATCTTCCTGCCAGTATGTGTATCCATCATTTCATCTATAAATCCATGTATATATATATATATATATATATATATATATATATATATATATATATATATATATATATTCAGATTTGTTAGCGTAAATGTTTAAGTACATACAAACACATGCATATGCATTTGATATTTTGTTTATCTCAGTATGTTCTTTTTTTCACCCTTCACAAACGCGGCGTTTTCTTTTTTGTCGCAATATTTTACAAACAAGATGGCGCCTGATGAAAAGCGAAATCACTTCACCCGGTCCATGCGCTGCTTGGCCCTTCGTTATTTGAAAGAGAAAAAAAAGCAGTTTCGATAGGACACTATTCACCCCAAGACAAACCCAAACGCTTCCGTCACGTCTCACGTTCCGCACTCGCAGCCTCTGGTCCGCCTCCTTTCCCTATGGCACCCGCAAGAAACCAATTCTCTCTCTCTCTCTCTCTCGTTCTCTCTCTCTCTCTCTCTCTCTCTACATTGGTCGTCTTCATGAAGCAACTCTTTCATGGGCCCAAGCACAGAAGGCTGATGGCAATGTTCTCAATCACATTGCTATGGAGAAACTGTCAAATTACTCTTCATCAGAAAATGAGTTAAAGACTTCTAAACAAAAAGGCGCGGAAAGTTTAAATAGTCGCAATAACGACATTTTATGTCTTTACTTTCGTTCTTTCTATTCGTTTTTTCTTCTTTCTTTCCCCTTTTTTTCTTTCTTTCTTCTAATATTTTTGATTTCGGTCTTACAATAATTATTTTCTTTCTAATAATCTTTTTTACTATCTTGCTTTCTTTTTTTCTTTCTTCTCGCCTTCTATTTTGTACACATTCATTTGTTCTTTGATTCGTTCTTGCTTCCTCCATTTCCCTCTTTATTTCTCTTTTTTTTTGTTTCCGTAATGTTCTTTGATCTTTCTGCTGTGGTTGCATGTTGCCCCGTCTAGCATATGTTCTCTTAACATCAACGCATGAAGTGTTCATGTAATTATCTCTCTTGGACCTGAAAGTTTTAAAAAAAAAACGCTATCGTTATTTTTTATAAAAAAATATTTTATAATTATTAATACAATTAATTAAAATCGCATTAATAATTATAATATTATTACTATCGAGGAATATATTGTAAATATATAATAACATTAGACAATGCTAATTTTAAATATTGATTACATAATATACATGTATTAGAAACTTAAAAAGTAAATAAATATGCAAATGTGCAAAAGCGGGATTTGATTAACGGAGTTTAGAGATTACTGCATACACTGTATCAACATATTGAAGTAAGGCTTAAATGTGGTGTATGTTGATATACTTAGGAAAGATTCGCATATATTAATATCTGGATTAGATTAGATAGTAATATAAGATTAGCTAAGTGTAGGATTGGCCATTATTTTGTTATATATTTATTACGTCTAAAAATTGTGACTGACGAACAGACAGACATATAGACAGACGTACGGACAGAAGTCAAAATCTCCTGTCCAGTCTCGAGAGGCAATCTGTACCCTGTGTAAGTATGGCCGTGAGACGAAGTTTACTGTGAAGCCGACCAGGCTTCTCCTGAACAGTATTTGCTTGAGTCCGGGGGCAAGGAAAGTCCAGGCTGACGGGAAACAATGCCGGGATAAGCAGAGACTAATTGTTCATAGAACACCTGGTATTCTGAAATGGGCATCCATTCAATATTGACCAAGACACACAGTCACTTAACTTTGCTGTTCGAAGGGAAGCCTTGTGTGTCTACGTGATTATGCTGTTTTTATTACATCGTTGCTTGTAAAAATGACGAACGATTATTTAATGAATAACCATTGAAAATGTAAATTTTATGGGTTTTTTTTTGCTTTTTAGCGCCATCTTTTTTAGATAAAACAAACAAGTTTTTATTTTTATTTTCTGTGAATGATAGAAAATGTATCCAATTATTATAGAACATCCCTAATAAGAACAGAGTATTAAATGTCTCTCTCGGTACCAAAAACTAAACGGAATTTCACATCAACAAAATGTATTTCTTAGAACGTCTCATCTGTGGAACAAAATACTACAAGGCTGCTTCCCAAACGACAACAAAATGCTCGTCTTCAAGTCTTATACATACAAACACTAGTTGAGCCGTCCTCTTGGATAATAAAGTATTCTCAAGTAATCTTAAGCCCATTCCACACCGTGTTTAAAATCCTCTCTTAGTAGCAACTATCGTCCAAGTTCAATTGAGAGCCTCTTCAACCTTTATCCTCGAGGCGCCCCCGGGCCTGTATAAGCGGTGGTTAATTAGTAAAACCAACGTAGCTAAACCTGTATTCTGAAAGTATAATATTACAAGGAAATATAGGTTCATATTTTCGTTAAAATATAAACAGGGTTGGCTCTAAATGTTGAAGAATACACATATTTTTTTCAAACAACATGTTGGGAAAATAAACAAGAAATGGTCCGAGAAAATGTTAGAGAGACTACCTGTGACTTTTGTCTTATACATTTATCTTTTATTGAATATTATACTATTATTGTGCTAATGTTTTATGTTTCGGTGCAATGAATCGTATCTCTCCTTAATTCGAATTTATTATGTTTAGTGGGAACCTGAAAAAAGAATGTGTATACAGAAGAAAAAACTGTTGTTATTGCTGATTTCATTTTTTTTATAGACTTGTTGCACAATTAAGGTGTGCATCTATTTTAAACATAGCTTAAGGGAGGGCCTAAAGATTCACACTTTTCCCAATGATATTAATGAAAATGATTCAGTTACTTCGACACTATCTAGCCCATGCCATTTCCAAATTTTTATCATTTTACAAATTATTTAGTTTGGTCTTAACGAGAAACAATTCTAATTTTCAAAGCCCATAATTGAAGCCACGTAAGTTTTATTTTCTCACAATTTTCAATCTAGTGGAACGTTTGAATTATTTAGAAGCATTTTGTTTGTGTTAGTCCGAATTCGTTAAACTTATTACATAGTTTAATAGTGTATCAATATTTTTAACCCGTCGTAAAACTGGAATATTAGCCAGTAGACATATACTCTTCTACGATGGTCTACTTTATTTTCCTTCCTAGATTTAACCATATATTTCTTAATTCTTTGTCTATCTGAAATTATCGTCTGCCATTCTTCAATTTAGCGTGACAGTTTTCGCCTCGTCAACTCTCGGGCGTTTCCGAGACCTGCCCAAACTTTTGACAACGCAAAGTCACGGAAACATGGTGCGCTCCCTATAAGAGTACCGAAAAAAAATTTTTTTTTTTATGGAATTCACTATGGTTCAAAATGTCCTCTCCTGAAAATTTTTTTTTTTAATGGAATTCACTATAGTTCAAAATGTCTTTTGTCCTTTGTTTTTTTTATTTGTTTTTGTAACATAGTTCACTCCCAAAAAGGCAGGCCGCCACTGTAGACGTAAGGAGCTACTGAGAAAAAGGGAATTATATGTTACTTTTGTTCTCTTCCTCTCTTGATTAATCGTTTTTCTAACTTCATTTCTTTTCTTCTATCTGTATTTTTCTAACACCTCTCTCTCTCTCTCTCTCTCTCTCTCTCTCTCTCTCTTCCTCTGTATTTCTTTCCTTATTTCTTTCCTTCTTTTTTTCGTTCTTTTTATACATTGTTCACTTTTTTCTGTCTATCTTTCTTTTCTTCAGTTTTTTTCTAGGTTTTTGTCCTTACTTATTGTTAGATCATTTTTATCTTCTTCGTTTATAGTAATTTTCTTCTCATTATTTATTTTTTCTTTGCTCTTTCTTTCTTCTATGTGTCTTTTTTTCCCTTTTTCGTGTATCTCTTTTTTACTATTTCGTTCTTTCCTTTATTCGTTTTAATTTCTTTCGGTTTCATTCGTTACTTCGTTTTGTGTTTTATAGTTTGTGTATTTCTTTCATTAATTTCTTCACTCATTCTGTAATCAAATTAGGGTATTTTGATAATTATTGTATCGAGTTTCCGAATATTACTTTTTCTAGTTCAAAATAAAGTAACGAATGAGAAAATCTAGACAGACATTGACGATAGACTTAGTGTATTTCATCAAATATTTCTATCATAAAACGTGTATTCATCATAAACCAGGCATATTAAAACTGAGTCGTAAGGAGCTAATGTACTTAGGGGCCATATCTAAACAGGGGGTTTCTTATGGGGCTCGTGCAGCAAGATGTTAGTCAGTGAAACAAGGAACAGGTAGTAAATTCCACAGGAAGCGATATAAAGAAATAAGCAATTACAGTAGTAAGTTTCCGGCATCTGGGGACCTCTAAAATGATGATTCTCGGATTTATAGAGGATGGGATATTTAACGTCGAGGGGTTAACAGCGAGTTAGTTAGTCAGACGACATTCCGTGTAAAATAAACACAAGGGTGGTGTAATAGGACAGGGGTTGGAGCTTGGTAGACAGTTCGGGAGATATTAGGTCAGATACTCTTTTTTGCACCCTATCTAAGAAAGATAGACTAGTGGTTGCTGCACTAGCTCATATATGCTAACAATGCATTACGAACAGATATAGGTTTCTGGTAGGTGTGAAAAGTTTTCTAGCCTGGTATAAAGAGCCCACGTTCTTTGTAGTACACCTGGCAGTATATTCTTTGTATTTGTTTCAATTCATGCCGCATGCGAATGTTAGGCCGAGGTGTTTGAGCATTGAACTCTCTGGAAGGTGTTATAAATTATGGTCTTTTGTCGTTGGAAATGGGGATTTGTCTTGTAGCCTTAAATGTGACCACCCTTTATTAGTCTTATCCAACTACTGATCTGAGGTCATCATCTAAAAATCCGGCTATTGCTTTAGATACGCATGCGTTCGACTTGCCAACGTGTCATGAATAGAACATGGTGGCATCGACAAATATACTTATACGTCATAGAACAATACATTTCTTTTATTCCTTGTTTTATATTTTTCTCAAATGTTGTTCATAACCACACCCTCTTTCTACTCACTTTTATTTTACATCTTCTTGTAATTCTTTCTTTGTTCATCTTCTTCGTCTTCTCAACCTCCTCATCTTTTACTCATTTCTTTTCATTCTCAATCTTGTTCGTCTCCTGCATCTTCTTCTTCTGTATCTTCTTATGTTCCTTCTTCTTATCATTGTCATACTGTTCAGCTATTTCTGGTTTTTCTTCTTCGTATTTTCCTTACAATATTCATCGTCTTCCCGACCCCTTCATCTTTTACTCTTTTCTTTTTTATTCTCCGCCTTTTTATTCTTATTTTTCCTCTTTCTTTTTCTTCCTTTTCTTTTTTTTCTTCTTCTCGTTCTTGTTCTTCTTCTCATTCTTCTTCTTCTTCTTCTACTTCTACTTCTTCTTCTTCTTCTTCTGCCTTATTTTCTTCTTCTTCTTCTTCTTCTTCTTCTATTCTGATTCTGATTCTTCTTCTTAGTATTATTATTCTTCTCTTCTTCTTCTTCTTCTTCTTCTTCTTCTTCTTCTTCTTCTTCTTCTTCTCTTTCTTCTTCTTCTTCTTCTGCTTTTTCTTCTTCTGCCTCCTCTTTCTACTTCTTGATCTTCTTCTGCTTCTTCATCTACTTCTGCTTCTTCATCTACTTCTGCTTCTTCATCTACTTTTTCTTCTCCTTCTTCTTCTTCATCTACTTCTTCATGTTCTTCTTCTACTTCTTCTCAATCTACTTCTCCTCCTTCTTCTTTTTCTTCTTCTTCTTCTTCTTCTTCTTCTCCTTCTCCTTCTTCTTCATCTACTTATTCTTCGCCTTCTTCTTCTTCTTTTTCTTCTTCTTCTTCTTTTTCTTCTTCTTATACTTTTTCTTCTTCTTCTTGTCAATCTACGTATTTCCTTCTTCTCCTCCTCCTCCCCCTTCTTCTTGTTCTTGCTCTTGTTCTTCTTATTCTTCTTATTATTATTCTTCTTCTTCTTCCTAACCCAGCTCATCTTATCCTTTTTTCGCCTCTTTTTTTCTTTTCTTCCTTTCATCTTCTTAGCATTTTTACCTCATCGCCTCTATCTTCATGTATTTCTCTTTTTTCATACAGCGTCGTTTGTTGTAACCTTTCTTGTTGTTTCTTTTATTTGTTTAATTTTATTTCGTTTCACTTTTCCATTTTCCAATTCTCGACTGTTTGATTTCCTATTGTTTATTTCTTTTCTTTTCTCTCTCCCGCCATTCCTTTGTGTTTGTCCTTTTTTTTCTCATAAGATGTCCTCCTCCTCCTCCTCCCCCATTCCTTGTCGGCTGTACACACTTACTATCATGCCCCCACTACCCATAACAAAACGCTTTTCATCCTAACTCACACCCTCAGCTCATTTAAGATCGTGGACACACTTGAGAAATATTTAATGGACTCCCTGGAAAATCACACGCCTCAAACCAAATATTGTAAAGCCGGGTAAAGTGCGAGGGAGAGAGTGGACGCTTGAGTGGGGAAGCTTATGTTTGCCTCTCGCTCTTTTCGCCCCACCCCGTCAGCCTCTACTAACTGACGTGGGGGTCGTCAAAACCCAAAAGGGCTTACGGGTGGAGACGCCATTTCGGGCCACGCCTTGTATAACCGCCGCCACCATCGACACACATCATTATCCAAATATTAATAATATTGCACCACAATGAAGGATCGTTAATTGTTTAGTGGGGTTAGTATAAAGACATTGTAAAGTCGAAATGACATTTCCGTGAGAGTCTAGTCGACGTGCGTGGGAGGTTCAATTGGGTCTCCTATATTTTCTCTACAAACAAGCTAGCACTCACGTAGAAAGGTCATGAATGGGCACACATAAATACGAATAAACGATGTGCTTTTTTTTATTAAGTATTTATTTTTTAACTTTAATAAAAACAAAAACATACATATTAGCTAGTGCATGATTGGTGTACTTGACACCGTCGTAGTTTATGGCATAGGTAGGCCACATAAAATACCTGAATCTTTATAAAAACGATGTATCTATATGAGATCAGATACGTCTGCAGATTGCGTATTGCTGTTATATATTGGGATGTGCAGCTAAAGGCAGTTGTTCATGCCCGGACAGAGTACAAAATTGATTTCGCAATCTAGTGAGAGATTATCTATTTAATGTATTTTATTTACCTCTTCTCTCAGAGGTTAGATACAAGGTCAGATGTGGGTTTTGATTAAAATGTTTCTGTAGAACGAACTGGATTCGAACCCGGTACACCCAGGTCCCCAGTCTGGGTCGTTAACCACTTAGCCACCGTGCACCTTTCATACAGAAGAAACGTTACCAGTCTTCTCCATCTCTATCACTCTTTCAATGTAAGGTCCTCAACTGAGCTCCAATCATATACAAAAACTCGTCTTATTACAATAGCAGCCCTATCTTCATTTTAGCATCAAAAGTAATTGCCATGAAAAAAATGGTTTTCAAAGAACTACCCCATAGGTGGAACAATTTACAAGTGGGCTGCTTCCTTGTGAACTACAACATGATCATATTCAAATCCAATATCAATAGATGCTTGTCATAAACTATGCTCATAGGTAATGAAATATTATTTATCCCATTATTCATTTTCAATCCTCTCATAATAGTGTTCATCATACAAGTGGATATCTTTCTATACAATTTACTGTTATCCTCGAGTGGCTATTCGACCTGATATGTTATTACTCATTACTATAAAGATGGGGAGTTCAAATCCCGTTAAGGGCAGTGGTGAAGCGGATACCGGTGTTGATTGATGACTCGACGTGCTCTATTCCATTGAAGTATTTGGGACACGGGCTGGAGTCTGGTAGATAGTGTGGACCTATTATATTAGAGGAACATTTGGACCCAGTGATGAATGGGAAAGCCAGAGGTGTGTGCACCAGACCATATCTCGCATTAATACTCCATGCATAGGCGAATGTTGGCCTTGTAGAGATATAGGATACTGACATGTATAAGAATAGTTCTAGCTAAGTAGAGGGAGCCCACCATATTTACAGAAGACTTGATTCAGATATTCTATGTAATTTTTTCCAATCGGTGTATTTCTTTGCTATGGAAATCGACCCACGCAAGTCATGAAGCTATTTGATGTAAGGGGCTAGCATGAAGGAATGTTTATTATCGTAAATAAACATTTAATTAAAAATTCAAATTTGAGAAAATTCCGAAAATCGATTTCGTTTTGTGTAATGTAACTAGTTTAGAATTTAATTTACCATGAGAAACACCAAAGTTGATGGGATATTGAGTTTCCTTTTGGGAACTAGGTTTAAATAAAATTGAAAAAATCAGATTCCTTGAGGATAACCCGCATCGCGAGAAGACCATTCTTACAAAATTCCATGTTCTTAAATCATATAATAAAGAATTATTTAGTAGAAACAATTAAGCGGTCGATGTTTATATAATAAAAACATTGAGATATCATCTATCAGCGACACCTGTGCCGTAGTCTAGTGGTTAGAACTGCCGACTATCAACTAGATAGCTGTAGGTTCTATTCCTGGCTCTGGAAGAATGCTAGTTTAGCCGCACTGAAGAGCTGTGACACGGTCTGGGAATAATTATATATATATATATATATATATATATATATATATATATATATATATATATATATATATATATATATATATATAATAGACATTATTGGTAGGTCAGAGTGCTCAAATTCTCGGGTGCTTGCTTTTCAAATCACACTCTCCCGACCTTGTGTTACATCTTATCTTGTAGGAGGAAGATAAATGATTTTTTTAAAATTAGAATCAGGTACTCACAAGAAGGACCACGTTAAGGTTGCAAACATCTATTAGTGAAAGTAGTGAATATCTCCGAATAAACTCGCTCGTGGTGACCTCGCAGGTTACGTTGCTAACCAATGTGCCACTGCAACTACGCAAACTTTAACAAAGAGCATAATTAACAATTTTCGCAAACAGTCGCAACTTAAATTCGAACCCTGCACGCTGATTATATTTTCATGAACGTTTACACATTCATATAATAAAATATATTTACAACGGTAGATTACAACACAGGGCAACGTATCAAGCGAAGGAGAGATAGAGAAAAGTAGGAGAGGGGGGCGACAGAAAATCATAGTAAGAGAAGGAAAATGAAAGAGAGGTAGAGATGAAGAGAGAGGTGGGGGGAGAAAGGAAAAGAGAAACGAGACAGGGGACGAGAGGGGAAAAGAGAGACGGCAGAGAGGGCGGGAGCTTTAGTTATGTGTAGCTTACTAGACATAAGTTCTCATCCTATTTTGTGGCCCAAAATTAATTATGGGAATGGTTGACGTCAATATTGTATCTAATTGAGTTTACCACGTGTTAAAGACACAGGGATATAAATAAACATAAATCATCTTCTAAATATAAGAATTCCATACGCGAATATAAACAATAAACGGTAAAATAGAAAGATGTATAGACATATAGGGAGATACATAAATACCATTGCATGTAGAGGAATTAGTGATCGCTATGACATGAGACTGGCAATTAACAGTAACAATCAGCAATCAGAGTCCTTTTTAAAATCATACCGTTCTGAAAATCACCCTTATATATATATATATATATATATATATATATATATATATATATATATATATATATATATATATATATATACTAGCAAAACCTTCCCGCCCCCAAGGCAGTAATTAATTAGGAGGTGGCGTTAATTAAAAAGGAATCTGTTTTACTCAGATAATTTACTGATTTTAATCAACTTTGGTAAATTTTTAGATTAAAATCGTCAGCTAAATTACCTCCCTCCTTAAAAATGAGATTCTTCTTTTTAGGGTCTAGATTGTTAAGGCAGTTAATGTTTTTAACACTAACCATAAGTTTGACTGTAGTGCCCTAAACTGTCCCGAAAAATTGAATTTATATACGAAAATCTTCCCCTCATTTAAATGATAAAATAATTGTTTTTTTTTTCATCTTTCAATCAAGTTTATGAAGGTAAAACATTTAGCATAGGATCGAGCGAGAACATCACGCTATCTCTCTCTCTCTCTCTCTCTCTCTCTCTCTCTCTCTCTCTCTCTTCTCTCTCTCTCTCTCTCTGTGTCTTTCTACTTTCTCGCTTCTGCTTCGCTCGCAAGTCAAGACAACCACACTCTTCCTCCCACTCCACCTTTCTCTTCTCGCTTCTGCCTCGCCGGTAAGGTCGTCGTGAACGCATCGAGGCAAAACTTAAGCTGTTGTTTTATATTTATCCGATTTATTTATTAAATTACTTTAATTGATTACTGTTAATATAGACAAAACTATTGCATATAGATAGCCAACATAAGGCAATGTTATTCCAAAATAATAATACTAAACATTAATTAAGTATGAACGTTTTACAAAATAGTTATTCTTATTAGGCAGTCAAAAGGTTCTCTCTTACTCTTGTATCTTCACTATATATACAGAATATCGAAAGTTAATGTTGTATTATTGATTTTAATGTAGTAGTGATGAATGAAAAAAACTTTCGCATTTATTCATTTATATATATATATATATATATATATATATATATATATATATATATGATAATATTTATAAACATATATTCATAATTTATTATCTACAAACATCGATGTTTCATGCTTACGCAATATTCAGTGCAGGAAGCTAATTCCCGACGGTAGACGGGCACGAACTCCGACCACAAATCACCACTGATTCACAGTCAAGAAACTTACCAGTCGACCATCAGAAATTAGCTCGGAATTTAAGAGGAATTTAACTTTGTCAATAACAAGTCGGCGGGTATTCACAGCAAGCGGCGAAGAGTGATCAACAACAACAATAAATCGTGTTGGATCTAGCAAATATATATATAGTACCGTAATGAGGCAAAATGCCGCCCGGAAACTTATAATAAAATTCGCCCCCTTTTGATTCATTAACTTCGTACCTCTTCTTTTTTATTCATTAAATTTGCCGAATTTTCTTTTTTCGAGGGGGTAGCTGAGGGTTATCATTTACATTTTTCAACCCTATTATTTAGTCGACGATTACCTTGAAAAAGAGTCTCGATGTGTCCGCCATCTATCATTGGAGCCTTGGTCCTGACCTCACCCCTTGGTCCGCCACTATATATATATATATATATATATATATATATATATATATATATATATATATATAGAGAGAGAGAGAGAGAGAGAGAGAGAGAGAGAGAGAGAGAGGAGAGAAAGGAAAAAGAGGGTAGTGCGGTTTTAGTGCAGTTCCAACGAGAGAAAAGTATATATGTAAAGGAGTAAGGCTACCAACATTTGTAATAATCTTTTTTTCAACATTCATTTATTCTTTTGTTATTTCATCATTTTATAATTTTATATAACGCGTTTCAAGCGTGGTCCGCTCTCATCAAATATGTACACCCATTTGAAGAATGTATATATAAACTGGTTTATTTTTAAGATTGAAACTTTAATAATCATAAATTCTTAGAATCTCGCTACATTTCTATAAAAAAGATATGTTTTACTGTTTGTAATGTTAATTTAAATTGTGACTTATTACATAATACGATTACGGATGCTTCTATGTTGTGTTCTACAGTATGTCACTACGGTTGCACAAAACGGTAACTATTGTGAATGCTTTGTTGCAGAAAACATAGAATATTTAGTTAACAACTTAGAAGTAGTCAGCGTTTTGTGATGCCGTAGTGTGATAAAGAGACAAGCAATGTGGTAATAGTCTCATGGAATTTATAATAGTGTTGGAGTTGGTTGTGGTAAAGTGGCACGTGGCACCTTTTAAAAGTACCTGATTCTAGAAGGAACCGAGGAAGCGAATGTCGACAACAAAATGAAGCCGGTTAAACGATTCGTACTATACTGATTCATACGAATTTACGTGTTATTAAAATGTTAAATAAACGAAACAAACACAAAACTAGTTGTATTATTTTGCTTATTCAGACTACTATTCTCATTTTGGGTTTTTTAACCGATGTAATCTACGATCTCTTTCAAATGTATACGTTAGAACTTGGAGAATTGTAAGTGAAAGACAAGAAAACGGCGTAATTTAAAATCTTAATGAGCCGTCAAGATTCACAAGTTCGAAATGATTGATCTACAGATAGATTTTTTAAATGCGGAAAATTATGAATATAACAACCAAGATCTGAATGTAGTTCGAATAATGAAAAAATATTAATTCCGAAACACAAACTAAGTGGGTGCTATCGAGATGCTAAAGGCGTGTGACTATTGTAATATACACTCCAAAGGGTTATACTTTTACTCGAAGTCGGGAAGTCAGTTCGAACCAGGTTTCATATCCAGTATCTTAACTATATTGTTGTAACATTAAAAAGGTCTTTTATCCTTATTTCAAACAGTCTATGTACCAAAATGCTAAAATAAGTAATTTACCCGAAATTAATAGACCAAATGATGAAAGGAATAACGAAAAAATGTACAAAGAAAAAAATAATGGTGAAATTACATAAAAATAATGGTAAGTTTTATATTGAAATCTTAACATTTTTTAATATAAAACCTTAGAAAAACACCAATAAACTTACGTTCATGAATTAAAACCATTCGTTCACTGCCATGTTTATTTTAAAACCGATGCTCACTGTGAAGGTCCAATGATCAAATAATGAATTAAGTTTGAATCCAATCTGAAAGTGCAACAATGACCGGTTTAATTTTTTGAAAATCGTCACAGAATTGTACAGGTGTGTATATATGGATGAATTAAATCTGCTAAAAGTTATACATCTAATAGAGTCTGTGTGTAATTATTGCATTAATAGTGAAAGAAGAAGAGTTTACCCGAAGTCAAATTTATAATTGTGTGAAAAGCTGTTGAACTGGAGGAGTTTAGCAGAAAGACTTTTACAGGCAATAAATACAACCTGGCAGCATTATTTTTTTAAATAAAGGAGTTATAATTTTTCTTATACGTGAGAACGCCGCTTTCACGCTTGAAATGAACTCAACAGTGCGAGGAAAGTTCGCCCGTCATCGAATCTTTGACCAATGATTGGACGGAATGAATTATCCTTACCAATTAGTTTATTCAACAATGATCATTCAATCATGTTAAGAAATTCGATTAACCAAAATATACGAAATGTTTGCTACTCTTTGACAACTGCGAGGCTCATTTGCATGACAGCCAACATGTGTTAAGCGGCGGAAATAATTATGCTGTTGACTTCCTACCAAATGAAACACCACTTGTTAAACTTATGAGCCAGACAGTTAGCGCAAATACGAAATGTGATAACAAGTTTTATGGTGCAAATGATGAAAACGTCTCGCAACCACTAGACGTCAGACGGAATTTTAATATAAAAAATGCACACATGTTGCTTTGTGGTGCATGACATTCCGTAAAAGCAGCAACACTTGACAACGCATGGACAAACTTGTTTCAATATACAAATAAAACTGAAGCAGAGTTCGTGCCTAAACAGGATGTGCATGTCAATTTAAATTTTACAGATGAAAAGGCACAGACTCGGGAGGAAATTTTAAAACTTGCTAATGAACAAAATATGTCGAGTAACCTAAATTCTGAGGATGGCTCGGACTTGGTTAATGCATATTCCGTTCCAAATGATGAATGGACAAAAGAGATCGAAAAAGACAGAAACTTACAAGAATTAAGAATTGAGTAACATTGGAGAAATGGAAGATAGCGACGAGACGTGAACTGACATAGAAAAAAATTGAATGAAATTGAAACATTTAACTCTGACCATTGCAAAAACATGCACGGTGCAAAATTGTTTCTCACTTTAAAGAATGCATTACGTTATCAAAATGCTAAAATGTACTTTTAACATAACTTATATAATTATCGTGTGCATTCATAGAAATGGTGCCTACTACAACTTCAATTTCAAAAACTCTGCCTTGATCCTGAAAGCATTTAAAATTCAATAAAAGTGCATTGTAATAGTCGAAAACCCAGTACGCACGCACACATGCACATAATCAATATATATGTGGTATGTGTAGTATGGAGCTAATCTGTGTGTCCCTCTCTGACTATTCTGACCATACGATGCAATTCCATAAACTCTACCCTTATTTCTTCAACCCATTCCTCAAATCATCAACGCACAGAGCTTTTTTTCCCACCCTTGGGTCACTTTATGTCACACCCTGGTGTCACTCTGTTTGCTTCGTACTTATTAATTCTCTTCTTAATTTTTTTTCCAAAATGGCGGTGTCCTATTAAAATCCGTCGAATCTCAAAAAACGTCAACGACTTCATGAATGTGAAGGTTCTTGAAATTCAATCCAACCAATCAGTTCAGAAAAGAAACAAAACTCAATCAAGCCATTTTTGTTAATATAAAAGAAGCACAAATCTCACGATCTACCCGACTCTCTTTCACTCCACCCTTGGGATTTTAGACCGGCTTTTCAACGAGCCTCGCCCCTCTCTTGTGGATTCTACTTCCTCGGTAATCAAATAAAATGATTAACATTCTGTGAACATTTTATTAGAAATATCTTGCAATATCTTCGGAATAAAAGCAAAAACTTCAAAATGATTTCCGAAATTTCATACAATTTTAAAATGTTTGCTTTGTATGTCTTACTTAACATTAACGCTTCCGATACATTCAATGCGGACAAACAATACATACTGTAAAAGCCTATTAAATGTGTGTCTATTTAACGACAGACCAAGCTGTGTACTGTTATATAATGCTTAAATACACTACCTAGAACATCGGTTACATTCGTACCTTCAGGAAGTTGTTACTTACACTGAGTTTCGACTATGAGTATAATAAGACATATCTAATTTTTAACATAACGGGGTGGTCAAGTAATTTAAGAAAATGTAAAGATGTATGTGTTATTTTAATAAAAATACATATTTTTTTTATTTCTTAAAACATAGTCCACCCCAAACAATGCAGGCCGCCACTGTAGACGTAAGGGGCTACTGAGAAAGGAAAAGGGGAGAAGGAAGGGGGGTCAACCTAACTTGGGATCTGCGCAGCGAGATGTCTGTTTACATTAGTTTTAAAGTTATGCATGTCTGTTCTGTCGGGGAAACAGAGGGGCAGGGAGAGAGTTCAAGAGGCCAGCAGTACGAGGGAAGAAGCTACTTGAGTAGAAGGCTCTCCGACATCTTGGGACCTCCACAGTGAATGAATGAGATTTAGTTGATTGTCGAGTTGGTCTAGTGAATATAATTGTATTACCACTCATGTTTTAATCAATACATATTAAACATGTCATTACAATCGAATAATTGAGTATTATCAAACCTTTAAATACACTTTCATTGCTCGTCTTTAATTAATTGGTTATACTTTTGTTCTTTACGGCATATCAACCTTTTCACAAGTAGTTTATGTCTTGAGGAAATGATTAATTAATTGGTATGTCATCAATGTATGCTTCCATAAAAAATAAGAAAATAAAATCATTAATGAACTTTCCCAAAATATGATGTACATGTGTTTAAAACATATTTTCAGAACAGTTGAAATCTGAAAACACATTAAAAGTCTTTAAAATCAAAACTGGATCGTGAAATTTATGAAAAGTTTTGCTTTTGTTCAAACTATTTAGACAAACAAACACATATCTATTTACAAACTAATAAACATAATAGTTAATAATTGTTAAAGATATACATTGTAGTTTTGCATTAAATAACCACAAAAGAGTTGAGTTCCCATAAAACACAGACTAACTGATTCTTCCCAAACCAACATTAAGTATTCTAAAACCACACATTAAAATTCCAGGTGAATCATTCAACAATAAATATGTATCAGAATGTTTTCTTTGTGAAAAACTGGCTAGAGCAGACTGTTTATTAAAATAAATATTATTTGAGTTGCATGGTTTTATTTTTAATTTTACTTTCCCAAACCGGCAAAAAAATTTCTAACATATACCGTTATCTTTTTGGATGTTCAAAGTTAAACTCGAATAACGATCCGTCTGGCATATTTACATAGTTTTCGTTTAATTTTTCTACTTTTTCATTGGCATGAATATATTCGTATTTTGCTTTAGTTTTACCGTGGAAATACTTATTACGGCGACGAACATTGCTATATTTCTCGTAATAAACGAAATAGAAGGTATCATGTGTCGTTATACCGAGTTCTCTTCCTGGAGTTTGTTATATATATATATATATATATATATATATATATATATGTGTGTGTGTGTGTGTATATGTATATATAAATTATAAATATTTGTTTTTATCTACTTACGTATATGTTTTATCCTTTCCGGAATCGTCAGAGCCCAATTGAAGTAGTAACGTTTAATTAATACGCATATATATATATATATATATATATATATATATATATATATATATATATATATATATATATATATATATATATATATTAATTAAATTTTACTATTAAAAGTGTGTTTATATGTATGTTTTTCGCCTTCAGATTAACTACACATTATTGTTTTCGTTATTATAAATCGATAAACGTCAATTATCAAAAAGATATGTATTTCATATTTCACAAATAATCTGATTACGAAATTACAGTTACGTAAATACACTCTCTTTCTTCATAAAAAACACAGCATTCTTCTTTATTCGCAGGAAACGGTTAAGTACAACTACTATTCAATAATATGTCCATATCAGTAACTATTCCGAAAAAGTATCTTAATAGCAATGTTAAATATTTATGGAAACAAATAATATTTGAGAATATACGCGACTTAATAGTGAATGTCAGAGATTGAACTTAAATCATATGTTTCTGTTAGGTCTTCTAATAAAATTAGTCATGGATTATGGGGTGCATTCGTTTATTAATACATAATTGATGTTTGATTAAAAATAATGTTGAGTTTCTTTTGAAAATTGGTATTTTTGACTATTTCAGTCGTCTATATGCCTGCCTAATTCAAGTGGATTCGTAGGTCGTCGTGGGGTTATGTACTACACTGAGTGCAACTTTACTTAAGTTAATGTTCTCTTTCAGTTTTACTGCAATCCGACAAGTTTATATTCAGAGGACTTTTACATTAATAATTATAAAACATATTAAATAAGTTGTGTTACTGACTGTGTAACGACATGAGCCGTGCTTAAAGTTTAATTAAATTAAAAATCTCAAAAACTGATTTGCGA
The DNA here is from genome assembly GCA_963556195.1 of Sepiola atlantica. Taxonomy (NCBI): domain Eukaryota; kingdom Metazoa; phylum Mollusca; class Cephalopoda; order Sepiida; family Sepiolidae; genus Sepiola; species Sepiola atlantica. The sequence goes on along the minus strand of OY744521.1, from coordinate 14,126,637 downwards.
AACAGATCGTGTTGCATTCCATTAAATTATAACTATTTAACCAAAGCCGAACTTATATTCTCAAACTCTGCACCTTCATTACATAAAGTTAATCGGATGTTGATAGAGAATCGCTGCACACACAAAATATTGTTGAACTTTTTTTTAATTGATATCCTTCTAGAAAAGACAAAGTCACTTGATGTAAGGAGCTAACAAGACCGAAATATGATTATCGCAAAGATAGGATATGCCTATTAGCCTTAGTCTTGAAAAGACCAAGGCTATAGGTAGAAGGAAAACAGTCAGCAGGAAGAGAGTTCCACAAGTCTGCAATTCTTTGAAAAAAGCTACTGGAATAGGAAGCTGGATTACAATGAGGTATCAAAACAGCGAATTAATAGAGACCACTAGACCAACGAGTCGAACGAGCTGGAAAAAAAGAAACATGGAATTTATCACATAATTCTGACATTATAGTATTTATAGAAAAGACTGAGACTAGCAACATCAGGGTGAAGAGAAGAAGAAAAGGTTCGGACAATCAAATTACAGATACATTTCTGCTCTTTATCAAGAACACTCAAATGTGATAGAGATTCACCAGCCCAAATATGATAACAGTCACCTAACGCAATAAAAAGTATCTAAGCTGTAACTATAATCATTTTGATTCTTTTTCGCCAGGTTTTAGTCCTTGATATTTATAATTATATTACTTCTATTACCCTAACCCTAACCCTAGCTATTTACCAGGTGGTCGTGTTGAAGTGGATAACTACGATGATAGTAAACATGGGTTAGAATCCAATCAGCTCGAATACACCACATTCACTTACGAAAGTTGACGACCTTTACGCGGTTCTTTCTATAATTACCAGAAATAACAGCGGAAATCAACGTGGCACCATGCTCATGTATGCGCATATAGATTTTTACTACCTTTCGACCTATATGTCCGCGGCTTTCCTCCTATGTCTGGCCGATTAACGGTCATGTTATTTTTTACCTATATTGAATTATATGGTGTTAATTATGTATTCTTTATGTTGGCTGAAACTTCCCACGTACTTGCATCGAATGATGAATTTAATAATAAATTCAAAAGAAGAGTGCTCAGATTGCAATATAGGTTTACTGTTAAAGGATACCGCTAGAATTGATATGCCGTTCCAAGAACTCGTTGCCCACTCTATATAATTGTTTATTATCTAATTGTTTTGAAAATAATCCTCGCACTTTCGTATCAATCAAACGTCAACTTATTTAATGATTAAAAAAAAACTTAAAATTCAATTTTTAGAAGAATATTCAGTTTGCTGGGAAAAACTTTTTTTCTATATATTTTCCTCTCATAAATTGGTTGGTTGACATTCATTTTCTCTCAGTTATTGCCCTAGCTTCACTTGCCTTGTCCAGTTTATTATATATGCGTTCCGAGATGACCGTTAGGATATCGACAGTAGACTGTGCTTGTCTAAATCCATAATGACGGTCAGAAATAAGTTTGGCATCATCGAGGTACCGGACTATCATTAGATTGATTAAGGATTCAAAGATTTTCGCAAAGATCGGGATGAGACTGATGGAGCGATAATTCTGAGGATCAGTTCTATCCTCAGAACTCTTGAAGACTGGTATTATAGAATCATTTTCCAGCTATCAGGGAAGCAAGATAGAGCGAGGCATTTGTTGTAGACTTTGGAGAGTACAGGAGCCAGTTAAGCTAAGCATTTCTTTATTACTATTACTGGTACCAAATAAGGTCCACATGCTTTGGAGGTGTTGAGGGTTTTTATGATGTTCCTAACCTGAGATGGGATGATGACCAAGTTATCAAGTGGGGCTTCGGTTCGCGATGGGAATTTAGGGAGAGGGTGGTTTTCTCAGCCCAAACTGGTATTTAAGGTGAAACGCTGGGCAAGGTGATGTGTAAACGACATCATTGTTTTTTGATAGCGGGGGAATTGTTGATTGTGCATTGTTAACCCCACTATTATAGACATTCCAGAAATCGTTAGTACCTAGTTTCTGTGGCTGGATGCGTCTTCTGGTTATCTTTGTATACCTTCTCTTTGCGTCCAGTAGCATTGCCTTACAATAATTTCATGGCGCTATTAATTTTTGACTATTCGCAGTGGACTTATGTCAGCCGAATTGTCGGAATGCGTGCTGCCTCTGTGCAATAGCAGCTGCACATTCCGATGGGACCCATTAAGGAGTGTGGGATTTGCTGAAGAATGTTTGCATGAAGGCACATGCTTCAATGCCTGTATTGACCCTAACCCTAACCCTAACTCATTTGCGCACGAATAAGAAGGGAGTGAGGTTTCACTCCATGGGACGTTGCTGTGTGATCTCTGATTGAATCAAAATCAACCTCTATTAGTATCTCGTCGTCTTGAGCAATATCGTTTCAATGCGACTGGCATTCCCGATCGGGCTATGGGTATTCGTCACACAAACCTCGGGCAGTGAGACCCAGAGCAGGGCTTATTAAATTATGTGGTAATAAGCGACCGTGTAGCATTGTGGGGCAGTTCTTCTCTCCCAGTGTAAATAACTGGCTGGTACTGTTTAGTAGGCAGCAACAGGTGTTAGCTCTTCTGACACGTAAGCCATTAGATGTTCAGCGGTTAATTATGTCTCCCGATAGGTGTGAAAGTAGCCTTCATCGCATCAAATCAGTAGTCTATCTTATGACGTATCTGAATTTTCTATAAGTAAATGATTGGACTTTCTTGAGCGTTAGAATGATCTAACTATTAATCCAGACATCTAACTAACAGTGTTGATATAATTGTACCGCTTCAGGTCTAATGTAAAAAGAGCTGATCAAAACAAGGGGCTTCTTCAAAGTTGGTGATGTGTTCAAGATAACAGGCCACATTTTCCCATATTACACCACATACTCCAGATCAGTATAAAGAGAACCAGCCAAAACTTCATCGCCAATTTTTTTCAAAGCACTAATATATATTGCTGTATTGTCGGCGTAGGTGTCAACACATGATGTACGAATATGATATGGAAAATCATTAATGAAAATCAGAAGAGGAGTTTGACCCAGAATAGATCATTAAGGCACACCAGCTTTAATGCTATATGCTTCAGATTTCTGCCGATAAACAATTCATTTTATAGACTTAGCAAAGAGAAAGTATTTGTAAAGATATTGCTAGATAATTCATAGCTAGCAGGTTTGTGAAGTAACCCTTAGTGCTAGATCAATATACAGGCCTTTCATGTCTGAAGAGATATTGCCATATAGAAAACTTAACTATTGAAAGATTCACTGATCTTATATAGTATTTCAGTCAGCACGTCAGCAATTGGTTTTGTAGAACGAAACCTTGTCACGAATTAGATTGCTTATGCCGAGGTGATTGAAAATTAATCATTTATTACAGATCCAAATAGCTAACTCATGAAGTATACGAAACTGGTCTGCTTGTATTGAGATGAAGAAAACTTGGGAGACCACGATTTTTTAAACAGATGTAAAGCATTTTTCTTTGAAGCAACAATCGAATGGCTTTGTAAGTATAAAGGATGGTATGTATGCGGTGTGTTGCCACTTGGCAAAATAAAACGATATATAGGTGATAAAAATGCCTATATACAGAGACCCAACAGTTTATACAACACTTAAAGTTGAATACTACATTTTTGTTCAATATAACGGCCGCCGGCTTAAACGACTATCAAAAGGCGGAATGAATCACACGATTTGTTCCTATCTGCTACGAGGAACGCCTCTACGATGACAGCTTTACGAGTGTCGACCGTGTTGTGGGTGTGCTTGTTGTTATTAGCTTCGATCACACCGTAGAAGAAATAGTCACGGAGGCTAGAATCAGATCCGGAGGGCAGCAATCAAAATCATAGTTTAGCAGTCAAGATGTGGTTGTGTTTGTCTTGTGTGCAAGAGCGGAATCCAGCTGAAAGACTTGGGAGCGTCCGGCGGCGACCTCGTTCATCCAGACCTTCATTATGCCTCAGAACCTCCTGGTATTTCGTTGACTTTCTGTTTGGTGTAGGATGTTGCTGTAACTATATATATATATATATATATATATATATATATATATATATATATATATATGTATAGAAAAGAAAGAAGAAAAAAAAACTCTCTGACGAGGAATATTTTATATTCGAAAGCTCAGTTTAAAATAAATAAATGTTATTTATTTATTTCAACAAATTACATTGTTATGGTTTTTCAAAAAAAATGTTTATACCTATATGTATATATATATATATATATATATATATATATATATATATATATATATATATATATATATACGTTCCATTTGTCTAAAGCGAAATTATTAGATAAAAAAGTCAAGATGAAAAAAATATACATCCCAAAGAGACGCTATCAACACTACCGTTTATCATAGCTATGATCCCACTCAAATACATATTTAGAAAATATAATGCCAGATACAATTTTACAGAGACAGAACAAAGAATAAACCACTTCATGTATATAGACGACCTGGAACTATTTGTAAAAATAACAGAAGTAACTGGAAAACTGAATACCACGACCAGAATCCCAGCTATGGCATTACAATAGAATTAGGAATGGGAAAGTATACACTGCTAAAAATGAGAAAGGGCAAAGTTAAAGACATCGGAGACTATGGAACTTCCCAACCAAGAGGAGATGAGAGAACGTGGTGAACATAGTACCTATAAATATTTTGGCAGTTTATTAAGTCAACAGATATGAAAGGGCAAATAGTAAATGAACACCTGAGAAGAACAAGTAAACTCTATGAGACTAAAGTATATTGTAGAAATCAAATAATTGAAATCAGCACTTTGATAGTATCACTAGTAAGTTATCCTGATCCATTTACAGGCTGGATAAAAGAAGAACTTATGCATATTGACCAGAAGACCAGGACACTTATGGTCATGTACAGTGCACTACATCCAAGTGAAAAGTAGAGAATGGAGAAAAGGACTACTAAGGATAGAAAAGTGTATGGATGACACAAACAAAATGGGAAATTACTTAACCCCGAACACAGAAAGGCTGATAATTGCAGCAAGACACGGCGTCAACAGGAACAAAGAAGGAAGTAGCGAAACGAGAAACGAAAATACGACAAAAGAAAAGTAGAAAAAGAAACAGCTACATGGACGATTCATACGTATTACATGAGAAGAGAATCACGGAACTACCTGGACATGGCTGGGAAAAAGACACTAGAACACCGAAACGGAATCGCTACTGAGAGCTTCACAGAACAATGCGATCAGAACTAACTACATTAAATTAAATTAATGCAGCAAACAAGCTCAACAATAATACAAGAACAGCACGGGAAAAGCAGTAAACTGAGAACTATGCAAACGACTTCATCTTGAACTCGCAGACAAATGGTAAAGACACAGACCAGAGGCAGTACCGGAAGATTAAGATCACAAAATTCTCTAAGATATAGAGGTACAAACAGATAAACGCACCAGAGCAAGGAGACCGGATGTCATAGTCAACAAGAAAGAAAAAATACTAAATTGTCGATTTTGCCTTCCCAGATTAAAGATCAATGAGATAGAAACACGAAGCAAATACACGGAAATTTCCAGAAAACTGAAAAGAATATGAAACATAAAATGTCACTATTATTCTAATAATTGTAGGAGCACTAGGAACTGATACGAAAAACCTGGATAAAAACTAAACGAATTGGAATCAAAGGAAAGACTGAGGTTATAAAATAATTAAAACTGCTTAAATCTTAAGAAAAGTCCTCGAATGCGGAAACCTACCGATAAAAACTACGAACACAAAACAGCCACATAGAAGTTGCAGTAGAAATTGAAAATACACAAGAAAAACTATGTGAAACCGAGGAAAACTGAAACCTGTATAAACCGCAAAGAAAAGTATCAGCCTCGACTAATCCAACACAAAATAGTCATGAAGGGTCATAGAGAATGGAAATACTGAAGAGAAAGAGAACTAACAAGACCTGCATTGAAAGTCTGCGAAGAGTACTGGGACTTTGGGAAGGCTTATTATAACCTAAATAACGGAGAAGCCCAATGGTCGCTGTGAGCGAGAAATCGATTATCAACGGTATTTGTGATAACACAAATTTATTTGCAATGGTTATCGATAAAGGTGGGGAGTACTGGAAATCCAAAAAGACTCGTAGTCACTCAGAACCCAGGGAACACCACCGGTTATTATCAGCTATCACTTACTGATTATAACCCATGTGAGAAGCTTTAGCGAGTACATAATAATAACAGATAGATAGATAGAGAGATAGAGAGATGTATAGTTAAGTACTCTACATTAATAAAGTGTACAGCTCCATATTGAACACTATAGAAATGTGATAGTCGAGTTACGTAAACATGTGTCATTTTCTGATGATGATGATGATTAAACATGTATACGTGTATTTCTATTTAGAATAATTTACCAAATGGGATGGAATTTAATCGTCACGTATCATCATGAACGTATGTAGAGTTAGAGTTCAAATGAAACGTGGCGATTTCATTCCGACAAATTGGGTTAATCATTCTAAATAGTAACAAATATTTATATATCTACGTGTTAAAAATAACACGAATATCTCTTTACAAAACTCCGCCTGTTCAAGTGCAGCTGTTTTCAATATAATGAAGTATACTATACTAAATTAACTAGGATAATTTACTATACCAATCTCTCTCTATCTATCTATCTCTTCATCTCTATCGTTCATTTTCTCTCTCTTTATATATATATATATATATATATATATATATATATATATATATATATATATATATATATATATATATATGTATATCTATATATATGTATATCTATATATATATACATATATATATATATGTATATATATATATATATATATATATATACATATATATATATGTGTATATATATATATATATACATATATATATATGTGTATATATATATATATATATATATATATATATATATATATATATATATATATATATATATATATATTCGGGGAGAATAGATTCTTGGATCATATCAGCTAGAATCTCATTGGATGTTTTGCTCCACTTTTCAAACTTTGAGAAGTGGTAGCAAACCAATAGCACCTTCTTTTGTACAATAGTCCGTGGTTGGGCGTTTAAGCCTCTTATATTTTTTTTTTGTAGATAAGGGACCAGGACTTTTTGTCGCAAGGCCTGATGGCTAACCCTGGTTGGCCTCTGTATTGGCTGGAGTATCATTTCCAGAGGCAGGAAGGTTTACACCATTCCATACATCTTCCCGCCTGGTGTACGAACCGGTTGATTGGCCTTTTTTATCCTGAGTGCTGGCCTGCCAGTATTTATTTTTGTTTTTATTCATATTTGTATTAGTCATTTCCTCATTGTCCACGGCTTCTAATTCATTATTCAGAGCTGCCCTCTATTAATAGAGGGGGTGCTCCTGTCCGCAGTTCGGAAGACGTGCTAGATGGCTTCAAGAGACAACACACCATTGTTTTTTTTAATATTTGATCAGCGTTTACTTTAAGTGAAAAGTATCTTCATGTCAGAGTCTCTGACAAACCCCTGTACAGAGAAACCGAAGACACCCCAGGGTAGTGTCTAGTAGGCATTCAAGTCCTCCCCATATATATATATATATATATATATATATATATATATATATATATATATATATATATATATATATATATATATATATGCGTGGTTGTGTATTAAAAGAAAGGTCCAGTTACAATAACTGTATATAACAAGGAGAATATATAAACTTGATTTTTGATAAAAAATAAAATGCTACAAATCTTAAAGATACAAATAAACACTGCAGAGTTAATTACGCTCAGTTGTTAACACTTACAGTCAAACCGAGATGAGATATCCATATTTAATATGAGATATTCAGTAAAATACAAGATGTATTACATAATTAATATTTTGCAATGATCGTGTTCCGAAAAATTCAACACCAACAATATTTGTCCTTACGTACATATGTTTCAGAAATTTCAATTTATAATCATATACCGAATTTCAAACGAAAGCCTTTATTTAATCGACAGGGATAGCTACTTCTCGTTCAGTCAGCCATAATCTAGAAAAAGTAAAAAATTATGGAGTGTATTCTTAGTATCGGCCGTACGTCAATCTCAAGAAGACTGTTACTTAGAACTGTTATAACGTAGCACTTTATCCGTTGCGCTAGGGATAAATGTGAACTACAATAGCATTTCCATTAAAAGGGTGGCATTATCTTTTTTTTCTCATTATTCACTTGTGATGTAGTTTCTGTTACAGACAGATAAGCACATCATCCTTTAAATAATAATGCAATTCATTATGAATGTAACAACTACACTTCACATTTTTGTTTCGTTATTTTCGACAATAATCCACTTCTCTTAGGCAAAAGGAAATTATCCTTGAAAAAAACTAGCAAAAAAGCAACAAAGAACAACCCATTCTGATTGTCGCACGTGAAACGGTTAAATCAATTAAGTAGCAAGTTCCCTCGTCACTTACTGGTGAGCGTCGCTGGCTGTTACCGGCGTGGGAGGAGACGATGATGCTCTATTACTCCTGTAATACTATTATTATCATAGTTGTCTCCTACGGTCTATTTTTAAACGACCGACTCTAACCTAACGCCCAATAACATGAGGAACTTGGCATTTAGCGAAATTATGGCCATTTTAAGTGCACAAAACATCCTGGTCGTTCTGGGCGAGTATTATATATATATATATATATATATATATATATATATATATATATATATATATATATATATATATATATATATATATATATATATATATATATATATATAACCCCTTTGGCCCGGCTGGAACAACAAAAGCCGGTAGGAAAAAAATACAAATCCGATGACATCAGGATATATTACACACCAGTGATGCCAAGTTTTTGGCGAAATATCTGTATCACTTTAAACTAACAAAAAAAATGCTAGTTTATAATAAAAAAAGAAAAAAAGGAAAAAAAAATCGGTTTCGATTTATTATTTTAAAAAAAAAAAAAATTGATATCGCATCTTTAATGCTTTAAAAGGTATTTATTTTACCTATTCCTTATTAAATTCAACAATAGATGCTTTTTTTTTAAAATATGAACCTTAAAACACTTTATACAAATCACGTGCGCATTCACGTTCTCATATTTGAAATTCACGTTCTCATATCTGCATAGATCAATCCATATGTATAATAAAGAAGAACACCTATCTGTATTGTGTAATTTAGATTATTCGGACTACTGTTCTGATTTTGAGTGTAATTCCCACAACGTTTCGGGCGCTGTAACATCTGGTGTATGTTTTCGAACTCGGTAATATTTCTGTCGAACTCTGAAATCCTGTCGAACTTTCGAACAGAACCTTGTAATTAATTGATGGAGGTAGAATGCTCTCGTTCCAACATCCATGACTAGAAGGATTCTTGAGTAATTCGCAATTCTGGGGATTAAACCTTCAACCTTCAGATGACTGTCACTTAGAAGTGAATGTTACTTAGTACTATAACTATTGCGCCACGGGTCCTTTTGGAAACTTCGAGTATCAATTTCGGGGCCTTAAACCTATTATTGCTTTTAATGTGCAGTCTTACTACATTGTCACTACTGTTATTACTGCATAAAACTATATATATATATATATATATATATATATATATATATACATATATATATATATTTATATACATATATATATATATATATATATATATATATATATATAAGAGGGTTATGTAGTTTGCTTGAAGCATTGTTTATTAGTATATACAAATATGATAGTTAGAAGGCAATACAATGCAGAGGTGTGAAAGATAGACACAAGTTGGAGCAAATAAGACATATAATGGTGGAACAAATTAAATAGTTTCACCTTAATACAATGTATACATACATATATATATATATATATATATATATATATATATATATTCTTTTTTTCTCACAAACACATTTATATCTGTCTATCTACACACTGTTACAATGTTATGTAATACCTGTATCAAGATGGGCTGGTAGAAAATCCTCCCTCTTCCCCCTCTCATCTATTTTCTCCCATACCTCTTCTTAAATTCCCTCATTTTCTCCAAACGCTCTCTAAGACCATAACTTTCGCCCATCCACCAAAATCACAGCCCCCCCCTCCCTCTCTACCCATCCCCATTTTCCCTGCTTACACCCCCCACACACAAACATTCCAACCCACTCTTCCCCTTCAATCTCGACCACAGCCATCTGGTCAAACACCCCCTCCCCCTCTTCCTCCAATCTCTCTCTGCCATCCATTTTACCCCTGCTCATCCCCCACCTCTTTCTCTCATCGCCAGCCACAGTAGTCCTTGCTCCCTCCACTCTTCCCTTTTTTTCTCCCACTCATTTTCATTCTCTAACAAGTACGGACGTCCAGCAAGACGCTGCCATTATTTTTCATTTTATTTTATTTTTCTTCCCAAAATGTCTACCCTACATGTATCTGTGCTTGCATGATATCTTTTCCCTATATCATCATCCTGATGAAGTCTTATAAATAAAGACGAAACGTTGATGTACACATAAAAAACATCCAGTTTTTGGTTTTCCTTTTTCATTTTACCATATATATATATATATATATATATATATATATATATATATATTTATCTCTCATTTTATTTATCTGTTGTTTTGTTTATTTTCCAAGCATCCAAGCTTTCTTGGTCTAGCAGGCTTCAAGTTCAAGGCCGTCCGAGTTGCGATATCGTAGTGAACTGGGGTTCATAAGTGCAAACTTGCAGAACCAGCTGACCGTGACCTATATTTGACCAACACGATATTTGACCGTTTTAAATCCTCCCTTCTCTTTATCCATTAATTTTATTGTTTCCAATGCGAAATTCTCAATTTTTACTTTTTATTTTAATTTGTATTATGTTTTCGAAATGATGTTGTAGCATCGAAACGTTGATATATTAACGTAAGACTCTGATATAGTTTATGTAACTTTATAAATGCTCTACTTGGTATTGAGCACTTTTGAAAATATTGGTGTTATGTTCTAGTCTATTAACATATTGAACTTGATCAATTAATGTATATATATATATATATATATATATATATATATATATATTAGGATCAAATATAAACCAAAGTAAAACTTTTAGTAGATGGAACCTATTGTGAAGAGGATTAGCTCAATATACGAGATAGAGCAATTGTAGAGATAGAAGAAACAATCTGCATATCTTTTTTACGGAACTTTACTTTTCATTCACTGCGTTTTTTTTAACAAAAATACTTTTAAAAATAATTTTCATATTTTTCAAATATTTGAACTTTGTTTTTTTCGAAAGCCAACTTATCCATCTGTATTTCTCCTCTGATGATAAGATCTCGATCTTTGAAAAGCCTTGGCTGAAGGAAAGATTAATAAACACTAGTTTATTACTGAATACACCTTGCATTGAACAATTTAAATTTGAAATAAATTTGGACAATCGTCGCATATTTATCACTCTTTTTCTTCTCTCTCTCTCTCTCTCTCTCTCTCTATATATATATATATATATATATATATATATATGTTGTGTGTGTATTAGGTAGAATGCTTTCTATTCAGGAAAACGTTATAAATTGATAAGCGTCACTTTCTTTCAATCTCTTCGAATAGTCTATCAAATATTTTGCTCCAATATGTGCATGTAAGTTCCGTGGGTTTCTTGTTCTATTTTGCTTTCTCTTTTCGTGAGTACTTTTGATTTGATTCATCAAATCACTATCAAGTGGGGTTAGTATTCGTGTGTTGACAACTATGTATTTACGGTTAGATTTTTTATTGAACGGCTAGTAATTTACGACTTGGAAATGAGCGTATGTAGTGATGAGATGTCAGGCTAACGGTGCTAAGCACGTGGAAAATTTAAAAGGATGATTGTTTAATTGTAAGAATTTGTTCATTTTAATTACTATGCTAGACACTTAAAAATAGCGTGACTAGTTTCGAATTTTCAATCTTTTAACGTTGTTATTGTGATGAATTATTGTTGTATTAGTAACCAGTATGTACTTATATTGAGAAGGCGGCAGTCATAGATGTAAACTCATCAAGACAAACCCAGCCTGAAGATTATTTTATAAATCAAATCGAAAGTACTTCGAAAAAAAAAGAACCAAATTGGAATGAGAACCCCACAGAATTTACCTCAATTCTACCGAAATACTAGATAGACTATTCGAAATATTGAAAACATATAAAAGTATTATCAAGTAAAAGATTTCCGTGTTATTTAATAAAATTACCTAAATAAATCGATATATATATATATATATCCATTAATGTTGTTCACACCAGACAAGGCAAGTGGTCACTGTAGACGTAAGGGGGTACTGAGAATTAGGGTGAAAGTTTAGGGGTTTTCCTAAATTGAGAGCTGTGCAGTGAGATGCTTGTTCACATTAGTTTTAAATTTCTCCATAATGGGACAGTCAGAGCAATAAGGAGCAGGGAGAGAGTTCCCAAGGCCGGCAGCTGGAGAAAGAAGCTATTGAAGTAGAAGGCTCTCCGGCATCTGGGGATCTCCACAGTGAACGGATTGGACTTAGCTGAGTGTCGTGTTAATCGAGTGTATTTGAGTCGAGTGGGCACTAGAGCAGCTATAAATAGAAAGAAGACAGAAAATAACAAACACTAATTATTGGAGAATAAAAACAAAATATAAAGAAAGAAATAAAAGAAAGGAAAAGTAAATCAGAATTAAGAAGGAAAAGAGAACGAAAGAATACAAAGAATAGAGAATTGAAAAATAGATTGATTGGAGAAATAATTTTTATAAAAAGAATTAGTAAAAGTTAAAGGAAAAAGAAAGAAAAAATAAGAAGAAAAGAAAGAAAAAATAAGAAAAAAAGAAAAATGAGAAAAAAAGAAAGAAAAATAAGAAGAAAAAAAAGAAAACATAAGAAGAAAAGAAAGAAAAAATAAGAAAAAAAGAAAGAAAAATAAGAAAAAAAAGAAAAAAGGAGACGAAAAGAAAGAAAAAGAAAAAAAGAAAGAAAAATAAGAAAAGAAGAAAGAAAAATAACAAGAAAAGAAAGTTTGTCAATAATTCATCAAAGAAAAGGATTTTTAGCCAAGTTTGTTTCTTTCGTTGTTCCTGAGGTTCTATATTTTTTGAGTTCATATATTTTAACATATTAAATTGCCTCTCGCATAATATTTATGAATTCCAGCACGTTTGGCGAATTTTACTGTTCCAACAATGTAAAACATTTTGTCGGTTTCTACCTGTTTTGAAAAGTCTCTATAAAAAATACAGAAAACGGACATCTATTTTTATACTAAAACTGAGTTAATAAACGTTTGTTTCTCTAAGGCCTCTTTATATATGAAAAGAAAATTAAAAACAGTCGCTAAATTAATGCGTAGATGCGAGTTCCGTCTAGTTGGTGATATCAAACACAATGTGACAGCTTAGTATATTTATTTACTCCTTCGCTAGGAGTTAGGTACAAGGCCAGTTTTATCTTACTCTCACAAGTAAGATATGACCACAGCTTGGGTCGAGTAAGTGGGGAGCTTAGTATATGCTCGCTTCTAAAGACATAATAAATTATAATTCTTCTCTTTCAGCATAGCTGTTAGGCTGGCCTCATTGACTAAAGGTTTCAGGGTTGAGTTAAAAGGATACGCGTGTCTGGGGTTTGAACCGTGCGGTTGAGTTTCGTACACCAAAAGACCAACATACATTCGTATGTCAATATCGGATCTTTCTTCTATGGACACATCAGACAAAAATGTTCTCAAACAGAAAAAAATGTGTAGCGATGCGACAAAAAAATCTGAAAACAAGCAAGTCACATTGGATACACATCCATCGAGAGCACTTCACAAATGCAGCCATTTTGTTATATATATATATATATATATATATATATATATATATATATATATATATAAATATTTAAGCCCTCCGTTCAGTCTAGAGAGACTATAGATACCCCTATAAGAGGCTGGCTGCGCGTGTAATTATGAAGCAAGGGTTGCGCAATCTCTAGCAACACTTCTCCTGAGTCGGCACTGCTTGATTCCAATGGCAAGCAGTTCAAGACGACTGGAAACAATGCCGAGATTATATATATATATATATATATATATATATATATATATATATATATATATATATAAACAGGATAGCTATGTAGTGATTTGTATATACATATATATATAGACATATATAAAATCATACAAATAAATGTTAAGATATTCCTTGGTTTAAAGATTTAGTTATGTTTAATTAATTTTAATTACTCTCGATTTTAATTTACTAACCAAGTCACCAAGTTCCAGTATGTTGCTCTCACTCTCCCTTATATTTGGTGTGACTCCCTATTAAAACTCCGATTTTATGCAAGGTCTATCCACTATTGTTTCTGTCCATTTATCTCTCTCTCCCTCTCTCTCTCTCTCTCTCTCTCTATTTCTCTCTTTCTCTCTCTTATTCTTTATTTATCTCTCTCTTTCTCTGTTAAAGAAAAGTCAAATGTAATAAAACTAATCACAAAACCGAAGGTTGAAACACCCAAGTATAAAGAAGAGGGAATACGAGAAGATGTAGTTATACCATGTAACCCAGAGTGTAAGAGAAAAAGAACATAAATAAAGATGGAACATATAGCGAACAGAAATGTTGTTCTATCAACTCTAATACATATATTTTATTCCAACATCCACTCAGTTTCTGTGCTCACCTTTCATGTAGGGTCGTGAATTCTTTGAACCAGTACGCATGTTTTCTATCGTGGCCTGGTTCTTTCCTGTTTTCTATTCTCTTTAGTGTTTTCTAAATTAATTTCTTGTTCAGTTCTTTCTTAAATTTATTTTTGTTTATAGTTGATGTTTTTCAGCCATTGAACGGTTTGTTGTGATCGTGAGCTTTTTCCTCTATCTTACTCAAATAAATGGTTTGTTGCTGTCGGATCCAGTTTTTCTGTTGTTGTACTATTTTCGTTTACGTTTTTTTTGTAAG